>CM071570.1:13181612-13430090 GCA_036426205.1 Ascaphus truei
TATATATATATATATATATAAACCATAATACTGAGTTACGTTATGGTGAGTGAAAAAAGTGACAAAAACCCTCCACAGGAAAGCAAATATGCAAATATAGCTGTATGCTCATCTGCATCTATAGGGAACCATGTTAAAAATGGTTATTGAGGCAAAAAGTGACACTGTGTGCTCATTTGCATGTCATTTCCCAGAATCCCTTGCTGCAGTGGAAGTGCTGTATGCTGGGTGATAATGAGGAAAGGCGGGGTTGCAGACCTGCCTTAGACATGCAGATGAGCATACAGCTATATTTATATATATATATATAGATACTATTATATTCTATAGATATAGGCAAACTGTGGAAAAGTATTACTGTATGTCATTTGACCTTTCTTAGAAGGGATGCAACCCTGTCTTTCCCCATTATGGCCCAGCACACAGCACTTCACTGCAGCAAGGGATTCTGGGAAATGACATGCAAATGAGCAACAGTGCCCAGCCTTTTGTCTCAAGCTCATATTTACATGAGCAACCCTTAAGCCATTGCATGCTGCTTTAAACACAGCTTTTAAGCAAAGGCTGGGGTGAGATGCAAAGGCTGGGGTAAGATGCAAAGCCAGTGGTGAGATGCAAAGCCAGTAAACCCAATCACAGACAAGTTTCAACCTTGATGGGTATCATCAGTGTGAGGTTGGTTGCTGGCTCTGCTGGTTTGAGATTAAGAGTAGGTATTCACCACACTTATTAAGGTTATGGTGGGTAAAAAAAGTGACAAAAACCCTCCACAGCAAAGCATATAGCAACTGTAAATATTACTGTATGTTCATTTGCATGTCTTAGACAGGTCTGCAACCCTGTCTTTCACCATTATCGCCCAGCACACAGCACTTCCACTGCAGCAAGGGATTCTGGGAAATGATATGCAAATGAGCACACATGATATGTATCTTGGTCGTTGGGATTCAGCAATGTTTTATGTTTTGGCTTGGCATAAATCGTGGATTTAAAAAAAAAAAAATAATAATTAAATGTCATGTGGTTAACCCCAGAATCCCCTGCTGCAGTGGAAGTGCTGTATGCTGGGCGATAATAGTGATAGACAGGGTTGCATACCTGTCTAAGACATGCAAATGAACATACAGTAATATTTACAGTTGCTATATGCTTTAATGTGGAGGGTTTTTGTCACTTTTTTTACCCACCATAACCTTAATAGATATATATAGATATTTTTTGGTGACAAGATATCTGGTAACATTTAAAAACAAAATAACCCCACTACCCCCAGAAAAACATATCTATGAGACTGCTGCTTTAACATACATGAAATTATAATTACCATAATTAGTAAGTAATTTAAAGTTTGTATGACAATTACAACTCCAACTTATTCATTGTCTTTTGGAAATCTAAAAAATAAAAAAAATATTTCACTGAGAAATTGTTTTCATGATAATTATCCAGTTTTTTTTACATACTGTACATGAGAGAAGTAGACAGCCAAATTACTGTATACCCTTCTAATGTGGCTGTGGTATGTTGTAACCCCCACAGCATTCAAAAGATTTGTTCCCTTACATTCTTTTAATCTACATGTTTATGCTGATAACATGCACAATAAGTAGCTCTACGTTTTATAAAGCCTTCAATGAATGAAAATGTGGCCTCTCACTGCAGGAAGTAAATTTTTATATTATTTGTAATGTGTAACTGTCTTCAATTTCTCAATTGCAAATTTTTTCGCAATTTTCTCTTTAAGCTCACGTCTGCACAAAAGTTTAGTGAAATGTGACCGCTAAAAATGTTGCCAATTTTGCCAGACTTTTATGAAAATTGGAGTATGTAGAGGGTCTGTGACCGGGCCTTTCATCGTTTAAAAAGGCAGAACACATAACGCCTGTCTGTAGCTGATGTGTGCAGCAAGGAGCTGGTTAATTGTAGCTGGAGTCAATTATGCAGTCTCCACCCAGCTCATCAAGTAGGTTTAAATGTGTGTGGCACAAACTGCATGGATCTCTTGAGCACAGAGGGCCTGTGCTGCTAGGAGATTCCCAGGAGCAGATCTCTCTAGCACATGGGAAGTATATGCTGACAGAGAAGGATCCCAGGAACCAGTCTCTCTATTTCAGGACACAGCGGACCCTAGAACCTGCCAGAGGGTGCACCCAGACCCGGATTGAGGGAAAGAGCTCCTGATAACAGTTATCTGTTTGGACTTTGGGTCAGAGGCTGGTAAGAGGCCTATCCTCCCAGCCCTGCAGATAGGGACTGGGAAGTGTGAGTTAGCCCTTACAAAGGGATAGGCTGGTGGTTTTGCATGCTGATACGGTATATAATACTGTACTGTTTAAAGCCACGAGCTAAATAAAAGCTAACGCTTATTTCCCCTTAAATACGTCTCCCTGGTTATACAGTACCTCTGCACTTGTCTCCTATAGGGTCATATAACCTAAATGTTGGATCATGGGAACTGCACATTGACATTTAATGCTTAAAAATAAAAATTGTGTACGTTTTCCAAATTTCGCAAAAAAATTCAAAGAAAAAGTGCAAATTTTGCCTCGTTTCCTAACCAGTGAAAATATTAATGTTTTTATCAATACATACTGTAATTTCTGGCAGTGACGTTTGAGTTTCTTAAGCGCCATTGGCAGATGTCTCTCTTATAAAGCACATGCGATAGATTTCTTGTCAGACTGTTAGTAATAAATAGCCCACCCACTGACATTATCAAGTCAACTTGAAAGATGCCCAAATGAACCTACGAAAAGATGTATTGATTTCACTATCATACATCTGTAAGGATGTGATATTAGGGTATTAAAAGGATATCTAGGCGAATTGAGTTATCGCGGTCAATTACATAGGCAGCGCCATAATTGTCCCTGTTTGCCAAGCGAAGTTACTGCTGTACCAGTTGGGCTGCGCATCGCGAGGGAAGCGCGCGAAGGGTATATTAAGTAAGAGACTTGGAAGGGGTTAGAACTATGAAATCTGATGGTAGAGAAGTGTCAGCTAGGCTGAGGACCAATGGGATGCGAGACTGTGTATGCAGGAACCGGAGATGCGTGTGGGGCGGTGGGGCAAGCAGGGAGGGAGGTGAAGGAGGAGGTTGCGGAACCTCGGGTGGCAGAGCAGAGGGTCATGACCCGTCTGCTTAGGTAGGGTATGCCCACAGCCCCGGGAGTCTTTCCCCCGCCATCGTAGTGTGCTGTATTTGTAAGACGGCCCATAGTCGTCAGGACGTTTCCCTTTAGTGAGGTTCATATGCGGAGCTGCGGAGTTGCGGCGCGCAGCCATCTTGGATTTCCCCGTCTGATGGTGCTGCAGAAGAGAGACGCGCAAGGCTGGATTATCACTGGGGCCCTGTGGAGTGTCAAGGTCATCGTGTGACCGGAAGGTATCCTTGTCTCCAGTGCACCTACACACCGGTCACCAGGCGCTGATCCCGCCTCCCACTAACTAATTGGGTTTCCTAAGAGAATTGCATATGGTACCATACTTTACTGGTTATGAGACTACTCCTAAGGAGACGGGCAAGTTGCTTATGTACAGGACACTATCCCAAAAGGTGTGGCCGCCCATGTGTTGTGTGTGTGTAGTAAATGTATCTATGATAAGTCTGCATATTATTTGTATTGTGTGATATAAAAAGGTTGCTGTTGCATATACTCTGTTGGTTAGATGTGTTCGTCTGCTCAGGTATAATCTCTATAATGGGGTACCTGGGTAAGTGGAGCGCTGCACCACAAGTGTAAAGGTATATCCCCAGGCTCCATAGCTGGGAGGTTCGAGCTCCTGAACCACAGGTTTATGCACGTAGTCCCTTAGTTCAGACGTTCCAAAAAAGGGCTACATTTGGAGGCGCTGCTGTAGAATCTTAGACTGGGGTGCCCCACATTTTTGTTGTTGTCTCTATTGTGGCAACCAACCCACATCAGTCGTGCCCTCGGGCGCTCGAGGTGCGCAAGTGGGCCCAACGGCGCGGGATCCCATTGAACTGGTTTCGCGCTGGGCCATGTCCCCGCCATGATCTCGTTGAGGCACAGTGACCATGCAACAGGTCCGAAAGCTTCCTCCTGGACAATGCCCCAAGTACAAGACCACTTTGTAATGACAACAGGACCAGAACCTGGCGCCCGGATCAATTGTAATGCCACTGACAAGATACTATGCAAACCACGAGGCTTTGCCCATCAATACATACACAGCCAATAGCATAAGCCCGAGGCCTCCCGGGGGTGGCGCTGCCAAGGGAACCGCTAGTCCCAGGGGCGAGGACCCCTCTGCGCCCCTGGACCACCTCTAACCCCTAGGGAAGAATATGCGACCACCACAAAGGCTAGCCACAAAAACCAAGCGAACGGGAGAGCCCGACCACTCCACCCCATGACACGTGGCCTACACCTCGTTGGTCCAGCACACCCGTGGACCTAGGCTCGTCGTTCCACCCCGTCCGGCGTAAGGGGCTTGGCCACTATACGCGCACAATTAACGTATCAAGATTGGACGCATAATACCCTGACAATGTCGAGGACACAGCTCATACCAGCAGAGACAAACCTCATTCCACATAGTCCGACATAAGCGCCGGCTAATCCGACCAACACCGACCCGAGTCGCGTCCAGCTTACAGGAGAGTAGAAGCGCTGTCTCCGCGAGAACCACGCCTCAAGGGGAAGTAGGAGGTAGAGGACTGAGAGTTGGATCATAACAAGAACAGAAGTTACTGGCCGTGGAATGGAGCCCGCACGGAGCGGTCCTGCGGGACCCAGTAATAGTATGATACAAATTCACGGCACAACACCCGCGTCCCATATGGTGTCACTACTACAGGATGAAACAATCCGCGCAACGAAGACGACGCCGATCATATCTATAACTCTACTGCACTGACAAGGACCTTGGTAGCCGACGGTAGGAACACGTACACGTTGATGAAGTCCAAAAGTTCATGCGTTAACCCAGGGGAACAACCGCAGAAAAGGGAGAAATGATGCTCCGATTTTCTCAGACGATTGCCACCTGGACCTCTGGATGCGGATGTGAGTGAAAGAGGCGTTTACCAAGGATAGAGAGACTACAGACTGGATATAACGCACCACCAGCTTTTGCGGGGCCTCTTAACCCCTACACCCCGTGTCGGTGGCGGGTCAGTAGCTGCCTAACGCCTGGACAAGCGTTGTCGTTTCACACGACCTAATGGACCGGTTCAAGCGCATAGAGACGGGTGCTGGCTGGGGCGTGACCTAGCCACCGGGAAGAACCCCAGCTCGGAGGTAAGAGGCCAAGAAGTGGAACCCAAAACGCTATGCGCCTGAATCTGGGGACCCTGACCCCGAGGATGCCCCCACCACCCGTGACACCCAGACCTCTCGCCCCGACCAGGCGGAGCCGCCCCCCAGGAGGACGAGGCTTACCTCAGCCAAATACAGTGTTTCCTTGGAAAGATGGCACACTTGCGGCCCACTGCCCCACCTCACGAAGAACGTCGTGCCGACCGGCGCATTCAATGCGTGCCACAACCCCTGAAGTATGACCAGGCATTACGCCTCTTCAGGGCTCCCGAATCGGCCCCGCCCTCACATATTCGCGTGGTTTCGAAGGCATCTACGCCGCCGCATTGTTGGACACGGGATCCCAAGTAACGATCGTTACCGGCCCTTCTACCTACGACCCAACACCTACATCAACTACCGTGCATATCGGCGGATGCCCTGCGGCTACGGGGACTAGTCATGAAGATTACCCCATAGACGAGTAGTAAATGCAGTTAGATATTCTCCAGCTGAATACTGGTAAACATCACCCACCATGGAAGTGGAGGCCCTAGTGTCCCCGAGCCGCAGGACCACCCCAGCGCCCCAAATCCTTGGGGACCAACGCTGACATTGTGCGCGCGGTATTCCGCCAGTTTTTTGCAGGAAGCAGAGAAGCCCCCCTGCTGGCCCTAGCGGCTGTCCCGCCCTTCAAGAGGTCTGCGGTAAAATTCGACCTGAGGAGAGCATGTGCCTCTACAGCCAAAGAATGGGGACTGACCCAGATTCCCCCGGGGACGGGGAAGACAATTGGTGCGCCGCCTTGCCATTACCCCCGTCGAGCGTCGGAGGATCGCTCTTCACCTGGAGAGTGGTGCCCAGGACGAACAACGTTTGGGCTACAAGGTACTAACCTCGGTCAGGAATGCCGGGAAGATCCCGAAGCGCACCTGGGTATATGTGGCAGAAATATCCCCGTACCCATGACTATTGACCGGCGGCAGACGCTCGGGAGGATATACCCGGAACATTCCGAGGAGGAGCCTCGCGGAACTAGCTAGGAGCTCGCCGGCTACCATAGCGCCGGCATGGAATTTGACTTTGGCGACTCGCCCCTCCCGGTGAGTGGAGGAAGAGGCTACAGGATGAGCACACGACCGAAGGGGGGTGTCTCCATGTGTGACATGGATGTGGGGTGAGTCGCAGTGCCCACCATACCATCCGACTGAGCGACGCCACGCCCCCCTTCCGGGAGCGCTCCCGCCGGCTGCCTCAAAGATGCTGACAGAATGAGGGATTAATCGACGAGATGAAAACGGCTGGCAATCGTGCGGGAATCTCGGAGCCCGTACGCCTCACCCATTGTGGTAGTCCGCAAGAAGAACGGGACGGTCCGTCTATGTGTGATTACAGAACGTAATAACCGTACTATCCCCACCAGTATACACTGCCCCGAATCGAGGCCTCCTGAATGCATGACCGGGAGTAAATGGTTCAGTGTGCTCGACCCTCAGGTCGTGGTATTATCAAGTGCCCATGGGCCCGGAAGACCAAGAAAAACGGCCTTCATCTGTCCTTTAGGGGTTTTACCAGTTTACCCGCATGCCTCAAGGGATCTGCGGTCCCGGCCACGTTCCAGAGACTATGGAAAAAACCCTCGAGACCTTAAACCCGCGAGGTGCTTGTGTACCTGGACGACATTATTTGTGTTTGGGCGGACGCTAGAAGAGCATTCCGAGAGACTGATTGAAGGTGCTGGATACAGGCTTGAGGGGCGGGCCTAAAACTGTCGCTAGACAGTGCAAATTCTGTCGGCCCTCGTAACGTATGTGGGCCACATTGTGTCAGCTGATGGTGTCCACCGACCCCGGAAAGATCGAGGCGGTGATGAACTGGCCCAGACCTCAAAATGTTCAGGAGCTGCGGTCTTTCTTGGGGTTTTGTGGCTATTATCGGCGGTTCGTGGAGGGGTATTCCAGCAAGGCCAAGAACTGAATGACCTTCTCAAGGTGCCTCCGGGAGAACGGGAGAAAGGGGAGCTCGGCGCAGACACCCTTTGGGAAGACATGAGACTGCAGAATGGAACAGGCCTTCAAACACTTAAAGACCAGCCTCCTCAGGCCCCCGTCTTGGCCTACGCGATCCTGAGCGAGACTATGTCCTACATGTCGACGCTAGCCTCAGCGGGCCTAGGAGCGGTTTGGCATCAGAAGTATGAGACCGGGCTACGTCCAGTGGCCTACGCGAGCCGAGTTTAACCCCCTAGCGAGCAGAATTACCCGGTCCATAAGTTGAATTTTTGGCGCTAAAATGGGCGGTGGTGGACAAGCTGCATGACTACCTATATGGGTGCCGTTCGAAGTAGTACGGACAACAACCCATGACCTATAATAACACGTCTGCCAAATTAGACGCCACGGGACACCGTGGTTAGCTGCTCTAGCCAACTACAGGTTCAACCTTAAATACAAACCCGGACCCACCAACATAGGTGCCGACGCCCGTCTCGTCGCCCGGGCCTTCAGTCCACCCCTGATGAGGAAAGTTTGGGAAGAGATACCGGGTCCAGGAATTCGTGCCCTCTCTCCGTGGCTGCGGTAGTCGACGACCACTCATTCTCAGAATTGCGGATTGTTGACATCGTTGGGATGTAACTCGCGGCTATTCCCCTGGTCCTATCAGTCAAGAAGGGATGAACATCACTGAGATAATATCATCTCGGGAGGACCTAGTGCATATATCAAACACAAGACCCCATAGTGGAGTTAGCCCGTCAAGCGGTCAAACAAGATAACCCTTCTAATACTGAAGCGAGCCCCCGGAGACATTGGTGAAACTCCTGCTGAATGAGTTTGGGAAGTTTGAAATGGACAATGTTTGCTATATCGGGTGATATCTATCATAACCATCCCGATCGGCGTCAGTTGTTTTTGCCGGAACGTTGAGAACCCTAGTCCTCAGGGCCCTTCACGATGACCATGGTCACCTGGGCATTGACAAGACGTTGGGCTAACTACAGGATAGGTTCTATTGGCGCGAGAATGAGGGAGTCTGTGGAGCAACATTGCCGGAGGTGTAATCGCTGTTTACAAAACGAAGACACTGCCACCAGGGCGGCTCCTATGCACACTTGAAAAGCTCGGGTCCAATGTATTTGGTGTGTATGGATTTTCTCTGTATCGACGCCGACAGTCGGGGAGTTAGTAATGTTCTGTGATCACTGACCACTACACAGGTACGCCCAAGCGTTCCCTACGAAAGACCAGAAGGCGTAAACGGTGGCCCGAGTACTATGGGGAAAATATTTCATTCATTATTGGACTATACCAAATCGTCTTCACTCCGATCAGGGCAGGGATTTTGAGAGTACCCTGATACGGGAGTTGCTCACTCTACGAACATTGCCAAATCGCGTACTACCACGTACCACCCGAAGGGGATGCTCTGCCTGAACGGTTCAAATCGCACTCTGTTAGATATGTTGGAACCTGACGAGCCCGAAAAGAACGGAGTGGAGTAAACACGTCGAAGCATTGGTACATGCGTATAATTGTACCCGACATGAGTCCACCGGGTATCTCCGTATTTCGATGTTCGGAAGAGAAGCCCGTTTCCGGTGGATGTTGCGCCTGCGGATATCTACCGATGGGGTATCCAATAGACGCAACTTTCGATATGTCCCGACTAAGTACAGTTTACAGCTGGCCTATAAATTGGCTGAACGACGACTGCGCAATTGAATGCGGGAAATAAAAGGCGCTACGATCACAAAGTACGTCACAAGGAAATCACCGCGGAGATGCGGTCTCTTACGCAACTTAGGTGTTGCTGGAAGCAAAATTGGCCGACCGGTGGCGGGAGGTGTGTATGAGGTGGAGTCCAGATGCCTGGTCTTCCTGTGTACCGAATCAAGATTCTGAGGCCGCGTAAATGTGGCATAGGAATCATCTGCTTCCCATACCTCAATAGGGACGGACGAATTGGAAATCCATCCAGCCACCCCATAGATGGGAAGTTGAACACACAGAGGATGGCCCAGAGACTGTACAAATTGCCACCTTTGGGATCCAATGAAGGAAACCTCTCAAGGGGCCTTCCGGCCGGGGAGGCATCTCCCCGAAGGAGCCACGGGTAAAGAAAGCCTTTGGCCCGAACATTGATCAATTGACTCCCGTGAGTCAGCCTCTAGACCCCCAAAGTCCATTTTTTACACCCCAAAGAGACTGTGCTAAGGCTGAACACCCCTCAAGGGTAGAGATGTAATACCAGTTGAGACTGAGCACCTGCGAGGAAGATCACCCCCGCCGAAGTCAAAGAAACAGTCAACCTCCCATGCGAAATGGCATATGATCATTTTGTCACCCCATTATGAGGCTCGCCGTGGGCCTCGGCATAGATGCAAGCTATGATGGTACTGTTTTATGAGATGTGTACCTAATCTAGGAGAGAGGGTTGTGTACATAGTTAATATAGTGCTTAGGTAGTCCAGCGGGGACGCTGGATTCTGGGGGGGGGAGAATGTAAAGGATGTTGTATATATATTAAAGGTTCCGCGCTGTCAATTACATAGGCAGCGCCATATTGTCCCTGTTTGCCAGCGAAGTTACTGCGTACCAGTTGGGCTGCGCATGCGCGAGGGAAGCGCGCGAAGGGTAATATTAAGTAAGAGACTTGGAAGGGGTTGAACTATGAACTCTGATGGTGAGAAGGTCAGCTGAGGCTGAGGACCAATGGGATGCGAGACTGTGTATGCAGGAACCGGATGCGTGTGGGCGGTGGGGCAGAGCAGCGAGGGAGGTGAAGGAGGAGGTTGGCGGAACCTCGGGTGCGAGAGCAGAGGGTCAGTGACCCGTCTGCTTAGGTAGGGTATGCCCACAGCCCCAGGAGTCTTTCCCCCGCCATCGTAGGGTGCTGTATTTGTAAGGACGCCCATAGTCGTCAGGGACGTTTCCCTTTAGTGAGGTTCATATGCGGAGCTGCGGAGTTGCGGCCGCCATCTTGGATTTCCCCGTCTGATGGTGCTGCAGAAGGGAGAGACGGCGCAAGGCTGGATTATCACTGGGGCCCTGTGGAGTGTCAAGGTCATCGTAGTGACCGGAAGGTATCCTTGTCTACACGTGCACCTACACCGGTCACCAGGCGCTGATCCCGCCTCCCACTAACTAATTGGGTTTCCTAAGAGAATTGCATATGGTACCATACTTTACTGGTTATGAGACATACTCCTAAGGAGAGCGGCAGAGTTGCTTATGTACAGGACACTATCCCAATAAGGTGTGGCCGAGCCACGTTGTGTGTGTGTATGTAAATGTTATATGATAAGTCTGCATATCATTTGTTATTGTGTGATATAAAAAGGTTGCTGTTGCATACTGCTGTTGTTAGGTTCTTGCTCAGGGTATAATCTCTATAATGGGGATCCTGGGTAAGTGGAGGCGCTGCACCACAAGTGATAAAGGTATACCCCCAGGCTCCCAATATGCGGAGGTTCAGAGCTCCTGAAGCCACAGGTTTATGCACCGTAGTCCCTTAGTTCAGACGTTCACAAAAAGGGCTACACATCCAATAAAACAAGCAAGCTGCCTACAGTGTAGGTGTCAAATGTGACTTCTCCCTCTTATCCTCCTCCTCTCACCTGTCTCCATAACATTGCTAAGATACTCCCTTTTCTCTGTCACTCTACTGATAAAACTCTGACCCATGCCCTCATTCTCTCCCATCTTGACTATTGTAACCTCCTACTGTCTGGCCTTCCTGCCTTTCACATATTCCCTGTGCAATGTATCTTAAATACTACTGCTTGAATCACTTCACTCTCTCATTTAATGTTTTTTTTTTTTCCTGCCGAAATTCTTCTCCTGGCTTCACATAAAATTCTGTATTTATTACAAAATTTAAATTCTCTTTCAAAGCTAAACACTCCTCTGCCCCGCTCAGCCCTAATTTATCACTATACCAGTGTAGCACTGTTTCCTTATGAAAACAAAAGCTACTACTGCTGTATATACCTGTATGGCTTGCAGGAGCCTAAGCCTCCGCACTGAGGGCCTGGGGTATATATGTATATTGTATTGTATGTCTTTATTTATATAGCGCCATTAATGTACATAGCGCTTCACAGTAGTAATACACGTGGTAATCAAATAAATAACAGATAATATAAATAACAGACCATGGGAATAAGTGCTTTAGAGATAAAAGTAACATTAAGGAAGAGGAGTCCCTGCCCCAAGGAGCTTACAATCTAATTGGTGGTTAGGGAGAACGTACAGAGACAGTAGGAGGGAGTTCTGGTAAGTGCATCTGCAGGGGGCCAAGCTTATGTTTCATGTGTTCAGAATATCCACAGTGCTATTCATATGCTTCTTTAAGCAAGTGTGTCTTAAGGTGGGTCTTAAAGGTGGATAGAGGGGGTGCTAGTCGGGTACTGAGGGGAAGGGCATTCCAGAGGTGTGGGGCAGTGAGTGAAAAAGGTTTAAGGCGGGAGAGGGCTTTAGCTACAAAGGGGGTAGAAAGAAGGCATCCTTGAGAAGAACGCAAGAGTCTAGATGGTGCATAACGAGAAATTAGGGCAGAGATGTAAGGAGGGGCAGAAGAGTGTAAAGCTTTAAAAGTGAGGAGAAGAATGGAGTGTGAGATGCGGGATTTGATCGGAAGCCAGGAGAGGGATTTCATGAGGGGAGATGCTGAGACAGATCTAGGAAAGAGTAGAGTGATTCTGGCAGCAGCGTTTAGGATAGATTGTAGGGGAGACAGGTGAGAGGCAGGAAGGCCGGACATCAGGAGGTTACAGTAATCAAGATGGGAGAGAATGAGGGCCTGAGTCAGAGTTTTAGCAGTCGAGCAACAGAGGAAAGGGCGTATCTTTGTTATATTGCGCAGGAAAAAGCAACAGGTTTTAGAAATGTTTTGAATGTGAAGGGCGAATGTGAGAGAGGAGTCGAGTGTGACCCCTAGGCAACGTGCTTGGGCTACTGGGTGAATTATCGTAGTTCCAACAGTAATGTGGAAGGCGGTAGTAGGGCCAGGTTTGGGAGGAAGTGGGAGGAAGTATGAGGAGCTCTGTTTTAGCCATATTGAGTTTAAGGCGACGGAGGGCCATCCAGGATGATATCGCAGAGAGACATTCAGAAACGTTGGTTTGTACAGCAGGTGTAAGGTCGGGTTTTGAAAAGTATATTTGTGTGTCGTCAGCATAGAGTGATAATTAAACCCAAAAGATGTTATTAGGTCACCTAGAGAGAGTTTGTACAGAGAAAAGAGAAGACGTCCAAGGACAAGACAGTATATTCGCAATCTCGTGGTGCAACGCCTCCACCTGAGAGGGAACCAATAACATACAATTGGTATGATAAAGCAAGAATAACCTTTACTGTACATGTGTATATATATATACTGTATATATATCTCTTATAATCTATAAATTCCCAACAGTAAAACACTCCCACTTGTACAGTAAGTGTGTACCCCTTGCCCACCACCGTGTACCCCCACACAGTGTCCACAGTATAACCCTTGTCCCGTGGTCAGCGCTGCCACTATGTGTGAGTACTCAGTAATTGGTGCACGTGCGTAACAATACCTGCCCAGTGCGGCTGCACCTGGCGTTCACAGATCTTCACAAAGGATCCAACGACCTCCTGGACGACGTCCAGTTCCACCAGTGTGTTGATCTGTCAGGACAGTCCACCCTGAGTATATTACCGCTCTCTCTGTGGAGTAGGCCTTATCCCAAGCCTCTTGGTGGGAAGCGCTATGTCCCTACTGTACTGCGTATAACACCAAGGGGCAGGGTCCCTAACCTAGGGCCTGTCCCTGAAGTACCACAACCTATATATATATGGCCGGGGCCTAACTGGGGCCTAGGGGGCTGCTGGCTTAATGCAGTGTGTCACTGACCCCTGCACCCTCACCACCTCCCCCTAGTCTCTCCTGGTGCCGACTGACTAGCGTGGTGATCGGTGACACCTTCCTATTCCCTGCCTAGGAGGATCCTCAAACCCTATTGGTTCCCTGGCATCAGGTGGTGCGTCCTAAGGCTCATGGGACTTGTAGTCCCTGCCAAGAGCCTTCTATTGGTGGGGCTTCGCGCGCTATTCTCCTGCGCATGCGCCAAGCTATGGTAATGGCCGCCGCTGCAGGGGCTTCTGCGCATGCGCAACATCAAGAAGAAGATGGCGGCACCCATGCCACCACCGCCACCCTCCACGCAACTCCCGGCACCCACCGGACACCGCAACTGCTGCACCCGAAGACGCGCGAGCGCCGGCACCTTCGCAACCCCGCAACCCCAACGGAGCACAGAGGTGGGTAGTACAGTGAGGGGGTTCAGACACCCAGAGGGGGACCTGGCTACACCCCTGTTTGCCTTTCGCATTTTGTTCAAGGATTTCTTGTTTTGTATCTAAAGCCCATTAGCACCTGAAAGCTTTCTCACTTACTACCCTGTACTTCTGGAATGCCCTTCCCCTCAATATCAACCAAGCACCCTCCCTCCGCCATCAAGGTGCTTTTTAAAAATCACCTCTGTAAAATAGCCTTTCTGTCGCTCCAAAGTACCCACCACTTGCATACTCAATTATTATAACACCTTCCTACTGTGTCTGTAAGATCCCACTACATACCACTTAGACTGTAACCTCTTTAGAGCAGGAACTTCCTTTCCTACTGCTTACTTTTATGTTTGAAGCAATTATTCCCAATATGTATTACATCTTATGTTATTTTGGTGCCTCTATTTCTGGTGTGAAGCACTATGTACATGAAGGCCCATGCATATAAAGACGTACATACATAAAACTAGAGATTGGTGGAGTGGTCTGAAACCCCTTCCCAGAAGAGATACCTTTGAGATATGTGTAGCCCTCTTTCCTCATATCTAAGGGAACTACATGTGCTGAATACCTGTCTGGTGTACAGGAGGCCTGATCCTCCACCACTGGGAGCCTGGGGTGATCGCGTTCTATCTGGTGACAGTGCCTCCACCTGGGAGGGATCCTAGCACAGCAGGAACCCAGGAACCTATACAGTAAAGGAATAAATATACACATGTTGGTATTACAACTTATCTTTACTGACAACACATAACCTTAGTTATAGCAGTTCGCACAGCATAACCCAATACCATACAGACCCACCAGGTATACCCACACCACAACACCACCCCGGTGGAACCCACAGAGTCCAGGTCCACCCAAATAGTGTTCGTGTGGAGTAGCGCTACCCACTGTGTGTGTGGCGTTGGTGCACATGTAGATAATTTCCTTGTCTTAGAGTCTCCTGGTGATCCCATGATGTGGTCTACCGGATCCTCTCCTGTCTGCAGGTGTCATCTCTGAGGAGCTCCAGCTAGAGTGTGTCTCTATGAATGTCTCTTTAAGGGGTCTGGTCTCAGACCACAGGCCATGTGCACCGTGTGGCTTCCTCCACCGGTGCACTACCATTGTAAGCTACTAGGGAAGCGTACCTATCTATGGGCCTTCCCTGCAGTAGCCTAAAACTACACTTGGTCGGGGCCTAACTGGTGCCTACGGGCAATCTTGACTAGTCCAGGGAAGTAGTGTTCCCTGGACGCTACCTGCTCCGTTGGGGTCCCTCTTCCGACTAAGCTAGCGGTCCTTGCGTGCCAAATGTATCTAATCCCTTTTCTCCTGCCTCTGCAGCCCTATTGGCTGTTCTGCCCCACATGGTCTGCATCCCCCTGAGGCTCCTGGGACATGTAGTCCCTTGCGGAGCCTGTGTAATGGCCGCCGCAACTTTGGGATCTTCTGCGCATGCGTGAGGCTTCCGTTGCACCCCCTTCAGCTAGTAGGTAAGAGGGCTACATATGCTAATAGCTGGATTGCTACACTCACTCCTCGCTCCTCTCGCCTCTCAAAATCCCACCACAGATTTGCAGTGCTAGAAAAAAAATGGCGGATTTTCCTTTTTGAAACTGATCAGTGGCTGAAAAGAACTGGATAATCGGCGTTGGATTCAAAGAAAGAATGTGCCCATCTCTACATAAAACCCTGCAGAGTGACATGCACTGTTTTATATACATGGAATATTTACCACACATTTACAGAGATAAAGCACTATGGCCAAAATTTACAATGCTCTAAGGGATGCGGAAACCCGCGGAGGTACTGTAACAAGTAACCCAAAAAACAACTAGAGACTGTAATAAGTTAAATTGATAGTGTTTAATGCTCACACCAAGGTAGTAACGCAAAAGAAAGGTGTCTGCAAAGTCAGCAGGGCAACATGCAAATTGTAGCCAGGGAAAAATAAAAGGGCCGGGGACAAGAAGTACAGTACAACAGGAATGCAGGGCAAAACATAAAAAGGTACCTGAAAAGTCTGCAGAGCTACCTGCATGTATTAGTATCTAGGGAAATACAATAGAGCAGGGGGAAAGAGAATAACCAGACTGCTGCTGTCTTATAAAATAGCAACTCTTAGTAAATACGGGCCCATACCTGCTAAGCATTAAGCCATATGGCACTTAAGGACCTATATTGCCTTATGTTTAGCACTGCTTAGTAAATATGTCTCAGACTTGTGATTATATTATCTCACTTTCAGTTCTGTATACTGTACAGTATGTAGAAGGGTTCATTCTGCACAGCCATTTGTATTTTCCATTATTACCTGTTTACATTTTATACAGTTGTAACACCCCTGTCCCCCCCTATAAGAGATTTGTAGGTCTTCAAGACACCTCCCTGGCGATTCCACTTGCACTCAGCAGATACCATGATGGTCAGCAGCGCCTCCAAATATAACACCCCTATCCCCCCACCATCAAGGGAGATTTGTAGATCTTATGGTTCTGTGGTGCTCACCTGTTGGTTCTCAGGAGGCTGAGTCTCCACGATAGTAGGGAGCTTTGGGGTACAGGATTGCCTTTTGTGGGTGCAGTGACTCCACCTGTAGGGCTCCTGCCATAGACAGGGGTTCATCCCCACAGGAACCTCCATAGTGTAGAGTAAAGATTCTGGAGTGCCAGTCGTAGTACAACAGGTTTATTGGCACAACAGCAGTTGCAGCATAGTTTCCTCTCTGCATGGCTCCAGCCCATGGGCATCATCCCTTCCCTGGGCATGATAGAACTAGGCATCCCAGGGGCTTCGGGCCCCCAGGCTAGACTGGATATCTTCACCCCATGAGGGGCAAGGCAGGAACTACCAGCAATGGTAGAGCACTCTCTCCCTCTGGAGCACACTCTCTAAGGAGAGAACACACATAACACAAAAAAGGTAGGGCACCTACTTTTTATACCTGGGGAGGGGGTAATCCCTCTGCCCCGGTATCTAGGCAGGACTAGATGACTCACAGGCATCACCGCACTATCCATGTTACCCATCTAGTATCCTCCCAGGCAGACAGGGCCTGTAACTGAAACACAGTAACTTACTGGGGGTGAGGCTCATATGCTAGGCCATGTGCGAGGGGATTAACCCTAACATTGCCTGCGGCCTACAGGACTGATAATACTATTACAGGAAAATATATAGCCAGGGGCTACATGGCTACACAGTATAAATAGTGTTCTTTTTAAGGGTTTATTTGAAGAAAACAACCATGCATGTATTATTTTTGTTTTATTGTATGTGTTGTATTGTTTGGGGGGGGGGTTCTTATTTTACCTAAGTTTGTACACATTTCGGAATACTTATATATTCCAATGAGGCCTCATCATAACGATGACAGTATTATTGATGATTGGTTATCAACAAACATGTTGCTGGAGACCATTTTATTCCTCCATAGAAATGTAAACCTACATTATACGTTTAAATTGCTCAAAAATCGGGGGGTTGGGTACGCATATAAGTCAAGATATATAAGAAGAAGCTATTGAGTAGAAGAAGGGGAGATCAATAAATGTAATTACTGAAGGACTTGAAATTTTTTTGCAAATGATTTTTCTTGGCTGGTACGTGGGAATAATTCAGTCATACTCTTCATGGTTTTACATTGTCGAATGTCAGTTTATATTGGCAGCTTACCCCAAACAAGTAATTCCCCTTTAAGTATGAAACTTAGAGGGTCTAATTTAAAGAACTGCCTCACAAAAATATTGATGTTGTACTTTTTACACACAATGAATGAGGGTGATTAATATGCCACGGATATAAATCACACGTCATTTCCCATTTATTATATGTTGAATCTATTTTTACCACGTTTTAATAAGTAAATTATAAAGCATGAAAAATACCAATATATATTCAACTCAGCATAGTTTTCAACTGTCAGAGCATCAGAAACATTTCTTCATAGTGGTGACAGGAAATCATATATACAAACTGCAACTTTTGACATATTAAAAGAATATCATTGTTTGATCTACAGTAGCTTTCCAGTTGATGAAAGTCTGTGCCATGGAAAGATTATATTTCTGTATATAGTGCTGTGTCTTGTGATTTTTTCTATCTTTTACCTGATGCATAGGACTTGCCAACAGAGAACTAAGAATTACAAACTTCTTTAAATCTTCAGCTCCCACTCTCCAGATGAACACACCGGAACTAAATGTTGGAAGACAAATGGCCACCATGCATTTTTAAAACCATTTGGTCTACAGTACGTATCATGGAATTTATGGTGAAAAACAGGGGCATTTTCATCCTGTACCTATGTACAGTATCAAAATATTTTGCTCTGTGTGCCCCAGCTTGCACTTTGGGGAGTGTCAGTAGGAGGAGTTGGAGAGGAGCTACATGGTGCACATATAATGATAAATATAACATTCTGCATCTGTATGCCGTTCTTTTTCCTGTTTATTTGTCCCTGAAAATCTGCCGTATCTGAAGTGGTGTATGTCTACTATTCTGCAATAGATGTAAGAGCAGTGCATCAAAGTACACTTTTTTCTGTGTTGATATATAGACCCCCATAACTTTATTAAACTTTGACCCATTACATTTCTTTAACAAAACACCTTCTGCTACTGAAGGCATCTCATCTGAGTTATAACCAACCTGTTGGAAGGACCCCACAACTTTACAAATTATGTCACAGTCCAGCCAAAGCTCAAAAGCTCCTTATGCTCAAGTGGCACTCAAAATGTCACGGCTCATCATACTCTTTCATTAAAGCAGCAAACCCCTTCAGAAGAATGTCAGACTAACTCATATCATGTCTGTAACATGCCCCATGAGCATGTCCTGCTCCTTAAAATTGTAGGCCCAGATTCCCAGAGAGTGCTGTTAACTCAGGGCTCATAATGGCTTGCTATCAAAATCTGTAACAGACGTTATGCTACACGAAGTTAAAGAGAATCCCCACTGCTAATTATATGCCAAAATCACAGCCATTAGTTATCTCATTAGCATAGGATTAACAACATGCTAAATTAGCACTGCCATGCACTAGTTTGAAATAACATGGTGTTTAGCCTGTCTTGCCCAAAGATGGCGTTACTCTCATTTAGGCCCTGCTATAAATAGGTGTTTAAATGATTAAATAACAATATGTTTGTAGCCCCCTGTAAACAGCACCGGCTATACATATCTTCCTCCTACTGTGGTAAGTCCTGTTAAGGGCAGGCGCCAGTAGTAATCATGGGTTTTCCCCATTCATGCCCTACCTTGAGTGATAGATGCAGGCCCCTGACTCTGCTGCAGGCATGAGACAGAGGGGAGGTCTTGCTGACATCATGAGAGGTGGGGCTAATTCTATTTAGCAACCAGTTACTGTAAGTGACAGTCTGTTCTCATACGGCTCTTGAGCTGTTCTCATCTGGCTCTTGAGCTGTTCTGTCCTGGGAGTTGGAGGAGTAGACCAAGCTCCGCCCTGGGAGCAAGCAAGAGAGAACTCTGGCCTATTACATTTGGAGAGCGAGCCGAGTTCAGGTGGACCAATGCCCCTCACCCCGATGAGGGGGTGATGGGGAGAATCCATCCCCCACACAGAGGATACCCTTTGAGGTGGGCAGTGGGGTATTGAGGCCCCACCAGAGTCCATCCTGTCGGAGTGCACACTTGGAGGGAAGGAGAGGAGGAAAGGCCTGTACAGAGTGGAGGGTTGTGTGTGCTGTGGAGATTGCTTTTGTTGTAGCTGCTTGTTGCTATTACTGACGGGCGCGGCTCGGAGAAATAAAGAGAGACATTACCTTTTACTAAAGACTGTTGTGTGATTCTAGAGCATCCACCCTGGGACCAGGGGTCACTCTTCTATACGGGTCCTACCCCATACCCTGGGAAGGTATAGAGGATGGAGGTGCTGCACCACCACTAAGGGAATGGAGGCTACTACCCCGGAAGCCTGGTCCTGTGATCCCCCACACCACCGCGGGAGACTCAGGCCCTCCTGTTCCACGCAGGTACGCACCACCCAGTACATGTAATCCACCCTCACACACCCTAGAGGTGTCAGATGAGTCTAGGGGGGGGGGGGGAATAAGGGTTACATGTTCATTAAATCACAGCTAACTGTGGCCTTACACTCATCTGGACCCTATAAAAGACCTACTGTATTTCAGGGTCTGGATGTGAGGAACCCCAGGTTTAGCTATGACTACAGTACCATCTCATTTATAGTTTAGAGCAGGGGTGCGCAAACTTATGCAGCTGCGCCCTCCCCCCCCCCCCCCCCCATACCTCTGTTCTCGGCATCAAATGATGTGGCGGGGCCATGTGATGTGATGTTACATGGCCCCGCGGTGTCAAATGTCTCTCACTCTGCCTCTCTCACTTTGTCTCACCCGCCTCACCTCGCTTCTCTCACTCTGTCTCTCCCACTCCCACCTCTCACTTAACACTGCGTTATTGAGGTTTGCAGATAGCTGTTAACAATTAGCGATGCATTATCTTACGTTAGCGCCACGCTAAGTCAGTAACAGGGCTTTGTGGATCTGGGCCTCAGTGCTTAAAATTAGGAGTTTTTAATATGCTAGCATCGGAGATCCTCATAATAACCTTTAGTCTGCACCGGGTTCTGGAGAGAGCTCCATTTTAAACCTTCCGCAAACAACATTTCATCTGCTTTTTTCTCCTGAACGGAGCATGAAATACTTTTTTTGTAAATGGGGTTGGAAAAGTAATCAGAGCAGACTGCTGCTTTAATATAGCTGTTAGAATGTAATAAGGCAAAATATCAGTATATACAGTAGCTTATTGAAACTTCAACTCTCCTTACCAATGTTATAATTTTAGGTTATCTTTGTTCCCTTTTTACTTTATTTTTTTTCTTGTTTCTGAGTGCAATAAAATATAGCTTAAATTTGCACCCCGCACTAGGAAAGACTGGGGGTGGGAATCTTACCTTCCTTGCAGCCTAAGAACAACTTGATTTAACTTCCCAGTAACTGAGTCCCTGCTGTAAACAATTTACAATCTAAAATTCACACTGTTGTTAAGCTCACAAAACAAATATACTAATTGCTGATGCATACACATGTAGCTGCCTGTAATGTCGCAGCAATCTCACAGCGCTGGGCGGGTTTAAGTGCAAAATTCTCAAGGCAAGTGGGAGAGGACATTTATTTTTTTATACACAAGATTGATATTATACAACTGCCTGTGTGCTGCTCTGTATGTACAGTATTATTGATATGTTTTAGCTGTTCCTTTTTTTTGTCTTGAATTCTGCACTTAAACCCGTCTTGCGATGCGAGATTGCTGCAAGATTACCGCGAGATAGCCCCAGATTTTCCTTGGCAAGCGGAAGAGAACAGGCAGCTACATCTGTACTCTCCAGCATTACCTATTCTGCAGTTACACTACATGTATTAGGGGCCCGTAACACCAACTGTACCTATTACACAAAGTTTTTTTTTGTATGTAATAAGCTGCATGGGTTAGGTTACCTCCATCCATCACAGGTACAATGATGAATACAAAGAGAACAAAATCCTTGGCGCACTACCAGGTACATAAACCTGATATAATGTTCCCGGATCTCTGATTGAGAGGAACAGTTCGTGGTTCTTCACAGATGATCTTCCTGAATTCCTTATGCTGCTAAGTATATATCTGGAATCAAACAAGACAAGAAAACCATTGCGCAGTACCCTCTAATAATGGAGATCTCATCCACACAGCTGCTAGCTACTTACATCAAAGTAGTTAGAAAGAGGCCTTGAAAGGTATCTTTAGCCGGGGGTCTGCTACACTCAATAGGTTGGTGATGGGTCTTCAGGTGTTATACGCCCTGTCCACACGTGTCGACCACAGTGACAAAGTGCATGTAGGATAATAAAATGCCAATGGTGTAGTACAGTACAAATTTAATAAAAACAATTAAGATCAAGAGAGCCAGTGCACTCACATGCTATACGACCTTACTTGACGGATTACAACGTGCCGTCCGCAGGCTTGAGGAGCTGTTGCGTGGTGTGTGTGGAGGCTGGATCCCGTGTGTATCTCTTCCTCGCGGCCACAACTCAGAGCGCCAGGTCCACCTCAGATAACGTCAACTTCCCCTGAAGAAGTGACGTCAGTAGTCACGAAACGCGCATAGGGTTGAGCTTAGACTGTACGCATTGCTGCGTGCACAAACCAGCTGAGGAGGGAAGTGACGGTGGATGTTGACGTCATCTGAGGTGAACCTGGCCCTCTGAGTTGCGGCCGCGAGGAAGAGATACACGCGAGATCCAGCCTCCACACACACCACGCAACAGCTCCTCAAGCCTGCGGACGGCACGTCGTAATCCGTCTAGTAAGGTCGTATAGCATGTAAGTGCACTGGCTGTCTTGATCTTAATTGTTTTATTAAATTTGTTCTGTACTACACCATTGGCATTTTATTAACCTACATGCACTTTGACACTGTGTGGAGAGGGCATATAACACCTGAAGACCCATCACCAACCTATTGAGTGTAGCAGACCCCCGGCTACAGATACCTTTCAAGGCCTCTTTGTAACTACTTTGATGTAAGTAGCTAGCAGCTGTGTGGATGAGATCTCCATTATTAGAGGGTACTGCGCAATGGTTTTCTTGTCTTGTCTGATTCCAGATATATACTTACCAGCATAAGGAATTCAGGAAGATCATCTGTGAAGAACCACGAACTGTTCCTCTCAATCAGAGATCCGGGAACATTATATCAGGTTTATGTACCTGGTAGTGCGCCAAGGACTTTGTTCTCTTTGTATTCAATTTGTCTATAGCCTTATGGAAAGGCTTGATATTCTATCCTAGGCAGCCTCCCCTTCCCCCCCCCCATATCCTCGCTGATCGTGGTGGTTGTGGGGTTCCATGCAATATTGGTTATCCTTGCACAGTTAGGGTATATCATTTTTTCACATTGTTATGTTGGTTCACATTTATTTATTGTAATCATCACAGTATAGCAATAGGTTGAGCGCTTGTTTTGTAGTTTAAGTTCTCTTTTCATCACAGGTACAATGATACTGTGACAGGGCCAGTCCACGGTTTAAAAAGGCAGCACACATAACACCTGTCTGTAGCTGATCAGTCCAGCAGGAAGCTGGTTAATTGTAGCTAGAGTAAATTATCCAGTCTCCACCTGGCTCATCAAGTAGGTTTAAATGTGTGCGGCACAAACTGCATAGGTTTCTTGAGCACAGAGGGCCTGTGCTGCTAGAAGAGATTCCCAGGAACAGATCTCTCTGGCACTTGGGAGGTGTATGCTGACAGAGACCCCAGGGAACCAGTCCCTCTATTCCAGGATGCAGCGGTCACTGGAACCCGTTCGATGGTGCACCCCACAGACACCAACCCAGACCCGGACTGAGGGAAAGAGCCCCTGATAACAGGTACCTCTTTGGACTTTGGGTCAGAGGCTGGTAAGAGGCCTATCCTCCCAGCCCTGCAGATAGGTACTGGGAAGTGTGAGTCAGCCCGTACAAAGGGATTGGCTGTTTATGTTTTGAATGCTGATATAAAGCTGTATTGTTTAAAGATGAGGGCTAAATAAAAGGAAATAATTATTTTCCTTTCAACACATCTCCCCGTGTTATACCTCTGCACTTATCTCCTACATGTACTTTTTTTCTTTATGTGCAAAATGTTGGAGGGTCTGCTGAGAAAGTGTGATACCTATTAAACAGCAAAAACACTGCAACAATGCACCTTTTATCATCCTCAATGCCGTAGAGCTGCAAAAATAAGTTTTTCTCTATATTTATGTACCCCTCTTTTTACCCTTAGATGACTTCTTATGGCTACGTAATGGAAGTTCAACAGAATTTTCATTTGTCCGAGGATAGCTTCAATCACTCTCACTCAAACGGTCTTGTGCTTTCATTAAGCGAGTCTGATGTTCTTCTAGCATCTTTCCAAATATTGTAAGGTCATCCAGGTATACAGTACTAACACTTCCAGTAGGTTCATGTCCCCACCACTCACTCCATCAATCTTTGATGATTCCTGGCTGGTGGAGTTGATATGCGCCCATGGCAGTATATCTTAAGTATAGTGAGTGCTCTTCTCTCCGGACTATGATTACATATCGATATTCGAAACCCGAACCATCCAGAAACCTGGTTCCAAGGTACAATAAAGCATCCGATCCCTCTTACCGAACACCCCGCACTTTACCAGTGTTTCTCAAAACCACCACTTTTCTAAGTACTTTCAAAACTTTGGCTCTTTCCTACTTTAATCAAACTTGTAATTGTACCTTACCTGTATAATGTGAACTTCATCCATTTCAAATTATTTTTGTACCCAGGACATACTTGAAAACATCAGGTAACTGTGACGGAGTGGCCTGTAGTACACATAGTACATATACACGTAGATTTTATGTTGAAATAAGCCTTCAGCAGGGGGTTTATTTACCACGCAAGGCAACATATAGTATGTATCGAGTACCGTACTTTTAAGCCAAAACATAAAGTATAAAATCAAAGCCTACTACATTTTGGAGACTTACTAGACTGGCCAGTCCCTAACTACCTGACTGACTGGAAAGGCCAGTTCCTAGTTCCAAAAACATATAACAATTTATCAGGGAGCAATATATGAAAGTCTTATCTGACACTGCTGGTCCGGCGTCTCCGGTTTCTCCAGATGCAGGCATTGCAGTCGTCCAGGAAATATCTTGCCCTATTTCTGTGCAGGCTTCTCTGCTGTGTAGGGCTGTGGGTTCCCCAAAGTTCCAAGGCAAAACCCTCTGGTGAACGAGCCTGGATCCCTGATGGCTGAAGCTCCGTTTATTGCTGGGTGTAAATCCCAGCTGGGTCACAGACCTCTGTGACCATCCCCTCCTGCAGACCAGGAACCGGAAGTCGAACAGGGTGGCTGACAGGTGCTCACTTCCTTGCTTTTAAACCCTGTTTAATCAGGCATTCATTCCAAACACCTCCTAGCTCAGGTAGAAAACCTGACACCAGTGTATAGTTCGCTGCCTTGTAAAGGGAGTTAACTCCTTCACTTCCTCACAGTGATGATTATTGTATTTTTTTCCTGGTAAAATGCTATATAAATAAATAAAAGGCAAAATGTTAGCATACATAAAAATTGTCTTATCTAATATTTCTGTGTGTCAACAATATACAAAAATATTGCCCACCAACTTTGGATCTCCTCCTGTTCTTTAGTATGGTAGTTTAGTATTGTCCAGATTGTGGTTGAAATGGATTTATCTTAAATGTACCTAAATCTCTCACCTAATCCTCTGTATGAGATAGAATTTAATTTGTTGAACAACATTTTTATACAGTAATTGCATTTGTGTGCAACCAGGATTCTTCTAATCCTTGAAAACAGTAAGCTTTCAAATGTTGTGTGCGTCTCATCCTGTCGTATTATTGCACTTTCTTTTTTTTTCTACATTGATCCAGATTGCAACTGAGCTGTCTGGTTTCCACTGACCCTGCTGGTAATTATGCTCTAAATATCTTGATACAAGTCATAAAAACAATACACAAGCCACAAATTGTTTCCGCATTTGCATTTCTGCTACTTTAATGTATAAGTAATTAGAGCTGGATGAATATATTTGGACAACAATAGAATCTGACAAATATGCCTGAATCAATTACAACAGAAAATTGGCATCTACAGCATATTATTATTATAATTATTATTATTTGTTTATGAGGAAAAAACGTTATTCCACAAGACTATGCAATTTGGATGACAAATAAAATAACAATACGTGCTCCAGGGAAAAAGGGGGAGAAGGAGGGGAGGAAAGGGAAGGATATCCCTCGCTACAGCTCAATAAAATAGGTGCTACAATCAGGGGCTGAATTAGAGCATAAACACAGGAGAAAATGTGTCCCCTTTAAACCAGAGCACTCTGACACGTGTTATTAGACTGGGAGACACTATGAGAATGAGCTAGAAAGGACCCCAATATGCAGGATGGGTGTGATGACTAAATACAGTAGATATGATGTGTAAATTAAAATGTAAATGTTATTGTGAGCTATGCTCAATCTGAAATAAATGTTTAAGGAGAATGAATGGACTATACAAAATGTCCTTATATGTGATAAATAAAGCCTTGATAGAGTGGTGAATTAAAATAACTCTGGACCTCTGCAGTACCTGTATGATAGTTTAAGAATAAATCAGAGGGTGTGTTCTAGATGGCAGAAAGTCTAAACCGCAAGGGAGTCAGTATGCGACTAACCCTATGTAACACACATATCAGTCCTATGCGAACATGGATCCATGTACCTATAGTGTATACTGTCAAGCGTATTGGCTCGACACAGTCAGTTGATGGTGAAGGTAAGTGATCAGCAGGAACACCAGTGTCGGGATAGGGAGAAGCTAATTGTAAGTACAATAGACTCCCTTTATTCGCGGCTTTAACACGTATAGTTCAAAACTGTATTACATATACTGTTACCACATGGCAGTGTGTCTGTGTAAATATACACTATCTGACCTCGTCTTCTGGGGTCAACCGAGTACCCCACACATATAGTGATATTGCGTATCTGGGCTCAAGGATCGCCTAAGTTCGGCTGACCCTGTGTATCATCAATCACAGACAGTGGTGTCTGCATATGTTTAGAAATGGAGCGATCAGCAAAAGTCGCCTTCACGGCGTTTCCAGATAGTAGCTGGTGTTTTAAAGTACTGTAGGGCATATATGTTTAACACAGCTGCTCTGGAATCCTTGGCCACTTATGACCTATATAAGTGGGCAGGTGTCGTCTTCTAAAATCAGCTCCCTATCTCCTAGGAATAATATTTATGCGTGTCTTGATACGAGGACAGCCTAGTATCGGCTGACCCTGTGTCTCGGTGATCACTACTTGGAGAGTAAACCTTGTAGCTGTATTTAGAAACAGTGTGAACAGCAGAACGCGCCTTCACTATGTTTCAACCTTATGGCTCAAGTTTGAATACTGTAGAACACACTCACTTGGTGTCTGCTGTAGTTGCCTTATGCAGCCACTCATACAGATACATTTGCAGGGTTAAAAATAGAGTGCATCATGAGGTTACGCCTAAAGGGATTAGTTCTCAAGTACCAGCGTGTATAATTAACTCCTCATGGGTTAAAAACCGGCAATATGTTGAAAAAACATTACCGCAAGAGCAAAAGTTTAAAAATGTACATAACCGGTAGAGGTCCGATCAGTGTCCCGACTCACTCCCCGATTACGTCCGCTGCCGACGTACGTTTCGCTCATTGGCTTTCTCAAGGCTGGAAGCGAACCCCTGAAATGATCAGGTATATATAGGGAGAGCCGTTTCCCTATTGGCTGTAGCATCTATCAGTCATAATGATGTAGCTCACTTAGGATCTCTAGTGTTAGTTTGGGTTAATGGTATCAGACATAGTTAACTTGCCGGTGTAACAATAGCCCGACCTGATATTCTGATAGCAGGACCGGAGGACTAATTTTAGAACTGAAAGGGTGATTAGAAACCCAAATACAATATTACACTACTACACTGGCGACACACTTTATTCGAGCTCGGCTAGTCCCACGAATTCGGGTATACCCGGGTGTATTGAGGTTTGTGACTGTTTTCTGCCCGAGTGCATTGAGGTATTTTCCAAGCAGGGATTGAAGCATTTTATTCCCGCTGGCTGCAAAACTGCACAGTATATATATATATATAATGCATTACAATTCATGAATTTATGCCATCTGGTAGACACGCGAAGCATTGCAGCCTATTAAATCCTAATCATTATAATTTAACAGATCAGCCGCCCGTCAGCCAGGCATGAACCCAGGCTGGGAAGGCAAACGCAACGGGGCTTGTCAGAGGTGAGGAGCGGCGCATTCCAGGTATCTGCCAGGTACATACTGGGTATTTGCTCGAATAAAGTGTGTCGGTGCAGTATCTCGATGTTGTTCAGTGTGGTAATGTGCTTGAAATGTCGGCAGATACCATCTATTTAAATGGGAAAGATGTCAGATCGAGAGGGGTGTCTAAATGAATGGATAAAAGACAAACCCCTCATTCAGACAACAACAGAATCTGACAAATAGGCATGAATCAATTACAACAGAAAATTGGCATCTACGGCATATTATTATTATTATTATTATTATTATTTGCTTATGGGAAAAAACGTTATTCCACAAGACTTTACAATTTGGATGACAAATAAAATAAGAATACAACATACAAAAAGAGTTCCTTAACACTTACTGGTAGAATAATGGCCCTTCCTGGTCCAGCTGATGAACGGGGAACATTATTTGTGGGGGTTGTGAAGTATGAGCTGGAGAATATAGTGACTAGTGAATGGACAGTAGAGGGGGTAAATAACTGGATGGAATACAGTGCATGGAGGGGCCAGGAAGGATGTAAAAGAGATGGGTGTTGCGGATCAAGGACAGAGATAAGAGGAGAAGGATACCGCCATTTATAAAAAGTAGAAAAGAGAGTAAGCAAAGATAAGCAAATGGTGTCACCATCTCCATGGGTGGTAAAGCTGGTCCATCCAAAAAAAATAAAATAATAAGGACATTGCAGAAAGTATATCTGAGGCATCCTAAGAAAAATAAAAACAACTTAAAAAAATAAATAAATCGATAGATATAGAAAACTGAAATGATTTGATTTAATATTACAGATATGTACTTCTTTGGACAAGTCCGTCAGGGCCTTTTTCAAGAAGGTTCAGAGTACGATCATCAGAAAACTGAGATTTAAGTCAATGTTAAGTTTTTTTGCCAATTGGAGAACCTTATTGATTTAGCACCTGAGAGATAATAATTGTTATTCAAGGGGTTTTATATTATTTTAATTGCAAACTAATTATGATTGCCAGGGGAAGATCTGAAACAATTACAATTAAGTAGTAAAAATCCAAACAAGTATATTTAGAAACCGCTGAAAAATAAACATGTTATTGCGGAGCTCGTTTGCATAACTATTCATGGCATTTCATTACCATGTCCAGATCGTACACACGTCCCTCGTTATTTATGGAGAAAGCAAAAAAAGGAACAGAAGTTTAATAAATCCTCAGGTCCAAAAGGTCCCTTATATTGGCGCACAGCAGACCCTTATAATATACTATGGTCAGGGGTGAATGAAATGTACAACAAAGCACAAGATAAAATAAAAAAGTTTATTAATATTTACAATGTTGTGTGGTGTAATTCACTTAATAAAATAGACTGGATAAGTCTATACTAACTACTGGGTATCCCTAGTCGGTGCCAGTTGGGATAGTGATCTCATGCCAATGGCTCAAAATGAAGTGTTTGGGCAGTGTTTGAAAGATCATGCATACAATTTTACTGATACTCAGCCAATCTATAATAGTGTGTGTAGCAAGTCTAGGTTTGTATGGTAGCTGCCTGCACTGATGTAATGTGCTGATATGAAAAGGCTAAAGTCCAAAACTAACAGAAGAATTGGCATTGAAAAACGGGACAGGTTTTTTCCTATTGATTTGGCATTGAAAAACGGACTGGTTTTTTCCTATTGTACTTGTAGAGTCACCCCTGTATATCAGATGGAAGGTCCAGCTGGTGTATGTATCATGATTCTATTAGCTCAAATCACCATAAAGATGTGGTCTTTACAGGTATACATGCACCCTGCCTCAGCTACAGTTCTACCCTTTGTAACTGAGGGAATCATTGCCAGCTCGCATATGTTATATATATGAGTTTGTGGGTGAGCACAGGGAGCACTGTCAAGTTGTAGCAGTGCTGGACACCCCTTTAAGTGGGTGTATCAAGGAGTGCCCGATCTAGATATCAGTGAAGATGCCATGAGAGCACAAACAATTTCAGCAGTACTGTTAGGTAATACAAAAGTGGTGTGTTCGGCAAAGACCCGACATGCAGCATGTTTCGTCGGCTGTCTTGCGACTTTCTTCCGGGGAAGAAGTCGCACAGCGACGAACATGCTGCATGTCGGGTCTTTGCCGACACACCACTACTTTTGTATTACCTACAGTACTGTGAAATGTTTAGTGCTTCTCATGGCATCTTCACTTGATATCTAGATCGTGCACTCCTTGATACACCCACTTAAAGAGGTGTCCGCACTGCTACAACTTTGACAGTGCTCCCTGTGCTCACCCACAACTATATATAACATATGCGAGCTGGCAATGATTCCCTCAGTACAAAGGTTAGAACTGTAGCTGAGACAGGGTGCATGTATACCTGTAAAGACCACATCTCTATATGGTGATTTGAGCTATAGAATCATGATACAACACCAGCTGGACCTTCCATCTGATATACAGGGTGACTCTACAGAGTACAATAGGAAAAACCAGTCCCGTTTTTCAATGCCAAATCAATAGGAAAAACCTGTCCCGTTTTTCAATGCCCATTCTTCTGTTTAGTTTTGGACTTTAGCCTTTTCATATCAGCACATTACATCAGTGCAGGCGCTACCATACAACCTAGACTTGCTACACACACTATAAGATTTGGCTGAGTATCATGTAACATTGTATGCATTGATCTTTCAACACTGCCCCAAACACTTCCTATTTTGAGCCATTTGGCATGAGATCACTATCCCACACTGCCACCGACTAGGATACCCATTAGTAGTATAGACTTATCCAGTCTATTTTTATCTAAGTGAATTACACCACACACATTGTAAATATTAATAAACTTTTTTTATTTTATCTTGTGCTTTGTACATTCATTCACCCCTGACCATAGTATATTATAAGGGTCTGCTGTGCGCCAATATAAGGGACCTTTTGTACCTGTCTCAGGTACACTCCCCCCATCTCCATCACAACACTCCCTTGGCAGCACGCTACTCCATCTAGGGGTTTGAGCGAGGTCTCTTTCCATAGTACTCTAAATCCTCAGGTCACCACATTTTTCCCAACTGCATTACTTTGCATTGCAATGTTGTGCACTTTAAAGACCGGACAAGCGAGCGAGAGAGAGAGCGCGAGAGAGCGAGCGTGGGAGAGCGCGGGAGAGCGCGCGAGAGAGAGAATCCCACACTGAGCACTCAGAGTATACCAAAAAGTAACAAATGTATTAACACATATAATATGCAAAAAGGACATGTTTAAAAACACTCGAAAAAGGGAACCCAGTAAGTACTCTCAAAACAGGAAAGTGGCGAGAAATATATGCAGGACAAAAGTAAAGTAACGTGGAGGAGGTACTAAGTGGCAAAATAGGCAGATAGTATAATGTACCACAAAGTAACCAGCAGAGCAGGTAAGATGTAACTCAGCTCTAAAAAAAAGGAGCAAGCCTCTATGTTTTAGTCATGTCAGAAAATATCAGTCATAGAGAAACAGGTGCACTCTCCCACTCAGAACAACTTCAAAACTCCCTCCCCTCCCCCCCCCCCCCCCCCCCACACACACACACAATGCCCACTGGATAAAATAAGTTAAAATGCGTTTCTAAATTTGACTCATACCCAATGCCTAAGCTTGATGAGTTAATAGAGAGACTGGGCAAAGCACGTTACTTGACAACTCTAGATCTAACTAAAGCTTATTGGCAGGTCCTTCTCACTGAACAGGCAAATGAGAAAACTGCATTCTCAACACCCAAAGGTCTGTTTCAGTATACAGTACTATAGTACTACCATTCGGGCTACATGGTGCTTCACCTTCCAAAGAATGATGGACAGGGTTTTAAAACCCCATAATAGATATGCGGCGGCATACCTGGATGATGTTGTTATCCACAGTGAAGACTGGGAGTCTCATCTCCCAAAGGTTCAAGAAGTACTTAATTCCATTTGGGCCATTGATTTAACTGCTAATCCTCCCTAGTGTACCATTGGTCTGGAGGAGACAAAGTATTTAGGATATTCAATTGGGAGGGGATTAGTTAAACCACAGATGGCTAAGGTGGAAGCTATAAAAAATGGCCCCAGCCACTTACCAAGAAACAGGTAAGAGCGTTTTTAGGTCTGACTGGTTACTACAGAAGGTTTATCCCAAATTTGAAAGAAAAAGTACAGAGGGCGCAAAAAATATCAAATATAATATTGAAAGTCAACAATAATAGTTCAAATGAAAACAAAGTTTTGATATATTTTGACTGTTTGATATTTTTTGCAAGCCCCTGTTCTTTTTCTTTCATATCTTACTACAAGGATCATCCTTGCGGCTGAGCAGCAATCTTAGATTTTGTGTTGGTCTGGTATATTTTACATTTTATATATACAGCTTAACCCCGTTATAGCGCGACCCATTATAACGCGGTTTTAGCATAGATCCCGAATTAAAAAAAAAAACAACAATTTTTTCCCCCCCATTTTTTTTGCACACTGCACACACTCTCACTGCACACTACCAGCACTCACTGCATACACTACCAGCATTCACTGCACACTCTCACTGCACACTGCACATACTACCAGCACACTGCACACATTCCCAGCACTCACTGCACACACTCCCAGCACACTGCACACACACAGCACTCACTGCACACTGCACACACTCCCAGCACTCACTGCACACTGCACACACTCCCAGCACTCACTGCACACTGCACACACTCCCAGCACTCACTGCACACTGCTCACAGCACATTCACACAGCAAACTCACACTGCACTGCACAGCACACCACACTCACACAACCCCTCCCACTCCCCCTCCCTACCTTTGGTGCCGGCTGCTGAGATCGGAGCGGAGCTGGCATCAGGAGATGGGGGGGGTGTCAGGAGTAGGGGGGGTGTCGGGAGGAGGAGGGGGGGTGTCGGGAGGAGGAGGGGGGGTGTCGGGAGGAGGAGGGCGGTGTCGGGAGGAGGAGGGGGTGGTGTGGATGCCGGTAGGGGGGGGGAGTGAGGAGCAGGCTGGGACTCGGAGGGCCGCGTGGGCTAGGCCCAAAACTGATTGTGCCGTGGAGGGCGGGCGCGGAGGGCCGGTAGGGCTGGAAGTGGATGTCGATGGAGGGGGATGGATTCCGGGAGTGGGAGGTAAGGAGCAGGCTGCGGCTGGACTCGGAGGGCTGCTGCTGGGGGACGTGTAGGGCTTCCGGCCACCTCTTCCCTCCTCTCTCCCCCCCTCCCTCCTGATCGGCGCGCGGCGGCGGCCATTTTTTTCCAATTAGCGCGACCCCGGTTCTAGCGCGGTCAAATTGGGTGGCCCCAGAGGACCGCGCTATAACGGGGTTAAGCTATACTTGTAATACTGTGTAAGTGTTGTTGAAAGAGAGCGCCCCAGTTTGCTTATACCATATTATCACAAATTTTGCTACCGTTGCTGCCCCTTTAACAGACCTCACAAAAGCAAGGTCCCCAGTTACAGTTAAGTGGTCTCCAGAAGCAGATCAGGCTTGCAAATCATTGAAAGAAGCTCTCTGTGCCCTACCTGTCTTGATAACCCCAGCCTTTTCTAGAGAGTTCATAGTACAGACAGATGCTTCTGATGTGGGCTTAGGGCTGTCCTTTCCCAAGAATACCAGGGTGAGGAACACCCCATTTACTTGTTGAGCAGAAAGCTAAACCCACAAGAAAATAACTATTCAATAGTAGAAAAATAATGTTTGGTAATTAAATGGACTTTAGAGGCTCTTCAGTATTACCTGTTAGGAAGAATATTCAGGTTAATTACAGACCATGCTCCACTTACTTGGATGTCCCAGAATAAAGAGAAAAACTCTGGGGCGACAAGGTGGTTCCTTAGTCTCCAGCCATTTAAGTTCACTATGGAACACAGGGCAGGTCTGAAACAGGGGAATGCTGATGGGTTATTCTAGGGTACACACCCTGATGTCCATGGTCACTCACCCCCGTAGGAATGAGCTGGGGGGGGGGGGGGGGATATGTGAGAGGGAAGGTGGTGAAGTTGTGGATGGGAGATACATAAGACCTGCATTTGCAAATTATACCTATCCCTACTAAGGGTTAAAGGCCCAGGGAAGGTTCTGCAAATGAAGCCAGATGCAGATCACCTGGCCTTAATTAACAGAGTACAAGAAAGGGTAGGCTGGGTCAGTTTTACCCTCTCCCCTTATTCCAGCTAAGAGAGCTGGATGCTACAGACAGGCACTGGCCTGCAACAGGTTTGGTTAATGATATTTGTTTTCTTGTTTGGTAAGTGGGAAAGCCACCCAAAGATAGTATGAGAATTGCTGTCTAGTTAATGCTCAGGTAAAGCTAGGACTTATTTTGATTATTTTGTTTGTCTTGATTTTTGTCTCCTGGAGTGACAAAGAAAATAAAGCCTTAAAACCAGAGCTGGATGGTCCAGTGACTGTGCTTTACCCTAAAAGACAGTGGGTTTTAAGGTTCCCGGACAAGAACCCTTCAGACAAAAGGGTATTTTGTCACAGTGTCATCACATTTATACACATGCGTGTCATTATTTTCCTAATTAAATTAAGTGCATTTCCTCACGGAGTCGCTACAGTGTATCTAGATAGTAAAAACAACTTATTTTCTAGATTTATGTATTATTTTGTACATACTGTACAGTACTGTATTCTTTACATTTTATCAATGACACTTTTATATATTGAAATGGCCAAAGAACCTTAGGTATAGTACTACTGTAAGTGTATAGACAGTAAAAACACGAACACATCAAAAAGTATATTTAAAGAATGAACATTTTTATTTGTACAGGATAATAAAGGAAAAAGGAATAATACAAAAATACAACATAACCTTTTCTTCAAAATTTATAGTGTTGTCTTTTTCTTCTTCGAAATGGCTGCTGCTTCTTGGACATCTGGGTCTGGAAAGAAAAAGACACTATTCTATATTATCAATCGCGCCATCATTATGGTTAAAATATGCCTGCACCTTCTATTATGTTTACAGCATGGTCTGCTGTACGCCAAGAGTCACAAATTTATTGTAATTGGCTACTCATACAGGACTTATTCAATCAGTGTGTAATATTGCTGCTACAGTATGCTAAGTGTCAGACTTTCAAGTTAGAATTGCCACAACAATGTTACATTATTGGGAAAAATGATACTGTGTATCCTCGGCTAAAAGGAGCTCTAATCAAATTGTATCCAACAAAATGATGCATTCTAACAATAAGCATTAAGTTTTGCTAGAGGTTTACATTAGGTTTTGGGGAGGAAGGGACTTGGCATGAGTTATTATACCATGATGCCAGTACAGTCCATTATTATACAGTATCTTCGGCTTTTATGGAGGTTGGAGTAGACTAAAGTAAGCTTGCATGACATAGGGTACAGCACTTTACATTAGGACTAGAGGTTTACATTAAGGTTTTGGGGGGGTTGGGCAAATATGAATTTCATGTCTGAAAAAAAAAGGCATACTTTTTTTTCTCTCGACAAGTGAGTGATTTTTGGCAACAATTAAGTGATGCATGTTATTTATATTTTATCAATTATTATATTCTTAAAATCACTTACTTTTAATCACAAATTCTCATTCTTTTGCAGGCTGCATTGCATGCGGTAGTTCTTTTGTCATTGAGAGAGGGGGGATTAGGACAAATTATTGACTGTTATTATGCACACAGTACAATAAATTTGCACATTCACCCCCCTGTCCCCAACCTTTCTGTAGTTTTGCATCTCTAAAACAAAACAAAAAATCACCAGAATTAGTGTATTAAAGGCCTTGAGTATTTAACAATATTGGAGGATAACTACCGTCTAACTATATATAACTGTATAACTATATATACTGTATAACTATAGGTAAGACAGTACACATGTCTAATACAAATGTACTGTACATACTGTACTGTATATAATACTGCATATAGAAAGTGGAGAGTAAGCATAGACATAAAAGGGTTATTTTGAGGGCCATACTTACCTGTACTATACTTACTGTACCTACCATAGTACAGTACAGTACCTTACTACATTCCGGTGGCACTCCCATTATGCTGTAAAAGAACGGGCAACACGCTGACAATATTGTCAATATAGTTATTACATCTTTGTACTGTGAGTATGTCGTTCCAGAAACTCCTTATTCCTTGTATTAATTCCTCCCTTTTGGACGGTTTCACAACCTTTCGTATATGATCCTTCATCGCATGCCACACCAATTCTATAGGGTTCAAATCTGGTGATCTGGAATGGGAGGGGGAAAAAAGGCGAATTAGTTAGAGATATAAACAGTTTAAAACAATGAAAAACAGAACTTACTCCAGTGGTGCCTTAACCCAATTGATAACGCTCGCAAGAACTCTAGGGAATAGAGGTGGTATGTTTAGGGTAATTTTCCTGGAAGAAACGGTGACCACAAGATGGAAAATCATGCCTAATGTATTCAACATTACGGGTGACAATTTGCTCTTGGAAAAATACTTTATCCATGTTTCCTGGAAAAATAGAAGAAAAATTTAACATTTGGGTACAAAATACAATACAGTTGTACAGTGCATAAGACTGCAGCATGCAACTTTGTGCATTATGTTACCCTCAAACATGATCATGCATCCAGGTACACGTCTAGAGATCGCACCCACACATGCATCTTCTGTGGGTGCTTGGGCCGCGACTTCAGAGATAGGCGTCCTCTTTTCATTTATTAAGCTCTTGTAGAGAAAAGGGAAAAAAAGAATGCCTTTTTTTTTCGGACTTGAAATTCACATTGAATGTGAAGTAATTCTTGCCAAATTCCCAGGAAGAACTTATCACACGTGCACATGCATGTGAAACCGGACTCTACAGTACATCAAAGTCTGAAACATAATGAATGGCTTTGTGAGGTGGGAAGGCGCAAGAACTCTAATGCTGTGATGCACATGCGTGCTAAACCAGGCAAAGTAATTACTCAGCCAAGAACCCAAGGCTCAAAGTTAATGTGTCTGTTTTTAAGGAAGCTCCCATGGCCCGGGGGAGTTACTGTAAGAATAACGACTCGAATGCCTTTTGCAACTAAATTAGTCCGTCTTTGTCTAATGTGTGTGTGTCCTTGAATCCTTGGAACTGTTTTCAAATGTAATAGAGTTAACATTTACAGAGACCACTCACAGAAACCGTATGAAAAGTAGAGCAAGCCTAGCAAAAGTTGAAAGTATTGAATAATAAATATAGAATAAAAGATATTAATATTTTTTTTTGTGATTTCTTAGCAGAATTAATTACACATGCAAGTCTACTGTAATTATACTGCAAAATGCAATGTCATTGATAAAATAAAACAGTAGGGATAACAATGTAAAAATGTATTGAATATGAAAATATAGCATCATACTGTATAAGGTTTTGCATAAAGCTCACAATTGTTCTCTCCTTCACAATAAAAATTACATTGTCAATTTACAATAATAAGTTCTCGTTGGATTTGTAAATCAGATTCACAATGCGCATGCGTGTAGAAATTTTAGTACAGGTTAGGACATGTAATTGAATCGATCATATACAGTACTGTACAGTACATAGCGTGTTGACCAAAATAATAGCGTGGTAAAGTTTTAAAAGCGTGAAGCTGGTAATAATGACTGTATAAAAGTAAAAAAAAAGCAACGTTTTTAAAAAGCGATATTAGCGTTCCATCCAACTCTTGCCACTTGATGTCAAAGTTTATTTTCTGGGGAAAAAAATGATGCAATTATTTCCGGTATTGCGCATGCATCAAGTCGCGCTGTAGTGTACATGAGTACAAGTGTTGATACTGTATGTTAGGCATACTGTGCACTACTATGTCATTGGGAAATAAAGCAGCAGCTCAAGCAATATCCTACATGTGTGTTTTTTAAATAAATCAGTTCTGTACTATGAGAAAATACTTGTAGCATTTAAAAAAAATGAAAAATGTTTTAAAGATTTTTAATGTTTCTAATGTAGGATGCATCTCCAAAGTGATAGCCCCCTTCACCTTCTGATAGGCTCTGGCTCTTGAACCCCACCTTCTCCCTAGCAGTCCACCAATTGTATCTACTATAGTAACTGCTCAGTCAATCATATTCCAGGACTACATTTTCCATAATGCTTTGCAAGAATATAAATAAATAACCCAGAGTAAAGCGCTGGCCCATTGCTGGATTGGGAAAGACGAATCTTAAACGGATTAAACCCGACCGTTCTCCTTTTGTTGTTGTCATGATTAAACATACTGTAAACATGTGGGATCACAGACCAATACCCTCTTCTATCTCCGGGAGGAGGGGTAATGCGAGAAAAGCAATCATCGTTAGTTAAGGTTTACCTTACCGAATGCTTCACCCACGAACGTCAGGTGAAAATTTGAAAAAAAATCATAGTTCGAAATGAAATATTCATATATTTCTGATAAAGTCGCCTTCTTATCTGTTCCAGCATTAATTGTAGAAAATATTAAAAATGCATAACTAAAGTCAGATTTGGTATACATGTACGGAGTTGACATGGTGTCTATTCAACAATTGTGCAGGGATAACAATGTAGAAAAAATGCTACAGCATTGTATTTTAGAGGTTTTTATTATGAAATGCCTACATTTGAAAACGTCTTCAGCGTCTTCAAGGACCAAGGTCGATTCACAATGGACCACTGTGGTAGACTTGGTTTTTATCTGTTTTTTAAACACCTGCAAATTGACACAGTAGCACAGTAGGTACGTACGTACTGTACAGTACTACAGTACTATACACATTACAATTCATTCGTGCCACCTGGCGGATATGCGAAGAATTGCACCCAAAGAAATCTGAATACAGGTAATTCAAAGAAATCAACAGCGGTAAACACAGGTGTGATTGGTGGAATTCACGGCAGCATCCACGGAAGAATAACGAGTGAATGCCGTGTGGAATACAGCAGAGTTCACAAATACAGCTCCGTGAAATGTTCGAATAATGGCCGCTGCATCTGTTGTTAAGTTACAGTATAGTGAGTAAAAAAGTATCAAAAACCCTCCACAGGGTTATATAACAGTGTATTACACAATATATAAAATTCAAAAGGTGAGTATGTCTTGCGTTTTCCTAAATATAAGACAGATGTTCCCTGAAGACCAAGGTGAGTGGACAATATGCAGACTCCTTAAGAACTCATTATGAGTAACTAGAGCATAACTTTAGCAAGGTACTCACGGGAAACTCACAGTTTCTTCCTGAATAGTTTATAATCCTCACCCACTCCAGGAGTCTCTGATGAGGTGTGACATCCGCTGGTAATAGGATCCAGGTGTAAAGAAAAACATAGGAAGCAGCGCACCTTCCAAATGTACCTACTGTATTTACTTAGTAGGCACACTAGGTACAATAGGTGTTGCTTAGAAGTAATGTTCCACTAAAATCTGTAACCCTTGCCGTACTGGTTACATCCGGACCTATGGTTATACTGGCATGTATGTTCTCACAGCTATCTTAAAAGGGTAATAGAGCACATACAGTACATGTATTGTCCTAAGCACTTACTGTATAAACCAGCCAGCTACAGGCACGAATATTTATTTATTTATCAAATGTTTTACCAGAAGTACTGTGATACATTGAGAGTTACCTCTCCTTTTCAAGTATGTCCTGGGCATAGAGTTAAGATGACAAATAATACATGGTTACAAATACATTTACATAAGTGAACAGGGTATACATTATATACAAGACATAGCATGCACAGTTAGAGGTCATATATATTAAAGACATATGTTGCAGTTACAGACCAGGTTAAAATGTGAGACAGCTTTAGTTTTGAAAGAATTTAGACTGGTGGAGGCTGGGAGAGTCTCCGGTAGATTGTTCCAACATAGAGCTTGTACCGGCTGCAATAAACACAATTAGTGAACTCACTCAATCACAAATCCAACAGCCTGTGCTACTCTGACACTTTGTATATAGTACTATAATCAAATAAAAAAGCATTCATTATTTTTACTTTAACATGTTTCCTCAATGCAGGGCTCACTAATGCCCTTTTGTGCCGTAAATGGTTGGATGATGAAAATTATGTGATGTGGTTTTTTTCAACATTACTATGTAAAATTATGCACATGCAAATGAACACATTGAAAGGAATAAAAAACAAACCAAAAAAACATGAAGATTGGATGAACTACTGTATAAGTAAAATTCAATATCAAACTGGTATAGCCCCTTCCTTGTAGGTTACTAAAGAAACTATTTTTTGATCTTTCTGTAGCCACACTCATTCCTCTTCCCACACACGTACTTAATATTCGCACTGTAGCTATTACATTCATTTACCTAAAACACCTTCATTATCAGATTACTTACTTCTGGTGTCTTCATAATCGTCATTTGTATTACATGATTCATTCAAATAAATATATACTAAAGTCCCATAATGATTAAACTTTTGAAGCCTACATTATTGTGTGACTTGCTCTGTACTCCCCTGTGCAGATTGTTACATTAATAAATAAAAACAAATCTAAGGAAATAACAGGCAAACAGTAGTTTATGGAGCTGGTCTGTGCTCATTGTGGTTGGTTATTATTAATCCTTTGCATTCCGGATGGGCCATAAACCCTCTGGCACAGCATGGTCATGGGAACGTGGCTGCTCTTAACCCAGAAACGGAAGAGGAGGACTCCTTGCTCTACTGCTTCCCTTCCCATCAGATGCCGTGCTGTGCTCCATGGGAATGCAGGACATGATCAAAGAAGAAAAAAAGCATTCTTTGGGCTGGTCTTAGCCACTACATCATTGGGCTCCTGGTGTGATAGACCCCAAGACGTTGCGACTTAGCCTTTGCTTTTGGTAAAGAGCCTAGCCCTCAAACCCATAGATAGTCTATGGAGAGGTGTAGTGAGTGCTCACAAAAGGAGTTAGGCTGTTTTTGTTTTCCTGTAAACCCTGTTTGGCTGATCATAAACTGTTAAAGTTGTGGATTATAAAAGCCTACATTTGTATTCCCCTTAAAAAAAATCTCCAGTTCTAATAACCTCTGCACACATATCCTACAGGGGAATATATAGGGGAAGGTTCTAGAGGTTATGTTCCTGGAGCAGTGAGAGTGGAAGAGCCTTTGTGTATATAGTTAAGAAGTATATTCCTGCGTATATAGTACAGAACAGTCCGCATTCATTATGTTATAGTTATGGACAGTGCCTCTTCAGATAGGGTCCCAAGAGATGGCCAAGGTTCACAGGAGAGGAGGTCTGCATGCCACAGAAGTCCCCATAAGGGTTACCCCATGGTGCCGCAGTATCAAATCTACCAGCAAATCCACACATGCCTCAGTTAGTCTGTTTAGAAGTGTCAGCTCAGAGACAGAAGTGGGGTGTAGATACCCTAGATACAGTATAGTAAGTCGGCCAAAGCCCAATAAGGGCTCTGTGACAGGGTGAAATCAGGTACTTATAATTATGCCTGGGAAACATACATCTGAGTCCTTCATCCAGCAGAAGGTTAACCCAGTAAGAATACTTGGGCAATCAGGAAGTAAGCTGAGAAAGCTGACAACCAGCTTGATAAAGAGACTACTGCTTGTAGTAGGTGGCTGACTCAAACCATAGAGCTGTCCTGTGCAAGCTCTTCTACAGAAGGATTTCCTTAACTCTCTCTAGGGACAGAGATTCAAAAACAAAGATACAGTAAGAACTTTAATATGCCCGATAGATAGGACCTGGAATGTTTAGCAAGATCTCCCTATGGGAGAGTAGGCATTCTTTTTATGAATTTTGTTCTGCCTTAAAGGGACTGGAAAGGCAACCGTCAAGTGTACTTACAAACAATAAGAAAGCAATGACACCTATACTTATGTGTACATGCATATAGATGAAAGAAGCCCTAGTTAAAGGGTGTATAAATAAAGAGTGTTGTTTGTACTACAAAAGTTCCAGGCACCATAATTTCTATGTTTGCTACCTCATCGCCCAGCCACATGAAGCCTGAACCCTGAATGAGGTAAATCCTTCTGTGTAGCCCCTATAAAGACACTGATGTAAAATCCTTAGGAGCCGGGCAGGGAGTGTTACACACAGTTAACAATGTTGATAAATGATATCATGAGACATTTTCATCATCCAACATTTTAGTTTACAAAAATCAGTGAACCCAACATTCAGGAAAGATGTTAAAGAAAAAGCAATGAATGCTCTTTTGTCTATTTACAGTACTGCATGCAAAATTGCAGAATAGCAGAGGCTGATGGATTTGTGATTGAGCGTGTCAGATGATCTGTTTTAATGCAAGAGGCAAAAACTCTAGGGAATCCATAAAAAAAAAGTAAATAGGAAGCTAAAAGTTACACTTCCTCTGAGTGCTCCTTGTCTACAGTCCAACCACTGTATGAGGTGACAATGGGGAGAATAAACACAGGTTTGGGGAGGAAGACATAAAAAAAACATATATATATATATATATATATATACATATATATAATATATAGATTCGATATATATACAGTATATGCAATGATTAACATAAGTTATTTTAGAGGAAGAACTGAGGAGAATAATGTATTTTAAACAAAAGAGTCACTGTGATGGAATGGGGCCAAGGGACCAGTATAATTAAGGTTATGCCTGTTAACTGGCTCCTGCCTGTCCTTCCCTGGGGCTCATCTAGCCACCAGACCCTCGACCAATCCTTTTTTTTTACATGCCCGGTAGCCTCTTGCATGCCATGTAAAAGGTACTCCTTTATTCCTGTGTTTAAAATGTACTGCAAATGTAAAAATGTGTTTTGTGCAACAATAAAGCAGAGCCAAGATCTCTAGACAAGCGGGGCTGAGAAACCCTTTGTGCAGTATGCTTGTATGGAGAAAATGACCCCTGCTGCGACTGGAGGGGGAGGTGAAGTGCAGGAAGTGATCTTGGCTGGGGGGCCATCCGAACGGAAAGTGGAGCACTTGGTTACCTCCCCAGCCAGAGTGGCACCAGCCCAATGGGGAATATTCTGCCGGACAGGGGAAGCCATTGACGATTCTTCACTGGTAGATGCTGTCACCATTAGCCCGTTTGTATTTCCCTCCAAAGCCCTTTAACTCACTCAGCCCCACCTCCAGCCCTGATTGGCCAATGAAGACGAGCCCTCATGTCCTTATTGGTTCCTGAGCACAATCCACACTGTGATTGGTTCCCTGTCCTCCTACCATGATTTCCTATGGTAACAGGGAATCTATGAAAGAGGAAGCCGATCAGTGCTCTGGAGTTCACTCTGAACTTGATGTTAAGGTGAATTAAGCAGTGTGCATCGAGGCTGTGCCGGAGACGCCTGAAAATGAGGCTCGGAGCCTAACCAGGTGGGAAATTCAAAGTGCTTTGTGCTACGGGACTGTATGTTAATCAGAAAAGTGGAGAGCAGAACTTTTCAGCGGGAGATTTGAAAGTGCTCTGCCGCGAATTGCACCACAGAGGTCTGGTTGATCCATACCCAAGCGAGTTTTGAAACACGCCCTGGGTAAGTATTCAATGTGGCGCTCAGCACCTAGCCAGCTAGAATTCCCCCGTAAGCCTCTGTTTTAGTGAGTATAGCTCTAATTTGTGTTTTTGTGTTGTGCTTTCTGGCTCCGGCTAGAATAAAAAAATGTTATTGAACTATTTTGTCCTGTCTGGTGCCTTGATCCCGATAATAAGTTCTGATCTTCCGTGACTGTGGACTAAATTATTTTTATGGAGAGGTATATTATATGTAATATTTAATTCATAATATCCTATTCCTCTCTATCTTTATTTTCCTTCCTTTTGAGACTCTGGTACAAATAAAAAGAAGAGTAGGCAGCGCCTATCAAAGTGCACAATGACAATAAAATGGAACCACCAACAAAACAAAAATAAAATATATATACTTATAGTCCTGCAGCTAGAGTCTAGGGAGGTATTCAAACTCCTCCACAGATAACAAAGGTTGAAGAAAAAAGAAAGTCCTCCAGCACGTAGTTTTAAGTTGTCATCCCGATGCATATGTGGGAGAGAAAACAAGAAAAAAATACCACAAATACCAGTGGTGTAACATAGGGATAGATCATTTTAAATTAATAATTAAAAAAAATGGAAGAGACTAAGAAGCTAGTCACTTCTCTGTGCCTAGTTCCCACTAGTAGCGCTCCTCCACACTGCTCCTAAGGGTATACTCACAAACGGCCAAGAAGGCTTTGTGAATTGGTTTTCCAGCATAGACTCAGTGGTGCAGCTGCTTCACGTCTAGTCCCTTCTCATGGGATGTCCACGTGATCACCGGCCCAGCTTATAGTTGCCAGCTTCTTTTCCTCGCATGCAGAGGCTCCCCTGGCTCGTGCACAGCCTGGCTCTGTCTCACCGATCTTGTCCTTCCCTCAGTACCTGGTTGCGCATGCGTGTGGGTGTCCGCTGGTTCCTAGCTCTGGTTGGGTAGAACGCTGCTTCTCTTGAGTTACGGTGGCTTGGAGTGCTCAAAAATCCACCAAAAGCGTTTCACCTTTCAGCTTCTTCTTCCTCTATTCTGCTACCTTTTCCTCCTCGTTCAAGCATGACACAGTTATATCCTTACTCAAATACAGCAAGCTTGCCCTATCTTTATCTCTAATTATCGTCTTGTCTCCCTCCTGCCTTTTGCCTCTAAACACCTTTATTTATTTTATTTATAAAATGTTTTACTAGGAAGTAATACATTAAGAGTTACCTCTCGTTTTCAAGTATGTCCTGGGCATAGAGTTAAGGTGACAAATACATGGTACAAATAGTTACATAAGTGAACAGGTTATACATTATATACAAGACATAGCATGCACAGTTAGAGATAATATATATTATGGGCGTATGAAACAGTTACAGACCAGATTAAAATGTGAGACAGGTTTAGTTTTGAAAGAACTTAAACTGGTGGTGGCTGTGAGAGTCTCTGGTAGGTTGTTCCAGTTTTGGGGTGCACGGTAATAGAAGGAGGAGCGGCCGGCTACTTTGTTGAGCCTTGGAACCTTGATCAGTCTTTTGGAGTCAGATCTCAGATGATAAGTGCTGCATGTGGTAGGGGCGAGGAGGAGCTTGTTCAGATAGACGTAGCTTTCCCAGAAAGTATTTGAAGGCAAAACAGGAAAGATAAACTTTTCACCTAGACTCAAGTGATGACCAACCTAGTTCTTTGAGCATTTCGCAGTGATGTGTGCTGTAGTTGCATTGGAGAACAAAACGGCATGTAGAATTGTAGAGGGTGTCAAGTTTGCTACGGTGAGTTTGGGGTGCGAGCCATATACTACAGACGAGACCACGACTATTCTAAAGCTTGCCTTAAACTAGCCTTGTTACATTCTGGGTATGTGCTGGGCTAGTTTAAGGCAAGTTTAAGGCATTTCTGCATTGACTAATGACCCTTAGGATTAACACAACAGGGGTCCCTGGCAGTCCCATTCAGTTTGAATGGGACTGCCAGGGACCCCCGCGGTTAATCTGATGGGCCATTAATCAATGCAGAAATGCTGGGGCTAGTTTAAGGCAAGTTTAAGGCATGTATCCAGAATGTACCTGAATATTTTTGGCGATTGCCACTAGTTTGTGTTAGAATAGTAACAGTCTCTGCTGTATGTCCCCATAGTCAATAATTGGCATTAGCATCTGCTGTGCGATACGCTTTCTGACCAGCAGACTTAGGAAGGATTTGTTCCTGTAAAGTACACCTAGTTTGGCATAGGTTTTGGATATCAGGGTATCAATGTGCATCCCGAATGTTAAGTGGGAGTCAAACCATATGCCCAGGTATTTAAAACTAGCAACAGGAGTTAGGGTGGTGTTAGCGTTGGTTCTGATCTGGAGCTCAGTCACACTGGAAGCTTTAAAAATGTAGTCTTGGTACCAAATACCATTGTACAGTCTTGTCAGTGTTTAAAAACAGTTTGTTTTGGGGAAATCCAGTTTTCGAGTCTCAAAAATTGAGACTGAAGTATGTGTTCAAGGTCGGAGAGGTTATGGCTGTGTGCCTCAAAGGTTTGTGTCATCTGCATACAAAGTCTCTGAATGTCTCTCTGTTATTTCATCCAGGATGGTCCCCCGCCGACTTAAACTTAACATGCCAAAAACAGAGCTCCTCATAGGTTCCCAAAGCCTGGCTTTACTAAATTGCTGTTGGCAGTGGCAGTACTATCATACACCCAGTATCACAAGCACATTCCCGAGATATCACATTTAACTCCTCTCTCACATTCTCCTCTCTCACATTCACAATGCAGCTAACGTTTTTTACTGCATAACATTGTAAAAATACGCCATTTCCTCTGTCGCGCTACTGCTAAAACTCTGATGCAGGCCCTCATTCTCTCCCGTCTATTGTAACCTTCTACTGTGAAGCCTTCCTGCCTCTCACCTGTCTCCCATACTGTTACAGCAGTGCTGCCCGCAGACCAGAAACGTCCCTACCACTGAGTTGGGACGTAAGTACACACGCACCCGCAGCAGAAGGAGCGTGTCCGGAGTGGGGTATTTGCATTGCCAGGCCAGAAGACTATTGCTATAGTACTTGCCAGTTCCAGATGATAGAAGAGCCGTAGTGGTTGCCGTTGCTGAGGTCTGGGAGATCGAGGTACAAGCCGAGTTCGAGGGACGAGAGAAGCAGCGTAGTCAGGAGGAAGTCGGGGTCAGAACCTGAGTAGCACTGTAACAAAGAGACAATCAAAGTACACATCCACTAGCAAAGACTATGCAGAGCGATGTGCAGCAGGGAGAATAGGGATTATAAAGGTGGGCTGACCAATGGAAGGTGGAGGCAGGGCTGGAGGAGTGTGTGGAGCAGCACAGGATAGGTTGTGCTGATGAGGGTATGTTGAGAACAGCTGAGAGGCAGAGGAGTGTGCTCGTGAGCCGTGTGATTGCCGAGGTGGGGTCTAAGCCCCAGAGGGGTGAATAAATTATGAATGCCTGACGCGCGCTCTGTAAGGCTGGTGAGCGCGCGTGCTGGTCTAATGGCAGCCGCATGTTTAGCCGCTGCATGCGGAGCAGCGGCTGACCGGCGGGGGTACCGATGGACGGGGAGTGGAGCGGAGACAACGGGGGCCGCGGGTGGTAAGGGAGGGTCACGCTGCGACCGCCGTGACCCCTGATTCCTTACACATACAATCTATTCTAAACACTGCAGCTAGAATCACTTTACTCTCTCCTAAATATCTCAGCGTTTCTCCTGCTGAAATCCTTCTCCTGACTTCCTATCAAATCCCGTATCACATTCCATTCTCCTCCTCACTTTTAAGGCTGTACACTTTTCTGCCCCTCCTTACATCTCAGCCCTAATTTCTCGATATACATCTGCTCGACTCTTGTGTTCTGCTCAATGATGTCTTCTGTCTACCACATTTGTATCTAAAGCACTCTCCTGCCTAAAACCTTTCTCACTCGTTGCCCAAGACCTCTGGAATGCCTTCTACTCAATATCCGACGGGCACCCACTCTCTTCACCTTTAAGACTTTTCTTAAAACACACATCTTTAATAAAGCATATGGGTAGCTCTACTGGCTGATACTATACATCTCATATGCACTGACCTTGACCCCTTGTAGATGCACTTACCAGAACACACTCATTCTGTCTCTGTAAGTCCTCCCCACTTACCACATAGATTGTAAACTCTTTGGGGCAGGAACTCAATTTCTTATTGTTTTATGTCTGAAGCGCTTATTCTCATTATGTGTTATAATATATGTCACATATATTACTGCTGTAAAGCGCGATGTACCTGGATGCCGCTATATATAGATAAAGATAGACATTTGACATACATACATTAAAATATTTATTCCATAATGTCATATTTAAATGCCAAGCGAAGGACGGTTTTCATACACGTCTTCCCTGAAACATCATGTGAAGTAAGTCACTTGATCAGAGGGGGGGCATTTTAATGTGACAATTTAATATGGGATTAGGAAATAAATATTTAATACAAAATATCTCTCCAGCAGTGTTCTAGAGAAATAATTGGATCTTGCTTTGTTGTTAAGACAATGGTGAGGAAAAAGTCTATTGACCATGGAACATGGAAAAAAGTTAAGGTGGGGGAAGAGCCAATAACATACAGAGTATATAAAATCAACCTTTATATAACGTGTTTACGAAACATGGCAATATTAGTTGCCCCTAAAAAGTTTCAAAAACTGGACTGTCAACAGCTCATTACGGGCTTGTAGTAAGAGATTGATCAAGTTTGTGTACACCCCCTAGAGAATCCCACAGGAAGGAATTGTACCAATTGCCATTACAACTCTTACCATTCTCCTGCGAGCAACTACAGTTTTTCTATGGTAGTATTTAGAATTTTTCCTCCAAAACTCAAGTCAGCTCTCCTGCCGATACTCAACATGACCCCTGACATCCATGCAACTCCGTAGAAGCTACCTAATCCAAATATTCCTTACACATTCCCCCTATATTTGAAAGTTGAGTGAAAACCTGAACTCCGGTTTACTAAAGCTAAACTATCAATATCCTGTTATGTAATCTTTATACTATCCTCATTGCTGTTTATATGATGAAATACAATTTCTTGTTACTATCAACTGTTGGGCACCATGAAGCAGTGTCAGACTCTTCTTTAAGGCGCTTAAATTAATGGCATTTGAAAGGAACAAGAACTTGTTTATTGTGTCTTGTTCCTATTCCTCTGAGCACAATACCATTCTGGACTGTTTTTGTGAAGTATGCGAATAAATGATCAGAGTAAAGAGGGAAGCCAATAGGACAACAAAAAATAATAGAACATATCACAGTGAAGTGTGACCCACAGGATTAACATACACACATGGATTGGTCAGGGTGCAATCAAAGAATAGAAAGCGAATATTGCTACCTCACCTGCTGTGTGAGACCCTCCTACTAGTTTTCTTCGATCGTCTGCTCAAAAAACGATCCCTGTCTAATCAGGATAATAAAGCTGGTTACTCACAGGGTAGTCCCTTTGTAAATTTCCAAGCAGTGGGGACGACAACCACAGAATGTATAGAGACATTGGTAGTTTATAAGCATAAAACGAATAAGCCATACAGCAACTTCCTTGTAGGGTACAACAATCAATCCGGTGGATTTAGTCAGCAGCCCCCCCTCCCTCCGCACTGTTCCGCCAGGAGTTCCCGGGCGTCCAGGACCTATGATGCAAGCTTTACCTCAGAGACTAGGTCGCCCCAGCGAGTCCCAACAGTAGAGTACAGCTCCACCAAAACAAATTTAATACGTGTTGCCGATGTATCGCTTCGTTTAGATCGTTGACTTTGTATGATTTCTTTTACTTTGGTAAGATACAGTACAAGATATTACAAATTAAATAAATACATTATCCTGACGGGGGGAAATCCAGGAGTTAAAAAAATGAGCTTTATGACAGTATAAGATGTTTATTAAGAGAAAGAGGAGGTTAACCGTCACCATGTGTCTTGATTCATAATGTGATAGCGGGTTCCGCCAAGATAAGTTGTATGTTTGTGTTAAGCCTCTTTTTTTAATTCACCACTGTTTCTTTCTAATAAAATGTACATGTATAATTGATTCGGTAGTAAACTCTCCAAAAGTAGAAACCACAAGAAAATCTTGGTCCCACTACAATATATAAAATGATGAGAGTTATCTGTAAGGGCCGATAGCTAACATCTGGTTTAAAATAGTATGTACTGATGTTTTCCTGGCCTAGCCGCCACCACCCCTCACATTGGCACCCGTGGCCCAAACACCATCCCCACTTACAGTGTAGTCGGTGTGGTGCACCGTTGGCAACGGATCCTGAGTCTCCTCTCCCGCATGATGTTGTGTGGGGATTGCCAACCTCAGACCGAGCTGAGGGTGTTTTTATGTGACATGATCTACCTATTCCTTGCAGCGCTTCACCTCATCAGGATCCAGCGTACCTCTGTATGGACTGGTATCGGAAACTCCTCGTGGTGCCTCCTCTGTGGTAACACTCACACTAACGACGGGATATGATTAAAAAATCCATCTTTATTGACTTGCGGCGGGCCGACTGGCCCTCACATCGGGTTGTTACCCAGGCTACATGCACGCACTTCCCTTGCTAAGGTGGCGTCTTCCCCTAGTGATCCATTACTACCGGTCCACTCCGAGAGAAGATTTTACTTCGTGCCGGTCCCTGGTCACAGTCTTATGAGATTGTCGCCTCCCAGTCTGTACTCACTGGGAGATTTATAGCTCTACAACATCGGAAAACACTCTGAGACCCACCTTAACTTTTTGCAGTGCTGCTGCTTATGTCCTCTGCGGGATGGCAACAACCCTGAACACTCAATCATCCATGGATTCAGGCATTGTACTCGACACTTGCCCAACCGCCAATACAATCGCATTCACTTCGGGTGGACCTCCCCAATTATTCACCCAAAACTTAACAGGCCTACTGTCAGGCAGAGTATGCGTACATTCAATTTTGACACTGCGAATCTAACTGGTCGCTAAGCCACCCGAAGTTGAATCACGCGCCCTTCACTGACCGTAACCCTGATTACCTTCTCAGGCACACGAACTCGTACATGACCACGCACACATATTAGTCAAAACATTGACGGATTTCACAAAACTATTGGCGCCAAGCAAGCCCATGACAGCAGACACTTATCTAATAACAGCCATGCTTCCCCCCTAATAAGTGACGAGGAGCGTGTTTCTTCTAGAATCTTTTCCTTTTCCTGCCCACCATTCCAGGTACTATCACACTGTAATCACGTTGCAACCCCTTCGTCGAATACAAAACACCACTTTGTGCTTATAGACTGTTCCTGCGCCCTATAATCCACACACCGCATAAGGTGGCATCCTCGTCCCTAACGGCTCGCTGAATAATGGCAACCCCCTTATTTACCACTATACTCACACTCTCTATGGTCTCCTCTCTGCAACATCTGTAACCTAGTGTCTCGATCTACTGCTGAGTGGTTCCGACGAGGGTATACATTCAGGCCATGGGAATAAATTGTACGTGGTCGGTAGCCCTCTCAGCCCGGCGCACCGTGTTAAATTAGCATTCCCTCTCTCCCTGGCAAACCCATGACGGCGGGGCGTCTCTGGGTCAAGGGCTGTTCCGTTATGGGACCACTTGGGGCTTTACGACTGCACGTGCAGATTTTGAAACCACGCTCCTGCACTTCTCCTTTGCCGTCTTCCTCGGCGTAAATACCCCTTAGCCATCCAGTATAGCTTACTACTCCTCCCTTGTAGTATAAACGAGTGCGGTCAGTCCACCCATAACCCTCGATAATGGGGCCCCCCCCACCGGGTCTCCCGTAACCTTCTGGGCTCTGATTCTAGGGGAATCCCCCTCCTCTGTGTCCCCCAGAGACCCCCTGATGTCCCAAGTAGATCGGGACTTTAGGCCATCCCACAGCGCTTGGCCTTCTTCTAACTTCATGATAGCCACGCTAGGGCTCAACAGGACATGGAGCCTCCCCCGATAGCCTCCCCCACGACCCATCATCGGACGTTTATAATACTCGCATCTCCCGCAAAGTCCATCCTCCGCGTCACTGGATACCCTCCCGACATTCCCAAACTGAACGTGGACCGACGGGAAAGAGGTGACTGGGACAGGGGGTTTAATGGCATGGGTTTGGGATAGGATTGGCAAATGGTATCCGCTGGGTTCCGACCTGCTATCTACCCCTTATATTGTCCCAGTATTCACTGCGAGGCTCTCCGCTGGCTGAGCCTCACCCTTGCACTCTCCGACTCGCTCCAGCCTGCATTCTTTTTGTACAGGTGACGGAACCTGCCTAAATTGCCGATCACCTGAGGCGTGGTTGTCATCTCAATCCGTTCGTTCGCTACCGTGCTGCCGAAGTGCGTCATCACGGGAAACCGTAACTCTGCCATCTTGAGATGGAAGCCCCATGCGGATCTCTTCTCACAGGACGACGTCCGGAAGTTCAGCTGCTTCTCTTGCTGCTGCATGGCTGACACCGCCTCCCTCACGATGCCATCACCGGAGCCTGGGAGAACAAGGCGCTCTTTACCGCTCCGCAGGGTGGCGTGGATCGCCCGTCAACCGCTGGACGCCCGATCCGAATGGTAAGGACTTCGCCTCTCGGCCTTCCTCCACTGGCCGACACGACTGCCTCCCGTACTCCCGTTAATGTTATTCTCCCGTTTTCCTCCACAGGATACGCCACAGCCGGATCACTGCACCGGAGACATACTCTGGGTTCCTCATCGGAGGAATCCGCTTCCACTCTGCTCGGGTCACCGTTCTTGGCGACCGCCTTTTAGTCTCTGGTCGGTACGCTGACCGACCGTCCTCTCCTCGGGCTCGGCTCTTAACAACGGCCCCGATCCCCTTCTCCGGGATCCGCACTTTTCTTTCCACATTGCACTGGGGGACCCGGCGGACAGCCTAGCCGTATCCGCGGGTTCGATAGTCTGGATGGGCACAAATGTAGGCATAGGCCACAAGTACTGTGTGCCACATTGCGGGCATCGAGCCGGGCCCACGGTACCGGCGGGTAGCCTGCATTGTAGCAGAGGCACACCACAGTCTCGGTGCCCGCCACCCGAACTCACCAGTTAAGCCTCCTGGTGGCTGAATAGGGTTGAGTGGAGACCATCGTAGTCGCGTTCGTTGTGGACAGGCCATTGTCTTGTAGGAGTTACTGCAGCAGCGGTCTGTTCTGTGAACTGGCTCCGCGACTCACAAGCAGGGGTGAGGTTGCCAGCCACTCCTTGACAGCTCCACCCTCATCTGACAAAGCTGGAAACCACCCCCACTAGTAGCAATTAGGGCGGTTCCCACGTTTATAGGATGCTTTATTGAGGCCGCACTTTCAAGTCCTGGAGGGCGCGGCCACAGCTTTCACGCCATTACCCAACAGGTGGGGTTCTTTCTTTGGCCAATCCGGCCAACTGTCTGCAACTTTTGCAAAGCAGTTTTCTCTTCAACGAGCCCGCGTCTCCCAGCAGCGGAGCCGCCATATTGGTTGCTTTGCTCCAATCACTTTAGCTAACTGAGGTAGCTTTTGTGTATATGCGCTCACCGGCTGGCAAGCAGATCCTTCTTTTCCACCACCACATTACGACAATGTCCTCAACACTGTCCTCCAGGTAGTACCCTGCGGTCCTAGGCAGGACCAAAACGGTGCGGCCACAGCCTTAGCACCACTCCACAGCAGACTCGTGAAAGTCATTCCTTAGCAGCTCTTCACCCGCACACACGCCATGGCGCTCTTTCCCATTATCCTCCGTCCGCCATCTTGGACCTTCCGCACTGCGCGGATCCTCCATTCTTGCTGTCGCCATTCTTCCCTGTAATTAGAATTATGTACATGGAGCTCCTCTCTGCGGGCAGCTACCACAACCGGTACAATAAAGATTACCTTGATGCACCACCTTGTGTACCTAATGTAGGCTGGACTCGTGTTTGCACTACCTCAGGCTAGGCTCACTCTATCTGTGTCTGCTGTATCTCCTTCCTCCCAGTCTGTCCTTTATGTAAGTGTCTGGAATGGCTAGGGTACTCTGCCTTCTTCCATGCAGTACCTTGGGCGTCTACCTACTGTTGGCTAGCCTAGCGCAGACCCTCTCCAGAATTCCTGACCACGTTAAAGGCTATCCCTTTAGGCATCCTACCAACTAGCACTGCCTCAAGGTGAATAGGACAGCTATAGCCCAGCTCCAAACCCCAACTCTTTCAGGCCCCTAGGTGTCCCTACGAACTGACAAACCATCAGCCCCCTGACTACCCTAGGTCCGTCCCAACGCAGCACAAAGTGCGCAGCAGACACTCTCCCTGTTTCCAAGTGACCTAGCAAAAGCCTGTCCTGTTGACAGGTATCTAGCAGCGCCTCCAATGTAACGGATTTTCTCTGGCCTAGCCTGACCCACCCAATCTTCCAACGTCATGACATGGAAAAAGTTCCTAGGCTGGAGGAAGAGACAATAAAATACAGTAGTGAGATAAAATCACCACAAGTGTCTGAACATGGGAAACTATTAGTTTGCCTACAAAAGATTTCAAAACTGGACTTGTCAACAGCCTTCATTACGGGTTGTAGTAAAATATTGATCAAGTTCCTAGAGCATACAGGAATACAATTGTATTACAATCTATACTCTCCTGGAGCATACGCATTAGGTACGTGATTAGAAGTGTTTCCTCAAACTTAGTCAGCATCTCCCTGCCATACTCCACATGAATCCCCTGAACCTCTGTAATTAGCCTCACTAATCCAAATATTCCTTAACCATTTCCTATATTTGGAAAGATTAGTGAATAGACTGACTCTGTTTACTTAAAGCTAAATTACATATACTGTATGTAACTTTATACTATTCATTTGCTGTTTAATATGATGAATACACTTGTTACATATCAAACTGGGGCACCATAATAGAAGATGTCACTCTCTTTATCAGCGTATTAAATTAATGGAACTTTGAAAGGAAATCAAAGATTGTTTTAATGTGCTTGTTCCTATTTCTGAGCACATATCCATTCTGGACTGTGTTTTTTGAAGTATATGAGAATAAATGATTAGAGAAGAGTGGTGAGCGATAGGACAACAAAAAAAATATAAAAATATCACAGTGAATGTGTTACCACGGTATTACATACACACAGGGGATGGCAGGGTGCAATAAATAGAAAGCTATAATAGCTCAAACTCACATGGACATGTGTGAGCCCCTCCATCATAGTTTCTTTCAGCTCGTGCCTCTCAAAACGATCCCTGTCTCATCAGGGAGATAAACAGCTGGTTCTCACAGGTAGTCCTTTGTAAATTTCCAAGCAGGGCGACAACAACAGAATGTATAAGAAAATTGGTAGTTTATTAAGCATAAAAGTAAGCATACAGAACTTACATGTAGGTCAACTGTCAGCCTCGTGGCACTTGGTAGGCTCGCCAGGAGTCTCCCTGTTGCGGTCCGGTCGCAGGACTCATGATGCAAGCTTTCCTCAGAGACTACGGTGGCCGCGAGTGTCCAAAAAAAGTAGTACAGCTCCACCAACACAGAATTACGTGTTTCGCGAGTAGTATCGCTTCGTTAGATCTTGACTTTGTTATGATTTTCTTAATTTAGGTAAGATAATAGAAAGATTATACAAATTAATATCTATAACATAGCAGGGGGAAATCCAGGAGGTTAAAAAGTGAGCTTTTATGCAAGTATAAGATGTGTATTAAGAGAAATAAAGAGGTTAAGTCAGTGTCTTGCATCATAATGTGATAGCGTGTTCTGCAAAGATAATTGTTGTATGTATTTGTAAGCTGTGTACTTTTACTTTTATCATAAATGGTTTCTTTCATAGTTAATGTTACAATGGTTATTGATTACAAACTCTCCAGTAAAATTAGAAACAAAAGAAAATCTTGGGTCCACTCAATATAAAACTGCTAAGCTATACTGTAGCTAGGATAGCTATAAATATGTTTAAATAGTATGTAACTGATTTTCTGGCCTAGCCTGACCCACCCAATCTCACATTGGCCCCTGTGGTCTAACCAGTCCCCATTACAGTGTAGTGTCTGGTGGTGAACCTGTTGGCAACAGGACTCCTGAGTCTCCCCATGATGTTGTGTGGGGATTGCCAACCCAGACAGGCAGCTGAGGGTAGTGGTGATGAGTCCACCTATATCCAGTGCAGCGCCTCCACCTCATCAGGATCCCAGCGTCCGCTTGTGGATGGTCCTGGTGAGGAACTCTTGTGGTGCACTCCTCTGTGTAATCACTCCACACTTACAACAAGGGTATGATTTAACAAGATCATCTTATGACTTGCGGCGGGCCAGCTGCCCTCACTCGGTGTACTCAGCGTCATGTTCACCGCATTCCCTTGAAAGGTGTCCTTTCCCAAATTGTGGATCCCTACTCCCTCAGAGAGATATTCCGTGCCACGGTCCTGGTCACAGTCTATGAGTGTCTCCTCCCAAGTCTGTACTCAGACTTGGGAGGAGTTATATCATCTACTACCAACTCAGCAACAACTCTGAACCACCTAACTTTTAGCAGTGCGTGCCTTATGTATCCTCTGGGGGCTGGCACAACCCTGACATCACTAACATGGATTCAGAGCATGTGACCACTCCCATTCATACATAGGGCACCTCACCAGGGTGAGGGCAAAACCTCATATTAATGTGGCATGCCCAACTTACCAGGCCTTACTGTCAGCAGGAGAGATGACTGTAATCAATTTTACAGCATGGTTACATTCTCCCTGGTGAATCCCCGCCCCGGCTGGGACCTAAATTTGAAGTACCTTTCTTCAGGAAGCACGTTAAAATGAATGAACAAATAATTAGTCACAACATTGACAGATTTCACACATATTGCGCCAGCAAGCCCTGACCAGCAGCCACTAGCTTACGCAACCGCCATCCTGTTCCCCTAATAATAGTGACGAGGATGTGGTTCTTATTCCCGACCCATGTCCAGGACGGTCACACTGTAATCACGTGGCAACCCCCTTTCAGGTCGAACACACTTTGTGTTATAGAATTTCTTTGTATAATCCACAACCCGCATAAGGTGTGCTTATCCTCTCTCGCTCGCTGCCCTTAATGGCACCCTTATTTACCATAACTCCTCTATGGTCTCTCGCAACCATCTGTCCCTATTGTCCTCGATCTCCTGCATGAGGGGTTGGAACGTAGGATATCAGGCCATGGGAATATTTGACTGGGCGGTGTAATAGCCTCTCAGCCCGGCTGGACCGTGTTAAATTAGCATTCCCTGCCTCCCTGGCAAACCAATGACAGGGGTCGTCGCGGGGTACCGGGGTCTGTCAGTATACTGGGACCTTGGGGTTATACTCAGTGACATATTGTGAACCCGCTCTGCATCTCCTTTTGCCGTTTTCCGGCGTAAATTCCCCCTTAGCCCAGTAAATCTACTACATCCTCCCTTTGTAGTATAAACCGAGTGCGTCATCCATCCCACATAACCCTCGAATAATGGGGCCACACACCGGGTCTCCCTAACTTCTCGGGCCTCTGATTCTAGGAATCACCTCCTCGTGTCCCCCAGGAAGACACCCCTGATGTCCCAGTAGATCGGGACTTAGGCCATCCCACACGCTTTGGCCTTTCTTCTATCTTCATGATAGCACGTAGGCTAAACTAGACAGGATGCCTCCCCCGAATAGCCTCCACCCACCGACCCATCATCGGACGATAACTCGCCAGTCTCTCCCCAGTGTTCTCACACCGGTCCCTGGGACCCTCCCGACATTCCCAAACTGGAAGTGGACCGAGGGAAAAGGTGACGGGACAGGGGCTTATATCTAGGGCATGGGTTGGGCATATGGATGGGCAAATGGTATCCGCGGGGTTCCGATGCTATTACCTTAGATTGTCCAGTATCACGCGGACTCTCCGCTGGCTGAGCCTCACCCTTCTCGACTCTCCTCGCGCTGCCAGCTCTTTGTTGTCACAGGTGATCGGGAAGCACTGCCCGATCACCGAGGGTTGTTGTCATCTCTCCGGTCGTTCCGTACCTCTGCCGGAAGTGACGTTCACCAGGACGGAACTCGAACTGAGATGGATCCCCATGCGGGATCTCTTCTTCCAGACGACGTCCGGAAGTTCCGGCCTGCCTTCTTGCGTTGCCAGGGCCTGAAACCGCCTCTCCTCCACGGATGCCATCACCGAGCCTGGTGAGCAAGGGCTGCTCTTACCGATCCGCAGGGTGGGCGTGTGGATCGCCCGTCACGCTGGACCCGCCTCATCCCATGAATGGAAGGACTTGCCTCTCGGCCTTCCGTCCACTGGCGACACCCGACTCTCTTACATAAGACCGGTAAGTGTAGTCCTCCCGTTTTTACAAGGATACTGCCACAGGCGGATCACTGCACGGCAGACACTCTGGGTTCCTCATCGGAGGAATCCGCTACTATGCGGGGTCACGTTTGGCGACCGCCTTTAGTCTCTTGGTGGTACGCTGACCGACCGATCCTTTATCCTCGGCTCGTTAACAACCGGCCCCCGATCCCCATTCTCCGGGATCCGCACTTTCTTCCACAGTGCACTGGGGGACCCGGGGACAGCCTAGCCGTATCCCCGCGGGTTCGATAGTCGTGGATGGGCACAAATGTAGGCATAGGACAAAGTACTGTGTGCCACATTGCGGCATCGCGCCGCCGTGCCCACGGTACCGGCGGGTAGCCTGCAGTGTAGGCAGAGCACCACAGTCTCGGTTGCCCGCCACCCGAACACCAGTAGCCTCCTGGTGCTGAATAGGTGTGGTGAGGAGACCATCGTAGTCGCTTCTTGTGGACAGGCATTGTTCTTAGTAGGATTACTTGCAGCAGCGGTCTGTTCTGTGAACTGGCTCCGGGACTCACAAGCAGGGGTTGAGTGCCAGCCACTCCTGAACCAGCTCCACCCTCATCATGACAAAGCTGGAAACCACCCCCCTAGTAGCATTATGGGCGGTTTCCCACAGCTGTAGGATGTCCTTATTGAGGCCGCCACATTTCACAGTCCTGGAGGGCGCGGCCACAGCTTTCACGCCATTACCCCCACAGGTGGGGTTCTTTCTTGGCGGCCAACTCCGGCCAATGTCGCAACTTTTGCAAATGCAGTTTTCTCTTCAAACGAGCCACGGGTCTCCAGGAAGCGGGAGCCGCCATCTTGGTTTGTTTTCAATCACTTTAGCTACTGAGGTAGCTTTTGTATAGCGCTCACCGGCTGGCAAGCAGATCCTTCTTTTCCACCACACATTACGCAATGTCCTCAACACGTCCCCAGGGTAGTACCTGCGGTCCTAGGCAGACAAAACGGTGCGGCAAAGCCTTAGCAACCACTCCCACAGCAGGACTCGTGAATGACTATTTCCTAGCATGCTCTTCACACCGCCACAACGCCAGTGCGCTCTTTCCATTATCCTCCGTCCCGCCATCTTGACCTTCCGCACTGCGCGATCCTCCATTCGGCTGTCGCCATTCTTTCATGTACTTGAATTATGGTCATGGAGCTCCTCTCTGCGGGGCAGCTACCAAACCGGTACAATAAAGATTACCTTGATGCCACACACCTTGTGTACCTAATGTAGGCTGGACTGTGGTGCACTACCTCAGGCTAGGCTCATCATCGTGTTGCTGTATCCTTCCTCCCAGTCTGTGCTCCTTCAGTATGGTCTTGATGGACGGGTACTCTCTCTCATGCAGTACTTGGCTCTACCTACTGTTGGCAGCCTAGCGCGACCCTCTCCAGAATTCCTGACCCGTGTAACAGGCTATCCCTTTAGGCATCCTTACAAAAGGCACTGCCAAGGTGATAGGAAGAGCTATAGACCCAGTCCAAACCCAACTCCTCAGGCCCAGGTCGTCATCGAACTGACAAAACTCCATCAGCCCCTGGACTACCCATAGGTCGTCCCAACGCAGCACAAAGTGGCAGCAGACACTATCCCTGTTTCCAAGTGACTACACAAACTGTACCTGTGGACGGTTACTCAGCAGCGCCTCCAATGTAGGATTTTCTGGCCTAGCCTGACCCACCCAATCTCACATTGGCCCCTGTGGTCTAACCAGTCCCCATTACAGTGTAGTGTCTGGTGGTGCACCTGTTGGCAACAGGACTCCTGAGTCTCCCGCATGATGTTGTGTGGGGATTGCCAACCCAGACAGGCAGCTGAGGTAGTGTGCATGAGTCCTACCTATATCCAGTGCAGCACCTCCACCTCATCAGGATCCCAGCGTCCGCTTGTGGATGGTCCTGGTGAGGAACTCCTCTGTGGTGCACTCCTCTGTGTAATCACTCCACACTTACACACGAGGGTATTATTTAACAAGATCATCTTTATTGACTTGCGGCGGGCCAGCTGCCCCTCAAAGCGGTTGTACTCAGCCGCTCATGTTCACCGCACTTCCCTTTGAAAGGTGTCCTTTCCCAAATTGGTGGATTCCCTATCTCCCCTCAGAGAGATATTCCCTGTGCCAGGTCCCTGGTCACAGTCTTATGAGCTGTCTCCTCCCAAGTCTGTACTCAGACTTGGGAGGAGTTTCATCATCTACTACCAACTCAGCAACAACCTCTGAACCACCTAACTTTTTAGCAGTGCTGTGCCTTATGTATCCTCTGGGGGCTGGCACAACTCTGACATCACTAATCATGGATTCAGAGCATGTGACCACTGCCATCCATACATAGGGCACCTCACCAGGGTGAGGGCAAACCTCCATAATTACTGCTGGCATGCCCATAACTTACCAGGCCTTACTGTCAGCAGGAGAGATGACTGTAATCCATTTTACAGCATGGTTACAAAGCGTTCAAAAGCAGGGTAAACCACAAAAATTGAGGTTAGCGTCAGCTCTAATACTCTACAGTAATGATAGGTGGCGCTAATGTGGTAGTATGTGTCTTTAATCTAAATGCAATGTAACCCATCCCTTACTCCCGTTCAATTCATATGATGATATCCCATTCATTTCAATGTAACCACCACTTATTCCCATTAAAACTTAAGTTCACAAAAGTACTTTTATAGAATTAAATTATTATTATTAGAGTACAGTAATGTCGTATTAAATAAAGAAAGGCAGTGTTTAAAGCAAGACATTTCTACGCATACAAGGGTACAGATACTGTACAACGCCATCTGCAGCACTATGCAATAAATGAATTCAACAGGTCAGTACAGATGTAGCAAGACTTAGGCCCGGGACATAGAGGGGTGAGGCGATCCGAGCCGCGCTGACGCTGAGGCTCGCCTGCTGAAATCTGGGCGATTTCATGCCCATACAGGCGAGCCAGCGGGGAGGTGGTTGGAGGCGGGGCAGTGACATCGCTGGGCCAATCGCCCGCTACTCACTGACGTTGACGTCACGGCGCCGTGACGTCGACACTGCTGTGCTGTGATTGGAGGTTTTCAGCCGACAGCGCGCTGAAAAACAGCTTGGCGCTCGGCTGAAACTTCCAACTCCTCAGCACGCCTGCGGACGCTCGCGTGAGCCCCCTCTCAAGGCATGCTCATTGAGGATGCAGGGGCTCAGTGCGGAGCGTCCCCACGCCTCAGCACGGCATGTCCGTCTATGGACTCGGCCTTACTGTTTTCAGTGCCGCAAAAAAAAAAAAAACAAGTGTAAGTCCCCGGCAACAAAGTGCTCATGAGGCTGTAATGTCTCACCTCACCGCGGTCACGGGGACAGTCTGGCTACACCTGTAGAAACCCCATCATTCCGGAGTTTGAAGGGCCAGTTTTTCATCCTTGGTCGGTGTGCTTGTGTCTCCAGGCTCCAAAGATCCTAGAAGAAAACATTGTTTAGAGAACATATAAAGCTTGGAGGTTTAGCTGGAAGAACACCACACACAAAAATGAACCCTACAATTTCTATACTTACTGCTTATTAATAATCCAATATTCACACCAGGTATGGAGAATGTCTTGTTCAATTCCTGGGAGAAGAAAGGAATAAAACAAGTTAAGGATTTACTAGATAAGATCAAACAAACAGTATTATCATTTGAGCAACAGCTAAAAGTTTGTTTTTTTAGGCCTGTCATTACATCAGTGTTTCCCAACCGGGGTTCCGGTGCACCCTGGGGTTCCGTGAGAGGATCAAAAGGGTGCCGCGGGATTTCCCCCATCTCCCAGATCAGGGAGAGAGCAGGACAGTTTTCTCTATCCTGATTGGCTGCATTATGCAGCAGCAGCCAATCAGGAGGAGGTGTCGGTAACCTGCGGGATGTGGCCAAGCAGAGGAGGAGGAAGCAGCATGGGCAGTAGAGAGGCGAAGCTGTGTGTGTGTTTTCTGTGACAGTCCTATTGTGTGTGTGTACTGTATGTGTGTTTTCTCTGAATCCCTGCCACCTCTGGCTCACAACCCCTCAGATTCCTGTGACTCCCTGCCTCCTCTGACTCAACTGCCCCCTCAGATTCCTGTGACTCCCTGATCCCTCTGACTCAACTGCCCCTCTGAATCTTCTGACTCCCTACCCCCTCTGACTCCTTTGACTCACCGGCCCTCTTTGACTCCTGTGACTCCCTGCCCCTTCTGACTCCTTGTCCCCACTGACTGACTGCCTGTCTCTTTCTCCTGTGACAGTCTCTCTGTCCTGGGTTTTCTGTGACCCTGTGCTGTGGTATGGGTGCCTCAGCAACTAAGCACTGTGGTTAGAGCTACCCCGAGAGAAAAAAGGTTGAAAACAAGTGTATACATTAATGATTTGATGAGAAATAATGATATATGGGAAAGTAAAGAGATTGAGCTATCTAGATGTACCAACCCCTCATAAATGTAAATGTTACATGTTTTACAAACCTTTAATATCCACAGGTGTGGAAAAAAATGGAGTGGACCAATTAAAGCCGGGCTAAAGATTTTCCGGAAGTAAATACACAGAATGTATTTTCGTAAATAATGAAAAAAAAATTCTAAATGTAACGGTGGTTCCCCCGGTCTCTGGAAGTTTCCCTTTTTACTAGGTGTTTGGTGCCGTTACCTGTAGGCTCACAGAATTGCTGATGCCTATGTTTGTGGGGACCCAGGACAGGCTTCTGTGGTACATACCTGACATTGATCTCTAGTGGTATAGCGCCTCTATCTGCCGCAGGCTCCAGATGTATGGAGGCGATTCCTACGGTAGAACACAATCCCCTCTCCTTCCCCGGAAAGATTACACACCATGTAGGAGGTATTATAACTGGAATTGTTTTATTCTGTTCAGCCACACAGTAACGGCAGGTTTCTACCCAATACAGCCTCTGGCTTGTTATCAAGCTGTAGGATGGTCCTTGGACCTACACTACACGTCAAGGACCACCGCAGCAGTCCTTGCTCTTCCCTGACTGTCTTAAAGGGTCAGGGGAAAGGTACACAGTCACTCTTCCCCAAAGGGAAGAGGAACAGAGAAGGCCAATATGCAGGCAACCTGTGTGTGACCTGCCTCTCTCAAGTGGGGAGAGGCACTAACTAAATTTGGGTTGAAACCCCCATAAATACAGTAGGAGGAGGCAATAGGTCTGACCCAGTATTGGGTAGAACCCAGGCCTGGTTCCACCTCCTCCCTTGTCATTCAAGGGTACTGCTCGTGAGTGGGGAAAACCCAGGATGGATACTAGTAGGCCTGTTCTTACCAGGACTTACTGCTAGGGAGGGCAGACTGGTAGCCAAGAACCAGTCCTGGCTATAATAAATTATTATGTTCTGCAGCATTACAAAAGGTCTATATAAAAATCCTGAATCAAGCCTACATTTCTTGAATTAACACACACATTCCCAGCAAGCTCAAACCCCAAAACCCAAAACCCACCACATCATATATATATATTTATGTCAAAAGGAGTGCTACTGAGTGTAGCAAATGTATACAACAAAAAACAGGGGAGCCCAATGCTACATACAATTGACAAAACATATATGGTAATAAGTATAAAGTGAAATACTTCAATAATAATATTTTCTTGGTTATTTAGTTAAACCCTTTGGCCAAAGCGTCATAAGCCTGCATACCGACATCAAGGCATAACCAAATGTGCAGGTCCTAACACTACACTGTGAACCCTTCCTTTACCTCTGTACGAGGGGAAACAACCATAGTAGGTCCTGTCCATACAGCAAGCTCAAACCCCAACACCCCCATATATTTATGTCAAAAGGAGTGCTACTGAGCGTGGCAAATGTAACAAAAGACAGGGGAACCCAATGCTACATCCAATTGACAAAACATATATGGTATGGTGAAACCCGAGGAAGGTCCTTTCTGGACCGAAACGTTGGATTATGTGTGCTAGGTATTCTTAAATACAGGTTTTTTTTGGCATCTTATACTGAGTGCTGTTTCTTGATTTCTCTTTGTGGGGTATCATTCTGCTATCTATCTATCTATCTATCTATATCTATCTGTAGCCCCTCTTCCCGGGGCCAATTGCAGATTGGGCCCCCCCCCTCTGTACTAGGGTCTGGCTATGTGTGTCTGGGTGGTGCATACCTGCTGACAACAGGAGGACCTGAGTCTCCCGCGATGGTATGGGGGATGACAGGACCAGGTTACTGGGGTGAATGCCTCTGTCTCACTTAATGGTGCAGCGCCTCCATCTCTGGTAAGCCCTAGCAACGTAGAGTGAAATCCTTCCAGAGAGTCCCCCCACTCAGGGACGAGATATTTCAGTCTCACACAGTCTCTTACTTAAAAGTAGCATCAGCTCTTTATTCAGTGCAGCACAGCAGAATAGCAGCAGGGATAACAGCAGGTACAGCTTATTTCTCTCCTTTAACTGCTCTCCTCCAGGAGGGTCTCTTCTCCCTGCCTCCACCCCAAGCCATGGGCACTCAGGGTGGGGCTAGCTCTTCCCTCACCCCCTATGCAGGGTGAGATGTATTGGTCCACCTATAGTTCTAGCAGCTCTAATCAGGGCCTGCCAGTTCTCCTCCTTCAGCTGTGCACTTCATGCACTTCTCTCTCTGACACTAACTCCAGACTCAACAGGACTGAACCCAGGACTGAACTGTCACTGACAGGAACAGGCACACTAAATAGAGACAGCCCTCCCCTTCATAACATCAGCAGGCACCGCCTCTGTGTCTATGCTTTCCACACAGGGTCAGGTGGCCTACTTCCGCCACGCAGAGCAGGGCTTGATGTGTTGGGAAACCCATGATAACTACTGGCAGCATGCCCTTACCAGGGCTTATACCAGTAGGAGGAAAGACATATAGCCCCATTTCTTACCAGGGCTACATATCTATCAATAGATATAGATTGATAGATATAGATAGACAGATATAGATCGATACATATAGATATATACAGATATAGATAGATGGATAGATATATTGGCAGAGCAGGTATAGCAGAGACCTGGTGAAATATTAATAATATTGCACTTGAGCTCAACCTGTATCTGCTGAGCCCATTCTGCTCGGTTAACCCTGCAGAGTTGTTCAATGCCTGTACATGGCCACTCTCCTTTCTATGCTCTCCACCTGCTGCTCCTTCTCTCCCTATCAATCTCCTTTTATCTGGCCCTCTCCCTCTGTCTTCTCTCTCTCATCCTGTGTCTTCTGTGAGTCTACGACAGTAACCATGTGATACCACCAGCCAGTGTAGGCCTCTGCGATGGCCAAGAGGATGTGAGTTTTACTGGGGGGTTTAAACAGGCAGCTTATTAGGCAATCTGCCTTTGAAGCAGCCTATCCATCATTAAAGGAGGCAATCAGGCATCTAATCAGGCAATGTTGCATGTTATGAATGTATGTACAGTATGTGTATACTGTTATTTACTGTAAATAGCTCAAACAATGTTTACAGTAATGTACATAATGAGGTAAACAGTACTGGGAAAAGGGCAGGCATGTGATGACAATAGGTTATTAATTAATCATATGGAATAAAGGAAGTCCATACCAAGCAGAGCTCAATCAGTTTGTCTTGCTTCTTCTCATGCAATCTCGTATCTATTGAGGCAATACATTTTGCAAATATTTTCAACTGATTTTGCATTTTGGACATTACGCAGGTACTAGAAAACAGGCAAAGTGCCAGTATTTGTGAGATTTAAACATTTTGACCATTCCACATGGATTTGCATTAATGTTATGGATTTTTATTATCAATATTGTTATATTACAATAAATATCATATATTGATTTATATTATACTATTCTCGATCCCTTTCTTATTGTTCCCACTATATTCTTATACAGAATGTGGGGCCATTCTACATAAGCAACATCATAATAAGGTGACCTGTTACTCAGAGTATAAAATACAGGCATACCCCGCTTTAAGGACACTCACTTTAAGTACACTCGCCCAATAGGCAAATGGCAGTTCACGCATGCGCCTATCAGCACGTCCTGAACAGCAATACCGGCTCCCTACCTGTACCGAAGCTGTGCGCAAGCGGGAGACTATAGAGTCTGTTACACATGCGTTACTTACATCAGTTATGCACGTATATGACGATTGCAGTACAGTACATGCATCGATAAGTGGGAAAAAGGTCGTGCTTCACTTTAAGTACATTTTCGCTTTACATACATGCTCCGGTCCCATTGTGTATGTTAATGCGGGGTATGCCTGTAACCTCTTTATAAGACATCATTATGGTAAGAAAGGTATGGACAATTACAGCCGGAATGAAATTACTTATAAAAAATACCTTTTTCACACGGTTTGGACATGCGAAAAGGGCTTTTATAGTACCGCAATTTTCACAAATCTATGCAAAAAGGACAATTCTTACACAGAAGTGCACTTGTCGGAGTTACAGCACTAGAATAGTCCCTCTGTGAGGACTTCCCATCCACATATGCTAACTTATAACAAATAAACAAAATAGTATCAATATACGTTATTCCACACTAATTCTTGGTAAGTTAAAGAAACCCTTTACATTGTAATAACAGGGTACTCATTGGCATGACCCCAATCAGAATACGTGTCTGCAGCTTCACCACTGTATGACGTGACTACGGGGTGATGAAGAAAGCAGGTTTGGGGATGAGTGGAAGACATGCAAATAGGCTCTTTGTATTAGGAAAGAAATGATGTGTTGTGTGGATTGCGTTATTACTTTTAAAGGTTTCACTGCAAGTGAATTGGGAAATATCAGCCGTTAGAGGAAATCATTGTGCACCAATGCAAGTAACACCACCAGTAGACATAGTTTTATAGTTACTACACAGCATTGGAGGTGCCCATAACATACATTACAGCACTATTTAGTCAACCTGGCTATTAATAATGAATGGCAACTGGCTCATTTCACAACAACGGTCAATTCCAAAAGGAGAAGCTTCTAAAAAAGCGACGGTAACATGATGTAACATGACGGTAACATGCCGGTAATATGATAGTAACATGCATAAACTATCTGTGGGATCAGAAATTAAAAACAACTTTAATAAAAAAAAACATAAACAAAACAAAAACAAAACAAAAACAAAACAAAAACATATCAGTACCAAATGCCATGCATGAAAGTTATAATGAAAATACTAAGGCCCATATTTGCGAAGCAATCTTCTCCCTTAAAACAAATTCAGGGTCTGGTAAACACCTCACAAACAATTCACTTTATAGAGGCAATCAGGGCCTTTTTTGTGTGTTTTTTCTTCATTTTTAATACAGGTTTGAAACAGGGGGTCCCTGGAGCTGAAATGAATGGGGTTCAGCTCCGGCCTTCAAATCTGTATTTAAAAAATGAAAGAAAAAAAGACGGCTTGGATTGCCTCTTCCAGCACCAGAAGGTCTTATGATACAAGACTGCTTAGTAAATTTGACCCAAAATGTCTACATGTATAAAATTAATGTTATGAACTTTATAGCACATTACAAAACAAGCACTATCCAAAAATATAGGGATACATTTTCAATGTATATTTCAAAAGAAGTCCTGGAATCTATAGCTTTTTAAAGCACCCTATACAAGTCCTCTGAAACCCATGTAGTGCAGATGTATTCAAAATAACCAGTATTTTTTTTTTTATCAAATACATGTTACTATGGTGCATAAATAGCCTCAATTATACTCCTGCTGCCTGTGTATCTATTATGGAACGGACAGTAGTTATTAAAATGTGGTGCTTGATTGCCCTCCAGAAATGTATATGCTATTATCAAAGCTGTTATTACGCATTCAACACTATCAATATGTTGCTAAAGATAGTTTGTGTACAGGATAATAAAAACTCCCCAGCAGCATTTGGCATTCAACAATAATTATATCACTAGTTTTGAAGTCTGCTCTGGCTCTTGCAGAGATGGCGAATTGAAATGGCTGGTTACATCTTGTGCTTCAGCATACCACGCTTAAATCCTGTTGTGTTCCATATTCTGCATTCAATATGATAAGAATATTGACAGAATTCTGACTATGGCACAGACATCCCTGCAGCCACATACATGCTTTAGAAGATAAATCTTTGAAACGTTCACAGTAATTCTTCTTATCGAACTACAGTACATTTGTATTGAAAGTTGACAAATTTCGGAACAAGTATAGTGTTATATATTCGTTCTAAGAATATTAATTTTTTTAGAGGTCTTCTAGAGACAGTCTGAAAAATATGACTGGACTATGCGAGTAATAGGTGTGAAACCTTCCGTTACCATATCAAAAGTCATGATTAGTAAGTTGGGCCTTGAAACCTCACAGGTCCTGTATTCATGTGTAGTGAAACCTCAAGGCCCAGATTGACTAGACCACGTTAAAATCAGTTAAACGTTTTCCCCTCAGGTAAAGCCGGATTCACTAAACTAACTGTATGCAAAAAAACTCCCATAATTCATCTTATATGAATAAAAAAAAATTGTTATCACATATGCACGTTAATCTGCGTTAGGTTAAGGAGAAAGTATTGTGAGACCAAGAAGATGGAGGGTCCGAAAGAATGATTTAAGGGATCTAGGCTGCAAGACGAAGGCAAGACCTCCAAGCTACTGTAGTATTTTCAGAAACACTACTGGTACCATGCGCTAATCAGGGATCGGTCTAAGACATTTGGTCACGTCCGTTTTGCCATGACCAAATCTCTGCCACTGTTTAGCTACTCACCTCGCCGCTGGGACCTCGTGCCGCCGGCTGCTTCGGTGCCAAGGTAGGTCCCAAACCTTACCCTAAACCCCCCTAATACTAATGCTACCCCTTACCCTAAAACCCTTAACCCTATTCTTAACCCCTTACCCTAAAACCAATGTCCTAATCCCCTACCCTAAAAAGTCTAAACCTTTAGCCTAAACCCCTACCCTAAAAAGCTAAACCCCTAACTTCGATACAGTACAGAGACTTGTTTTGACCACAGTCGGTATCCAGAAAGGTTAAAACATCGGCGACATCTTGTTTGGGTGGCATTGGCAATCTGTTAGACCTGTTACAATCCTCTTCCACCCATTTCTCCTCACTTTCATATTTTCTTATTGACAAGTTGAACCTTTCCCTCTTGTCCGAAAACATTGTCTAGTTTACACTTTTTGGTTATTTATTAAACTGTGATAGTCCCAATCAAGGCACTATCTATCCCACAGAAATACATGTTGAAGAGTTTCCATGTGCTAATATAATGATGCTCATCTCCACTAGGAAGTGGACCCACAGAGCTAAGGTTGGGGTATATGATCACCGACCAGAGCCAGAGGACAGAGTCGTAGTGACTCAAGGCTGTGGCAGAGATCCAAGGTCAGGATAACAGGCCGGGGTCAGGAACAGGACCAGTGCACAGGACCAGTACACAGAATACCATGCTTGGGAAAGGGTAACTGACTGCTATTTAAAGCCCTGGAACAGGTGCAGCCAATAACCAAGTTCAAGAAGAGGCTTGCCAAGAACCAAGATGGTCACAACACCCACGTAAGGGCAAGTTCCAGCAATACCCTGGACTAGAACCCTCACAGATAGTGCCCCATTTGTAACTATTGAAGATTAATGAACAAAGCCATTCCTTTTGTCAGAACTTCTCACCAGTATTATTGATATCATTATATGATACTATTATTGTTCCCAAAATTGTCCATTTGACCAAATAACCCATTTATCTTACAATTCCGACAGTGTTTCATTAACACTACCATAAATCACCTTCTTTATCATCCTCTTACCCATGTATTGATTTTTATATTTGCCCTGTTTCTCTGTTTAAAGGATCACTAACTCCATCAGATTATCATTCCTAGATCAGTGCACTTCCTATTTAGAGAGTCCAGCATGGGACAAGTGTGAGTTTAGTGAGTTAGCTAGGAGATGAATAGAGCTGATAGTCAGTTATAGGTGGACCAAATACCTCTCACCCTGCTTAGGGGGTGAGGGAAGAGCTAGCCCCACTCTGGGCGGCCCTTAGGCCCAGAGTGGAGGCAGGGACATCCTGAAGGGAGACAGCCTGCTGTGATTGACTGTTTGTACTTGATGTAAAGCTGCTGCTGCTGCTGCTGCTAAGGACTAAAATAAAGAGTCTTCTGTTAAAGAGACCTTGTGTGGAGACTGGAATCTCTCATCCCTGGAGGGGATTCTGTGGTAGGGATTCCACCCCGTATCCCTGGGGCTTACTACAGATGGAGGTGCTGCACCATTGAAGGAGAACGAAGGCATCCACCTCAGAAACCTGTCCTGTTGTCCCCCATGTCATCGCGGGAGACTCAGGCCCTCCTGTTGCCAGCAGGTACGCACCACTTTCAGACACGTAGCCAGACCAAGAAACACCCTAGGGTACCCGATATGAGATTGGGTGGGGGTACATGGGCTACACCCACAACAAATGACATTACAATTTTCCCATTTTTACTAAATTATGTGGGGTCTGTGTATCAAGGCAATTTTGGGGCATAGGATTACACTTGAAGAACTGTATCAAACAAAAACAAAATCTATTTCAATGGTATTTTTTTATTTATAACATCTGGTGCTGTTTTTATGATTCAGAATTGTGCCACTTTTGCCATGATTCACATTTGAAACTCTGCCAAACCCTGTCTTTACCAAATATTCACGATGGAAACAAGTAGAACAGCTTCAGCACAAGTGGCTCAATCAGTCGCAGCTTCAGCATGGTGAGCACAATCAGAGGCCAAGTCTTTAACTGAGCCTCTGATTGAGCCCCCTGTGCTGAAGCTGGGATATCCTGAAAACCTGACCTGTTTGGGGGTCTTAAGTACTGGAGTTGAGCACTACTGAACTAGAATCCCAGAGATAATGAGTATCCGTCTCAATCAGAGCAAATCTCTACTACAGATGAGCTAGTGCTTGATCTGGTATTACATTTTGCAGTGTTTGACAACATGAAATATTTTTCATTTGGTTCTTTAATTGGACTTGCACAAAATATGACAACAGTATAGCCGATTGCATGAATCACATTGGTACAGTAAATTAGATGTTTTAATAGAATGCATACATACAGTACATGCATGTTCATTTGTTCTCACTATTGCATTGTGCAAGTGACCCTGATCATACAATACAGTATGTATATTTTTAAATACATATGTAACACCCTTTCCCAACCCCCGCCCCCCATAAGGGAGATTTGTGTGTTACGGACGGTATGGTGCTAACCTGTAGGCTCCAAGGAGGCTGAGTCTCCGCAGGTGTAGTCAGGAGCTTAGGGTGCAGGGGTCTTTTCCTCAGGTTGGTGCAGCACCTCCATTGTGCAGGGCTCTGCTCGGGGCAGAGATTCATCCCTACAGGAACTTTCCTTCTAGCAAGAAGCACTCTGGAGTCCAGCAACAATGCAACTTGTCTTTTATTCAGGTTCTCACAGCACAGATACATCCTTACAGCATACATAGTCCTTCTCCTCATAAGGCAGCTTGGCCCGGGGGTATCCTTCCCTCTCTCCTACGGGGAAAGGCAGAGCCGCCAGAGCCCTGGCTACTCTCTGTACTCAGACAGACCTCATCCCCTAAGGGGTAAGGCAGAACAGGACTCACTCAGAACTCTCTTCCCCCAGGGAAGCGAGAACAGCACAGAACACTAGGGAGGGGGTCTTCACCCATTATACCTGGGGAGGGGTTAATCCCTCCCCCCAATATCTGAGCAGGCCCAGGTGACATTACAGGCCTAGTCAGCCCACCTCCCTCACATGTGACTCCAACTGTCAGGCTCCTCCACCTGCACTTGGCTGCTTAGTGTCCCTCTGGTTAGCCATCTCACATGCAAGTCCCTGTGCAAGAGACTTAACCCTAGCACTGCTGGATGCTACTAAACAGACAGCACCTTGGGCAAAGGATTTTAGTAGCCAGGGGCTACATGGCTACACATAATAAAACCAAAATGTACTACTGGGACTGCTTGACCAAATACTAGTGACAAAGCAGAGTCTATCTGAAATGAACAAGCTGCTAATACAGTACTGTACCTCTTCCAAGCTGTCAATGTTAAATATAGCCAACCTCTGCTGAATGAGCTTTATTAGTGACCGTGTGAATAGTGAGTCAGCATGGCAATGTTTTACTGTGAATGTATAATACAGTAGCAGCCTTGCTAAAGAAGAAGCTCTACTGGTTTTAATAGAAATGCTTGTCCTTTAATCTGGGGTACGTTTATTGCCATATAATAATATAAATGTGGATAGGTGCGGCCTAAAGATAAAAAATGTCCTGTTAGTAGCCTGGACTAAATATTCAACAACGTGTACAGAACATATGCAAGGGGTCCATCTTGTGGCTGTACAGGTCAAACTCCTACATCATACCATTACTCAGGTTTTTTATACAGTATTGTCTTATGATTTAAACACTGAACAGTCTCACCTCAATCTTGTAGTGCTGTATCTCTTCATATGTGCAGTCATGATCTGCGCCCCCCGAGCTACATTAATTTAACAATATGCTAAGTCCCATGTTGTTCTGTCCCAAGGTCACTGTGGCAAGTGAGTTGAGGTAGGCAGGTTAACTCAATCCCATATACCAAGCAAGGGAGATCTTATTTACTGAAGTGTTTATTGGGCAACAGCAATACAAATAAAAAAGGGAAAAGGTACTGAGGGAAAACACTGTAGGATGTCAGGAAAGGGAGCTAGAGGAAAGGTAGCTGGGATGGCAAGTAGGATAATGCTAGGAAAAGGGGATAGCTTAGTATCAGGGATAGGTAAATTACAATTGCTTTACCAGATGAGTTGAGTGAGGTGACTGCTTCAAGATGGCTTCTGGCTGAAAGAGGAAGCATGCTAGCCCGGACAAGGAGTAAATAAAGTCAGGCTGTGCCATTTAGGAGGGGGAGGAAGGGACATCTTAACTCAATAAGAAAAAGAGGTGTTGCCAAGGCAACTGGCTGAGAAGCCATCAGGGAAAGTTACATTGTTGCAATCTTACACTGAGGAGTGCTAGCAGCATCAGAATAAGGAAAAAACCTCACGTGTTCCAGAACACAATTAAATAAAACCATTTATTTATTAAATCTCTTAAAAAAACAAAAAAAAACATGATGATACACGATAAGAAGGCATCACTTTCACATCGAAACCGATAGGGTTCATGCACGTCACTACCCAGAATCCCTGGCTGCAGTGGAAGCACTGTATGCTAAGAGGTAATGGGGAAAGGCAGCGTTGTGGACCTGTCGGAGACATGAATGTGCTCAAAAGGGGTATTTTTATTTGCTATAATTTTAAAAAAAATCTAGAACCAAATAGCTAATTTAAAAAAATATCATAACCAAAACCCCATTGAAAGTGTCAACCCTGACATAGTACATGGAGCTCTGTGAAAATAGAAAATCTTTTCAAATGGTTCTGCTGGTTTTAAAAGTTAGAAATCCACCAATGAAGGCAATTCCCCACAGTAAGAGAGGCGAAGAAAATTTGGGATAAGCAAACTCAAATGGTCAAGTGATAATCCCTTGATTGAATAGCATGTGAATGTGCTCATAAGGGTAATTTTTATTTCCTGTACGTTACATCTGTTGAGATATTTTTCTAAGTTAAGCAACATTTTCAATGCTACTGTAACTATACAACGGAGATATCCTGAAGAATAAGTCATTTGGTAGAAAGGTGTCACGGTTGCTCACTGCAACCTCGACTGAACCGCGGGGCTGAGGTGGGGAATATATATATATATATAACCACCGCCCTAAGCCACGGGGTGGGTCCAGATTGCAGAGTCGTGAATGTAGCAGGGTCAGGATAGGAGAGTGGAGAGGGTACGGGTGATTGAGACTAATATACAGAGCAGTATGAATCAGGGAGAGAAGGGAGGAGGGCTCAGACATAGGTGGACCTATGATAGGCTGAGGCAGGGTGAAGCTCAGGTTTATCCCATCTGAAATGAGTCCAGGCAGTATTGCAGGTGCTGGTCCCTTTAAATGGTGCATGCGCGTGCTGCGCGCGCGCCCGGGGTTGTAGCGTGGCGTGCCAAGGTGTACGCGAGGACGGGTCCCGCCGCATACTCCCGGAAGGCGGAGGCAGTGCGCCGATGGGGCGCGGGCCGACGGAGGAGTGTAGAAAGCGGCCGCTCAAGCGCCATGACGGGACGCTGGCACCGGCAGGTAGGAAGGTGCGGGCACGGACCGTGCGGTCCTGACAAAAGGTCCTACTAAATTTAATTTCGAATTTTGGTGACAATGTTCTTGAAATGATTTGCTCATCCTTGCTTTGCACACAGTGCAAAACTTGAATTAATGAGGGCGATAAACAAGCGCAGGAATTTCCCAAGAGATGTCCTCTCTTTTCTTTTGCACTGATACACAAGTAAGTTATAGTCCTAACGAGGCTGCCTGCAGAAGACCAACGTGGGCTTGTGGGTGTAGAGCAGGGCTGGGCAACTCCAGTCCTCATGGGACTGTTAGCAGTTAGTCAATCAGTCCTTACTATGCATCACCATCTGGGTCACTCTACACCAGTCCTCAAGAGCCACCAACAGGTCAGATTTTCAGGATATCCTGGCTTCAGCACAGGTGTCTCGAGTGCCCCACCTGTGCTGACGCAGGGATATCCTGAAACAGCTGACCTGTTGGTGGTTCTTGGGGACTGGAGTTGCCTACCCCAGGCGCAGTGACCTGGACAGTGATGCATAGTGAGGACTGATTTACTGCTAACAGCAAGATTATTTTTTCGACCTACTAATCTAAAAATGTACAGTATACTGTATACCACTTCAGCACCTTCATAAACTAACAACTAGAGATGTGCGATGCTTACACTAAAAAAAATGTAAAAAGACACAATATGCTAATGTGTTTGAGACAAATTAAAGAAAATCGGAGAGAGAGAGAAAGAGAAAGAGAAAGAGAAAGAGAAAGAGAGAGAGAGAGAGAGAGAGAGAGAGAGAGAGAGAGAGAGAGAGACATACACCTCTCCCTACCTCTCTCCTCACCAGCAAAAGCCTGAATAAGCTAATTTAAATAGCCAAAAAGGCTTATTTCCAGATGTCTCTGGTATGTTAACAGGCACAGCATTTCTACACAGGTTGTATGGTGGAGAGTTTTTGGAGATATATAAATCAATACATAGGATTATTTTTCTCTCTCCCACCATCTTACGCCGAGAGACAAATACATGGCTTCCTCATCTCTCTGAATGCTAACACATTCATAAACAATTTACATAGTGCCAGATCATGTTGTGCCTGAGCAATGCCCATATGCCAACCTAAAAGACGACTCTTTTAACTTGCAATGTATAATTTATATTTCAGATTCAATATCGCTTGAGTAATTGTATGTCCCCTGGGAGTCATGCCAGAAGTGACCCCGGAAAGTATTAATATTTTATAAAAAGCAGAGCCTAGGGAAGAATTAAAAGATCATCTTCCCTGTGGGTGGCTTCTATGGGAAAGCGAACGTAGACTAACTACAGCTAAAGAACCGCATAACAACTGTAGGCATTGGCATTTACCCTTCTGGTGTTACTGACCTTTAAGACAAAAAGTAAGACATCCTCAGTTGCACCTTCTTTTTTTCTTTTTTTTTTAAGGTAAAGTCTTTATACAGAATAGAGTGATCCGCAAAGAGTGACATACTACAAATGCACATTTAACTGCTTGAGTTCCACAGATGCACAGAGAAACAACAAATCCCAGACATTTGTTTCTTCAAGTATTGAACTGATTCAATGGGGCTTACTCACTAAACTTCGATAAAATCAGTGAATTGCCGAGCGACTTTGCATTGTTTTACCGGACACTAAAAACACACATTTTTTTTAAAAAGTGCGGTAAAAAAATGTAAGATCGTAATACTTGTTTTTTTTGTTTCTTTTTCTAAGTCCTATCGCACTGAAACTGTTTGTTTAAACTGCCGCCTGGGTGAGCTGCACGGAGACGCTGCGTCTCCATGCACGGCTCTTTCAGGCGATCACGCAGTTTAAATATTTATTTTTATAATGGTGTACGGGAGCAGGGTGTCTCCTGATTTCAGCCTTGGGGAACTCCTGCGTACCATTTGACAGTCAAATGTGACATCACAGGCCTTATTTAAGGCCTGTCTCGTCTCGTCTCATTTGAGCTTAAGAAGCCGACGGAAACATCCGCCCCATTGGATTGGATTACAATTAAAGAAGAAAATACTGAAGAAAGAAGAAAATAATTTACCAGACGTTGAGGAGCATTGCGTCGAGGATCAAAAGGTTCCTGCTGCAGTTGGAATTGAAGGGTGAAGATATCAAAGGTACTGTAAGAAAAACATTGATTGTACAGTATATTATTTTTGTATTTTTGGTATTTTTATTGTATTTATTTTTTAGGTTGCTCATTGACTGCAAGTGTGCTTATCTATGCCCCTTTAAGGTATAGATATGCACAGTGATAAGCAATGTGTATTTTTTTTAAATGCTTGTTTTTATTTTAATGTTATGTATTATATTTTTGGTGCTTGTTTTAATTTTAGGTTGCATATTGACTGACATAGTGGCAAAACATGTCCATGTTATATGGGCATGGTGTACCACTGTGCAAATCAATTAGTTTATTGGCATTTGTAATGTTTTTTTTTATGTATTGTGTTTTATTTAGTGGCTGTTTTTTCTTAGGTTGCCCATTTATTGCCATAGTGGCAAACCATGGCCATATATTTTGGCCATGGTTTAACACAGTGCCAATCAATGGATGGCAGGGGTGGAGGGTGGGGGTAGTTGCCCTGGGGAGGGTGGTTAGATGACCCGGGTGGGTAGAGGGGGAGGGAGGTTAACAATTAATTACAAAAGCGGTTACTAACTGCTAAGGTAATTAAGGGGTTAGTGTCCATTAGTTTGTTTAGTATTGTAATGTTCCTGCCAACGGAGGACAAGGACGTGGAGGACAGTGATGAGGATGACCTTCATCCTGGCAGGGGTAAGTGCAACTTTTATTTACTTTATGCTGGCTGGTTTTATTTTTAATGGGCAAAGGCACTTTTATCCATTTCTGGAAAATAGTTATTTTGCCCATTAACGTACTATATATATTGGGGTTGTGGGGGGGAAGGTGTATATGTAGTGCACTGTAATTTTTTTTTTTTAATTGGGGGAAAGCGTTATTAGCCATTTGTAGTTATTGGCACATTTGCCCATTCCTGTTGTTGGTACAGGGGGTGGGTGAAGGTGGTAGTTACCCCAGGGTGGGTGTTTAGTCCTTGTGGGAGTGTAGTGCAAGGGGTTATCCCCTTCATTACCATATTGGCTGTAACCACTAAGGTAATCAAGGGGTTAACTTCTACTGCCACCTTCCTGTAAAGGCCTAAACACCCACCCTGTTAGTGAATAGCAGTTTCTGGCAAAAAAAATGCGATTTCAGGTATTTTCTGTCTTATCGTATGTTTTTTTTTCTTTGCAAGAGTGTTATAGTATTGCTCACCCGTCATGGCCCCACCCCCGCGCATCCCATAGCTCATCTACAGACCACAGATCGCGGCTGCAACCTGTGCGCAGCACTGGGGCCGTAGCCTAAGGGATAATGGGGAAAAAGCAGGGTTGCAAACATGTCTGAGATAAGTGAATGTGCGCACAAATGAACTTTTTATTTGCTTTCTTCAATTAAAACATCTGATGGAAGAAAAGAAGTCTTAAAACCTTCCCATCGTACTTTTGCTTTGACATAGAATCTTTTCCTCCCTTCCATCTCCCCAGCACTTCAGATGAGTAAGAACAGCTCTATATATTACATTTATACAGAAGACACACCACGCATCATTTCAACCCTGAAAACAGCACTCAAAGCTGCTGCTCTCTTGCACCAGTAATTTATCAGAAGATAATGACTGAGTTAATTAATGTTAAGATCAGTTGTAAAACAGATAAGCAGTTAGAATTAAAGGAGTTTGATCAGGGAAATTAAATCTCATCAAAAGAGAGCTACTAACTTTATAGGATATATTTGGGGTCTAAACATTTGCACCTAAACTTTTCTAGTTTTATATCCCGAAGCACTTGATGAGCAATTTCCTGAAAATTAAGGCAATTTTGCTGTTTAAATATTGAGACTTCAGTATCAAGCTACTTTTCACCTACTGTAAATCACCCCTGGTAATGTCAATAAGATAAGGTGTTCTGTCTCCTCATAATTTCCTGGTTCCCCCTGTTGCAATTGAATTCCCCCCCACCCCCTTCTCTCCTCTATGAGTTGGGCTGCTCCTCCTCCCCTTGATACAGTATTTTGTGCAGTCCTTCCTCCTATTTCCCCTTTGCCTGTGTAATTTCCGGCCCTTTCAGAGGGAGCATCCCTGCAGCAAGGTTCTCCCACTTGTTCCCTGTGAGAAGCCTTTGTTTTTTTTAGCCTATCCCTATCTCTATTGCCATCACCCTTCCCTTCATATGTTCCCATCCCATAGTGTGTATTTCCCAGTACTTTATCCCCCTTTTATTTCTGTTTTGTTCCCCCAATAAACAATTCTGAATTACGAAACCTCCCCTTGCATGGAATAGGCATTGAGTTGAGCTTTCTGCCTCTACTCACTCGCCACAGTGTGCATGAGTCAGAACATACGGAAACGGGAAGTTCCACACTTTGTACATTGGTATGGTATACTGCACCGACACACTTTATTCGAGCAAATACCCAGTATGTACCTGGCAGATACCTGGAATGTGCCGCTCCTCACCTCTGACAAGCCCCGTTGCGTTTGCCTTCCCAGCCTGGGTTCATGCCTGGCTGACGGGCGGCTGATCTGTTAAATGATAATGATTAGAATTTAATAGGCTGCAATGCTTCGCGTGTCTACCAGATGGCATAAATTCATGAATTGTAATGCAGTATATATATATATATATATACTGTGCAGTATTGCAGCCAGCGGGAATAAAATGCTTCAATCCCTGCCTGGAAAATACCTCAATGCACTCGGGCAGAAAACAGTCACAAACCTCAATACACCCGGGTATACCTGAATTCGTGGGACTAGCCGAGCTCGAATAAAGTGTGTCGCCAGTGTATATTCAAGTTCTTTGGCCATCTCTTTACTCTCCCTCCTTAGCTTTAGGCATTGATCTCTTACTGTGTCATATTACAGGTTAATGTTTGGCTTCAAAACAAGATTAATAAACTTTGAACAAAACCACCAGCATAGAAAAGATTGCAATTCGGCATATCCTATGTTTCCCAAATGCCAAACTGCCAAAGAGAAAAGAGACCTCTGTGTTTTGTGCATTTCTAAAAACTGTAAATCTACAGTTTAAGTAAATATACTGGATCTGGCAAAGAAACTCGGATCCAATGTTTGACGGTAAATATGCCAGTACCTTCCATTGGACTCACACTAAATTACTGAATTGTTCAACAAAGACGCTTAGAGAAGTGTTATTAGATAGCTGTGATACATTTTCTGGGACAAGGGATACGATGTGACTGATTGTGACGACACCTCTGTGTTTTATTAGGTTTGCAAGTAGTTTGTTCCATTCTGCTGGAAAAGTTCTGAAGTACAAAGATTTAAGGCTACGGTTCTTATTTATAATGTGTGAGGGCTGTGAGCAAACGCCTCAAACCAATAGGAGAGGTTATGCTGTGTGACTTTCTAGAGATTTATGAAGCATAGAGGAGAAACATACCTGTACCATAAACCCTCTTCCAACTGATTGCCTTCCTTTTAAACACCTCGGGGTCCGACAGATTACTTGTTATTACATTATGGAACTAGAAAAAGTACAGAGTAGAGCCACCAAATTAATAATGGGGGTGACAAACGTGACTTACTGTATGAGGAGAGACTTGTTAAATTAAATTTGTTTACAATAGAAAAGTGTTTTCTCAGATGAGATATGATAAATATACATTTATATTCGTGGACAATACAAGGATCTTTCAAAAGAACTATTCATCCCAGGTTCAGTACAGAGGACTCGGGTCCTCCCTTAAGGTTGGAGGAAAGGAGATTTCACCAGCAACAAAGGAAAGGGTTCTTTAAAGTAAGGGCAGTTAAAGTGCAGAATGTATTACCAATGGAGATTGTGATACAATAGATATCGTAAAAAAAAAAAGGTTGGACATCTTTTTAGAAAGGAAACGCAGGGCATAAGTAAATATGGGAAGGATGTTTATCCAGGGAGAAATCTGATTGCCATTATTGGAGTCAGGAAGGAATTTAAGATTTCCTCATGAAATATCATTAGATGATGATATTTCACTGGGATTTTTGTTTGCCTTCCTTTGTATCAATATACTGTAAATAAAAATATAGGATAACGTATCTGTCATCTAAATTTAACATAGGTTGAACTTGATGGACATATGTCTTTTTTCACCCTCATCTACTATGTAACTATGTAACAATAAAAAAGTATATTTAGTGTGCGCAGTCCCAAAAAATCTTATGTAATGTCCCAAAGTATGAAGAAATCTCTCTGCAGCTCCTCACTCTCCCGTGATCAGCGGGGCAAACAACCGAATATATACACACATATAGCAGGGCGCAAAAAGAGAAAAGAAACACACTATCAGTATAAATGTAAAAATAATTAATATTTATAATAAGCATAAAGTAAAAATTACTAACTACTGTATGTAACAATTCCAGAGAAGAGTTTTCCAGAAGATGTCATGGGGAAACTACGTTGTGGATGTGGTAAGTCTCATGATATCTGGCATGCATTTCCATAGAACGATAGTATAAGAAACACCATACAATCTGGTCATACAGGTGATAGTAAATGAGAAAAAGGTGTATATATACACACACCTATGTGTGTGTAGTGGTGCGCTGGGTGTAGGTATGCTGAATATTTATGGTCGAATCTTCTGTACACATAAGGTAAAAAATAAACCTGTGTGTGCAGAACAGTCTTCTGATAGAAAACAGCCCAAAATGCACAGTAACACAATGAACCCAACAATAAAAAAGCAATAAAATATTATCTATTTATAATTGATAGCATGAAATGACCACCAATGGATATATCCCTGTAGATGCAGATGTGTAGCAGACACAACATTAGCTCAATGTAACACCTTTATGTATGGATACCAGTGTATCTACACTGAGAAATAGTTACACAAATGTGATACAATGTTTGTTACAAGTATCCTCTTAAAAGTCCTTTAAACAGGTAAAAGATGTTGACCACATGCTGCCCCGGATATCAGGATCACTCCTCTTCAAAAGAAACCTCAAAAATGAAATAAAAAAATGCGGGGGGGGGGGGGGCAAACATAGTGTAGATTATATTATAATTGTATGCAAAAAAAGTATTAAAAATAGTGCACTCACACAAAAAAGTTAAAAGGTATAGTCGCCTGGTAACTTGTGCTACAGTGTCTTTTCCTCCTCCGTTGATAGTCAGCTGCTCCGTGTCCCAGCGCTCGTCACAGGACCTGCTGGGTGCCTTCCTGGTTTAGGGGGTTGTGATGGAGGTGAAACACAGATTCAACCTCATCAGCAATGCACTGAGCTGTCATTCATCCTTTTTTGTATTGTGTGCCAGCTTATACACATGTAGCAGACATTAATACCCCCGTTAACACGAGTTAATGCACAAACTAACACAGTAAGCACGTGTTATCTCATTAATCATTGTTTTCAATAGCACTGCTGTTAAATAACCAGCCAGCTTTAATGCGATACATTGTTTTAACAGGTGCAATAATGTCTGCAACATTGGTATAGTATTGTGCAATGGCGCACACATCAACCGGTTTCTAATCAAATGTTTTGCACATTCTCCAGTCTTCTTGAGACATGCCGGAAAAACAATTGGCCAAGTGGTGAATATTAAAAATCGAGGCATAGGTATAGCCAAGACGTTAAGAAAATATTTGTTTCATCATTGATTAATATCAATCGTTGCATTTCTATGTTAAATAAGAAATGTGTTTCGTTTGCAAAGTATATGGTGGAACAAAGCTTCATTTTCAAGACGAAGATTGAAACTGAATGAAAATGACTTTGCATTACAGTGTTCTCATGATACATTAGTGCAATTTTTTTGCCCGTACCTCTGTCATCCTTAATATTGCGATCTTGCGAGACATGATTATCTATCAAAGCACACATTTTATTGCTTTTTTTTGTGATATTTAGTAAAGCTGGCAGCACCCAAAAAGGTTCTGACCCTTCTTAATAAGGACTCACAACATAGAGAGTTTCTGATTAGCTGGGATTAATTCACAAGGCGCTCACACAAAAATGGAATATATTTGCTTAAAAATGACAAGCCAAAACTAGCCTGCGGTGTACATGCTGGGAATGCAGGAGGAATCACAGAGAGAGCCCTACTGTATATCAAGCTATAGATTCTATACACACACACATATATACATACACACATACACATACACAGTGTGTGTGTGTGTGTGTGTGTGTGTGTGTGTGTGTGTGTGTGTGGGTGTTCTTTTGCTTGTTGTTTAGAAATGTTTTCAGATAATCAGAATAAAGCGTACCTTAATTCTGTTTTAGTATCCTATCATTTGTATATTAATAATGTCATGGAACCAGAACTACCTTTCTGACTCACCTCCCTCTCTCCTTTGCAGCTTCTGCCTGTCAGATCTTATTTCCAGCTGCATGGAGCCTGCACACATATACTGTGCCTGTGTAACTTGCAACAATGTTGCATTTCTTGCCTCTGGGCATGGAATCAGTGAGCTGCTACTGCAGTTTCTGAGATCCTCACCAGAATGGGCTAGTCTGCCCCACTCCTGTTTGTTCAGAGATAGTCTGCCCCTAGACTATTCCTTTACCCACACTGCCCCTCACTTCCTTTTCCACCCTGGAGACAGTGAGTACAAGACCCTTCTCTGTTCATCCCCCATGGTGAGGCCATCTCTTTTTACCGGTTCCTAACTAATAATCACCACTACATACCATCCACAAGTATCTGTGTTCTGCTGCCTTTCCCAATAAAGTGGAGGAAATATTACAGGGCTTGGAGTGATTTAAAAGGGAACTGTGTTAATGCTATCGGGAGCCAATCACACATCAAACGTGACCCTGGCTTCAGAAAAAATAACATTGAAATATTTGTAATTTTTTTTTTAAAACAGGGTCTCAAATTAGGTAGGGGTTGGGAGGGAAGTAGCTGGAACACATTACAGGGCGAAGTGCTTGACTTGCAGATAGCGAAACAGCTCCTGCTGCAGCAAGCAAAACCTCAAAACATTTCTTAACACACATTAATACTTCAAGAAAGTCCAAAGGCAAATTTTATCACCCCAAAAAAAGCAAAAACAGCTTAATCGTATTCAATATAGAAATGATCCCTGCAAAGTGTCTGTGAAAAGGCGGGAGAAGTGTTCTCATATTTGCAGATTTTTAGGAGTTGAAGGAGTGGCTCAGTGTGTAAAGACATCAAATCCCCTTATAAGAAGGCGTGATGGGCCTGAATTCATTAGACAGAACAGTCAGAATCCCAGCCCGGGTGGAGTATAACTTTACAAGCAACGAAGACAGCAAACTCATCCCAACATGACTGGGAAGAAGCTACAACAGACTGCAGACATGTTGTCCTGCAAGGCCTCTCTGACTCTGAGAACAACACAGAGTTTGAGGCAGGGGAGGCTGGTTCAATTCCGGGTGGTAGCTCCTTGTGACTGTGGGCAAGTTACTCTATCTCCCTGTGCCTCAGACACCAAAACATAGTTTGTAAGCTTTACAGGACAGGGTCTGTGTCTGCAAAAATTACAGTGAAGCGTACACTGTCAGCACTATACAAAAAAACTGTTATTTTTATGTAAATTATCAGTTTGTGTCAAATTATGTAAATTCAGGCTATTCAAAAAACCCTGAAAAGTGATTATCACTGGGTCAATTGAGGTACTTATCTCAAATGATCTTCCCCTCCCTTACTGTGTATTGACCTGTGAAGCTGCTTATCTCGTTGGGTTTCTACCTTTTTAGAAACTGCAGAACCATTTGAAAAGGCTTTATATTTTTGCAGAGCTCCATACACTACAGATATAAATAGAGAACGTTTCCAGATACAAGCTCAATGTTTATATTTATCCTGGGAATTCAATACAGTTTAATAGTAGACGGTGCACTAGGGATTCACATAGGTTATATTAAAAAAAGAGAAGAAAGAGAAGAAAATGCAGGCTGTGTTCACCGTGCAGGATTGTGTTGCTGTACAGTACAGGATGTGCCTATACTTATTTGATAGCAATTAAAGGGAACAACTGTTATCATTAATGTTTGCACACCTAAACGAGTGCTGTGTTACTCAGACTTGACCCATTTTCACTTGCATGCACTTCATTAATTAGACATCATTTTAAACTCTGTAGATCGATCCTACCAAGAAAGATCATTCACTTAGAAATGGGCTACGTTACCTTATGCATTTTAATAGTTATATTTTGTATTGTTTGTCATTTTGTATGGAAAATGTTGCCATGTGTGGTATAAATGTGTATGACAAAGGACTTCAATGAATGCAAACATGTAATCTAATCCACAATACAGGCAGTCCTCGTTTTACAACGCTGCGTTTTACAACGAATGGCTTATCCAACGCTATGCAATGTATACCTATATTCATTTTTACAACGCCAAAACGGCTTATCCAACGTTCTGACGACGCTTTACAACGTTGTTTATGTGTATGTGTGTATATAAACACACATACACATAAACAACGCTGCAAAGCGTCGTAAGAGCATATATATATTATATTATACTATATAATAATATATTATACCATATACTATATAATAATATATTATACCATATACTATATAATATTATATTATACTATATAATATATTATTTGTTATGTTATATTATATATATAATACAGTATATACACTATATAATTTGCATATCTTATTGCCTGCATAAAATATTTGGTGTATTTTAGTGTTAAAAATGCCTTCAGGAACAGAACCTTTCATTTAAACAGTGTTCCTATGGGAAAACATGTTTCGCTTTACAACGTTTCGCTATCCAACGCCATTTTGAGTAACACATTGTGTCGGATAACCGAGGACTGCCTGTATAATCAATACAAAGAGATGACTAAAAAAGGATTAGAATGACACAAAACGACACATAATGCCTAAGCCAGAGTATCAAAGTCTATCAAAGTCAAAATCAATCACAGCAAAGACAATCATAGCTATGCTAGCGTTGCAAGGTCCCTGGTCTTTTTCTCTAGCTTATTCCGCTACTGTACTATAGAGGGGTTATGAACTCTCACATTAATTAGGTTAACTCACCTCTAAAATTTATGTTACAGATGAAATCTGTGTCTCATTGTGTCATGACATCACTTCCAGTATGGTGAGTGACATCACTTCCGGTATGGTGAGTGACACCACTTCCGGTATGGGGAGTGACATCACTTCCTGTATGGTGAGTGATGTCCCTTCCGGTAGTTGGAACGCAGAACTCTCTGCATTCCACAGTGCAGTTGAAGAGTCCCTGACATACAGAGCTCAGCTCAATTATTGAGGACTGGAAATGGGTTCTTAGCACAAGTCATCTGCATGCTGCAGTAGCAATAACCTGGGTCATGTCATCTGTTAATGGCACACAGCAAATGACATGGGAGATAAGATACAGCTCTAGGCACCCCACATGACAGGGGCACTGCTGAAAAGAAATATACTCCTGAAGGCCCTCCATGTGACCTGCCAGAGAGAAAATGTTTATACCAGCTGAAAACAGTGACAAGCAGTGCACAGAAATTCTTCTGACGCTCCATTAAAATCTTATGGTTTACATTATCAAATGCAGCAGAGAGGTCCAGGAACACTGGGATCTCTCTGCACTGGAAAATCATTAAGTGCACGAACAAGAGCTGTTTCAGCGCTATGTGGTTTTCTGAATCCTGACTTGAATAGGTTATAAATGTCATGGGTTGGCAGATAGAGTTGGAATGATTTTATCATTAACCTTCCCTAGGAAAGGAAGGGTTGATAGGGGCTTGTAATTAGCCATGCAGTCCATATCTAATGAAGGTTTTTTTAGAAGATGACTGCTTCTTATAGCGGTCCTGGAAAGATACCCATTTCTGCACTGGACTATTTTGGCAATTACTGCGCCAATTACATCAAATCCCCTTATAAGAAGGCATGTTGGGCCAGAATTCCAATCACGGGTAGTGGGGTACAACACCTGGGTAGTTTGAACTATTTCTTCCACATCCAAATGGTCAATGCTAGTCCATGAAGCCAGTGAATACACGTTCACATTCTATGATCACCAACACACATTAGACAGAACTGTCAGAATCCCATCCCGGATGTAGTATACCTTATAAGCAAAGAAGACAGCACACTCATCCCAACATAAACTGGGGGATGTTAGCCTTACAGAGTTATATGGGTTTGTTATTTTGTTGTTTTTGTATGTTTTGCCAGTGTAACTGTGTTCTCCCCCCCCCCCCCCAATCGAAGATAGGGGCCATTACAGGGTGTGTGTGGTGCATACCTGCTGGTAACAAAAGGGCTGAGTCATCCGCAATGATTTTGGGACACAAGAACAGACTTCTGGGGTCCATACCCCACATAATACTTAGCAGTGCAGCGCCTCTGTCTGCCGTAGGCTCCAGGGATATGGAAATGATCTCCCACGGTAGAACTTGTACCTCTCCCCCCAGTAAGATCACACACCAGACCGGAGGTATATTGCAAACAGGAACGGTTTATTACTACACACTCTGCAGTAACACAACAGGTACTCAGCAGTCTTCTGCCGGACACAGTCTCTTGGATCAGCTATCACTGAAGATGGTCCCTGGACCATCACTACAGGCCAAGGGCACCCGCAGCCATCCTAGCTCTTCCCCGCCTCCCTAGCAGAGGCAGATGTATGGGTTCATACTCGCTCCTCCCTGCAGGTAAGAGCACATGGGTAGGCCCCAATCTCAGGCTCCCAGTCATGTGACCTTCCTTCCCCAAAGTGGGAAGGAACAACCTCCAAAATTAAGGGCGGTCCTGCCCTTAAGTACAGCCAGAAGGTGGGCACCCCGTTGTCCCAGCTACAACAGGATGTACCACCCCCTGCTGTCACTCAAGTGCAGTACCAAAGGTGAAGGGGAAACCCCCATACCAACTACTGGCAAGCCTGTAATTACCAGGGTTTACTGCCAGCCCATTGGATAGAATAGTAGCCAGGGGGTAAGTACCCCGCTACACCTGGATAAAGGAACAGGCTCAATAAAGCCAAGATATAATTGCAACCTAATCGGTCTTCATTATACTGTACTGTATGTACCTCTGCACACATCTCTTACAAATGGTGTCAGAAGTTGGGATGAGACGTGGCCCTTGAAGTTTAAAGGGGCCATGGAGACTGCCTGTGAATTTGTTTGTGCTTTGCCTGCATAAGTTCCAACAAACAGCCTGAGCAACAAAACAAAAAATCACGTTCAGAAGTGATCAGATTTAAAAGGCTACACATCCAGGCAGGAAAGCTACAACTGCACTGGAGAAAGCCACAACGCCACAGTTTGACTGGAGGACTGCGACAGATGGTGACCCACACAAGGGACTGATGCTGTGACCAGAGTCTACCCCACCATTTGTGAAAGAGAAAAAAACTAGGAATTTAAAATGGCCGCCCAGCTGAAGTCAAATACAGACTCTGCAAGAATGGGGAAGAAAATGTGTTCCTGGTGTAAAGAGCCTAGCCACACGGAGCGGGGTCCCTTCAGGCCTTATTCGGACGATGAGGATGATCCCTACGCGGCCCCAGAAAATGGGCAGCAGCCAGAGGAATATTTTTTTCAACGAGCCAAGGAACTACAGCAGCAAGCAATGCTGTGGTCACAAGAAAGGTACTGATGAGAAAGAATGTGTGCACAGCACTGCTGATGTTTCAGAACCTACCAAATTAAAGAAGAAAAAGAAAAAGTCTACAGAGACGCCTGTGAGAGCTACAAACTCTGCAAGCAAAGTCTGCCCAACTGTAGGACTACCAGCTGGTGTTCTAGCGAATACAGTGAAAACAGCTGCAATAGCGCCTCCCGAGGTCAGGAAGAAAAATACTCCTGATAGCCCCAAAATGGAGGACAGGATGTTGCGTTCCTGTAAAGAACCCTACCCCACGGAAAAGTGGCCCTTCCGATCCTATGAGGATACGGATAAGGATGAAGATATCTCTTATGGGGAACCCGAACCGAGTCCCACCCACAAAACACCCCAAGAATGGTAGAGGTGTCTAAACTCGGTACGCACCAAACAAACTGGTCTCTATGACCCCGAAAATTTCTGTCAGCTAACGCAACTGCAAGAAAAGCCTGGCGGATACAGTGAAGCTGCTGAAGTTTCAAATAAAGACGGAGACCCCAGTATCCCTGATGGGACGGAGTCGTCCAAAACAAAAAGGTGGAAAAAGGAAAAGAAAGTGGGTCTTCACTTAATTTTCTGTTTCTGCTATACTTAATTAGAGAAATGGGAATAATTTGTCACTGTAAATCTTAATTGGAGAAGTAGAGACAAATTGTCACTCTATAAAGCTTTTGAGGACAAATAAACAAATAAAATAGGTTCAAGGTAAACCTAAGAGAGGTACTGTAGATATAATGTGTAGTATTCACACTTCTCATGGTGATGTGGGCAGCGCTGTACATAACTACCCCACACACAATGGGATAGCTATATTAGTCAGTGCAAATACTGAAGAAAAAAAAAAAAAAGGTAATAACTGGCTGACTTTGAACACAAAAAGTCTGGATCTCTAATCTTGAGAATCCAGTGCAGAGTATCTATAGTTCTCTTCATTAGCTTTTCACAGTAAAATCAATCCGGGGATTAAAGATAGCATAGGCCATAATTGTCAGTCCAGTGAACAGTGAGTTTTTGAGATCAGTGTGACCCACTAAACGTATTGGTCCTGTCCGCCTCCTGACCTCTCCTTTGCTAGTACTGTGGAGCCACACAAATAATGTTTGAGCTTGCTGGCATTTAACATCAAGGGCAACCAACTTTTTTTTTTTTTTTACCAAATTCTGTAAACTTGCACTGCCATTCCCTTCTGCTCTGGAACTGCTTTCAATCCCCTCCATAATTTCATACTTCCCCCCGAGGCTCTCTGTGCCCCTGAATAAAATGTCCCAGAAAGGCAAATTGAACCAGTAAAAATATCAACCCTGACATTATCATTAAGTTAATGACTCACCGGTGTAATGTTTCAAATATATAATGAAAATGGCACACAATGGCACACGCACAGGGCTTTGGATAAAGTGTTTATCACTGGTGCAGAACCTCTGCTGATCCTGGCATCACAAAGCTGGATCCACAAATGTAGTAATAAGCAGACAAGTTGAAGGAGGCACACAGGAACCAATAGTAAAAAGCTTACTCTACAGTATGTTAATTAGCAAATTCAGAGCAGTTACATCCACACTGATGTTTCGGGGCACTATGCTCAAATGGTGTAAGATCTCAGTAGTGGCGTAGTGGCGTCCATCACTAGCTCTCCTCCTCCTCATCAGCGACCCCTCACAAGCTCTCCCCCTCATCCTCATCAGCTTCCCCTCACAAGTACTCCCCCCTCATCCTCATCAACTCCCCCTCACCAGCTCTCTCCCTCACCAGCTCTCCCCCTCCTCATATCCGCCTCATCAGCTCCCCCCTCACAGCTCTCCCCCTCTGCCTCATCAGCTCTCCCTCACAAGCTCTCCCTCCTCATCATATCTGCCTCACCAGCTTCCCCTCACCAGCTCTCCCCCCGCCTCATCGCCGCCTCATCAGCTCCCACTCATCAGCTCTCCCCCCCTCATCATCAGCTCCCCCTCACAAGTTCTCCCCCCTCATCAGCTCCCCCTCTTCCTCATCAGCTCCCCCTCATCATCAGCTCCCACTCACTAGCTCTCCCCTCTCATCATCAGCTCCCGCTCATTATCAGCTCCCCTCACAGCTCTCCCCCCATCATCATCAGCTCTCCCCCCGTCATCATCAGCTCTCCCTCATCATCACATCAGCTCCCCCTCACCAGCTGTCCCCCTCATCATCAGCTCCCCATTACCAGCTGTCCCCCTCATCATCAGCTCCCCCTCACCAGCTCTCCCCCTCATCATCATTCTCCCCCACAGCTCTCCCTGCCCCCCCCCACAGCCGACCCGCCCCCTCTCGGTACTCTCATTCCCTTAGCTTCTCTCTCCTCTCTTCACCTCAGCTCTCTGATCTCTCCTCTCTCTCTCTGTCTCTCTCTCTCTCTCTTCCTCAGCTCTCTGTCTCTCTCCCTCTCTCTCCTCCTCTCTCTCTCCGTCCTCCCTCTCTCTCTTCATCTCTACTCAGCCTCTCTCCTCATCTCTCTCTCTGCTCCCTCTCGCCTGTCTCAGCTCCGTCTCAGGTCACTCCTCTCCACTAATCGTCGTCAAACTCTCTCGTCTAGTCCAATCCAGGCTAAAATCCTCACACAACATTCCAAAGTCGATCTCCTACCACCATTCATCTACATCTTCCTCTCGATCACTCAAGTGTCGCGCATGCTCCATACTGCTCATCTCTTCGAGTCTTCCCGTCAGCTCAAAATCCCTCTCTCTCTGCTCACCCTACGCCAAGGATCACTCTCGGACTCTATTCATCATGTCTATCATCATCTTCGTCCCACATGCGGTCGGGATCTTCGGGTCTCACTGCAGCATCGCTCTTCTCTCACTGTCCGCCCTCCTCAATCTGCTAATCCTGGTCTCATCTCTCTCTCTCGTCTTCTCTTCCCCTGCATCTCTCTCCTCCTCTTCCCCTCACCTCTCTCTCTCTTCTCCTCACCCCTCTCTATGTTCCCCTCAGCTCTCTCTATCTTCCCCTCAGCTCTCTCTCCCATGCCTACCTTTGGCGGGAGGAGATGATCAGAGGAGCAGCCAGCAGAGGAGCTATGGCAGCACACACCGGAAGTTATTAACCTTCCAGGTCAGACTGCTAGAGGGCGCTCCTCCCCTGCCTTGCTGATTCCTCTACCAGCCTCTGTTTGCTGAGCCTGCTGCCGCATACCATCTCTGTAGAGACAGGTGGGGGGTGGGAGAGCAGGCCCCCCAAGAGCGCCCCCCCCAAGAGCGCAGGCCCCCGGGCCCAGGCTATAGCTATGCCCCTGAGTCTCAGTGCCCTGAAACATCACTATGGATGTACCTGCTCTGAATATGCTAATAAACACAGAATACACTTGTTACTATGCATTCCTCTGTGCCTCCTTCAACTTGTCTGCTTGTTACCCCCTATGTAATTTATTTCAATCGGAATGGTGAATTGGTTCACAATTTGCAACTATATTAATTACCTGAGTCTTCTCTGAATGTTTTCATTCACTTTCTCAAACCTTAAAGGTGCAGTACTCCTCAATTATCAAGCTCAATGTAATCGCCTGGAAAGCAGTTTTCAAACCCTATTTTTATTTTTGTCCTTGATGTTTCCGATCGTTGCTAAACCAAACATCCAGTAGTGTGGTCACATTTCTGCTAAACTCAATTCTCCCAGGAAGTGTGGGATTAAATGTGTGCTATAAAGACGCTTACCTGTGTAAAGAAGATTTTTGTCCCATTTATTTGAATAAAGATTACCTTTTCTCAATCGCTGTATAAGCAGCTTTTGCAATAGGCTGAATAGGTAAATAAGAAAAAAAGCTGTGGGAGTTGTATAACGCCATTATCATTTAGAAAGACACCGAATACGTATTTTGCGCACTTACAGCCTGTTTGTTGTTAAATAATTAAAACACTGATGGCATGTTTCAACACATTTGCATGCAATTGATGCTCTCCTGACTGTTTTTCCCACATGTAGTTGTCATTTTCTGCTGGGTGTATAACATCTGGACATGATCTTAATAGATGAAATGATTGATCACTGTAATCATATTACAAGGTGATGTGTACAGTATGATTTCTTTGGGGAAAAAAAATAGGCCTTCAATCTGACCGAACGCCATCGCAATGACAAGCCCCCATGGAGTAAATAGGGATTTCCGTTTGGTAGCTCCGGTACGGTCTGCAGAGTAAGAGCCGATGGTGCCAATTTATTCAAGTGTGATAACCATCACAAAAAAAAGCTGCACAGTTTAGACATGTGATAAGGGCCTAATGAACATCATGAGATGCAAATGCATGCAAAATGTATTAATCTGAGTTTAATTAATAGATCTCTCAGTGAATACTGCCCTATTTGTCAAGTTCCTGTCAACGCATCCGGATACTTTTATCTAACCCTTGCTTTTGATACACATTAAATCAAAAGACCATAATATTGATTTCTATGGCTGGCAGGTGTCTTCTAGTGGCAGAAAGTATTTTATGGCGGAAGACAAAATAAATATAGCTCTATTACAACAAAGCTACATGAAAAGAATGGATACAGTGGTGCTGAACAATGATGTTTACAATGCCTCTATTAGTGTCAGTTTCACAACATATTGTATGCAAAGCTCCACAGCTCAATCTACAGTAAGTACAGTAAGACTTAACTCTTCTTAAACACTCTGTCACTTTAGCATACTCTTGTATGTTTGATTCTCACAGGGGATTTGTATGTAGGGAATACTTCTAGAAAACATTTGGAAGATCAATTCACTACCATTAGACTAAAAACTCATCTTCTGGGATACATTACCCAAAACTGTGCAACATTGTCATTGAATTAAGATCATTTTGAGATTAGTGTATTTTTCAAATGTAGGGCAGTGTGTTCCATCTGTGCAATCTGAGGAGGCTAAAAAAAAAAGATCCTTTTCTAATTTAAAAAAAAAAACAGGCATCGAGGTAAATTTGCTGCGTTGCATGCAGCCTGCAGTCCAGTTTATACAATTCTTCATAATGCAAAACAAGCACCTTCTGAACTATCTCTCTAAAATGATTAATTTGGCCTCATGTGGAGCATTACTGCTGATGATAACTTATCATGGTGCAGAAACAAGAAATGGCAATATTATACTGTATATCCATAATGAAGCTACACCAGTGTTTTTCAACCAGGGTTTTGAGGAACCCTTGGGTTCTCCGGTCATCCCTAAAGGGTTCCCATGAATTTTCAGGTCATTTTAAAATTGTACGAAATACAGAAGAATTTACAATACATCTGATCTCAGACGCGCTATTAGAGAGGGTTGGGGTTCCTTACAATGCATCTGATATCAGACGTGCTATTAGAGAGGGTTGGGGTTCCTTACAATGCATCTGATCTCAGACGCGCTATTAGAGAGGGTGGGGGGTCCTTACAATGCATCTGATCTCAGACGTGCTATTAGAGAGGGTTGGGGTTCCTTACAATGCATCTGATCTCAGACGCACTATTAGAGAGGGTGGGGGGTCCTTACAATGCATCTGATCTCAGACACGCTATTAGAGAGGGTGGGGGGTCCTTACAATGCATGTGATCTCAGACGCACTTTTAGAGAGGGTGGGGGTTCCTTACAATGCATCTGATCTCAGACGCGCTATTAGAGAGGGTTGGGTTCCTTACAATGCATCTGATCTCAGGCGCGCTATTAGAGAGGGTGGGGGGTCCTTACAATGCATCTGATCTCAGACGCGCTATTAGAGAGGGTTGGGGTTCCTTACAATGCTTCTGATCTCAGACGCGCTATTAGAGAGGGTGGGGGGTCCTTACAATGCATGTGATCTCAGACGCACTTTGAGAGAGGGTTGGGGTTCCTCAGAAATTCACATAGGGTTCCGTAACCAAAAAATGTTGGAAGCCACTGGGCTACACATTTGACAGGAAGGAAACACAAGCACTTTCCGGAGCATACACTGCAGGGAAACCTTGGGGGAGACTTACTGAAGTCTCCAGGCTGCAAACCTGGGGGAAAACTAATACAGAATAAGTTCCACATTTATTCAAGAAAATCTCCAATAGTTTTTAATGGCATTAATTTTCTTACATAAATTTGGTGCCCCACGTTTAAATTTATATTGCTGTCTTATTTATTTAAGAAATGTTACAATGGATTGCTCATATAATAACTAAATATCAGTTGAATGAAGTCAGAAACTACCAAAACCAAATAGAAAAGCCAATACTTTGATTATACTAATTGTATTCATTATTTTACATTTTTCAGTTATACTGTATTGTATTTTAGTTTCCTAATTGGTTTTATGATTCAAGTCAGGAAAAAATGTATACTATTATCATAAAAGAAAAAAGAAAAATAGTGCGCGCGGTCCCAAAAATCTTGTAATGTCCCAAAAGTGTGAATACAATTCTCTCTGCAGCTCCTCACTCTCCCGTGATCAGCGGGGCAAACAAACGAAGCAATAGAACCATATGTAGCAGGGCGCAATGTATTCTGTTCCATCTTTATGATGGTTATGTGTGTATGTATATATGTGATTAGTCATGTGTTAATAGATTAGATATCACTACTTATCCTTTGTTTGTCATTTTAATGTCCAGGTTATATTTTCCCTTTGTTTTTGTTAATTTAATGTTTAGATGTTCTTTAGGAACATAACCTGGTAGTGTTATGTCTCATTTCCATAAGCGTATTGTTTGAGGTCGTTCATGTGTTAAATGTTTTGGCACTGACTGAATTGGCCTATAATGTTATTGGGAGAATGAGAAAATCCCATTGGCTGATCTGTCTCACTTCCTCTACTTTAACTGGACGTCTACACTGTCAATCATACCTCCTGACGAAGCGTCGTATGACGCTAAACATGTTGCGGTGACGTCACACGCAGCAGAGAGTAAGCGTTACAGCGTTTCTCAGGGCAGCTGTTGATGTTCCTTCTTGTGGGTTTCATTAAGTGCTGGGTGCAAGTGTTGTTTCCTGAGCCGGGAGATCTGATTATACTGGACATTGAGGCTTTTTTTCATCTTGCCACTGTGTCAGTTTATGCCTGATTACACCACCTACCCCAAGCCTACCTGCAGATGGTTGGATTTATTGTGATCCTGTTTTATTATGTGTGTATTATTTTTATCCTATGCTTATTATAAATGTAAGGGGGTCACCCCCGGTTCCCCTAATCTTCCTTTGCCCCCTGCCTTACCCCTGTGGCAGTGGGGGAAGGGGACGGCGACTTCTCCCGGCCGGCGCCGTCAGGGTCCTGATGCTCTCGGATGCACGAAGGGTTGCGCATGTGCAGATAGCCGCGGCGGCCATGTTGTTGTTGGCGCGAGGTTCGCGCAATGCGCTGAGGTTGGCAAGCGTAGCGGTGGCCATTACAGCTTTGCACAGGCGCTGTAGAGATCGCGCACGCGGTCCCCATAGGAAAGAGGTCCTGAGTGAACTACATCTCCCAGCAGCCTCTGGGGAATGCCCTATGATCCCTGTCACCTGCAGCCAGCCAGCCACTGAGACTTGCAGATTCTCTGCAGCAGGGAATTGGATACAATGTTGTATGCAGACAGGGATTGTTCAGTCAGGCTGAGGACAGAGAGGGGGAAAGAAGGGGGGCAGAGAGCTGCGAGCTTCTGCCCTAGGCCAGAAATCCCCGGGCTAGAGTTGAGGCCCTGACTACTCACTAGTGAGGGTGGGTGTTCATAGGGACAGGCCCCTAGGTAAGGACCCTGTGCCCCTTCAGCTGTGTGATAGTGCAGGGAGAGAGAGAGACCCTGTTGCAGTCCTTCAGTGCAGGGACCCAGTGAAAGGGGTTTGCTGCATGTTCCTGTATGCTATGTTGCTGATCCAGAGACTGTCCTTACGGTGGGACGTCCGGCAGGACCCCATCCCACGAGGAGGTAAAGATCAGCGCTGGACCAAGCGGCGCCGGTAGACCCTTTGCGAAGACACCCAGGTGTAGAGACACCTGGGCAGGTATTTACAACCTTCCACACGTGCACCAACTTTACCTTGCTCCTCACATGTGACAGGCCTGTTCACACACTTGGGTGGGCTTGGACTCTCTGGACACGGGGTTGGGAAGGGAGTTTAAGGGTATAGCCCAGTTAGGGGCTAAGAAGGTTACAGCCCAGTTAGGAGCAAGATTATAGCTGCCAGCTAGTGGCAGAGGGTGACATATATATGGTTGTGTATGCTGATGATGTTGCACTGTTAAAGTATGATACTCTGTGTTGTGTTGCTATACAATATGATGTGATGTGATGTTATTGTGTTATTTGCTCGTTCAGTAAACCTTTTAGCCATAACCCTGGTGTATGTGGTTTCTGGGTGGGTTCCTATGCTAGGGCCATTCTACATTCCTATAGAATCCTACATAGGTGGAGGCACTGACCGACGGGAACGTTCCAGAGGATTCACCCCAGGCACTCACTAGCGGAGACTCAGGCCTCCTGTGAGCCTGACAGGTATACTGCCCCACCCCTGGTAACATATAGGTTCCCCCTCACATACACTCTATATGCGATTGGGTGGGGGAATACCCGTTACATAAATATTAATCATTTTTAATTTTATATTAATAGTGTGTTTTTTTCTTCTTTTGCGCCCTGCTATATGGTTCTAATACTATTATCATAACCTTCCAGTCTCACTGGACATTGTGGTTTTACTTTCCACAAATTGTTTCGGAGCCTTTGACATAACACAAGGGAACACAATGCATAGTGACATTTATATACAGTAACTTACCATAGTTTCATGCTAGACTTCTCATTCAGCTGGATCTCCAACAATTTAAAGGGACTGACCCACCCTCGTACAAACTTGAAGTAAAAGCAGAGTTATATCTGACATTTAATGTCTCTATATTAATCAGATGCTTAGGAGAGTATTTTATACTCTACCTATTTTATAAGACTACTAGCAAACCTACTGTACTGCATATAAATGTTTTAAATACTTTACATTAAAAAGCTGAAGACTATATTAAATAACACCACAATGTTAGCCACACCTTGATCATTTTTGGTAGTTAGTGAAAGCCTGTTTTGCACCAGATCAATTTCTGCAGCTTTTTTACAGACACGTATATTTATGTCACATTTAATATTGGTATAAATGTATAACAGATCAGCCTTGCCTGACTTTCCAATCAATTCACAGATTTGACATTTCAGTTACATGCTTTTCCTAAGAAAATAAGCAGAGTGATAACCTAAAGTGAAGCCTGATTTCATTCACATAATATCAAGGTCAGGAAGAATTTAATGATCATCTTATACGTGCATTTCATTTTACCACTGCAAAACCAAATTGTTGATGAAAGTGTGTGTGTGTGTGTGTGTGTGTGTGTGTGTGTGTGTCACAGCCTTTGGGGGTTTACTGAAGAGCATATCCATTTGAGGCTTTGAGAATAATACACATTTATCAGATAATTTGCATATCGGTAGAACTGGCATCTGCTGATATGATCACATGAGCCTGGCCACCCGTTTCCCCCTGTAATGAATAGTGCACAAATTGATTCACTAGGTTATACCCAAGTTTGCCAAAAATACACTTATTTGGGGGTTTAACCCTTTAAAATACTTCCATGTGTAATATGTGAGTTTTTAAGAGGGATCTAGTGGCATTCACTGTAGAAAATCCTATTGTTATTCATGATAAACTAGTGTTTTTTTTCTTAAAGACTCATATTTTCACCAAGCAGTGGTAGAGTATATCGTAAAACAACACAGAAGACATCCTACATCTCATCCAAGTAAATTACCAATGCCCATTTAAGAGTCAGAAGGTCTTATGGAATTGCACCACTCAATAAATATTTGCCAGACCTGGGAGATAATTCAATAGAAATAAATTAAAAAAATAGTATTTGTACAGTAATTCTCTCAAATATATTACTGAAATATATATATATATATATATATATATATATATATATATATATATATTTCAATAATATATTTTATAAACTCATAAAAATTGAAAAAAAAGTTATTAGATAGATGAACACAACATACATAATTCAAGAGTGCTCCATACAAATACTACTTTTCGGACACTGTAAAATATTTAGGAGCGAATCCTTAAGCAGGACCGGGCCTGCTGTTGATAGTACTTTGAGCAGGTTTTTGTATTTTTATAGTATATGGTAATTCAATATAGTTTGAAGTGGTCAACTGGCCATGCAGGTCGTTGAAAAATCCCCATAGATTTTAATGGAGATTTCCAGCCGAAAATGGTTCGCAATTCGACCAACCTTATTAAACAAAATCATTTAAGTTGCAAGTCTGCTATATCACTATTTTTCAAAAACAAAAAATAGCACATTTGTTATAATTTGGGATTTGTTTGCTTTACTAAGAAAAAGATTTGTAGCTTTGTAACAACTGGAGGTGGGGGATGTCTTGGTCACTTCAATGGTCAATCATCTATATGGGATTGGCATCCGATGGGGATGGGGAGGCGCCACCTCGACCCATCTGATGCTCCTATTCAATATGCTGTGAAGTTGTCTCTCATGCTGGGAAAGTTCAGCTCCTTTTATATGAATGGGACTAACATTTTTGCAAGTACATGGGGAAAGCAGGTTCACAGCATATTGAATAGATGCTTAAGGCGTTGATCTGGGAGGGGTTATCATCTCATTGTTGCTGGATACATTTATGACGATATCCTCAGTGCGTAGGTAGACATGGGCGGGCCCCCGGGCAACATTTTTCCATTGCATTGGCCGCGAATGGGCGATTGGCACTTGGCGGCTGTCCATGCGCATGCGCGACCGGAAAACTCTGATCATGTATGCGCGGTTGGCAAGTGCTGATCACGCATGCGCACGTGCAGCCGGCATTTGCCGATCGCACATATGCGGTCTGCAAGTGCTCTTCACGCATGCTCAGCCACCAAATATGCTGGAAAAAATATGGATTGGTCACCCTAGAGAGAGCGGGCCCCCAGGCTTTGCCTGAGCTATAGATACACCACTTGATACCCTACTAGGCTGTAAAGGTACAGATGTACCTTTGGCCATTTTAACACCATCCATGAAGTTAGAGGAGTCATTCAGGGTGGGATTATACAATGTCAGTGTGCAGACCAGCAGAAGACAAAACTGATTTACCGTATCTAGTGGTAGATTTTCATATCACTTAAAAAGCTAAATATATAAGAAAATAAAAGAGTAAACAATCAAAAGATTCAAATAGGGTGTTTCGTAATATTTGACTTCAGTGATGTCACTGAATAGCATGATTTAAAAAAAATGAAATCCAGTAGATATATTAAAAGATATTAAAAAAAAAATAAGAAACAGCAATATTTTCACCCTGCTGAAGTATGTTGCTAGTCACCTCAAATCAATAGTGGTTACTATGGAGATAACACGTCATCCTTATTCTCCGCACCTCTGTCAGACAAATGCAGTACAGTACATTCAGTAAAAATGAACAGACAAAAAAAAACCCAATGACGTAGCATCAATTAGTCATTACCTGTTAACCTGACAAATGGTTCCATTCTGCATGAAACCCTTTAGTACTAAAGGGGTCTGCAACACAATGCAGGAGGCAATCCACTAAAAGGGATCGTGCAGAAGGGACCTAATTCCCTTCCATGCAGAGCTACTGTAGGACCCTCCAGGACTCAAAGGGTTACTGATGTAATTATTTATTTGGCTTGCTTTGTAACAAAATAGCAAATCATTTAGACACACTAGTGTCTACAGAAGATACAGAAAACAGTCACTACTTAAATATATACCCTAACAATGTGCAAGATGTGTGGGGGGGGAAATAAGAAAAAAAGTTATTATCATATATTTAATAAGAAAAGAGGGAAAATAATAACCAAATTATAAAATTCAAGATTTCGAACTGTGACTTCAGTGATCAAAAGAGTGCATATCGCCATTTGTGTGCCGTCTTTAAAATGATTGTAGTTCAATGTTGCTTCTCAACCATCAACACTGACCCACCAGTTCTTCAAACGAAAGATTCTTCAAACAAGGGAGCAAGAAAAGGAAAAAGGAAGAAGAATGTACAGTCATCGTTCTAATCGCTCTTTTGAAAGGAAAAGACTTTCTCTTTATACACTTAAATAACCTGAAGTATTCATTCTTTGCTGATTAATAAACCATCCCTGTTTCCCCCTTTTGTTTGTCTTTTTCTCCCTTTAGTAAACGCCACTCAAAAAATATATATATACACACAAAACAAGAATGTTCAGGTCACTCAATTGGTAAAAATAGGCCAAATCACTTATCTTATATTAACTTGATAAAGGACCGGGAGGTCCGAAACGTCGCTCCGTCCTGTCTTGTATGTACCCCTGATGCTTGTGATATAAATTCAAGTGTTCTACTTTTGATACTAACCAGTGAGTGCTGCGGATCTTTCAGATTGTTGTTATATATTTATTTATATATATATATATATCACCTTGAGAAAGGTCCCACTCACGGACCGAAACGTCGGTATGGTGTCTTGTTAAACTATAATATATTTGTTTGACCACCCTTTGGCGTGCTGCCTGTGATTTCGTCTCACCACGGTATCGTAATTGCCTACTATTCTATATAGGATTTGCACCCACTTTATTGACTATTTTGATGGAGTGCCTGCTGTTCCTTGCTCTATATATATATATATATATATTTATTTATATTGTTTGGGCAATATGCCCTAAAGATACTAAAAAATAGTTACATTTACCTAGAAAGACTATCTATAAAACAATTAGTATGGTGCAAGGTGGAACAACAAGATAAAAGATAAAAATCATCCCAATCTAGGAATAGTGAGAAAGTGCTCAAAATAGCAGCTGACGTGAAAAAAGAAAAAAAAATGGTTTAAAAAGTTTGGACAGACGTTATTGGAGTATTTCTATGAATTAAGATGCTTGAATTGCAATCATCAGGGTGATTTTTCTTATTAGCTGGATAGTTCAGACTGCTCTAATTATTCTTTATTGGGCACTCTTTTTTTTGCAGATTATGGTTAGACTTTTGAAACCATTGTTTTTCGTTTTTTTCTGTTTTACACTACAGCTATTGCCCATTATTGTGGGGGGGAGGGGTTGTTTGGTTGGGGGAGGGGATGTGGGAGTAGTTGCCCCAGGGTGTGTGGTTAGGCCTCCCGGGGGTGGTGGGAGAGGTTAACCCCTTGTTACCTTAGCAGTTAGTATACATGGCAATGCTTTACAACCCACTAAAGTGGCTAAGGGGGGTAGGTACAGTAGTGTAGTTTTATGTTTATATTAACCCCTTTGTAGTCTGTAAAGTGCTATGTAAAGCTAGCAGCGTTATACAAGAACAAACAATTATTATTATTATGCACAAGGGAAGACACAGGTTCATAGAATGGTCCTCAACGTCAGAACCAAGTAAGTCCACTAAAGTATACAGAGCACTGTTCTTCCTCTCATGGGCCTTTCACAGGTAGTATATGCCTCAGTCCTTTTTACTATCTTGAAATGTGTTTTTTCACAATGAAACTATTCAACTGGTGGCGAGAACAGCCAGGAAAATGATGATCAATCTGCTGCAGAGGTTAAGAATATTCTGCATCGAAAGCAGGAAATTCAAGTTTCTGAGTCCAGCATCAGACCAATGAGACACGATTTGGGCTCAACCTTTGGATGTATAAGGTAAAGTACAGTACTGCAGAATGCAGTTTGCTTCTGCATATGCCAAGTGATATGTACAGTATGGACATTATAAAATATTAGCATTCTTATTACTTTTTTTTATTATTAGTGCGGAGCTCATCCCTTGATAAGGGATGTTAACGAGCTTAAACAACTATTTACAATCAGGTACACATTACAATACATCAGTATGCATTGGATCATACATTATGTATTAATAAATATATTTTTTTAAATATATTTTTTGTACAATTCCGTGAATGACCTCTAGTTTTTGGAGAGTTTCATACCCTTCCTTGTTGGGGCTCTTTTCTGTTTATTATTACGTTAGGAAGGATGCCTACTGTAGTACAGCTTTAAATAGAAGATTGAAATATTTAAGTTCTTTTGGAACATAGAAAATCTCACCTGTTGTACCAGTTCAAGTTACCAGTGATTTGTGTGTTTTAACACTTCTTAACACCTACAGTACTAAACTGGGAAAAGGTAGGTACCTTATAAAGACTGAATAGTTGGTTTATAGGTACATGTTTTCTAATGTTTATTAAGCAATAAGCTCATCACATTAGGACAGCCTTTCCTGGATTGAAGCTGGTGGATAAGACTGCTCAGGCTATGGAAGAACAACGATGTATCAGGTGAATACCACTTAATGGAGAGCAGAAGACGTCCTGTATTACTGTATGTGGAGCCATCACCACCTTCCGTAGAACCTGCTGTCCCTCTAATTACATACTGTAGCAACCAAACAATCACCAAAAATTAGATATAATTAGGCAAATGTGGTCTACAAAGAGACAGGCTCCAGGGCACACACAAACTGATCCTGATCACTTGCTTGAGCAAACAAAATGAAAAATCGTGGTCCCAATGTAGAAAAAAGTGGAAAATCTTTATTGCAGCATACAAAAGTGAACAGTTTAAAACCTCCCACGCGTTTCAACCAATGACTGTTCTTTCTCAAGGAGTAACCAGCGATTGATACAGTGGGATGCAATACCTTCCTGCGTGTCCTGCTGTTCTCAACCCCATGAAAGGAGTCGCCATTCCGAAAGCTACAAATACTTTTTGAATGTTATTTGGCACATAAGCATAACAACACATGAAGAAATGCCAAATTATGAACAGCAGTCTATAAAATATAATGTTATCAATTTAGTAATTCTATCATATCCACAAGCCTTTTCTGTAGATATATGTTGGTATATCGCTGTCCATACTGAACTGTTATCTTAAAAAAGACTTAGTATTGTTCTTCTGTACTGTATGTAAACAATAGGATTATTATATAATAATATGATTATTAATTAATACGTTTGAAATTGCCAAAATTCGGTGCATCAATGTTTCTCATAAACATTAAAAAAAGATTAAACATTTGCAAACGTTTGCTAGAACTTTTTAGCTCCAATGAGTTCACGCAAAATTAACAAGCTCTCTCCATGACACTTCCCTTCCCTCCTCTACAACTCTCACCCTCTCTAATTACCCCTCTCTCGCTCAGTATCCCTCCTCCCTTGTCTCCCGCTCACTTTCACCTCTCCAAAACCCATATTTCAGGCTGTGGAGACTTTTACTTGTAGGTAACATGCTCACCCGCAATGTATAAGTAGGGTGTCCTCATTGCGGGTGTCTATTTGTGGTTGACCAGTTGGGAAGTAAATTACATTAACTTGGCACTAGCATTATTTTTCCTGCTTTAATAAAGTCTTCTAGGTGCCAAAAACGTGCACAAGACTTATAAAAGAAAAAAAGTTAGTTTGCTTGGAATGGAATGTATTATCTGTAATAAATATGGCGATGTGTGTTGCATAAAGTAGGTTTGGCAGCTGGGAAACGTTAGTTAATAACTCTTCTAAGACTATGGGTGGGTGCGAATTTCCTTCAGGAAGTTACCCATGCACAGACAGCAGAGGAAACAGGAATACTTGAAATCAGCAGATGTGGAAATGTGATAGTACATGGTGAGGTCACTACTTATTTATTTATAAACTTCAATGTTCCCTTCCATTTGGAAGAAATAAGCATTTCTTTAGTGGCACTCTTTTTCTGTTTTTATAGTATACATCTTGCATAAATCAGCTTACAGTGAAACAGCAATCAGACGGACAAAGAGCCTCACTACTTGTGCACAGAGAAATACAAAGCAGTAAAGAAATACTTTTTTTTCCCATACAAATCCAACAAATACAGTACATACTGTACACATGACAAAATATTAAGATTAAAATCAACAGCGTCTTGGGGGTAGATCCCTCTCCTGGCTTCCTATTAAATCCTGTATTACTTTTTTTCCCTCATCTCTTTTATAACTATAAACTTTCTGCCCCTCCTTACATCTCAGCCCTAATTTCTCGCTATACACCGCCTGATTCTTGCGTTCTGCTCAAGGATGTCTTCTGTCTACCCCCTTCTAAAGCCATGTCCGCCTAAAACCTCTCTCGCTCACTGTCCCACACCTCTGCAATGCCCTTTCCCTCAATATACGACTGGCACCATCTCTCTCCACCTTTAAGTCCCATTTTAAAACACTTTTTTTCTACTCTGCATATGATCTGTTAAACTATGGGGTTTGAGCATATATACAGTATACACCAATGCATATATATACACCTCTTCTGTTGTGCTGCTACTTTGAATTCTTGCCTCTTGAGTTTCTGAAAGCAGCTGATTGCAGGTTGTTGCATTAAGTAGAGACTGCACAGAGAGAGAAAACGGAGTGTCTGACATACACTTTTAATAAATAAGGAGAGTGCGGGTTTATATTAATTGCCATCTTAAAACACACCTCTTTGGTGAAGCATGGCCTTAGAGAGGAGAGGCTGTTACCAGACATGCTGCACTCCTGCTCTCCCTCTCACCTCTCTGCAGCCTCACAGACAGGGAGCTGCCAGATGTTCCTCCCCCTCCCTCCATGCGATGAGAAGCCCCACCCACTGGGAGGAGGGAGTGCAAGCAGCGAGTCAGCCTGAAGCTCCGATCTCTCACAGCCTCATGTTCTGATCTCCTACTCTCTCTCCCACACTCTATTGGGGCCCCCAAGGTTAAAGGGCCTAGCGGTGGCCCCGTGGGGCTCCCTAGACATGTGCCTAAGGCCACGCTTATAGTGCCGGCGACGTCGCCCGAAAACAAATACATTGCCGCCGCGTGCGCTTATTGTTCACCCAACGGCGACAAAGCGACGGAGCCATCGCGAAAACTGAAAGCCAGCAAAATTTGATTTTTCAAGGGCTGTCACGTGACGGCCCTTGAACAAATCAAATTGCCGGAATCCCGCGCCGCCGCCCGGCGAAACATAACTTTCGCCGGTGGCAACGGCAACAGGTGATGTCACCCGTCGTGTCGCCGTCAACGGCACTATAGGCACAGCGTTATGGGAAACCCGTCCCTAGCTAGACGTGTTGGTTAAACCTTTCTTTATTAAACAGAGCACAGTAACATAAACTGCTGTATTCAGGGTTAGATATGTGGGAAATGTCCATTAAAAAAAGTTCCTATCCTAACACATCATTAGATCGCTCAGGAATTTGTTATAACACAACCACTTCTTGTGATGATGGGCGTCTCTATAGCATTGTACCCTGCTAATCTGAGGCTTCTTCCTGAGATATAGGTTCTATCTCAGATAACACATTATTCTGCTCATTATCACATTTTTCAGTGTTGTCATTCTGTACAGGCTAAGAAAACAGTAGTGTTGCTGTCTTGCTGCTCAGGAATCCTGTTTGGCCTCAGATGTCTGCTGATTTTGAGTAGCACACACCATCTGAAGTCACCACCATATAATATCTTGGCTCTTCTATGATCTTGTGAGCAACTGCAAGTTGCCAACCTCAAGCTAAATCCATGCACACTCTCTCCTCTTCCCAAAATTGAGGACATTTCTCGCCAGTTTTGTCAAAGCTTATTTGATTTAAGCTTAGTGTAAGAGACGTGTTCAGAGGTACGCAATGGAGACTGTTTTAAGGTGAAATTAAAATAAGGCTTTATTGCGCCTGTTGCTTTAAACACAGCAAACATGTAAATCAACAAACAAAATCCGCTCCACTCTGGAGTATATATACACTTGTGATCCAGTTCTCTTTAACTGCGTGGTTAGCCCAGCGATTCACCAGCCCAAATCATAGAGACATTTATATATATATAGATAGACATGGATAATAGTCTTATAAGAAAAGTCTTATCTGTTAGCTGGGTTGCTGTAGGGAAAGCTTCTCTGCTCTCTTGGATCCGCACCCTTGTGTGCTAAGGCAATGTCAGGCTCCTAGTTTAGAATCTTGTCCCCTTTTGTCTTGTTGTCAGCTTGCCGCTCAAGACATCTGTCCTTCCTTGGTTCAGCCCAGTTGTGGACTAAGGAATCTCCCTTCCTGTCTCAGAGGCAGGCTTTTTCTAACACCTGTAATCAGCCAGGTGGTGTTAGTTAATTGCCTACCAGCAGTTAACCACCACACTGCTGGATTTAGAGGCACATTTGTGATAAAAATGTACTGTATTATGCTATGCTATGCTATGGGGCGTGCGCTCTCTCTCTCTTTTTTCTTTTCTAATAGGGATAAGTCCCCTGTTACATACCTCCCCTGTTTGTGGGAAGCTCGGGCTTGCCACGGCCAAAGCCCATCCTTCCACTCTCATTCGAGATCTTTCTGTGACTTGAATGAGAGTGGATGGAGGAAGAGAACCCTCAGTCCCGCTGGGATTGTGGCCCGTTCTCCAGTTTATTTTTGTCTCCTCCCGAAGGTGCTTGAGATCAGCACTCCTCAGAGGCACATTTGTGAACAGGGATAAGTCCCCTGTTACACTTAGTATGTGTATTCCTGGGCACACCATGTTTTAACACTGCAATGGAAACTAGTACTTTTGAGTTTACAACTATATTCACGAGAAGCTATACTGGGCTGTTTAGTTAATTTATTGGGGTGTTTATGAGACTCATAAAGGCTAAGTGTAGATCTGTCTGTTTGAAGAGGTTCGGCAATTCTTTTTTTATTGTCTAAATTGTGATCTCAGTTAATTTTTTCGGCTGTGGGTATCAAAGATTTGAGTGAGCTTAATGTCCTGTAACGTTGGCAATTTCTCTGGATGCAAATGGTGCATGGTCTGATACCATCTCTTATACCATGGTCTGAAACCATCTCTAATACATGGTCTTATACTATCTCTAATACATGGTCTGATACCATCTCTAATACATGGTCTGATACTATCTCTAATACCATGGTCTGATACCATCTCTAATACCATGGTCTGATACCATCTCTTATACCATGGTCTGATACCATCTCATAATACATGGTCTGATACCATCTCTAATACATGGTCTGATACTATCTCTAATACCATGGTCTGATACCATCTCTAATACCATGGTCTGATACCATCTCTAATACCATGGTCTGATACAATTTCTTGTGGAATTGTCTTGTCTTGCAAAACTGGTTTTCAATATTGAAATCACTGAATGCCTGGTAATCTCAGAACTTCAGGATATTGTGAAAAGCAGTAACGTCAAATTATTCTGAAGGTCGAATATGTCAGTGGACAATTTGGTCCATGGCATATCTGGTTTATCATGTGGGTGTAGTTGTTCCTTCTGATTACTGGTGAGTATTTCCATACATGAGCTCACTGCCACAACAACGTGCTGGTTTATGCCAGGTCAATACACAATTACTCATTCTTGTGCCTGAATTACTTGATGTGAGATGTGAAGCCTTTCAATTATGTCAGCTAATAAAGCAGTTGTATGATGAATTTGGCACCCACCATAAGTAGTCCCTCCTCAACATGTATTTAATTTCTGAGCAGTTACTAAGTCTGCACCTGTCTGTTTACTGTACTTGTTATAGTACCGGAGATACCTGGGAAATAGGCTAATTTCAGTATGCAACGTATTTGGAAATTAGTATATTTACAATGTTTCTCAGTTGTGTTCAGAGGTATCTCTCCACATGTTGTATAGATTAAGGCTTTGGGAGGTAGGAGCTGAAAGAGTGACTCAGTGAGTGAAGACACTGGCTCTGATAACAACGACACTGAGTATGAAGCTTTGACACCTATTAAGATTATAATATCAGAACAGGTAGTCCTCGCTTTTCGACGTCGCATATTGCAGTCTAAAAACTCATTATCCACCGTGGTTTTTGCGTATGTCGACAGAAACCGCCACCGGTTAACATGGGTCACGCTTTCTGACTGTCCCGTTTCTGACGCGGGTTTGCGTGATGCATTGTGTCGGAAAAGCGAGGACTACCTGCATTAACAATAGTCATTTTTGAGTTCTAGAGACTTTAACCTGGCATAGCAGGAGTTAATTAAGGGATTGCTATTTAAATCTCCCTGGTATTGTAAGCCATGCATTCAGCCCCTGAGGAAGTGGATAGAACATCTGTGAAATCCGTAGGGCAGCTAGAGTGACAGTAAAAGATCTTGTGGGCTCCCCCAGACATTGCCCAGACAACGTGATGCCATCAGCCTCAACCCGAAAGCCAGCGCAATGGCTAGAAGCGGCATTCACCGTGACACACGGGGAGAGGAAGGGAGGACAGCACGTGTGAGGGTCTGCATCCTCAGCGTTCAGCCCACTCTGCGAGATATTTAATCTGTGCTTGATGTGAAGCACTACAATTGTGAGTGTGTCTTTTATTAATTTACCTTTTCTTACATTGAGCTATTAAAGATGTCTGCACCATTAGTTGGTGTTTTGTGATTCTCTACATTTTGCCGTTTTTACACTTCCACAAGAGAGGAAACACTCCTGAAGAAACAGTGTCCACCTCTAATAGACATTTTCTAAATGGACTTTTAAGATGACATTCATCTTTTTTTTTAATTGTTTTTTTTATTGGGTTTACAAACATTAAACAACAACATTACAATACAGGGGAAAATAATAATAAAATACAAGAAACACAGAAAAACATACTTTTACACAAAATAATTTTTTAGTATTGCGCATCATACTTATAATTTCAAAATTCAACACATTAACACAAATAATAATAAAAAGAAAAAACAGATAACAGCATTTTCAAAGATTATCAAAGCTATCACCATACCGCCTCCTAACTGAATCTGGCATAATATTCCCCATTCACCATCTCCCCCATCAACAATATACCATCATATTTCCTTCAAGGGCGAAATTACCTGTGTCCCATCGCAAGCAGTCTGAAGAGACCACAAGAGAGATGCTCACATTTCTGTATGATTGAATCCCTATCTTGTTGCAACATAGTATCAATAAACTTTTCCCATTTTTTAAAAAAAATCTCGGTTCTTAATTCTTTATTTGTCTCAGCTTCTAATTTGTCCATCATCATCATCTAATCGTTTAAAATATCTAAAGTGGGGGTTCAGGCTTTATTCATTTTACCATCACTGTTTTCCTTGCTGCAAGCAAGACAATCGCTGCTAATCTCTGCTAGCCATGGGATATTGTTCCTTACATTGACCTCTTTCCAAATTTAAATATTTCCAAACAGTAAGGCTAAGGGCTCTTCTATTGTAGTTACCCCAATAACCTTGCATATACTGCAGAACTGTATCCCAGAAATCAGAAATAACCAGACAATCCCACAAACAGTGTTTTAAATCTGCTCTTTCCTGGGAGCACTTATTTTTAGATTTCTCTATCCCATTGTAATTTATATCAAAAGCATAATAGGCCCTATGCAGTATCTTATATTGCATCTCTCTCCACGCCTCAAAAATTATAATTTTCCTAAGCCGAGTTAACCCTTCGAGTAACAGGTCAACTCCTTAAATTCCTGGGGAATCTTTTTCCCATTTAGTGAACATTTTGTCTTAGATCCTTCCCATAGTCCTTGTCCCTAATCCAATCATATAAATCTGAGATTTAATATTTGGCACTATTAGCATCCTTAAAAAAGGCATCAACAACATCTATTCCCAATAGATCTGATTTATAGTGTCCTGGAACAGGATTATCTTATTCCTGTGTTATTTGCAGCTCACAGTCAGTTGCTGTGTCTTTAATTTCGCTGCCTGTCATTTCTTCTGTCCCAGCAGCTAGCTGCATGTGAAAGGCAACATTTTTGATACACATGTTGTTTACACAGCCCTAGTCAGTGAGTTGCTATAGCAACCTCTGAAATCTCTCTCAGAATGGGCTATTCTGCCCTCCCCCCTGTCTTGCTGACAGCTAGTCTGTCCCTGAGACTACTTCCATTACCCAGATTCCACCATACTTCCTTTTCCACCTGGACACAGTGAGTACAGACCTGTCTGTTACTACCCCGGCAAGGCCTTTCTGTCTTACCGTAGTCTAACCTCACGCAAGCATTTCTGACAGAGAAGCACTCTCTACTCACATTACACCTACAAGTATCCTTTGTTTTCTACTTCTGCAATAAAGTTAGGAAAGACAATAAGGACTTGTGATTCTTTTGAAGAGGGTAGACATGAGTTAAAGCTAACTGGAGCTATTCATACTTCACACGTGACCCTGGTTCCAGGATATATAGCTTTCCATACTCTTACAATAATGCATTACTTGTATATAAGGGAAGTGATGTGTTCGAGGCCGTCCCATGTGTTCTTTCAGTTCTTGGAATGTCAAGAACCTATCTCTGTTCACATCTAACAACTGGCCCAGAGTTCTAATTCCCTCGTCTCTCCATATCTGAGAAGAAGCCTGCATCTTTTCCAGGGGAAAACCTCAAATTCCCTTTTATAGTAAAAAAAAAATTTGAGCATGTATATGAAAGCCCAAATTGTTTTCTCAATATTCTCCAAGTAGCTTTATCACTTTATCTGCCTGTGCCCCAGGCACCAAAAACATAGATTGTAAGCTCCACGGGGCAGGGACCTGTGCCTGCAAAATGTCTCTGTAAAGCGCTACGTGAAACTAAAACAATAATTTGATTTTCGCGCCAAAAACCTTTTATTGTTGGATTATAGCAGGTATATATAGAGGGTCCCTGTCACCCCTACCCCATACTCCTTGATAAAGGGCATTGCTGTATCTTTATTGTTCACGCTACTAAATAGGCCCTACAGTATATCAGGGTCTGAAACCTGTTTTTACAAGGACTTGGCAAACTCATAGCCGTTTTGTTTTTTTATGTGACTTTAAAAATGCTAATTTGGTATAGTTTGCGACCTCACCGTACAGTTTTGCCTATCTCTACTTGCAAAGTAGTTGGCTGATCAGCGCAGCTTTTTCTGGGATGTACTGAGCCTGGTATCTGGTCATCTCTAGCCGTCTTTGTAGCACTTTCTCGTCCTTTGTCATGTCCTCTGCGATTGCTTTTACGTTATCAGGGTTTGGCATTGTGCCCTCTGTTGTGATGACATGTCCCATGCACAGTAGCTTACTTTTTCCACTTGATCTCAAGCTCTGCACTGTTCACTAGTGATGTACCAATCAGTATCTTATTTCTTATAATTAGCTCTGACTGTTTGCTCACATGTCCTGCCCAGCATTTCTCAGCTGCAGCTTTACTTCTGAAAACATGGTGTTTTCTCAGATTGACACTGATCTCTGGGGCTTGGTGATGCAGCAAACTTCACCATCAGCTGGATATGTTGGTTACAACTTTCTTTATTATTCATAGGCAGAGTAACACAACAAATATAAATCTGTCAAAATACTGATTGTGCGACTAACATAATGGCTGCACCAGTCAGTGTAACTCAGCAGCTACAAAGTATCCTAATATTACTAAGGTGACATTATCTATTGGTACATTTTACAGATCTAACTGCGGGGAAATATGGCAGCAAATGATCCCAATCAGGAAAGTGTTGCAAATATCTTGCACTGCTTGGGAGGTGTGCTAAAACCTGCTATAGAGGTCAAATGATGCTTTAAACTCATTAAAATGGCATAGAGTTGAATAATTTTTTTTTTAAATGCAGTAATTATTATCTAATACTAAAAAAAACTCATATATTAAAAAAAACATAAGATTTCACATGTTTTGCTGCTTGCTGTTCCATAACACCGTGTTGTCCACGTTCTTATATTGCTATGCACCCAATTTCTGGAAGGACTTGAAATTCAATGTTCAAACACATGATAATGTTCATTGCTGGGACTAGGGAGGATGAAGGACACCTATTCATTTTCTATTGACATAAATTGGGTATAGGAACATTCTGTCAAGTGAAAGTAGTCGAAATAATTACATTTCAGTCACGTATATGAAATACATATAGTAGAATACTGAGTGATAAGCAGGGAGATCCAGATAGTATATCCAGCACTGCAAGGGGATTATGCTTTATACTGCAATAGTCTTGATCGGGGCACTATCGCATGGAAACTCCCCAATTGGCACTATCGCAGTTTAATATCCCACTAGGTAAAAAATCCCACTAAAATATTTACTGAGTAATCAATATCACTAATACAACTAATACATGTGTGGTCTTACAGGATATACAATGGAAAACTTTCTCATCATACACAACTAAAGAGGAATACCCGATAAAAGATTGTATATCCTGTAAGACCACACATGTAATATATCTTCTACAATGCCCATGTGGATACCAAGATGTTGGAGGCACTAAGAGGTGTCTTAAAGTTAGAATACTGAAACATGCAAGGAACATTAGAATTAGCGTAGATAAACATAGCGTGTCCAGACACTTTAAGAACAAACATAATTGTGACTCCACATTGCTCCAATATATTGGTATCCAAACTGTCTCTCTAGGCAGACGTGGTTGGGACTGGGATAAGATGTTATCTAAACAAGAAAGTTTATGGATATATAAATTACAGACCTTCTCACCGTTAGGCATGAATGAAGAGATAGATGTCTGGTCCCTTTACTAGATACAAATAATACATAACCAACAATTATTATGAACGATTCATTTTTTCTTAATACATTTTTTCTTAATACATAAATTGAATTAATTATTTGCCACTTATTGATATCAATTTAATTTATTGTAAATACTGTATATTTAGATAAATATTAAATTAATATCCCAATTATGAATCCATATAGGATTTTACTTTATATATATATTTTTTATACTACTTTTATAATAATGTATCTCTGTATATACAGTAGATGGACTGTAGATTATCCTCATCTTATGGTCTCTGTATAAGCACCCAATGGGTTAAACATTGCACTATAAGCCATTATTCTTTCCCTAGATTCATCTAAGGGTTAATCATCCTATCTATTCCCATTAGGGGTTTGTTTTTACTTCTATTGCTTTTTGAAATGATCAAGTGTACACTAACTGATCTTTTTTCTTCTCTTTTTTTACTCTCTAGAGATTTTTTTAATAAAATTGTGATTGTTGTTTTTTCTAAAAAAAAATAATTTTGTTGTATAAACACTGTGAAGAGCGACACTGTCAGTCTAAATTGTTTCACTAAGGATTTGTGACAGCTGATTTAGATTGTAGAAAGGAACCGCCCCACATTGTTTAGGAGCCAATAGAAAGCTGTTGCAGACTATATAGAACTGCTCCTAACACACCTCCATCTCTCCCTGATGAAGTAATTCATTTACAAAACATGTTGGAATAGGACGTGTTCCAGTCTGTACTTTGTGGAGTTCGATATTTTGTATTTATTATACATTTTTGCCAGTCCATGGACATTTAATTGCTCAATTCTCACGCAACGGGACGCTTTGGAGTGACGTCACTAGTGCGCACCGGTTAGCCCGTCGTGGAGCACTGATGCGAAGCAGGCTACACCACACGTTGCCAGTGTATAGTTCTCTATCTTGGATGAGACTTCCTGAGCGACGACGCCAGTGCACGTTATGCAACGGAGCCACACTTTAACAGTGTGCAGCGGATCCTGTGCAAGGACATTCCAGCCCTCCATCCGGTGAGACGACGCTGATCCGAGGGAAGAGGAAGTCCAGGAGCCTCTGGGGAGAGACAGGATTTCATCCCATCCCTAGCCCAGCAGAGTCTTGAGTGATTCCACGCCGTTTGCTGTTGTGGTAACATGTCCAAAACATGTCATGCCTGTTATATTCATTTTTAATGTACGTGTAATACTCACCCGCTGAATGAGATCAATACAATATTTCTTTATATACTACACTATGAGGTTTTGCGCTGTTTTCTGAGCAAAAACAAGGCAGAATACTTGCAAACAATTCAACAAACTAAATATTTATACATTTGACAAAAAAAAATACTATTGGGAAAAAACAATTATGATATGCAGTGGTTTCACCTACGCAATAATTGCATAGGGCTTGAGTTATAGAATGCCATTCTAAAAGAGGCATGAAAGATTTCCAGTTACTGTTGGTTTAAAGCAGCAGTCCAAGCTGCCATTTTGTTTTTTTCCTTTCAATACGTTGTCTTGTGATCGATCTGCGAAAATTCGGCACTGGGGTTCACCAAATGGCTGTCAGTGGAGCGGACGAGGACCTAAGATGCAAAGTTCTGTGTGGAAGATCATGTGAGACAAACACACAAAAGATTCCCTCATGAATGCACTCAGATAGGCCTGGTAGAAGTGATGTAGTCTATTATAATCAATTTATTCAATGATAAAATAATAGTTGTACGGAGGGGTGTGGTAAAGAAGTCCAGGGCCACCCCCTAATTACATACCAAAAGAACTTCCACATTTGAGTAAATGGGGAAGAAAACTGTGAGAAACACTACACAAAATCACACGGTATAATGGCTACAGTCTGTATGGGTAAATTCCTGCAGAAAAAAGTACTAGCATGAAGTGAGGCAGTACTATTATCTAAAAAACCGACAGTCTATAATATTGTAATGCTGCCGATACTGAATCTGGAGGAAGAAAATACCAAATAACAGAAAATAGAATACCAACAAGCTGGCAAAAGTAAACTGCCAGACTAATCTGGTGTGATAGTGTAGGTAAATAATCAGCGTGTAGTCACAATACAAAACACACTAAAATCAATCTGTATGATCAGCATAATACAACGAGAGGTAAAAATAGTAGAAGTATAAGATCCTAAATAGGGCTAGCACAAAATGTGCATCCGTATAGCCCAGAGGCACGATTCGCTGACCGAATCCAGTTATAGCCTCTTAACCCATAAACCTCATGAACCCTCACTATAATATTAGAGCAAGTTGTGACTTTGTAAATGGTTGCTATTTAAACAAAAATGGTTACAATTTCATTGTGTTATTTTTTTTAATGCTACAAGTATTTTCTCATAGTACAGAGCTGACTTTTTTTTTTAAACACGTAAAATATTGCTTGGTCTGCAGCTTTAATGTGTTTGGTTCATATTCTACATATTTTGTTTTACAGATTTTTTTTTTATTATGATTTATTTTCCTCGTAATATGATTATGGTTTATGTTTAAAGCACCAACATATTCCACAGCGCAGTACAATGGGGTACAGATTACTAAAATTACATACAAATAAGAACAACCAGATACAAAAGGTAATGAGGGCGCTGCTCATAAGAGTTTATAATCTAGAGGTACCCAAGTACTGCATGTAAGCAGCTCAAAAGTTCTCTATGATGTGACAATGATGCTACACAGCAACTGGTTTAGCTCACACTGCTAGTGTTATGGATTACAGGTAGTTTATGACATATATAGCTTATTATTATAGAGTACATACAGGTACATATATAGTATCATTATATGGCTTAGTATAGCTTAGAGCATATTGTCAGAATGTTAGTTTTTCTTGTCTTAGAAATAAGGGTTGTTTTGCTAAGAAGTGGCAAGGATGTAGTGTTGAAACATATTTCGTTGGTACACAGGGACCTATGTATAAAAGCAGAAGTGGATCAGGTAAACAACACTGTGGTCAAACTGTAAATGCTGGTAAACACACGTCAGTAGCCACAGAGTATGGTCACATATCACACGTCAGACACGTCAGGCACGTACGCAGTAAACAATAGGCACCATATAAGTCTGCGTGCCCCCATATTAAATTAGAACCGAAGTGGGAAACCACACTGAGATGAGACCTAGCTGAGACTGGCGTGACCTATCATAATATCTTTGGGTTCGTGAGTATGACAAGCATACTAACTAAATAATCTCTGCATAGTTAGAAATGGATTGTTAGCTTACTGTTAGCTGTTAGCTTACTGTTAGCTGTTAGCTTACAAAGTTAGCTTGTTATCTTTGCAATTTTGCTTATGATATTTCTGGTTATTTTTGTTGTAATACAATAAACAACAAACCTTATCTTATACAAACTCTGAGTGACCTTTCTTTATAATAATCTCACAATACCCTTGCATCTCAGGGTGTGAACCGAGAGTCTACAAGTACAATATCGTGATTTGTGTTTTTGCTTAGTACAGAATATAATATCACGAGGCATTACTTGGGAGAAGAAAGTTTGGCATCGAGCCCAGATTATTTGGCGCCCAATTGTGGTTAATTACTCATGAGTTGTATAAATAAGTCATACATCTTATGTTACCCATTTAATCTTTAAAGTACACGTGTATGCTATTTCCTCTTGATAATAGAGAAGGTACAAATTTCAAATCATATATCATGTCTGTTATGGATTTTGCACGAGTTGCAGACCTAAATGTTTTAATAAGAACTCAGTATCATAGAGATCTGATTGATGGTGAAACTCTGGCATTTGAAATTCAATTTGGCCCGTGGGGACCTGGTTCTAGATACTCCTATCTAACAATAGACACCACAGCTGATCCAGTCACATATCAATACATACAACAGGCATATAACCCGTTGACGCATACGATCATCAATTTGACATATAATGCAGCAACTGTCATTTTGGGGCAACAGCCTGTGATTGCTACAGGCGTGGACAGACAATCAATATCAGACTCCAATTTATCCTAGAGACGAACAGTGGGACAGAAAAGGTAATTTTCAGAGAGACTGGAAGTCAGACAATAGGAGTTTTCAAACTCAAACACAGAGACAAGACACTCCTACACCACAAACTACACATTATGAACAGCAACCTCGTTATGAGGGTGGAGCGTCCAGATATAATCTGAGAGAGTACACTAGAACTCCTGACAGATACGGTCAGAACAAAGCTAGCGAAATCAGATTTCGTGACAAACGCACAGGTTATAACACACAGACCTCTGGACTGACTAACAGTCAACGCGAGGTTAAAAAGCAGGCTGCCACTCCAGCAACCACAAAAAAATCTGTTGGGAAGATTACACAACTGCCAGCAGAGCCTTATGAGGAATGAGTAATTTAAAATTACTCATTCAATACAAGGGAAAAGGATATGATGGCTTTTTAGACACACAAGCAGACATATCCCTTGTAAGAACTGATATTTTAATTGATGAGGATTATGTACATGACATCACGATACAGACAATTGAAGGAGAGGGTACTTATCCTTCATATTATTTAGAATTAAAAATCAATGGTAGAAAGGTTTTTATTGAATTAGTTGAACATATTAAATTAGATTGTGATTTTCTAATAACTTTTAAGGATGTCGCTTCCTTCATTCAAATAAAAGAGTAAGTGGCAACAAAACCACAAGCTGACTTGACTGTGAAATTTGACTTAGATGCAATTATCACAGATCAGGTTAATAAAAGCGCTTTTAGTGATAAGGCAAAGTTATATAATTGGTTAATGACACACAAGTATATTTTTCAACAATGGGAAAATCAAGTGGGTTTAAGGAAAGGTATTGTACATGACATGTTCTACACTTCCAAAGAAACAGGCCCAATACAAAATTAATCATGCCGCCTTACCAAGCATACAAATTGAAATCAACGATTTGCTTAAACAAGGGGTGCTAATTGAACAGTATAGTCAAATGAATACTGCAGTATATCCAGTGCCTAAAAAAGACGGTTCATGGCGAATGGTGTTAGATTATAGAGAAGTTAATAAAGTGACACCTTCAGTGACAGCACCGTAGAATGGATTTGCACTGTTAGAAGAAAAAAAATCAAATCTGCTTTTTGTGACTGATCCGTGGATGAATAGAACTGGCCAATCCATCTCTAATATTGAGGAAGCACATTTAGATGTGAGGCACAAATAAGTTAATTGTTAATGTATATTTTGGAAGGGGTCCTATGTTTATATGTTTAGAATATACGCTCCATTTTGTCAGCTCAGCCACAATGTGTTATAGCTGCAGGGAAAGATATGTGAACTATGTTTTAACACAAAGACCAGAAGTCACTGCTAATACAGTTGCTACCTGCTGAGAACAAGCCCCAGATATCCTGTTTGACCAGAATCCTAAAATATTCCAACTGTCCCGTCAGCAAAGTACTATAGCCACGGCAGCTGGGGGTTAGCTGAGAGGAAATGGCAATGTTAAGGATAACTATGGCAACAACAGCTGGGGGGATAGCTGAAAGGAAATGGCATTGTTAAGGACAACTGGCTTTTGTTAAGTGTACATGGCACCTCTGCACTCTGAATGAATTGCATATATGTGACAACGCCCCGAAAGGGCTATACTGTTGCGGCCAAGTTTATTTGAGCATTTACCTGGTCTCAGCCGCGACAGTAACCGGGCGCGCGCCGTGGTGTCCCGGGCGCGTGCCGAAGCCTCGGAGGAGCGGCCCTCCGATCGGGGCTTCCCCCTCCGCTCTCCGGGTCCGCCGGGTCCCCCGGAACCCCCCACCGCCGTCCCCCACATCACGGGACACCAGGGCTCCCTCGGGGAGCCCTGGGCACGCGCGCAGGGGGCGCAGGCACCCGATGAAGCGTGACCGCGCATCAGTGACGCGCGGCACGCCGAGGAGATTCGGCTAGCAAGCCGGGACACCTCCCGGCTTGCGGAACTAGCCGAATGCAAATAAAACGTGTCGCCTCTGTAAGAACTGATGTATATGCCCATGAAACCAGACAGTGAGTGAGAACGATACCGTGTGTGTCTGAATTATTCACTTGCCTCTGGACGTCCACAGCTATCCTGTGCAGCACATTGAACCTTGAATGGGTCTGTAACAGGGGAGTTATCCCTGTTCAGGAAATATGTCTCTAATCCAGCAGTGTGGTGGTTAACTGCTGGTAGTCAATTAAAAAACACCACCTGCCTGATTAGGTTGCTTAGAAAAGCCTGCCCTTGAAACAGAAAGGTAGATTGTACCTGAGTCTCACAAGTTGTGAGATTGACCATGGGGACAGATGTCTTGAGCCTGCCAGAAGACAACAGCAGTGCTGCTTTCAAGACACAGGAAAAACTTCTAAAACCTGAATGCTGACAAATCCTGAGGAAAAGGTAGCAACCCAGGAACAGAGAAGATTTTCCCTCCAACTACAAGGAACAGATAAGACTTTCCTTTATAAGACTTTTTATATCTGCTCATTTCATGATATATGTTTGGGGGCTGGGAGACATGCTTATCTAAAGGCAGTTGTGGATTGCATAGTTTTCCCTAGAAATACTCCCAAGTGAATATAAGCTTTGTTTACCCCTTGTTTGGATGGTTTCCTGATGTTAAGGAAACAGGCGCAATAAAAGCCTTATTTAATTTCACCATAACAAGTCTCACTTGCATACCTCTATGAGCGTCCGCCTACATATGGTGTCTGAAGTGGGATGAGAGGTGGTCCTTGAAGTTAAAAGGGGCCCGGAGTTTGCCTGTGAAATTTTTTTTGTGCTTTTTGCCTACAAACAGCCTGAGCAACATAATTAAAGGATCACATGCAGCAGAGACCAGAATTAAAGTGATACACACCCAGGCAGGAAATCTACACTGCACTGAAACTTACAAAACCACAGATGGACTCTTTTCCCCGATTCCAAGAGGAGAGAGAGAGACCGTGCTGAAGCAGGTAAACCTTATTTGCCTATCACAAATAAAGTGTAATATGGTAATTGAAATAGGGGTTTTTCCTTCCAGCTGTAGTCAGGGTTCAAGAAGTAAGTTAGCCCTTAGAAAGGGATAGGCGTTTGTTGTTTTCAAATGTTTCGCTGAAGCAGTGAATACAGATGGTGACACACGAGCAGTACTGATTCTGCAAGTAAAGGCTGCCACACCACATAGGACTACCAGTTGTGAATGGAGTATATGCAGAAAAGTGTGAAAATTGATGCAAGACTGTGCTGAAGCAGGGGAATTTTCAGTAAACAAGTGCTGAGGGTAAAATTGCCCTACTGGGGAAAAGGAATTGCTGAGCTGTGTAAAAGGTATTCCAAAGTGTGAAGAGTGAATACCATAATACCCAAAGTTGAGACTGAACTCAAGCAGAAAACTACATTATTTGGCTGAAGCGGAGGGATTGCACCTAGCAAGTAAATGGTACACTGGCGACACACTTTATTCGAGCTCGGCTAGTCCCACGAATTCGGGTATACCCGGGTGTATTGAGGTTTGTGACTGTTTTCTGCCCGAGTGCATTGAGGTATTTTCCAGGCAGGGATTGAAGCATTTTATTCCCGCTGGCTGCAATACTGCACAGTATATATATATATACTGCATTACAATTCAGGAATTTATGCCATCTGGTAGACACGCGAAGCATTGCAGCCTATTAAATCCTAATCATTATCATTTAACAGATCAGCCGCCCGTCAGCCAGGCATGAACCCAGGCTGGGAAGGCAAACGCAACGGGGCTTGTCAGAGGTGAGGAGCGGCGCATTCCAGGTATCTGCCAGGTACATACTGGGTATTTGCTCGAATAAAGTGTGTCGGTGCAGTATAAAGCAAACAGAAATTTTTTACCTAGCAACTGCACATCCAGCATACCTAATGAGAGATTTTACCTAGCAAGTAAATGGTGTAAAGCAAATAGAAGTTTTTACCTAGCAACTGCACATCCCGTATACCTGATGAGAGTGAATGCATGCACAGTAATGCTGATATTGTAAAACTTACCCAAGAGAAAGAAAAAGTCTACAGAGATGCCTGTGAGAGCCAGACCTCTACAAGCAAAATATGCCCACCTGTAGGACTACCACAATTGGGGGTTTTAGCAAATACAGTGGCAACAGCTGCAATAGCGCCTCCTGAGGTCAGGAAGAAAATTACATCTGATAGCCCCAAAATGGAGGACAAGATGCAGCGTTCCTGTAATGAACCCTATCCCACGGAAGAGTGGCCCTTCCAGTCCGATGAGGAGGAAGACATCTCTTATGGGGAACCCAAACCGAGTCACACCCACAAAACACCCCAAGAATGGTGGTAGTGCCTGAATTCGGTACGAACCGAACAGACCGCTCCCTATGATTACGAATATGATCAGCAGGGGAAAGAGTGGGAGCAGTGGATCACCGAATATTTCCGTCAGCTATTACAGTTGCAAGAAAAGCCGGGTGGATCTAGTGACGCTGCTAAAATTTCAAATGAAGATGGAGACCCCAGTATCCCTGAGGGGACGTGTCATTCAAAACAAAAAGGTGAAAAAAGAAAAAGAAAAGCGGTTCTTCACTTACCGTGGAAGGAACAGACACATCCGCAGATCCTGTGGAGAAAAAGGGGGACTGAGATGCCCTGCAGCCTAGAGAAAATGGAGAATTCGTCCCGCGGATAACCGAATATCCAGAGGGCCCAAGGCAGAAGTCGTGTACCCCAAAGAAGTGTATGTCCGGTGCCAACAGTGAGGAACCCTCAACCAGTCAACCCAGGGAAGCGGAGCCGGAACCAGTGAGTGACGATCCCTTGACCAGCCCTGAAGACGCCCTGAAAATTGCCAGGCGTGACTGTGATCTACTTCGGGAACAATTGAAACTTGAGAGAGAAGATAATTCTGAGTTACAGAAGACGGTGCTCGCAATGTACTCTGAATCTGGAACATAATTGGATGATCTCAAGACTGAGCTAGATACTGCAAACGCTACTATTTCCGCCATGGATGAAAAGCAAAGCCAATCTGATAAAATGATGACTAAGCTGAAGCGGAAGTATGAGGAGGCACTAAAGCAGATGACAGTCTTTCAGCAAGAGGTTCAAACTCTTCGCGTAGAGCTGAATGCCTCACAACAGGAGGTCAACAATGTCCGGACAGTGGTGGACGTATCTCAGAAAGAGGTTCAGACACTCCGCAGAGCACTGGATGCCTCACATCATGAGACCAACAGCTGCCACACAGACCTGGAAGTTTCCAGAAAGGAACTACACAGTCTCACTGAGAAGCTGGACATTTCTAAAGAAACGATTGTCAATCTTAATACAGATCTCAAAGTCTCTCAGAAGGAGCTTCAGACCCTCAACCTAGAGAAGGAAGTCTCACGCCAGGAGACTGTCATTCTCAAAGCAGATGCGCGTAAATGGAAGGAGAACTGCAAGGAGGCCCTGAATAGTACAGAGACTGAAAAAGGAGAAAATTTAAGATTAAAAAGAGAAAACTTAAAACTGGAAGAAGAAAATTTTCATTTGACAGACGAAGTCAAGGAAAAGAATGAAAAGCTGCACGAGCTTAAGGAAATAAATAGACTGTTGGAAGGTGAGAAGTTTGAAGCAGAGCACCGACTGCAGAACCAACTGCAAGGTCTGCGAACGCACCTCCAGATGTCCGAGGAGAAGCAGTGAACTCTGCAGGAAGACAATCTGCAGGCTGTTAAAGAAATACAAGTGCTGCAGGAACATCTGATTAACCAATATGTCCACGCAAAGCAGCATGAGAAACTGAAGGCTACCCTGAGCATCACCAAAGCATCGCTAAAGGCCAAGCTTAGAACCCAGGTGATTCGGCACAAAAGGGAGCACAAGAAGGTCCAGAAACTGAAACAAGTAACTGTGGCCCAAGCAAAGAAGTTGATAGTGCTTCACAATGCAGTGAAAATGTGGAAACAAGCTCAGAAAAAACAAAGTGTACAGATAAATTAGCTGAGAAGAGACTTGCAAGAAGCACTCAAAAAACAGGGATCTCACGCGGATGGGATTACAGTTCTACAAGGACAAGTATTGACCCTGACTAAGCGTCAGTATCCCACAGCCACAAAATCCCATGAAGACAAGGGTGCAGTGAGAGCTGGGAATACCACTCATCTGAAAAACAAGGTTGCAAAATTTGAACCACCTAAACAAGCACTAGCAAAACCTTCAGCCACTCAACAGGCCACAAAAGAAGGTACACGTGCTGAATCAAAACCAGAAGAATCCTTAGCTGATGAAGCTGAAAAGATGGGACATTCTCTGGAAGTGGATATGGATTTGCAACTTAATCCCGAAAAGGCTGAACTAGCAACGCCATTAAGTGCAAAAAGTGCAGAGAGACAGCTTCAAGAGCGGAAAACTCAAAGGGCTGTTTTTAAACTCTCTGCAACTGCTGCCATACAGTCTACTGGCAATAAAATGAGCACCCGACGCGAGGGAAATCTCATGACCGCGCATGTAGCAAAAAGACTATACTTAGAAAAAGTCCTCCTCGAGCGACTGAGGAGTGCTGATCTCAAGCACCTTCGGGAGGAGACACGAATGAACTGGAGAAAGGGCTCCGATCCCAGCGGGACTGAGGGTTCTCTTCCTCCATCCACTCTCATTCAAGTCACACAGATATCTAGAATGAGAGTGGAAGGATGGGCTTTGGCCGTGGCAAGCCTGAGCTTCCCACAAACAGGGGAGGTATGTAACAGGGGAGTTATCCCTGTTCAGGAAGTATGCCTCTAATCCAGCAGTGTGGTGGTTAACTGCTGGTAGTCAATTAACAAACACCACCTGCCTGATTAGGTTGCTTAGAAAAGCCTGCCCTTGAAACAGAAAGGGAGATTGTGCCTGAGTCTCACAAGTTGTGAGATTGACCATGGGGACAGATGTCTTGACCCTGCCAGAAGACAACAGCAGTGCTGCTTTCAAGACACAGGGGAAACTTCTAAAACCTGAATGCTAACAAAACCTGAGGAAAAGGTAGCAACCCAGGGACAGAGAAGATTTTCCCTCCAACTACAAGGAACAGATAAGACTTTCCTTTATAACACTTTTTATATCTGCTCATTTCATGATATATGTTTGTATGTATGTCCGCCTACAGGGTCCTCCCAGGAGGCAGCCTTGAGTCCATGAGGTAGACCTGCTACCGTACAGCGGAGAGCAGACCACATTTTCATTAATAGACATTGAAGCCGAGTAAAAGAAAGAAACTGCAGGGCAGTCAAAGTGAAACATTACTCAACTGTCAGTTGCTCCATTATTCCAAAAGGGATATAATCTGATCCACAGTAAAGGGCTCTCCTGCAGGCGCATAGCTAATCTATTTGCATACACTAGACCCTAGAAAACGTTGAAATATTCTGGACCATTAATGACCAACTCCAGTCCTCAAGGGCCACCACAAAGTCAGATTTTAAGGATATCCCTGCTTCAGCACTGGTGCTTCAGTCAATGACTGAGCCACCTGTGTTGAAGCAGGGATATCTTTAAAAACTGACCTGTTGGTCCCCCTTGAGGAATGGAGTTGGCCACCCCTGTTCTAGACCCGTATACAGTATATGAACAAAGCAATCTTCTGGCTCTGGGAATGGGCAGCCAGTCACATTATACATTGATGTCATCAACATACTCTACAGCACAACCATTTCTTTCATTGCGATGGCTTATACTGCTATCGGGAGAGCATTATTGAATGCGTTCCTTGGCAAAAGGCTGCTGTACTGAACACATTTTTTAATAACTAGTGTATTATATATTTCCAACAGCCAAACCATTTGGGAACAGCCTAAAGCCTATCCTTAGAACAAATATCACTTAGCTTATACGGGAAATGTTATAAATGCAACAGCCACTTTTAACGTATTTATACACCCACTGATTTTCTGAAGCAACCGATCTTTAAAATCCTACTAACACTATTTTCAGATGTACATCAGCTACAGTGAAACACCAACTTTTGTTACACACTGGATTCCCACATGTACAGAGGCGGCACACTTTATTCTAACTGGGCTAGTGCCGCAAGCCGGGAGGTTTCCCGGCTTGCTCGTTTTTTTCCCTCGGCGTGCCGCGCGTCATCAATGCGTGGTCACGCTTCTTCGGGAGCGTGCGCGCGAGAGGGAGCCCTGTGTTCCACTAATGTGGGGGATGGCGGTGGGGGGCTCCGGGGGACCCGGTGGACCCGGAGAGGGGAAGGGGGTGCCTCGATCGGAGGACCGATCTTCCGAGGCTCCGGCACGCGCACGGGAAACCTCGGCGCGTGCCCGGTATCTGTCGCGGCCGAGACCGGGCAAATGTTAGAATAAACTCGGCCGCGACAGTATGTACATCGCAAAACTTCCATTGATTTATTGCAGGTTGTAATACCTAATAATAACTTTATTTCATATACGCGTTTCTCCTAATGAAACTCAAAGCACTTCACAATTACAATATAGTGCATGGTAAGCAGCATTGTACATACGATTGTTACAGACACAGTTCCTGCCCAGATGAATTTACAATCTGTTTTTTTGTGCCTGAGGCACAGGGAGATAAAGTGACTTACCCAAGATAACCAGGAGTTGAACCAGGTTCCCCTATTTTCAGGGTCCGTGCCTTAACTCACTGAGTTGCTCCTTCATCCCTGAGCTCAGTATAGAATGAAAGAGAATTCTTCATCAATTAAATTATAGTATAAAGAGCTTTTCAAAACAATTCACCAATAGAAGCATCCATGCCAACGCTTCTGATTCAGATGGTGTATTCTCAATCTTAAGGTAAGTGTTGCAGGGTACATGCAGCCACATGCGGGTTTTCTTGATAAGGCTTTTTATTAAGCCTCAAAATATGGCACACAAAAATAACAAGAGCTTTTCTTCAGCATATATAAAGCAAACAGTATAAGTCCTGAGCAGGGCTTTTTCCTTTCTGTTCAAAGTCCACAGAAACAATTCAGCATCAAAAACAAAATGTCCCAGAAAAACAGACCTTAAATCAAGCTGTTCTCTCTCCAGAGTTTCAGTGTATCTCCATGCTTCAGACAGCTTCCTGTGTGTACAGCCTGGGGTTTTAAAACACCTTGATTATACAGCTGGGACCACTCTAATTGTCAGGAGCTTCCCGGCTGAAAATTAACCTCGTCACTGCTGCACTGCATACCTACACATACGTCTGCCAGACATAGAGCTGGTGACGTTCATTCACCCTGTCACATTCCTCCCCTGTTAGTGTGTGGCTGGGGCAACGCACGGCTGAAGCCCGACCATCCACCCCTTCTCTAGAAAAGAAATCAGCATTGGCATTTTCTTTTCCAGGCCTGTGCTGAATCTCAAACGAGAAGGGTTGGCGGGCCATATACCACCTGGTCAACCTAGCATTGAAGTCTTCCATAGTATTTAACCATTTTAATGGAGCATGGTCTGTTACCAATGTAAAATGGACTCCCGCCAGGTAGTGCCTCAAGGCCTCAATTGCCCACTTTACTGCGAGACACTCCTCAATTACTGAGTAGTTTTTTTCCCTTGGGAACATTTTCCTACTCAGAAAAAGGATCGGATGTTCCACTCCTTAAAACTATTGCGAGAGCACTGCCCCTAGCCCTATCTCTGAGGCATCGGTTTGTACAATAAAAGGCTTATCGAAGTCTGGGCTTCTAAGGACGGGACCCTCTGATAGACACCTTTTTACCTCCTCAAAGGCTCTCTGGCACTCCCTTGACCATACCACTTGTGTAGGGGCACACTTTTTTGTGAGGTCTGTTAGTGGGGCTGCAACTTCCGAGCAGTTGGGGATGAACCTCCAATAGTACCCTGCTAAACCCAACAGGGAGTGTACCTGCGTTTTTGTTCAGGGTGGTCGGAACTTCTTTCAGGGTAGCTACTTTATCGGCTAGTGGCCTTACTTTTCCACCACCCACTGCATACCCCAGGTACTTGATTTCCGCCTTACCTAAGGCACATTTCTTAGGTTTGGCTGTGAGCCCTGCCTCTCTTAGCGACTTGAGGACCGCTTTTAGCCTATTTAGATGGGCCTGCCAGTGTTTACTATAAATGACAATGTCATCTAGATAGGCCGCGGCATAAGCCCTATGAGGTCTCAGTACTTTATCCATGAGCCTCTGAAATGTGGCTGGGGCACCATGCAGTCCAAATGGCATTGTCACAAACTGGTATAAACCCATGGGAGTGGCAAAGGCTGTTTTGCACTTGGCATTTTCCTCTAAAGGTATTTGCCAGTATCCTTTTGTTAAGTCCAGCGTGGATATATATTCCGATATATATTCCGCGTTACCAAGGGCGTCAATTAACTCGTCCACACTTGGCATCAAATATGCATCAAACTTGGATACCGCATTGACCTTTCGGAGGTCCACACAAAATCTTACCTTCCCATTGGGTTTAGGGACCATAATTAGTGGACTACACCACTCACTGCATGATTCCTCAATCACCCCTAAATGTAACATTTCTTGTACCTCCTTTTCTACCAGGGCCTTGCGGCTTTCAGGCAACCTATAAGGACGAGAATGTACTTTTACCCCAGGTGCTGTCTCTATCACATGGGAAACTAAATTAGTTTGTCCTGGTAAATCAGAAAAAACGTCACTGAATTGTGTAATTATTTCTAACAAGTCCCTTTTTTGTTCAAAGGACAATTGTCTACCCATTGGGATTTTATCGTCACCCACGATGTTCTCCCATGGGGGCTGAGGACCCAGGTCCGTTTCCTCCTCCACCGGGTGGATGAATAGAGACCGCTGCACCTTCCAGGGTTTCAGCAAGTTCACATGGTAAATTTGTTTACCCTTCCTGGACCCTGGTTGAGCGATTTCGTAATCCACATCACCCGTGCGGTGGGGTACTTCAAATGGGCCCTGCCATTTGGCTAGGAGTTTACTCTCACAACTGGGTAATAATAACATCACCTGGTCTCCCAGGTGAAACACTCTCATACTGTACGAGCATTTTGAAAGTTATGTCTCTCCTGACTGTCCTGGGCTGATGTAAGATTCTCCCTAGCAAAATGACCGACCACATCTAGGCGCTTCCTAAGGTCCAATACATATTGCAAGGTATTCTTAGAAGGGGACCACTGTTCCTCCCAGGACTCATTTAGGAGGTCTAGGATACCCCGGGGTTGGCGGCCATACAGCAGTTCAAATGGAGAGAATGCCGTGGAGGCCTGGGGAACTTCCTGCAATGCAAACAGCAGAAAAGGGAGAAGTTCATCCCAGGCTCTCTTCTCTGAATCTACAAATTTTCTCAGCATCCCTTTTAGAGTTCGGTTAAATCTTTCCACCAATCCGTCAGTCTGTGGATGGTAGACCGATGTCCGAACAGACTTGACCTCTAGTAATTTTAAGACATCCTGCATTAGTTTAGCCATAAAATTTGTACCTTGGTCTGTCAACATAACCTGGGGAAGACCAACCCGTTAGAACAGCTCCAACAGCTTGTTGGCTACTTGCTTCGCCGTTGCTGTCCTCAGGGGGAACGCCTCAGGATATCTTGTTGCATAGTCAACTATTACGAGAATAAACCTGTGTCCTTTCGCAGAAGGTTCTAGAGGTCCTACCAAGTCTACTCCAATCCTCTCAAAGGGAACTGACACCAAGGGTAGAGGAACCAAAGGGGCTAGTTTTTGTCCCTTCAGACTAGTTAGCTGTCACTCAGGACATGCTGCACATAACTTAGCAATATCACTATGCATCCCTGGCCAATAGAACCGGGACGAAATACGGTCCAAGGTTTTATCCCTACCAAGGTGACCACCCCAAGGGACAGTATGGGCTAGGGTGAATACAGATTTAACAAACGCCTTGGGAACCAATATTTGTCTGGTGACCTCCCCTGTTCATGTCTGCCTATTCACCCTATACAGGATATCATTTGACAATTCAAAATGGGGGAATACTATCACCCCCTGTGCATTCAATATCTGCTCATCAATTTTTACCACTTTATCATATTGTCTAGCAAGGACTGGGTCTTCCCTTTGCCTCTGGCGAAAATCAGGGAGGTATAGGTCTGGTAAATCTCCAGGGCCCATATCCCCCTCCTTCTGGCCATCCCCAGCCATCACTTGTGACTTCTGGCTACTAGTACGGTCACCTTGAGACCCAGATTTCTGCAACCAGCCCTGTTTGTCAGAGTGTCTCTGCTTTCGAGTCTATGGAACCCGGTGTCTACTGGGGAAAAGGTCTGCCAAGAAGGGGAACAGTTTACCAGGGTTCTCCTGAGCCATAGAATATGGCTCCTCGTGAGAGACTGGAGCCACTAGGTCTGAAAAGAAAGGCCAGTCCCGGCCGAGCACAACGGGGGCAGGGAGTCAAGGAGCGACTCCTACTTCGAGGTAGGCCTCCTGACATTTTACCTGTAGCCGGATTTTGGCCATTGGATACCGTTTTACATCGCCGTGTATACATTCTATACTCCATGGGGAGTCAAAGGAACACACGTTAGGCAGTAACAGTTCCTGGAAGACCAAAGTTTTCCCAGAGCCTGAATCTACAAGGGCCTGGACGGTTTTACCCCCAATCTGGGCTGGAAGTAGCCAGGGCTTGTAATTTTCTCCAGTGAAGGCCGAGGCAACAGTCCTGCTGAAGGAACAATCCATCTGTGGACAGTCCACGTGACGGTGGCCTTGTTCTCTGCAGGTAGAACATGGAGAGGGTTCCCTCGCCGGAGGGTGATGCGGATATCGCTCAGCTGGGCTGGATACTGGAGACCAGGCTTATGATGGGTCCTGTGTGCGACATCCTCCGAAGTTCCTCTCATGTGGCAACGAGTCAACATCAGGAAGTGGATGAGGTTCTCGGCGGTGACCGGCGTTTGGACCTCTCCCTTGCTGGAAGAACTGCTCCTTCCGTGGAACTTGGCGGTGGCGTATGGATGGTCCGTAGTTTCTCCGTTGCTCCGGTCTCCCTCTTTGGGCATCCGCAAGTGCCGGTGGAGTCGGATCCGTTAAGTCCCAGACACTCGCCTGGTCCTCGGCCCCAAGGAAGTTCTCAACGAGTCGAACCGCCAAATCTAGGGTTTGAGCAGCATGGCGTTTTACCCTATTACCTGTAGGAATTGTTCCAAAACAACTTGCTCAAGAACTGCCTCCTTAGTGCACTCCTCGGGTTGTATCCAGCGAGTACACAAGTCCAATAACCGCTGAGCGAGGACCCAGGGTCTCATCTTAGCGGTATACTTGAGGTTCCGAAACTGCTGCCAGTAGGTCTCTGGGGTCAGACCTAAGCGATCCAGTATGGCGGCTTTTACCTGTTTGCAGTCCATTGCCTGGTCCGCTGAGAGGCACCGATATGAGGCCTGAGCTTCTCCATTTTCCTTAGAAGGACCGGGGGTTTGTTCACAAGTTCTGGGCTGGCAGACCCCTGGAGTTGGGTCATCAACCTGGTCATCCACTTATCCTGTGCTGCCTGGTGTTGGAATAGTCTTTCATCTCTCTCTGCCTGTAGTTGGGCCTGCTCATGCATTAACAGACCCTGCTGTTTGGCCTGCTCGAACAGAAATGCTTTTAAAAGTTCTTCCATTTTTTTTGTGTGTGTGTGTGTGTGTGACCCTTCAACTGCAGGGGCCTCTCAAAATCCCGGCACTTCTGACACCATATGTTGCAGGGTACATGCAACCACATGCAGGTTTTCTTGATAAGGCTTTTTATTGAGCCTCAAAATATGGCACACAAAAATAACAAGCGCTTTACAAACAGCATAAGTCCTGAGCAGGGCTTTTTCCTTTCTGTTCAAAGTCCACAGAAACAATTCAGCATCAAAAACAAAATGTCCCAGAAAAACAGACCTTAAATCAAGCTGTTCTCTCTCCAGAGTTTCAGTGTACTCCATGCTTCCGACAGCTTCCTGTGTGTACAGCCTGGGGTTTTAAAACACCTTGATTATGCAGCTGGGACCACTCTAATTGTCAGGAGCTTCCCAGCTGAAAATTAACCCCGTCACTGCTGCACTGCATACCTACACATATGTCTGCCAGGCATAGAGCTGGTGACGTTCATTCACCCTGTCACAGTAAGCTACCCTGAATATCTTAACTGCTGACATCGTAAAAAATCAAAATACAGAAATAAATGTGTTGGTGAAACACTCCTCTCTGAGGCTTCAAAACAGAATCATTCAATCTCCCAGCAAAAGAATAGACCTGCCTGCAGCACTCACACGGTGTCATGGGCTCCAGAGAGCTATACATGTCAGCTACAGGTATGTGTTCCAGCATGGTCAGTATCAGTTATGGGGCAGGTGGTATCAATATTCTACCAGCTGTACAGGTTAAATGTTGCCATGTATGAAGAAGCGACCTATGGAACTTCAAAACCCAGGCGGCCCCACAGTTTATATTTATATATACCCTTATACTTCCCCGAGCTCATTATCCCCTTATACCCGAGGCCCATTACCTACTTAGGCTACGGCCCAGTCCTCACTGCTGCATGCGCGCCTGGCAGCATGGCGGCGTGTTTACAGACTACAGCTGTGATCGGCAGTCTGTGAGGGAGCGTAGAGGGCGGGGTCATGATGGGGGGCGTGGCCATGACATGGGGCATGTCTGCCCCTCCATAGGTGCGCACCAACCACATGATCCCGTTGCGGCACGGGAAGACAAAATTCTTGTTCTCTGCGTCACAGCGCTTTACGCGCCCTCACACACACAGCTACTGGGGCCTGCCCCATAGAGGGCTGTGCCTTGGGGCGCACAAGCCACAGTACCACTGGGCACTTGGCCTTACACCGACTCCCGCTGCTGCTCTTTCCTCCCAGGTAGGGGTGGGAGAGGGAGAAGGAGGCCATGCTTCTTATATTTGTCCTGGGCCCAAAGATTTATATTGGAGGCCTGTCAAAACCTTTGTACAGTAAACTGTAATTTCATTTATAAAGAATGATCCTGGTAGTCCACAAAAGCATATCACAACCTGCAACACACATTTCTCACTGCCAATATAGCCACTTCACTCTGATGAAATGGTGAGCCTTTGCAGTAATACTTAAGAAGTCTTTGTCTAGTGTTGCATGCGTCTTTACATATTAGTTATGAGCCTTTGGGTAACATTTCCAAAAATGAAAACTTTAAAAGCTGCTGTGGATAATTTTGTTAGGGGTTTCAAAATGTATAATAAGATTTTTACCACTAAAAGGAAGGGATATCTGCTTATGCATTGGTATTGACAAATGTCATACTGGAATGTTATTTTTATAGGAGTCAATTTTGGAAAATATAACTACATCGCTGCCACCATTATATTTTCCTACAAAAGGATTCCAGGTGAAATTGGACACTTATATGTGAAACATTGTTGCATATACTGTATGGAAACCGCAAGTTCTAAATTGCCAGATGTTAGTTTGAAAAAGCCACTGAGACTGGCTTGTGAATTGTGATGCTTCACCGCACAGAATTGGGAACTGGAACGTCCAATTTCCTCCAACCAGACGAAGAACATCAGATTTCTCTCACATGAACAACTCGAAATCCAGGCAAATAAATACTGGTGGCAAACTGAGAACTTCAGCGTAATTTTATCACTCCACAAAAATGTCACACGTTTTTTGACCACTGAAAATCTGCTTTGATGACAAATTAGTTCTTGCTATTATTAGTCTGACAGTTGCATTATCCACTAGGACAGTTCGGCACCACAGATGACCAAGGGATTCCAGGCCATTTTGGGTAATGCCGATAACAGCAACCTATGACCTTAACACCCAACTCTAAACCTTTACCCCTAATCCTAAAAACCCTAAACCCCAACCATATTATTCCAAACCTTAACCCCTAGCCCTAAAAAGTCGAAACACTGTGGCGAAATGGCTGGCGGCGAAGCTACTGTGGCAAATTGTCCCACAGCGGCAAAACGACTGTTGCGAATTGTCCCTTTCCTAATGTAGCCTGTGGTGTATATTAGTACTGTAAATAGCTCTCTTCGATTTAGTCACTAAAGTATAACTATATGTTACTTGTTGTAATATTGTCTGAAGCATAAAACCCCTTTTAGAAGGTGCTTCCTCAGTGAAGAAGTGAAGTAATGGAGAGGATTGTGGGGAGAGTAGAGGGAGTAGATGAACAGCCTGAAGACTGTGCCATCCTATGAAACTGACATGACAAAGTGCTACAAGTACAAAGTAGGCAGGGGCATGAGAAGTACAGTACCCAAGGCCTTCAACTGGGGGGGGGGGGGGGCTGCTGGGACTCCTGTCTCAGCCCGGTGGGTAAAGGGGCCGCAGGTGCCCTGCTGGAAAGCTTTGCAGAGGGAGTCTCATGGAAGGTGTCGCCAGGGCCGGCATGATGGTGGTGCAGTCGGTGGAACTGAACTGAGCCCCACGTTTACAGAGGCCCCGCTCTTTCCCCCACAACAATTAAACTGATTGCTGGGGGAAAGCGTGGGGCCTCTGTAATACTCTTATCTTCTCCCAGCATCTCATCTCCTCCCGACATCTCCCACTGCATGATCCCATTATTATGGCTCCGTGATGTCAAATGGTGTCGCGTTGTCATGACAGGATGACATCATCTGACATCATGGTGCCACGCCGCATGGCGCCGTGATGTCATGTGGCTTCCCATTGTCATGGCAACGTGACGCCATTTGACGTCGCAGAGCCATAATGACAAGGACCATACATGGAGAGATGCCAGGAGGATACGAGATACCAGGAGACACATTACGCGCACACATTACAGCTTTTGCATGTACAGATATTCGATAATTAAATACCTTTCCATCAAAGAGAATGACAATTATTTACAGTAATACTGTATCTGTCAAAATAAAAACATGTTAACTGCAAAAAGTTAGTCTCATTTTAAGACACATGACCCAGAATGCTTTGTTACACTATATAAACATATATACAAACTACCCATTTATATTCATAATACCCTACCTATCCTCTCTAAGGCCCCGATACATCAAACTCAGTTAAAATTGAGTTAATATTGTACCCGGTAAAAAACAAAATGCGTCCTATTACCGCCTTTTTAAAATGGTAAACATCAAGATGGAGGTAATAATATACCGGGTGTGATATTTGACCAAATTTCTCGATGCAGAAATTTACGCGACCATTAATAACGCGTTAATTCCCGCATTGTGTTCGCTTTCAAAATATTTCCATCATAGGCTTCTGTAATATCTATTATTAGTGAACCCTATGATAGAAATAACATTAACTTCTTAAGATGCCTGTGGCTACCAAGGTATTCCACAGGCACCTAAGGGGTTAATACAATTTACTTCTAAAATGCACAACCTGCAAACCACAAAGGTAACAAAGGGGTTAACCCCTACCAGCACATCCACCCCCCGGGAGGCCTAACGACCCACCCTGGGGCAACTACCCCCTTCACTCACCCCATCCCCAACAAACCTAAGACCTACCCTCTACACCCTACTAATAGCCCTATTAGCCAAATATGTATTGATGTATTGCACTATGGAAACAATTTTTTTGGGGGGGGGCGTTAATACTGCGTTTCTAGTTACCGCACCTTTGTGCATCCAGGCGTAAAGGTGTATATGTTGTGATGTAACACATTGCCCTCTCCGCCGTTTGTTCCAGGACCCGTCAGTAGAGAAGACATTACATTTCGTGGTAAGTGACTTCATTTTTCGCAATGAAGACTACCAAAAGGAGGATAGTTAGAAGCTGTAATAATGTTAAAAATCCTGCTTATGTTGATGCCTCCCAGTATGCCACTTTTACTGGGAAGATATCAACATTTAGATGACACATAATGCAATTTACCTAAATTGCTGCAACATACTGCGAAGGAAGATTTACTCCCCGTGAGCCAACGCAGGCTGCGACGAGTTTATTCTTCTGAGGGGCAAGTTATCAGCAGGAGACTTCTGATTAATTATTTGATCACAGGAAAGGTCACCCTAAATTAAACGAAAATCTATGTGACTTGCCGACACAATGCCATTTTTTATTTTATCTGAGCACCTTCTGAAGAACATACTGTGGGGGTTAGCGGGCTTTCGCACGTCTCGCTCGCAGCAGAGAGAGAGACTGATGACTGAATAATAAACAAGACAGATAAGTATGAAAATGAGTGCTGAAAACTCTTTAGTGCTGTAGTGACTTGTATTATAATTATTTGACACAGACAGTAAAGTGATTAGAGAATGTGGAAAACAATCTCATGGGTATTTTGGTTTAATCAACAGACATAGAGGCTGCGTGAAAATAGTTTTGATTACTTTTGTATCGCTTGTAGTATGCAACTGAAATTTGCATTGCTCAAAGATTAGTATGAATCTTAGCACTTGGCTTTAGTATATATGCCTAGGGCATAATGATGTACAGTCATTTATCAAGTAAAAACAATAATGCAATTTGCATAGATTCAAAATTACAACCTCCATGGTGCAGGGACTGGTTCCTGCAAGGATTGTATGTGTAGCACTGCATACACTATCAGTGTTATACCAAATACATATTTTAATTCTTAATGATAATATTAATTGCTGTTTTTATTATTCTTATTATTATCAATGATAATATTCATTGATATTATTATTAGTAGTATTAATATTAGTGGGGATGATAGTGTCTGTGTACTGTATTGTGGTGCATTGATATTTCTATAGGGGCCCCATTATTTATACAAAGTACATCTTCATGAGTTCAGCATTAGTGTAAAATGGTTACAATTAATATAGAATACTTAATAACACAACACAAACAAAAAGAAGGACCCTTAGGCTGTGACTATAGTAGGCGCGATGGTGCGTGCAATTTCACACGCTATGTGAACAAACTGCAGCAGCCGTGTCTGGCCGCAACAGTGCGCGCGAGCGCGGCGCAATGCAGAGCGACCGCACGGCAGATTTTTCACGCGACAAATTATTTTGTGTTTTTCGTGCTGCGGCCGCATCCTATGACAGGTTCAGCCAATGAGGGCGAACCAGCCTGGTGACGCCTCCTCATCCCCTCCCCAATCACTCCATGGCAGTGCACAAATCACTCTGGCGACAGGCGCGCGTGCCGCCATGCTTTCCTTCGAGCGCGCTCACGCCCCTACAAATAAGGATGGGATTTATGGAACAATAAAATAGGACTTTTACTTATAAAACCAATTAAAATAAATGTCCAGAGATAGGCATTTGACCTATCAGACATGCGCGACCGAACAGAGACAGAGAAACACTAAATAAAGAAAAGAGCTACTAATGTATCATCTACCTTGGGGTTAAATCATTGAGTATACTGCTTGTGACAGTATTGGTATATGGATAATAAGTAGCCAATATAATGGCAAGGTGGAGTCTGTCCTACCACTTACATTGCTGCTGGCTTTGTTTCTGTGTGGCTGGGTGGGCCTCTATGTATGAGAGGTTGCTAGATCACCTGCATGTAAAAATATTAACCAGACCCCCGCCCTCCTATAATGTAATGCTAGTCCATGGAGATCAGAAGGTTCCTGCGGCTTGAGAAAGTGCAGGCAACAAGTAGATCCAGGAGTCAGCCATAATGGTTCCAGAAAGGCTTAACACACAGCAACCAGGATGGTTCTTTCCGGATTAAATCTAAAGGTTTCCCCATGTGCAGACATTTTTCAATATTCTTTCTCCCATTAAGAAGTTTTTGGGGGCAAATCAGGGCTGAGGGTTTCTACCTTGGGGCCTATTACAGGGCTGGTCCGCAAACAAAGATAGTTTAACAAAAGAGAGCGAATCTAGGCTGGAAGGGGTTAATGTGTCCCCAATCAATGGTGCCAGGTTGTCTGTCATCATTGGGTCTCGCCCGCACGGATTTGGAAGAATCCGTCGACGGATCCAACTTCAATGCGAATCCGCGGAACGTCTTTACATTGATGTCTATTTACAGTAACAGACAGCGAGTCTCTGTAAGTAAAGTAAATCTAAGTTAATTTGCTGAGGTGCATGGGACCAATGACGTCCTCAGGGTCAGGAATATCTCAAATAGAAGGTGTAGGGTCCCAGCACTCAAAGAACTAACACAGAGAGATTTAGTTGAATCAAATAATTCTGTATTAAGAAGATACAAAAGTATCTAATCGACATACAGTAACAATACGAGGTATAATCACAAAATGATTGAAGAGACCAAAAATCTGTTGTCTGCACATGGCTAGAACCGCATCAATTAAGCAGTCAATGTTATAGGTGCAACATAAGGGAAGCAAAAAAAAGGTAATCCTGATGTTAGTCAGTCCGAGGTAGATGCAGAATCTGCTTCTATTCATGCATGTGGTCAGAGTCTCTAATTCCAGCTGTTTTCTGGCTCTCTGACAATGTGTAATTTGCAACCACGTTTTGTTGTTTAGTGGGCAACAAGCAGTGTATAAGTCATTGAATCTCTAGTAGGCTGGATTTAACTAGACATGCAAAGTTACGTAACTGTATGCACCAATATCCATTGTGCAGGGGGGTGAACGTTTTCAGGCTATGTGCGCCCGAGAGCATACCAAGAGACACACCGGACAGAGCAGAGAGACGCGACGATTCTCCTCTTAGCCTCAGAAGCTGTTCAACAGAGAACCTATTCAGGGAAATACAGTCACTCTCTCCCCCTTTTGTTGTGGGTTTTGGGCCAGAAGGGCGAACATAGCCTGAAAACGTTCGCCTCCCTGCACCACAGATATTGGTACATTCGGTTATGTGACTTTGCATGTCTATTTCCTCTTTACATTGATATTTATATACGCCTCCTCCCATAATAATTCTGTTTGAGAAATCCGAATTCCGTTTAATGGATTCTGATTGTTTGCAGGATCGGATTCAAAATCCGTTGGACGGATTTTAAGTAATAGGAAATAAAACTGAGTCTGTCTTTTTGAGACTGATCTGCAGAATTCCGCAGATTAAAGGAATTGGCCAATCTACAGTGGATTAAAATTCCATTGAATATTTAGTCCTATGTCATTACCAGAGACCATACACTTTCCAGGGAAGTAGTTACCAATTTACAGAGGACCGAGAGGCTGTGGGGCTGGACTCATCTTTTATTAGGCAAAAAAAGCTGCTTTTCCATCACATGGAGGTTTAATGTCCCAAAGGATATCCCTAGGGGACATGTCACAACCCGTAATTACTTTGTGATGGGTACGCGCTTAAGATATGGAGAGAGTGGATGCTAGCATTTGAATAGTGATTTGTACAGCCCCTCATACAAAATGCACACATTGCCCAATAAGAGGCACCCAGGAATTGAAAAGAGGGGCCAAAATGTAGTATTAAAACACAGACAGCCAACACACGCAGACATACAGTAATATGTGATATAGTGAAATGTGTGATGTACGAGAATGTACAATATGAGTGCAAGCACATTACATATACAGCATCGTTCTTACTTAATATCAAAATGTTCAACCGTAACAACATTTTCCTTTGAAACTATAATCATGTTGTAATTGGCATACCATGAAGACAGCTGTCCTGTCTTAGGTTTCCTGGGGCTCAGTAAGCTTCGACAGGCAGCTAAACTCATCCCCTTCTTTCATGCAAAGATAGAGTCTTCTTTGAATTTCTGATTATATTTATGTAGCACCTGTTCCCCCCGACATGGAAGATCTGGTCACTACATGGGTGTTTCCCCGGTGCTGTAGCTCACCTGCTTGGTACAGGAGGTCTGAGTTGATCTGAGGTTGTTGTATGGGAGCAGCAACAGGGCAGGTTTTCTCCTTCTCATAGTGCTGCAACCTCCATCCCATGAGGATCCTGCTGAGAGCAGGATGGTCCCCACAGGCAATTCTCCTTCCCAATAACCACACATCATAGTTGGTTCAACGGCAGGTTTATTGTGCAGACAGCATGGTATCATCCCCATTCCCTGGAGCAGTCCCCAGGGGCTTGAGGCCCCAAGAGTCCCTCCTAATCTCCTTTACCCTATTGCAGGGAAAAGGGTATCACAGCGGTGCGCAAACTGGGGGGCGGAAGAATTTGTAGGGGGTCACGGGTGTCTACAGAGGCCCCGTGCTCTTCCCCACGGCATTTAAATTAAATGCCAGGGGAGGCATGAGGCCTCTGTAACTCACTTACCTGCTGCCAGCCGGGTCTTCGGATCCATGGCAACGCGCGTCAAATGACGCGGTGGTGTCACGTGACGTGATGTTACATGACCCGCTATGTCATTTTATGCCGAGCCATTGGTAGGGGGGGCACGAACGCTGTGGCTCCCAGGAAGGAGGCCGCAGCTCAAAAAGTTTGCGCACCGCTGGGATATCACACCATACTATACAGCTTACTCATAGCCCATAGCCCTCCTCAATTTGGTGGAGTGTCAGCTTTAATACCGGGGGGAAGGGATTGTAACCCTACCCCATAACAGGGCTGGTCTAGGTACTGACAGGCATCACACCATATACATGTGACCCAGTCAATACCCTCCCCAGGTATGACACTCCAAATTCCGATTTAGGCCTGCCCCTGGATAAGGCAACATAGTACCCATCCAGGCTGCAACTGCAGGCTGGGCCCTGCGCAGGAGATTAACCCCAACATTCCCTGTTCCTATCAGGATTTAAAGTGTTGCGGCCAGTAGAAGGCTATAGCCAGGGGCTCTTGGCTACATCTATTATAGGAAAACAAACAGAAATGAAGGGGAAATATTCCAAAATGCACTAAATAAGGTGTGGTAAGAAAACAATGCTATTCCTAGGAGAGCAGGGAGGTGGGACAAAGCCAGAGTCTGCCTGAGCTGTGAGTATAAGGCTGCGCATAAAGTGCCGGCGACGCCGCGTCAAAACAAATGCATTGCCGCCGTTGCGTGCGCTTATAGTAAGCGACGCGACGGCCTGGTCGCGATCGCTAGAAGTCATCTCAATGTGATTTCTCCAGCGACCGCAGCCTGACGTCACCGTCACTATAAGCGTAACACTGATCATCAGGGAAAAACAGGAAACTCTCCCCAGAAGCAGGAAGAGATACAAAACAAGGCCCCAAGGGAGGGAGAAGAGTAGTTGCTGATGGCAACAGGCAGATGAACAGCTCTAGAACAGACATACACTGTAACAGTGGAGACAGGGAGGGGAGGAACTGAAGCAAAGGGTTACTATGCAACAGCAGGAGCAAAAACACAAACATAGAGACACCACAAGAACAGTATTCTCTTTATTGTGATACTTCTGGGTATAGTGTGGTCATAGAGACCCAACAGGTACAAACTAGGCCGTACATAGTCTAAAATAACAAATTAAACCGATACTTGCAAAATGATTGCTATAATTGAAATATTATACAAGACAACTGTAGGTTACAATAGATACTGAGTTACAACAGTATGAGAAGCTACTGTATTGAGAGCTGTGAAAACAACAATGTATGTACGGTGTCTGTCATACCGAAACTTTGTCTGTCATTTTATTGATGCTCCTGTATATAATTAAACATGGAGGGATGTGATTACAATGAGAGTTTAGTGTATGGGCATCTGATAAAGAAACCCCCAAAAAATGAAGAAATAAAAAAAATATATATATTGGAACAGTGTGCTTGTACATGTATATAGTAAAATTACACAGGGAAAAAGGATATTGTGCAAGGAAAAGGAAAGGGTCATTCAGGTAATAAATGGGTTTGAAACTGAAAACCGTATTAGGCAAGGAGCTGTGTCATCTCCCTGTCAGTTTCTATATATTGTATGTGTAACAGGGTATGTCCATCTGTACCTGTTTCTCTCCACATAGTGCGTCTGATATGCAAGTCCTGTTAAGATCCAGGCATTAGCAGGTAAATCTATGGGCCATTGACACCCTTCTGCGAGATATCCTACAACAATATTGGGATATTTTAGTTGCCGATAAAGATCTTAGGTCTGTTTTGGGTGATACAGTCCATCTAACAAGCAGGAGAGCACCAAAATTTAAGAGACAAATTGGTTAAAAGTCATTACTCTCCTCCTTTAACCACTACTTTTCTTAACCAATCAGAGATAAAAAGGATTTTATAAGGGTGGCCACTGTTCGGCCTGCAAATACATGAAACAAACAAGTATTTTCAAAAACTCAGCAGGTACAAGAGAATTAAAAATTCTTTATTTTCTCAACTGTAAATCCAAGAATATAATCAACTATTTTAGCTGTCCCTGCTGTGTAATTTACATAGGCATGACTACGAGAGTGTCACGGGACTATAGGAGTGCTCACCACAAACCGGACTGGACCGCGAGGCCGAGGTGGGGATACAAGAAAACCACCGCCCTACAGCCGCGTGAGCGGGTCCGGTAAGCAGAGTCGTGTGGATAGCCTGGTTCGGGACAGGAGAGTGTAGAGTCGTAGAGGTACTTGCCAGATTGGGGGTCGCAGAGATCAAGAGTAGTCGGAGTCCAAAGCCAAAGTCGAGGAGAAGGTAGAAGTCCGTAGGGCGAGCCGGGGTTCGAGGGTGCCAGAGATCTGGAGTCCAGATCCAAGCAAGGGTCTGTAACGGAAGACAAGAGCAGACTGCGAAGTAGCTTGTAGCAAGCACAACCAGAGACTGACTATGCTCAGCAATCAGCTCAGGGCTGGTAGCACTATATACTGATAGGAGCCAATGAGAACCCCCAGCGGTGATGTCAGATGAAGGTAGAGCGCCGATAGGCTGAGGCAGGATGCAGGACAGGTGTGGGAGGAACAAGTACATTGGCGGCAGTGGAGATGGACATAGTGGCGCGTGCGCGTGACGGATTGAGTCTGCCGGGAGGAAAAGCCGGAACTGTAGACGCGTGCGGGGGTCTGCCCCGGCGGCGCGCATGAGCAGCAGGGGCTGCAGGGAGAGAGGAGAGGCCACGGGACCGGACGCCACGCGCCCCAACAGCGGAGGCAAGAGCCGCAGCGGGCGCCGTGGGTGGCGGCATTACAGTACCCCCCCTTCAGGGTCGGACTCCGGACTATCCATACCAGTTTAAGCGGAAATTTGAGATGAAATGCCCGGACCAGCCTGGGAGCGTGTACCTGGACTTGCGGAAATCCATGCCCTATCTTCGGGTCCAAAACCCCTCCAATGCACCAAATACTGGAGCCCTTCACTTGAGATACGAGAATCCAGGATGGACTGTACCTCAAACTCTTCTTGTCCATTGACCAGTCTGGGGGGAGGTGCATTGTGTTGGATCTGAGGATTGGGTATAAACGGTTTTAATAGAGAATAATGAAAGGTAGAGGGAATCTTCATAGTTGCAGGTAGTTTCAGTCGGTAGGTAACCGGATTGATCCTCTCCAATATAGAGTATGGGCCGATAAATCGGGGTGCCAGCTTTGGGGATGTGACTTTTAACCGTATGTTCTTTGTAGATAGCATACTTTCTGACCTGGGGCATAATTGGGTGGTTTCCGATGATGGCGATCAGCCTGCCTCTTCTGCATAGCCGTGGCCCGTTTGAGATTATCCTGAATCCTAGACCAGGAAGCTCGAAGATCCGAATCCTCTCTTCTGCGGCCGGAACTCCTGTACTAGACCCAGACTGAGGAAGGGTGGAGGGATGAAAGCCAAAATTAGAAAAGAATGGAGACTGTAGTGTGGACTCATTCCTGAGATTATTATGAGCGAATTCTGCCCAGGGGAGTAGGTCGAGCCAATTGTCCTGAGAGTCAGATATGAAACAACGAAGGAACTGCTCCAGTGACTGATTGGTTCGTTCAGTTTGACCATTGGTCTGTGGGTGGTATCCAGAGGAGAAGTGAAGAGCCATGTTAAGTTTCTTACAGAAGGCCCTCCAGATTCTCGAAACAAATTGCGACCCACGATCAGAGACTATGGTTTGGGGTGACCCATGGAGCCTGAAGACTTCACTCACAAATACCTCGGCAAGTTTAGGGGCGCTGGGTAGGCCTTTGAGTGGGATAAAGTGCGCTTGTTTAAAAAAGTGGTCGACCATTACTAGTATAGTGTCCATACCCTTAGATTTGGGGAGGTTGACAATAAAGTCCATCGAGAGATGTTCCCATGGTCGATCGGGAATGGGAAGGGGTTGCAGGAGTCCTGGAGGTTTATTCCGTGGAATCTTGTTTTGTGCGCAGGTTGAACATGCTGAGACGAAATGTTGAATGTTCTTGCGCATGCCTGGCCACCAAAAGGTTCGTTGCAAGAGGTCAATAGTCCTTTTGATCCCTGGATGACATGCCGTTTTGGCGGCGTGCCCCCATTGCATTACCTTCTGGCGGAAGGTAGGGGTTGTGAAGAGTCGTCCAACTGGCACCCTGAAACCCTGAGGGATTTGATCTTGAACCTTGGTGATCTCCGTCAGTGTGTCAAAGGTATTGGCAGACAGGACACATTTAGGAGGAAGGATAGTCTCTTGAGGGTCTTCGGTTTTATCTTCTACAGAGAATTGACGAGACAGTGCGTCAGCTTTAATATTTTTAGAACCAGGGAGGTATGAAATAAGGAAGTTGCACCGGGTGAAGAAGAGGGACCAACGTGCCTGCTGGGCACTCAGACGGCGGGCAGTCTCAATATATAAGAGGTTTTTATGGTCCGTAAGGATGGTGACGGGGTATTCAGCGCCCTCCAGCAGGTGACACCACTCCTCCAAGGCCATCTAGATCGCGAGGAGCTCACGGTTACCCATGTCATAATTCCGTTCTGCTGCGGAGAATTTTTTTAGAAAAGAGTGCACAGGGATGCAACCTGGCCTGTGGGTTCTTCCTTTGGGATAAGATCGCCCCTACCCCTATGTCCGAAGCATCCACCTCGAGAGTGAAGGGTTGTGCTGAATCAGGATACACCAAGATAGGTGCTGTGACAAAGGCTTCCTTGAGAACCTGAAAAGCCATGATGGCCTCGGGGGACCACAGTGCGGGATTGGCGCTCTTCTGAGTGAGGGCTGTGATGGGTGCGACCAACGTGGAAAAGTTCTTTATGAACCTGCGGTAATAATTGGCAAAGCCTAAGAACCTCTGTACCGCTTTCAGAGAGAGGGGTCAGGGCCAATTCAAGACAGCTTCCACCTTGGTAGGATCCATCGCGAGTCCCGTGTCCGAGATTATGTAACCCAAAAATGACGTGGATGACTGGTGGAACTGGCATTTTTCAAGTTTGGCGAACAGACAGTTCTCCCGCAACCTCTGAAGTACTTGTTTGACGTGCCGAGTATGCTCCAGGGGATTCTGGAAGAATATAAGGATGTCATCTAGGTAGACCACCACGTGTTGATCCAGAAGATCTCTGAAAACATTGTTAACGAAATCCTGGAAGACGGCTGGCGCGTTACAGAGACCGAAGGGCATCACGAGGTACTCATAGTGCCCATCACGCATGTTGAAGGCCGTCTTCCACTCATCTCCCTTACGAATCCGAACCAGATTGTAGGCTCCCCGGAGATCCAGCTTGGAGAAGATAGTGGCGCCTTGTAACCTGTCGAAAAGTTCGGCAATCAAGGGAAGTGGATACCGATTCTTGACAGTCACCTTGTTGAGGCCACGATAATCAATGCAAGGGCGAAGTGTGCCATCCTTTTTCTTTACAAAAAAGAAGCCAGCTACTGCCAGAGAGGAAGACTTACGAATGAAGTCTCTCTGGAGGTTCTCCTGTATGTAAAGTTTCATCGCCTTGGTCTCGGGGGGGGGGAAAGCGGGTAGGTACAACCTCTGGGGGGAATCGCGCCAGGAAAAAGGTCGATCGGGCAATCATAGGCGCGATGGGGTGGTAATTCCTCCGCCTGAATTTTGTCGAAGAAATCTCTGAACTCCCAGTACACTGGCGACACACTTTATTCGAGCTCGGCTAGTCCCACGAATTCGGGTATACCCGGGTGTATTGAGGTTTGTGACTGTTTTCTGCCCGAGTGCATTGCGTTATTTTCCAGGCAGGGATTGAAGCATTTTATTCCCGCTGGCTGCAATACTGCACAGTATATATATATATATATACTGCAATACAATTCATGAATTTATGCCATCTGGTAGACACGCGAAGCATTGCAGCCTATTAAATCCTAATCATTATCATTTAACAGATCAGCCGCCCGTCAGCCAGGCATGAACCCAGGCTGGGAAGGCAAACGCAACGGGGCTTGTCAGAGGTGAGGAGCGGCGCATTCCAGGTATCTGCCAGGTACATACTGGGTATTTGCTCGAATAAAGTGTGTCGGTGCAGTAGGCGTCCGGAAGGAGGGGATTCTTGGATTCCGGATGTGTGGCACCTACTAGGGCCTTAGGCGAATCCAAACAAATGTCTTGACACCGGTCTCTCCAGGTGATGGGTTGTGACTGGAGCCAGTCGATCTGGGGGTTATGGTGCTGGAGCCAGGGAAGACCTAATATCACGTCTACAGCCGGCGTGTGGATGGCATCCAACTGAATATGTTCGGAATGGTGATCAGTCATCTTAAGACGGAGGGGAATGGTCTGCTGTGAAATGAATGCGGGCTGCAAAGGCCTACCGTCAATGGCTTTTTTATTCACCTTGAGAAAGGACTTGTTATAGTCCGAAACGCATTGGTGTGTATCTTTTTTGTTTCTGACCCATTAAATAAGCCTGCACTGTGGGAACGCATCCTTGCATTTTTTGGCATAGCCTTGTGGATCTAGTGCTCCGTTTTCTCCCCTCCTTTGCTACATTTGCTCTTCAACAGGCGGAGGCACAGTTAACCCGTGGACACCTGGACACCTGAGGACCCACTTTTCATCGTGGACACCTTCCCATGTGAGTCTCTCCAGGATTGTTCTGGACTTTATTTATCATGATTGTTCCTTTCATATAGATGCTTACTACTCAAATATCCTTACTACCGTGCATTGTGGGATTGTAGTGTTTACATGCATCTTCTGGACATTTCATATGTATATCCTTTATTGGGTTAATCCACTTTTCTACAATCAAGACACGTGCAGTGTTTGCTGTATTCTTTAGAGCACCATACAACGTTTTCATCTTCTCCGCAAAAGCCTGATCGACAAAGTTCCCACCAGAACCGGAGTCTAGGAAGGCCTTCGTGGTGATGTCCCCAAAGCCTCCTGATAGGGTTATAGGAAGGAGTATCTTGGATGGTAGTTTGGGGGAGGAAGGAGAGGTTACCATGCCCAGTGTAGTTCTCCCAGTACTCACTGGGGGTTGGCGTTTCCCGACTTGGAAGGACAGGTACTCACCAGGTGTCCACTATTTCCGCAGTAAAGGCAGAGGCCCGCCCGATGCCGGCGTAGTCTGTCAACGAAAGGCGAGTCCCACCCAGCTGCATGGGTTCTTTGGAAGATACGGCGACGGACTCCCCTGGAGCTGTATGTGGGAAGGAAGTGGGTTGGGTACCTTTTTGACGCTTCCCCTTCTCTGCTCTTCGCTCCTGGAGCCGCTGGTCCATACGGATACAGAGCGCGATGAGTTCCTCCAATGATGTAGGACGCTCCAGGGCGGCCAGTTCGTCTTTGAGGGAGTCATTTAAACACTGCCAGAACATTGCGGCGAGTGCTTCGTCATTCCACCTTGTTTCTGCCGCAATAGTGCGAAATTCCAGTGCGTAGCGAGCCACAGAGCGATTTCCCTGCATTACATTGAGGAGAGAAAATGCGGCTGTTAACCTCCTACCTGGTGTATCGAACACCCTCCGGAATTCAGCACAGAATCGGTCCAGGTTGAAAGTCAGATCCGGCCGTTGCTCCCATATGGGTGTAGCCCAGGCCAGGGCATCCTCGGTCAGCAGCGAGATAATGTAATGCAACGTGGAGTAGGAAAATGAGAGGGTAGAAGCTGAAATTGGATGGAACACTGCTCCAGGAAGCCACGACATGCTGAAGGCTCTCCCGCATAGCGATTGGGAGTAGGTAGGCGAGGTTCAGGAGGGTGAGTTGGAGGTACCGGCGGGGAGAAGATAGGAGCAGGAGGAGCTGCAGAAGTGCTACCAGAGAGAGGACAGAAGGGATTTGAGTTGTTCCGAAATGGTACCCAAGGAGTTTTGGAGCAGTTCCATACGCTGGTTATTTTGAGAGAGACAAGTCTCTACTTCCTTGAATAGGCCATCGTGTTCGCTTAAGCGTCAACCCACCTCGGCGGAGTCCAGGTCTGTTGGGCTGAGCATAATGTCACCGGACTACAGGAGTGCTCACCACAAACCGGACTGGACCATGAGGCCGAGGTGGGGATACAGGAAAACCACCGCCCTACAGCAGCGTGAGTGGGTCCGGTAAGCAGAGTCGTGTGGATAGCCTGGTTTTGGGACAGGAGAGTGTAGAGTCGTAGAGGTACTTGCCAGATTGGGGGTCGGAGAGATCAAGAGTAGTCGGGGTCCAAAGCCAAAATCGAGGAGAAGGTAGAAGTCCGTAGGGCGAGCCGGGGTTCGAGGGTGCCAGAGATCGGGAGTCCAGATTCAAGCAAGGGTCTGTAACGGAAGACAAGAGCAGACTGCGAAGTAGCTTGTAGCAAGCACAACTAGAGACTGACTATGCTCAGCAATCAGCTCAGGGCTGGTAGCACTATATACTGATAGGAGCCAATGAGAACCCCCAGCGGTGATGTCAGATGAAGGTAGAGCACTGATAGGCTGAGGCAGGATGCAGGACAGGTGTGGGAGGAACAAGTACATTGGCGGCAGTGGAGATGGACATAGTGGCGCGTGCACGACGGATACCGCTGCATGAAGATTGAATTCACAGATGTCACGAATATCGGAGGTTCTTACTACAGAACGGATCATTGCCAGATTGGTGTGTCCGCCTGCCTGACCGGACTGCATTGCCTTTACTTTTGCTATACATCAGGCTGTTTACAACATCCTTAACGAAGGAAACTCTCTAACTGATGAGTATGATTTCATTCACTGCTGACAATACCAGAACTCTATACATTGTTATCACTCTTACACTGACATTACAAGCAGTATAATATGTTTGCTATTAGACCATAATTTCCATACGTTGACACTTGATTTGGACTTCCTTCTACTCTAACATTAGTTTCTGTTGGGTATATTACTTGGTATTGATTTAGTCTTAAATCTATAGGGATTACGTCTCTTCATCCTTGCCCATCAGATTTATTACATGGATGTGAGCTTATGTTTTGTTCCACCATATACCACGTTAGGAAGATTTGTCCTCTGACCGGCCGGTCAATTAACATCTGGGTGTGAGAGGCTCCGCCCCTCAGACCTCGTGTTGGATGCATAAGAGTACAAGAATAGGCCTGTACTGATGCTGCTGTGGGGTTGAGCTGCACCGATTTTCTCTCGCCTAACTTACTTTTCTCATAGAAAATGTATACATTTGTGTAATTAGAGGCGATTTCTCCACTCGACATAGGAAGTGAGTCAAGATGGAAGTGCCTGGGACCCACCTAGGATGCAATGTTCAAAGTATATGTTTTTTTTAGATGTTTTTATATGTTTTATAAATGTCTGGAGCACCACTGGTCAAACACCTCCAACTAACAATTGGACAAATTTGAGACTCCCTTTTACCAGAAAACTTAAAAAAACAGATGGACAGGTATACTAGGCCTCTTGATCTTAGGTCCGCTATGTCCCCTTTACTTCCCTACTGACTGATTTAAAATGTCGATTGAACACATTGGCCTTAATTAAAAGCTGGTTAATTCTGTCAGCAAAAGGAAACTGCCGTTAACAGAATTTAAGAGAGTGAATGAAGTGGGTTTTGAGTCGGAAAAGCATTTTAAAAGGGCTAAAACATCCAGATTTACAGATGAACATTTTGGCCATGCTTTTCTGAGTTCTGCTTGGATAAAAAAAATGGGATGGGCATACTCATCATAGAAATCTACCCGTTCAAGTTAAAGGAAGAACATCCGATTCAGAGGGAAGGTATATACTGATTAAAGGCCCCCTGTATAACACAACCTACACTTTTACCAATATGTATGTTCCTAATTTGGGTGAAAAAGATTTTTGGGAGCATACTGTATGTAATCGCTTTTGGACACATGTGAAGAGGGTTGCCTGTTGTACGAAGCAACTTTAATGTGACTATGAACCCTCTGCTAGACAGCTCCTCCGAGAAGTCCACCCTATCACACAAACAGATGAGATCAGTCAGCGAAATACTTAGCCTACTCTACACCACTTCCTAGACGTATGGAGAATATTCTACCCCACAGAGACAGCTTACAGTTTTTATTCGAATCCACATAAAGTATACATGAATGACAGGCAGGGTCCTCGGGAAAAAAATATATTAAAATGACAAATTTCAGGAAATTTTTTTGCCAAGCTCCACTATGGTCATCGGTAATTTAAATTCACATATTTTACCATTTGTATTCATTTTGGCAGTCCTCACAAAGCCATCAAAAATGTTTTTAAAAAAGTAGCAATATTGTATTTTTGGTGAAAAGGTTAACATGTTGGACAAGTTTTTATGACTTTAAGAATTGAAAAGAGGAACAAACATTTGCAAGAAAATCTGGAACAAATTCACAAATCTACAGTTTTAATTCATGTATCACCAGACTTGTTTGCTGTATATTGTGAAAATTAATAAAATCATCTTATACATGTGGTCTCAATACAACCCCCCCCCCCGTATCATTAATAATAAAGAAAAGGCTGTATTTGGGTCTTATTACAGAGGCTAAGGGATCATAAAATGTTACACCACAGCCTTGCACAAGCTAATATTTTTTATTGCAAAACCTTCTTCATACTTCCCAATTGGCTTTATCCTGAACAGCTGTTTTAAATGACTGTGTAAATTGATTAAGATCAATATTTAGGTTTTTCAGTTGACCAAGCTCTGAAAATATTCATATTAAGCTCTGTGTGTTCATTTTGTCATTGTGCAGAGATATGTTTTGTATTTCAGCAAATATGTTTAAATTCTTCAGGGTATTGTAAAGGATCAAATAACACCGTCATTCATGAGAAGAGATGTATTCATTGTTTAATTCTGTATAGTTCCAATGGCAGTGAAGCCATTTCTTCAGAACGAGTGCTACAAAAAGACATTGGGATCCCTGAAGTAGTTTCAAACTACGACACATGTAGGATATTCGTAAGCCACTACTGGCTAATACTGTAGACTCCTTTTTGCACAAGTTGGACTCCCTGTGTTAGCGTGCTTCGCTTCTGACGACAACCAGACAGTCGCTTTTGAGTGATGTCAGTGGCTGCCGCTTTGAGACACAGTTGATGTTCCTTCCGGCATACGACCGGACCCGTGCAGGAGCCTCCCCAGCTACTAGTTTACCACTAGCGCCACTCCAAAACTGAGTTATCTGGAACCACGGACCGTGGCCACCAGGACACAGCAGTACCCGGTTACCGAGAGTGACGCTGATTACATCTTCTCCTGAAAGTGGACAGCCGTGATGTCTTTCGGATGAGGAAACCAGCAGAGCACTGTTGTGGTAACATGTGCCAATACATGTAATGCTTCCTTTGCTCTGATCTGATGTACTGTACGTGCAATATTCACCAATTTTCACATTTGCTTAATATATTTGAATATACTACACTATGAGAGTTGTGCAATGTTTGTTTGTTTCTGACTTAACCCATGCCTGACCGTTTATTCTCGGTTTACCGTGGCTTGCTTTGCATAATCCTATTATTGACTGGACTACGAAAAACCTTGAGTTCTCTTCTACCTCTTGTGAGCAGAATTGCTTTCCTTGCAGATCTATTAACGACACCCCCTGCCTCGGTATTGAATGTTCTTGTCCAGTTTAAGATCAAGTGGTAGCCACTTTGCTTCCTGCTACTGTAAATATTACCGTGAAAGAAAGAAACCACCCGCTCAGCCAAAAAGGTTCTAATATTGGGGTGCATAAGGGTTAGGGTAGACAATAGACAGACAAAATTGGGTGTGGCTGCAAAAGACCCAGCAAACCCCCTACAGTAGTGCCCTCTCCTATATAAGTGATAGTCGATCTGACACCATAACAATGCGACTGGTAAATAGGATTAGATGGTTCTTATGTTAGAACCTATGGATGTACCCTTTATAAACAGTAGTGAAAAATTGTTGAACTAAAACACTTAATTTTATATAATCAAATAAAAGAAATGGGGTATAGCAGCATGTAAATGACAAAGACACTGTACATACAGTAAACACAAAGTCAGGGGTAAATATTCCCCTGATGGTATATGTGAGAGTCTCCTTGTAATATGGGTTATGATCTAGATGCATACATGTAATTTGTTGCCTGTTACACCTTGTACCTATAGATGATATTCGGTAGCGTTGACTCATATATAATGGCGTCCTCACGGATCGAAATATGTAGAGTACTGATTACAGGGTACTTCCTTAGAACTCTAATAAGAATTGAATGTCTAACGTCTCATATACTGGGACAAGTATTATGCAAAGATGACAGTATAGGATCACATATCCAGTTATTACAATGGTAGACTGTGCAGTGGTTTGCACGATTACACTGAATAATACACTGATTCCTGTTATATAAAGGAAAACAGAAACTTCCCTAATGCTCAGTAGCCAGAGTATAATTTATGCTAATGCGGTTAAACCACTCCTAGAGCGCCATAAATGTCCTGCAAGTACTGCTCACAGAGCTAACTTATTCTTTTAGGAGTAGTGCTGTTTGTCATATTGCTGCAAGCAATGGTGTGCTATTACAGCCTTAGATTCAAGCACTATTCTAATGCCTGCCACTGTGACAGGTGGACAGGACTAACAATTGAAATTAATGGTGTTCTTTCATAATCACATTTTATAGCTCACTGTAGCATTAAGGTTCTCATAATGGTGTACTGATTTCTACTCGGTTACCTACGAGAGGATCCCCCATGTTCTAGACATTGGAGTAGCTGTTTGCTTATATCAATACTTTCAATAAAGAGGAAGATGGTATAGGAGCGCTAGTAATCACTACCGAGGCAGGTATATCGCCACCTGTCATGGAGCGTATGATTAATTACCGCGCTCCCAAGCGAAGCTGTCTTTATAGAATCCTTATTAACTATCACTTATGTAACGGGTATTCCACCCCACCCAATCTCATATATAGTGTGGGTGAGTAGAACATGTAGTGTTACCGGTGTGGTGCGTATACCTGTCAGGCTCACAGGAGGTCTGAGCCTCCGCTAATGAGAGCCTGGGGTGAATCCTCTGGAACGGATCTTCGTTTGCAGCGCCTCCACCTATGTAGGATTCTATGGAAATGTAGAATGACCCTACATAGGAACCCACTCAGAAACCACATACACAGTATTATGGATAACAGGTTTACTGAATGAACAATGACAACACCTTACTTCAAAATACTATATCAATACCAGTGCATCAATACAACTGCGTACCATCCCCCCACCCACATGTCCATCATCACATTCCCCTCAGTCTCTGGAATGTCCACAGCAATAAAGACCAGTGTGAGTGTGAGGGATAGCGCTTCCCTGTGTTGGGGCCCGGTGGTGCACTTAATATATACAGAGGTACCTTCCGAGCACTCCGATGCTCGGGACTGCAACTGTCTTCTAAAAGGGTCAGACGTCCGTCTGATCCTATCCAGGTACTTCTGCAGTGGACCCCAACGAGGGTCCCACCGCTTCACGGGAACACAACAGTCTCTTGGTACAGCAACCGAACCACAGGAACAGCCACGCCGCTATCCCTGTCTATCCTTAACTAATCCTAGCGTGACAGGAACCCTAACCTAGGGCCTGTCCCTGATGAACCGCAACCTGGGTGGCTTAGGGGAAATCTCCTAGGGCCTGCGGAGTAATACCCTGTCCCACTCCCCTAGCTACCCAGTCCCTAACTGTATCTACTACTACTACTAGATACTCCTAACAGCCTAACGCACCTGCAGCCGACACACAGCTCACACTGTCAGCCTGCAGGGATGCACACACGCTGCACACACTGCGCCCAGCACATGCAGCCCAACACACACAGAACGGTACACACCATTCACTGGAGAGGGAGAGTCTATCTGGGACCTAAGGGGTAATAGTATTCCTACTCCCCTAACGAGGCCCAGTCTTAACTCCCACTAACAACCGACTAACCTGAGTGACCCGCAGCAAACACACTGCACACACTGTGCCTATTTGCCAGTGCGCACAGCACTACCCGCTGTGGCACTGCCAAACCTGCACCTTACACATACCTAAGGGTGACCTCCCTATCTAGGGCCGTCCCTTATCAGTTACCCACTAACCTGGTGGGGAGTTGGGGCCTACCTGGAGGGTGAGGGTACCTATCAGGATGCAGGAGCTGCACTCACTCCCCGCATCCTTCCTTCCCCTTCAGCTCCTCTGCTCCAACTGACAAACGCGCTGCAGCCCAAACAATGTATCTCTTTCCTCCAGGCCTTCCTAAGCCCTATTGGCTCCCTGGTATCACATGGGGCGTGCAAAGGCTCTTGGGATATGTAGTCCCAGCTCAGAGCCTTCCCTGGTAGGCTAGGGGTTCGCGGGCTTTTCCTACCCTGCACTGCGCGTGCGCAAGCTCTCCCGGGCTTTCTCTCTTCTCCCCGAGCTGTCCCTATGCTCGCGCGAGCTATCCCTAGCTCTGGGGCTTTCCCTGCGCCTACGCGTCCCTGCGCATGCGCAACGCTGTCTTCAATGGCGGCGCCCTGCCTCACCGGCCGCCGGGACCTTAGAGACGCGATCGCGGCCTTAGCAACGGCCCGATCGCGTCCCCGGCAACCGGCCGCAGGCAGGAGAAGCCGCGCTGCTCCCTGCTCCAGCCCCCACCCTTGGAAGCAGCCGTCGGGTTGTTCAGTACCCGCGATCGAGCTGCACCAGGGGAGGGGGGTCTCCAGGAGCTGCTGGGGACCAGGGTTACACTTATATAGAAGATTACACTACAAGGGGATTCTAGGGGGTTTGCTGTGTCTTTTGCAGCCACCCCCAATTTTGTCTGTCTACTGCTACTGTAAGTATTCTGACTTTCGGTTGTATTTGACTAAAAGGATGCTGAGATCTTACCTCTGCATCGATAATATGACTGTCCTATAGACCTGATACCCGGCGCTGCCATCCCCTTTGGTCATATATAATCAGCTGTCTGGTCCATAAATGGAAGTATTACAACCATACGGATGCAGCGGCCGTTATTCGAACAAATCACGGCGCCGTTTTTGTGTGCGCTGCTGTGCTCCACACGGCATTGACGCGGCCAATCGCCCAGAAGCATGTATTTATTGCGGTTGCTTTGTTTAAATTTCATGGATTCTGTTTCTTCATCCCCTGAGGAAGTGACAACTCGTCACGAAACGTGTAGGGAGGAGGAGCCTAGTGAATTGAGCTGCCCGGGCACCTGTAGTTCCTGGTGTGAGGAGAGTTCCGGTCTGCCCCACTGCTGACGTCACTCTGATTTCCGGAATCGAGTGCAGCGCGTGGCGACCTTCCCCTTGGCAGCATTATGAGCTACACAGGCTGCGGACGGCATTGTGAGCGGAGCTCGCCAACTTTCCACATTGTAAGTGTGATTTTATTGTTGTTGTATGTCAATAAATACCTTGTACGTTATCACACTAGCATATTTCCATATCTTCCCCGTCTCAACCCCCCCCACACGCATTCATCTGTGGGAGCGTTGGAGTAAATCATCCCTACTACCACCATCGCTGAGTGAGGGGACCCCTGCAGACCAGACCACGTGGATCCGTGAGACGTTCTGAGGAACAGAGACGTGAAGTACAGATTCTCTCAACTGTACTTGAGAGCCCTCATCCTGTAAGTAGGATTTCAGGGTTCTAGGCAGGGGGGCAATTGAAAAAACATACCACGCTATGTGCGTGCCCTGCTGTTTTTTTCTATGATTTCAGAGACATCAGCACATCATATCAGACAACACCCCTGCCTGTCCAACAACTATCAAGATCACCTATCTGGCATAGGAAGCCTATACTAAAGACTGCCCAATTGGTTCACGGTATTTGGGTTCATTGGACTTTATTCACAGCGCCTGGGACAATTTATTTGTATGTTCATTTGTGTGCAATGAAATGAATGAATTGTAATGTGTACAGTACTGTGCTACTGTGTCAATTTCAGTGTTTAACACTGTTTAACACCAAAACGCAATTTTCTGCACTCGCGTCTTAAGGCGGGGTGTCGGTACGGTTGGAAGAAATCACGCGACATGACTTGGGTATTCCGAGGTATACAACACGTGAAGTGTTCGAATAACGGCCGCTGCATCTGTACATAAAGGAAAACATGGAAAAGGGGTTTATTACTCCTCCTAACTCTCCCGACAGGGCTCCACTATTTTTGTCCATAAAAAAGAGGGAACTATGAGACCATGTACAGTTAAAGACCATGAGACTATAATGTTCTGAATGAGGTCACAATCAACAATAGATACCCTCTACCACTAGTTGCGGAATTGCTACCGAACAAATAAAGGACATGGATCTTCGTGGGGCCTATAACTTAGTTCGCATCTGGATTGGAGTTGAATGGAAGATGATCTTCTGAACATGGCTTGGACACTTTGAATATAGGGTCATGACTTTTGGACTTTGCAATGCTCCGGCCACCTTCCAACATTTTTAAATTATATGTTTTGGAACATTTGAGATCATTTTTTTGTTGTTTATTTTGATGACAGTCTCATTTCTTCAGTGACCCACAACTACATGAAGGTCATGTCAAGGAGGTGTTGAGTCGCTTACAGCATTTTCAATTATACAGTACCCCGAGCTTGAAAAATGCTTGTTTGATCAATCACTAATCTAATTTCTGGGGTATGTGATAGCCTCCGGAATAGCTATGGATGAACAAAAAGTTCAGGCCATGCGCGAGTGGCCATCCCCCACAGATGTGAAATCTTTGCAATTTTTTTTTAAGATTTGCTCATTTTTACCATCGCTTTATTAAGAACTTTTGACTTATGGTACTTCTACTAACGACCCTTCTTAGGAAAGGTTTCCTTTAATTGGGGAACTCCTGTCGAAACTGTCTTTCTAGATTTGAACAAGAAATTCTCCTTGACGCTCATATTAATACACCCCGATCCTCAGCAGACACCTCAGATTTTGCCCATGGAGCAGTTCTGTCTCAATGATCTCCTTTGGATTTCTGTCACGAAAGTTGTCTAATGCAGAAATCAACTATAGAATTATGGAGAAAGAACTGTTGGCTATCCAAGCGGCGTTCCTTGATTGGAGACATCTTTTGGAGGGGGCAGAACATAAAGTGGAAGTATGGACTGATCATAAGAATTTAGCACATTTAAAGCATGCCAGCTGTACCGTTCAATGACTGGCTCGCTGGGCCTTAGGCCTCGGTCCCGCTGCGCTCGGTGGCGCGGGCGGCCACACGCGAGTTCCCCACCAGCAGGGGAATCCTGCTGAGCCGGTCCCGGTCCCCCCTGGCTGCACAGCTTACTATACGCTGTGGCGCGTCAGCCGCTATGGGATACAAGAGAATGGTGTTCCCTAGCGTTGACGCGTCACGTGGTGTGGCTGTGAGCCAATGGGGAGGGGAGGCTTCGGGAGGAGGAGAGGCTTCGGGGAGCGGGGAGGAGTGTGCAGTGAAAGCAGCGTGAGTGCCTGTCTGTGTGTGTGTCTAAGTGCGTGCGTGCCTGTCTGTGTGTGTGTGTGCCTGAGTGCGTGAGTGGCCTGCTTTGGTGTGTGTGGTGCTGTGTGTGTGTGTGTGTGTGTCGGTGTGTGTGTGTGTGTGTGTGTGTGGTGTGTGTGTGTGTGTGTGTGTGTGTGTGTGTGTGTGTGTAGATCCGTCTATAGACCTTGGATGAGACCTTCCTTGATAAATGGTATAACCTCTTGGAAAAATGTCAATGGATTAATGCATTTAATCATAGAACAGCAACAAAACATGTGTTACAAATTGACATTGAGGTGATAAGAGGTTGAAGAGAGGATTGGCAGATTAGACCAAACTATCTCTTCAAAGAGAAAGATTCCAAATTACAAATTAAATTAGATAAATTGGAAAGAGACGATCACAAAAAAGTAAAAAAATACTTAAGAGATGAGGAGGACTACAAAAATGGTCCCCCTAGAAAACCTGAACCTATTGTAAAAATAGAAAATGATAATAAAAAACCCCCTATAAAAACACCAGTTAAAGTTTTACCTCAATCTGAAAAACCCAAGGTAGAGGGAAAACACCTGAAAATATCTCCCCAAAAAATCTAGGAAAAGCCCTGAAAGGGATAACTGGAGAACTAAACAGCCTAAAAAACAAGCTAAGGTACAGATAACACAGAGAGACTCCAAAGAGACATATGAGTACAGACTGTGAATCTGAAGGGGAGAACATTATCAACAATAGGAGAGATCAGAGAGAAACCCAAAGGGATAAATTGTTCAGAAAAGGGGGCCTCAAATAGGAAACAATAAGGATTTTTTAGGGGAGGGCGGGTCCACTGCCTTTCAGGGAGCGAATTATGCTCCGATGAAGGACAGGGACCCCTCCTGGGAAAGGAAAAAAAAGGAGGAACGAAGAAAAAGAAAACGGGGAAGAGGGACAAAAGAAACACCTCAAAAAGAGCAAAAGGTGAATAATATTTTTAACCTAAGCTCTAAGGTATTATCCCAATCTGAACAATCAGTTATCTCAAGGGGCTTGAAGTTTGCCCTACTGCAGGCCAAGCAGTTTCGGCCTCTTATAGACGCCCAGAGATTTCTAAGGAACTCACGATCAAAGATTTTTCAGACAAAGGATGTAGAATTTCTTAAGACTATGTTCTAAAAAAAAGGGGGGGGGGGGGGGGGGGGTGGGGAATATGGAAAATTCTAAAATAAAACAGAATGAATTACCATCTGAAGAAATACCCAAACTGGTGCATTCAGGTTTAAAATTGCCATCTATCTTCTACCCTAAACATATGAAAGGGAAGAATTTAGATGTATTCACCCAACTTGTACAGAGGGATTTTGAAAAACTAGTATTATCAGAGGACAAATTTGCTAACAATCTAAACAAAAGTGAGAGAGAAGCTCTAAAAAATCTCCAAGATGACACAAGTGTGGTAATAAAGCAGGCTGATCAAGGGGGAGGAGTTGCCATTATTAATAGAGAGGACTACATCATGGAATCCAACAGGATTTTGGGTGATGCAAACACATACACTCCTCTAAAAAAAGATCCCACATTGGAATTTCAAAAATAAATAAAAGTGCTGTTGGATAAAGGGAAAGCTGAGGGAATAATCAATGATAGTGAATATAAGTTCCTATATAAAGAGCACCCCATCAGACCAATTTTCTACTACCTCCCCAAACTCCATAAAAGCCTGATTAACCCCCCTGGGAGACCCATCATAGCTGGGATCGATTCTCTGACCTCGAACCTATCTGCTTACATAGATACTTACCTGCAGACATATGTAAAGAAACTTCCGTCGTATCTGAAAGATACGACGGATATCTTGCGTATTCTGGGAGGTCAAACATGGGAAGACGGGTGGTTTCTGGCTACGTGTGATATAACCTCTCTATACACGTGCATTAGCCACAGAGATAGAGCCCTGTCAAGAGATTCCACTATGCCCCATGAACAGGCCAATTTTATCCTGGATGGCATCAAGTACATTCTTGAACACAACTATTTTTCATTTGAAGGAACCTACTATCTTCAGAAATGTGGCACCGCCATGGGCACGAAATTTGCACCCAGCTACGCAAATCTTCTCATGGGTGCATGGGAAGAGGACTACATTTGGTCCATTGCAGAGCTGGGTGCCGACCTGTGCCTGTGGCGGCGCTACATTGACGATATTTTCTTCATATGGAGAGGAGATGAGGAAAGTTTGGTCAGATTTATCCACTATCTAAATGATAATACCCTGAACTTAAAATTCTCCTGCGAATATAGTCAGGAAAGGGTTAATTTTCTTGATATAACTGTCATCATTGATGGTGGATTGATCAGTACTCAGACTTTCTTCAAAGAGGTGGATATAAATAATTATATATCTCCCCTTAGCTGTCACCATCCCAAATGGTTAAAAAATGTGCCATATGGACAACTAAGGCGCATTAGAAGAAATTGTTCGGATGACAATACCTTCCATGAACAGTCTCTTTTCCTGCAGGATAGATTTAAAGAAAAAAACTATGAAAATAAGATCATAAAAGATGCAGTAGAAAAGGTGGAAGTTCTAGAAAGAAAAAATCTTCTGCTGGAAAATGTGAAAATGAAGCCTAAAAAGAACTTTGATTTTACGTTTATAACAAACTATAATAGACAGTCAGAGAGGATAACTAAAATAGTTCGTAAATATTGGCACATTATCAAAAATGATTCAATATTGGGTGACATAGTCCCAGACGAACCAATGGTAATTTTTAAGAAAGCCAATACCTTAAAAAATAGACTAGCACCGAGTGCATTACCTAAGATTAAGAATAACAGCAATAGGTGGTTGCCACAAATTAAGGGCTTCTTTGGATGCACAACATGCACTGCATGTAAATACAGAGCAGACGATAAATTTGGTTTTATGTCAAATATCTCTAAGAAACAGTATCAAATTAAGCAACATACCACATGCAAATCTGACCATGTTATTTATCTAATACAATGTCCTTGTGGGCTACAATATGTGGGTCAAACCACTCGGCCCATAAGGACACGTGTTTTAGAACATGTGGGTAACATTAGAAGGGGGGTAACGACCCATTTATTATCTCATCATTTCATTTTAAAACACAATGGCGACCCATCAGGCCTGAGGTTTACTGTCCTTGAGCATGTGCTGCCCCATTGGAGAGGTGGTGATAGAAACACAGCACTTAAGAAAAGAGAAAGCTTTTGGATTTTTTCATTGAAAACTTTAGTTCCTCAGGGCCTAAATGTCGATTTTGAATTGGGTGCCTTTTTATAAGATATTTCAGTTTTAATTTTTGAAATTAAAGCCTCTCTTCTAATAAACTGTAAAAATGTTTTAAAATATGGTAATATTTTTTATATTTTTTAGACTTTTAAGTGATTTCGTACTATCTGCTCTGTATATGTATAATCTTTTGGGTATTTTGAGATATGAGATTCCTGTTTCCTAAAGTTTCTTCACCTAAATACTTTTTGTTTCATGTCTTTCAAGATACATCCATCGTCGTTCCTCAAAGATAGGAATTAGTTTTAATATTAGTTTTAATGTTAGAATGTTTTATTGATTTTTGTGTATAATAATAAAATTGTATGTATAATCCTACTATGATTCTTCTCTTATGTAGTTAAAGAGAGAATCTTTTTATTATGGACTTTTTATGAATTATATAAAAAAAATTGTTATTATAGCTGCCCAGAAGCTAGGGTGTTTTAATAGTTAACCTTTTGGAGGAGGGGTTACTATGAGTTCAAGTGGGTATAAAAAGACCCCTAGAGCAGGTCACAAACACTCCTGATGAAGACGTCATTTTAGAGCGTCGAAACGCGTTGAGTGTGACCCTGAGACTGAGAGAGAGAGAACATTGAGCCCGTGACGTCATCTCCAACCGGCCGGAATTCCGGAAGTGACGTGACGGCTGTTCGAGACACAGTCGGGTGGCGTGCAGCAGCAGCAGTGATCGGTGATGTGAAGTGATCGGAAGATTACCATACTCCCTATGCTGTTTATCCTTTTGGATCTTGTAAGCCTCCAATTCATTCGTGTGTGGATAAAAGTGTCTATTTTATCCTTGTCTTTGCCTCTGCTTGAGATCTTATCTCCTCCTGTGGTTTTACCACATCGTTTTGTTGGTTATACGTGATATAGCCTTCTCATTCAGTTTTCTAAGTTGCTTAGAAACCACTTCATTGTGCTAACATTTTTACACTATGTAGATTTTGTTTTTATTTTAAGGTACAACCGCTCCCCTGGTTTTCCTGTGCATGTGTGTGTGTGTGTGCCTGAGTGCGTGAGTGCCTGCCTCTGTCTGTGTGTTTGTGTGTGTGTGTTGCTTTACTTACCCGAGCCGTGGAGGGAGGGGGGGAGAGTAGCGGGTCCCTCCGCTCAAGCCACGCCCCCTCCCGCTCAAACCTCCCACTCCCGCCCCGGCTCCCTACAGACCGCATATCGCGGTCTGTGTATGTCAGCGCCCCGCCTGTCTGCAGTGCGGGCGCGCCGACTCTGGGAGCGGGGCCTTAGCCTTATACTTTTCTTGCTTCCGATGCAAAGTACCTTACAGACCAGGAAAGAATAATGCAAAAGCAGATGCTCTTTCACGTAAAGATCCACCTATGACTTTTCCAATTTCTTCAGAATTCGTTCTGCTTCCTGCACAGGAATTGGCTGCAGTTTAAATAAGTAACACATTTCTTCTCCATGTACTGTAAGACAGGTTACTTTAAAGGATACTTTTGCTCAAAAATTTGTATGTAGCGGACCACGTAACTTCAGGCTTCGGAATAAGTGCCTATGGTTTTTGAATAGACTTTATGTTCCCACCAACGCATTACAGTACGTCTTCATGTACTTCAGTACCACAACCTATCCGCTCCGGGCACAAGGATGTGACAAAGACCATTTAGTTGCCTGAAAGATATTTCTGGTGGCTAAGGCTTCCCCACAATACTGCTCAATTAATTTGTTCCTGTGAATGTTGTGCATGGATGCAACAGATGCGACAATGGTCAACAGGATTTCTACAACCGATTGACTTTCCTTGACAACCTTGGACCTGTATCTCTATGAATTTTATTATAGAATTACCTCCTCAAAATCATAGATTTATTTTCTAAACTTTATCATAGAGTAATGGAAAGAGAAAACTGAGCACTACTTCCAAAGGCTTATGTATGTCTGGCAAAAAGCGCACCCATGGAGAAAAAAAAGTATCAAATTTAATGGATCATTATAAAAGCAGCATATCGGGACACAGTACACACCTACGCATTTCGAGAAACACTCTATCAACCTTGATATGCTTGCTATGAAAACGGAAGCACACCTACCCCAGGACGAGAGGCTACAATCAAAATGTGAGTTATTGATTCCTACTTCTATTTCTCCACACCATTTATTATTCAACCACATCAATGTATATATGTCTGGACACTAGAGTGTGCTGATTCCCTACTACAGTGCCAGTGGGATCTCCGCCAGCTAAATCGAATTATTGTGGGTCATGATGTGAATATGGAGGTGTACTGAATACAATCTGATACCATAGGGGTATTCCATCAGAGGCATTTCTTATATATATACTAAGAGCTAATACAGCAACTGGACCTGAGGTTTTGGAGCACCATACAGCTTATTCTACATCTAAACTTTATCACTTTGTACCTCTTCCTTGTTTGCCCACAGCTCAAGGACTAGCCAAAGTCTTCTTCAAAGAAGTATATTGTTGAAATGGCCTTCCTTGTAAGATTATTTCAGACAGAGGGTCCCAATACATTTCCATTTTTGGTCTGAAATGTGTCCATTGCTGTATATTCAAAAGGCTCTAAAGTCAGGCTATCAACCAACCACACTGTGCCCACTTGTCTTCCCTGCCTAGATGCTCGTCCCCCCCCTACCTACCTTAGACCTGCGTCAAATGACGCTGCGGTTTCATGTGATGTCACGTAACATGACCTGTAGCGTCATTTGACGCTTGTGACGTCACGTGACACGACACCGTGTTGCCATGGCGACGTGTCACAGAGCGCCTGAACCTTGGTTAGTATTGCGTTGCAGAAGCCTCACGCAATCCCCAGGCATTTAATTTAAATGCCTTGCGGAAGAGCGCGGGGCCTCTGCAACTGCCCGCACCCGCCACAGAAAAATCTCCCGTCCCCCCTGGGGGGCATGCCCCCCAGTTTGCGCACCACTGGACTAATGGACAAACTGACCGTCTGAACCAAATCTTGAAACAATATCTTAGGTGTTTTAGTAACACCCACCAGTCAGATTGGACAACCTTTGTAGCAACCGCAGAGTTCTCTTATAACAATTCCTGACATGACACAATCGCAGCCCTTTCTTTGCCACATTCACATATCATCATAAAGGTGCTACCCTATGAACTGAAGTGGTCTCCAGGACAAGCCTACTGCTCTTTGATATCTTCACTTCAAATGGATCTTAAGAGTTTAGTCAAGTGAATTGCATCAAGCAAAGATCAGATACAAGAAATATGTGGGTCATTATCAGATGCCTGCTCCTGCATATCAACTGGGTGTGCGACTATGGCTATCCACTCATGACTTACCTTTAAAGGACACCCCAAAGAGGTTTGCTCCTAAGTTTGTAGGACCATTTTCTATCACTCAAAATGAATCCTGTATCCTTTCGTCTCCAGTTACCTGCTTCCTGGAAGATACACCTGGTATTCCCACGAATCGCTGTTGAAACGTACAACTGCAAAAACCTTTCCTAACAGAGTCCAGAGACCTGTGAAAATCCGAGGACAGCTGAAGTTTGAGAACCAGGCGATCCAGACACTAAGAGGATTGTCAGATGTCTATTTCATAGATTGGAAGGGTTACAGACTGGAGGCGTGGTCGTGGGAACTGTCTACTCAAGTTCATGCTCCACGCTTGGTCAGACGATTTCATACCCGTCATTCCTTGAAGCCTACAAGTGCTTTGCCCCGTAGAGGGGGGGGGGGGGGGAGGGCGGCGGGTGGTGTACTGTCAGGACCCATGTATATGCACTGCTTTCTTCTAGCAACTCGTCATGACTCCGCTAAAGTAATTAAACACCTGACCTCTCCACAGCCTATAAGAAGGCACCCTGGTCTAAGACTTGCTTCACAACTAATTTACTCCCCTGCTACCGATTCCTGCTTCGTCTGACTACCCTATGCATGTCGCCATCCCTGACACCTACTTTGTCTGACTGCTATCTGCCTGCCACCAGCCCTGACCCCTGATTCATCTAAATGCATCATGCCTACTGCCAGCTCTGATCCCTGCTTTGTCTGCATACTTCTCTGCCTACCCGGATCCCTGGGTGGCATTCCAGCTCTCCCCCCATTCCCAGGTACTTTATCTTACTTTACCCGTGGATATTCCAGTACTCCTGATAAACGCATACATTATATTAATTATCCATTATAGCTGGATGTTTATGTCAAGTTGTTGACGTTTACGTTTATCAGCCTGCCGAATCTGCAAAAAAAGATGAAAACAAGCATTAAACAATGACAAAAAATAAATGATTATATTAAAAACTGTATCTATTCAATAAGTTAATTTTTTTAGTCGTCAGTTCCATTCACTGATTAGTCCAGCCCACAGTCTTCTGATGCCATAAAAATGCAATGATTGTGTCTCTCACAGTCATGAATTCTGCAGCAGTGCATTTATACTGCTTCTTAAGTTCACATAAAAAGCAGGAATTCATTATAATTGAAATAAAACTTTGTAACAAAATCCAAACTCCAGATGTCTGTCACAGGGAACAGGAAGCAAGCTGGATCAGAACTTCAGCCAGTATAGCCTTCTAGTGGCTCAAAAAACCCTCCTTTCTGACATGTTCTTTTATAGCATTTATCAGCCAATGATAAAGTGGAGGGTGTCCCATAAAGACAGCTATGTTCTGGCTATTAGCTTTTCAGTCAGCTGCACTTTCAGTCCTGCCAGGTAGGCGGAAGTGCTGGAGACCGAAGTTTGAGCTCAGTGAGACCTCACAGTCATGCATATCTTTGCTAAAGTAATATCCCCTTCCCAAACCTTATCTTCCTCCTTAGCATCTATTCCTCTTGTAACGGTCAGACCCCTACCCAATATCATATGGGCCCCTATGTGCAGAATCTGCCCCCAGTTACATGTCATGTTATGTGGTGCACCTGCTGGCTCACAGGACTCCTGAGTCTCCCGCTCGATGGTAGTGGGGATTTCACCATGACAGGCGTGTGAGGTAGTGCTGAGTTCTACTCACAGTTGGTACAGCGCGCCTCCTCTCTTCAGGCCCCATGACTGCAGGAGGAGTTCTGGAAGAGAACCCCTGGTGCATCTTCTTCCTGATTAACTCCAGTCTCAGCAAGGGTCGTTGAATCAAGGGCATCTTTATGACATCATACATGGCTGACTGCCCTCATAGCGGCCGGTACTTAGCCGCACATCAGCATAGTTGCACACCTCGAGGAAGGTCCCTCCTGACTCTGTAATAGAGGCAGGGATATCTCTATCGCCACCTCTCCCCTAGGGAGGCCACCACTGTGCCAGAGCCTGACACAGTGTGTGGGTCAGCTTGTCTCTCTGCAACTCCGACACTTGAGCTGCACAACACACAGCTCTGCACCAGGACACTCTTTGACCCAGACATAACACACTAACTTTAGGAAGTGATGCGTAATATATAGCATCCAGAAGGCCCACCACTGTGTCAGTGGACACAGAGCATGCTGTCACTTCCTTTGCTACACTTTACACTTCACAAGTGGTTGAGGCCAATCCTCATGATAACTTCTGGCAAACCTGCCCTCTTAACAGGAATTACTGCACAAAAGGAGAGAGGCATGTAACCCCAAAATTAAACTGGGCTACAATCTCCCCCTGGTGGAATCCAACCGCCCCGCTTGGACCTAAATTTGCGGACCCTTCCTTCAAACGGGCAACTGCAAAATACACAAAAACAATAATATCAATACAGGAATACATCTTCCCACACTGTACATAATTACTGCACCCAGAACTTATACTCTATGGATTACTCCCTAGGAGAATCTAAACTTCAGTAATAATGTCTGGGGTCAGGCTTCTTTACCTCCCTCCCATTAGCATCAAGCACTGTTATGCTGTAGGATCTAGGGGACCCATTTTCTGGTCGGTATTCCATCTTGTGCATATAGATGTTGCACCCAACACTCCATATTCTCATTAGATAACAGATCCTTGACTCGGTCCTATGTTCAGAATGACTAGACTTGCCCTTGAGGTAGTCCTCCACTGCCTCCCTCAATCATGTATCTCTATTGTCCTCTACCTCTTGCATCAGGGGTTCCGGAACATAGGGATATTCTAGCCCATGTGACTGTTTATAGCGCGCAACTATGGCCCTCTCAGCCCTGCTGATTCTAATCAGTTTCTTATTTCCTGCTTTACCTGGCAGGACCCAGGACAAGGGCTCTTCAGGGGCAATTACATCATACAGGATAGAGGATCCCCAGGGGGTAACTATTCCATGCTGTATATCATGCCACCGTCTAGCTAGTTCTTCCTGGTGTTCCTCCTCTGTGTTCTCGCCCACATCCCACCAGTGGTCAACCACATCTCCCCTCATTAGTACAAACCGGGTGCGGTCTAACCACTCTGAATATCCCTCATACATGGGAGCCCACCACTTGGTGCTATGCTCCACCGACTGCTCCCTCACCGCCAAGGCAGTCTCACTCTCCTCAGTCTCGCCCCCAGAAGAGACAACTGAGGTATTGGTTGACCTAGAGGCCGACCCATATCGCTTAGGCCTTCCCCTCCCAAAATTATTATAGACGGAGGGTTCATTTTCGGGGATGTCCTAACAGGAATCATTTCCCTCCCCGACCCCTAATCAGATGTAAAACATTCACTCCAGTCCATGGCCGACCCAGGCCTTTCTTCCGACGTGTCCCGTGACTCCCCAGACCACCCTTGGCTCGACTGGGACCCAGAGGAAGACGTGACAGGGGCAGGGGTTTGGGCAGTGGCCTTGGGCAGAGGGAAGGGGGAAATGTTCTTACGCTGCTGGATTATGATCCGCAATTTGGTGATGCCGCGGCCCGTGGCAACGTTGGGCAGATCAGGCTCACCCGTCTTCCTATTTCCCCGACTCTTCACTGCTTCCCGGTATCTGTCCATATCCTCCTTGGACAGGCTGGTGCTGATCATCGGCGGCGATAGTTGCTTCTGGTCGGCTCCGCAGTGGCCACCGCAAGTGACGTCATCGTTCTCGCGGGATGAGGCACCATCTTGGGTGGGGTCCCCCACCGGAACTTCTTCCTCCATTTCGACGTCCAGCGCCGGATGCAGTAGGTCGCTCCTCAGCTCCGCTTGGGCCTTGGTCGGGCCTTTCTCCTCGGCCGCCTCCATCGGAGCCTGTGGAGGGTAAGAGGGTATCTCACCATTCTGCTGGCTTGCGATGAGGTCCTCTTCTCCTGACACGGCCGTGGGACTCTTCCGCTGCTCCGGCTGCACCAGCGCATGTTGTCGGGGAATCTCGATGCTCAGCTCCTCGAGACCACCGGTAAGTCGCTTGTCTTTGCTTTCAGCACCCCTGTAGTGGCCCGCCGGTAGGTGCATCACCACCGACGTAGGACTTCCCTGCTCGTCGTCCGACGAGGCAGACTCCGATGCCGGAAAGGGTACCTCCGTTTTTTTCAGGTACCGTCATCAGCAGTGATCCCCATTCTCCGGGATCGACATTCTCTCTCTTTACTCTGGGCGAGGCTCCAGCCATCAGCAAGGCTGCATCTCCTCCCACCTCCGCGGCATGCCCAGGCACAAATGGCTCCACGGCCCATAAGTAATTTATTTATTTATAAAATATTTTACCATGAAGTAATACATTGAGAGATACCTCTCGTTTTCAAGTATGTCATGGGCACAGAGTTAAGACAAATAATACATGGTTACAAATAGTTACATAAATGAACAGGGTATACATTATATACAAGACAGTTAAAGAAAATATATGTTATGGGCGAATGAAACAGTTACAGACCAGATTAAAATGTGAGACAGCCTTAGATTTGAAAGAACTTAAACTGGTGGTGGATGTGAGAGTCTCTGGTAGGTTGTTCCAGTTTTGGGGTGCACGGTAAGAGAAGGAGGAACGGACGGATACTTTGGTGAGCCTTGGGACCATGAACAGTTTTTTGGAGTCTGATCTCAGGTGATAAGTGCTGCATGTGGTAGGGGTGAGGAGCTTGTTCAGGTAGCTGGGTAGCTTGCCCATAAAGAATTTAAAGGCAAGAAAGGAAAGGTGAACTTTGCGCCTAGACTCGAGTGATGACCAATCTAGTTCTTTGAGCATTTCACAGTGATGTGTGTTGTAGTTGGATTGGAGAACAAAACGACAAATTGAATTGTAGAGGGTGTCAAGTTTGCTAAGGTGGGTTTGAGGTGCCGTGCCATATACTATGTCTCCATAGTCAATAATTGGCATTAGCATCTGCTGTGCGATACGCTTTCTGACCAGGAGACTTAGGGAGGATTTGTTCCTGTTAAGTACCCCTAGTTTGGCATAGGTCTTGGTTGTCAGGGTATCAATGTGCATTCCGAATGTTAAGTGGGAGTCAAACCATAAGCCCAGGTATTTAAAACTAGTGACAGGGGTTAGGGCGGTGTTAGTGTTGGTTCTAATATGGAGCTCAGTCGCTGGAAGCTTTAAGAATTTAGTCTTGGTTCCAAATACCATTGTTACAGTCTTGTCAGTGTTTAAAAACAGTTTGTTTTGGGAAATCCAGTTTTCGAGTCTCAAAAAGTCAGACTGAAGTATGTGTTGAAGGTCAGAGAGGCTATGGCTGTGTGCATATAGGATTGTGTCATCTGCATACATGTGTATTGAGGCTTCCTTACAAGCTGTGGAAAGATCATTAATGAACACTGAGAAGAGTAGGGGCCCCAGAACAGAGCCTTGCGGGACACCACAGGTGATATCCAGGGGATTGGAGTTAGAGCATGAGATGGACACATGTTGGGATCTTCCTGATAGGTAGGACTGAAACCAGTTTAAAGCATGCTTCCCTATTCCAGAGCTCTGGAGTTTGTTAAGCAGGATAGCATGATCAACTGTAACAAAAGCCTTTGCAAAATCTAGGAATACTGCACCAGTGAGTTGTCCCCGTTCCATTCCACACTGGATTTCACTGCAAACTTTTAGCAGGGTAGTTACGGTGGAGTGTTTGGGACGAAAGCCAGATTGGAATTGGCTAGGGAAATTTGTCTTGGTGTAGTAGTCGTAATGGATGCCACATTGGGGGCATCTCGCAGTGGTGCTGGCTTCTCCGCCCGGCAACCGGCACTGCATACACAGGCACCGCAGTACCTCTCTTCCACCCGCCTTCACCACCAGGAAGCCTCCTGGCAGTTGGTAGGCGTGTACTTCGATATTGTCCATGGCACAATTGGTAGTGGTGTTTAGCAAGGGAGACACATGGCATAGCAGTCTCTCTTGGTCACCAGCTCCTCGCAACTGAGGGACAGGAAGCGCACATCCAGCTCCTCCCTCAGTCAGCTCCGTTCTCCATTGGCAGATGCAAGGACCCCTCCCTCTGGTAGAGATTAGAGGAAGGTTCCACAGCTGCACATCATGACCCAGAATTGGCTCTGAGCCTGTCACAGTCCATGAGGGCGCGGCCACAGCTTCGCGCCACTTCCCCCATCAGGATGGGGTTCTTTCTTTCGCGCCTCTCCCGGCCAACTTCTTGCAACATCACTGTTTGCACACAGCCCACGTGATCTCCCAGGGAAGCGGGAGCCGCCATTTTGGATCACGCTGCAATCCACATTAGCAGCAGGGGCAACTTGTGTAGTGATCACCGTCTGGCAATCAGGTACTCCATCATTTTCACAAGTAATCATAATGTCCTCACAGCTATCTTCCAGAGTTGCACCCCGGGCATTTAGACAGGACAAAAACGGCGCGGCCACAGCCTTGGCGCCACTCCACAGTAAACTAGCAAAAGTCATTTCTGTCCCCGGTACCTCCGTGGTACACACACCACGTGCGCTCTCTCCATCAGGCACGAGCCGCCATCTTGGACTCTCCGCACCGCGTGGGACATAATTTTTTGCCGCCATCTTTTCACTTCTGCTGCAATCGCACATGGTGTTCCTCTCTGCTGGGCAGCCGCCATTTCGATGCAATAAAGTATGCCAGTGCACCTCTACATGTATCTCATGTATGCACTACCTCAGGCTAGGCTAACTCTCTCTCTGTATGCTGTCCTCCAGTATGTGCTCTGTGGTAAGTAGTCTGGTTACTGGCTAAAGTACTCTGGCTTCTCCATGCAGTACTTAGGGCGTCACTTACTGTTGGCTACACCTAGCGCAGACCATCCCAGGAGTTCCTGACCCGCGTTAACCAGGCTACCCCCTAAGGCATCCTACGAATAGCTGCCTCAAGGTGTCTAGAACACAGCTATAGCCCTGTCTCCAGATCTACCTTACTCCATATCAGGCCCTAGGGTGTGCTTTGCGAGTGAACGTGGTACTCCTGTAGTCCTGACTACCCCTAGGCTTCCTTCCATTCCGCAGCACATCACTGGTGGCATACATTCCCTGTTTCCTAGTCAGCCTAGCAAAAGCCTGTCCTGATGATCTCAGCAGCGCCTCCAAAAATGTAACGGTCAGACCCCTACCCAATCTCATATGGGCCCCTATGTGCAGAATCTGCCCCAATTACATGTCATGTTATGTGGTGCATCTGCTGGATCACAGGACTCCTGAGTCTCCCGCTCGATGGTAATGGGGATTTCACCATGACAGGCATGTGAGGTAGTGCTGAGTTCTACTCACAGTTGGTACAGCGCCTCCATATCTTCCAGGTCCCCATGACTGCAGGGAGGAGTATCTGGAAGAGAACCCCTGGGTGCATCTTCTTCCTGATTAACTCCAGTCTCAGGCAAGGGTCGTTGAATCAAGGGCATCTTTATTGACATCATACATGGCTGACTGCCCATCATAGCGGCCGGTACTTAGCCGCACATCAGCATAGTTGCACACCTCGAGGAAGGTCCCTCCTGACTCTGTAATAGAGGCAGGGATATCTCTGCCACCTCTCCCCTAAGGGAGGGCCACCAGCTGTGCCAGAGCCCTGACACAGTGTGGGGTCAGCTTGTCTCTCTGCAACTTCCGACACTTGAGCTGCACAGACACACAGCTCTTGCACAAGACACTTGACCCAGACATAACACACTAACTTTAGGAAGTGATGCGTAAAATATAGCATCCAGAAGGCCCACCCCTGTGTCACTGTCAGTGGACACAGAGCATGCTGTCACTTCCTTTGCTACACTTTACACATCACAAGGGGGTGAGGCCAATCCTCATGATAACTTCTGGCAAACCTGCCCTCTTAACAGGAATTACTGCACAAAAGGAGAGAGGCATGTAAACCCAAAATTACATAGGGCTACACTCTATTATTGTGTAAAAGCAAATGAACAAAACCACTCATCCAATAAAAATTATTTATGATCTGGTTTTCCTGGATAGCTCACGCAGGTAGCCTACATATAGACCCAGACTCTCTGAGCCTATAACCCCCGAGATTAACTAGCCCCACTCTTCTCCTGTAGAAAGTTTAGATGTTTCCCCCGTCGCCTATCTAAAGAATATTTATTATGTCCTATTGGTATCTATTTAAGGCCCTCAGACTGGCTCTTTTTTTTATCCCAATCAAGGAAGCTCCTACACGATATTCATTCCCACCAGTCGACCTTAAAACTGTTTAAAGTATGAAGAATTGTTGACTCACCATGATGCTGTCCCACCCTCCCTCTGCCCCCTTTTTTTATGTACCCACTCCCCCCCTCCTCTCCCCAAACACTCACTCTTGAGTGTTTTACATTCTGTATACTTCTGCTTGAAAACCCAATAAAAATGTTTAAACAAACATATATATTATTTATGAAATCTCCCCTCTATCTGCATATGTAGACACGACGAAGAGAGAAAAGAGAAACAGCAGCACACTGCCAGGGAGCCAGGCGGATAAAAAATGTGTATTTATTGATCAAAATAACAATCACCCAAGGGGGTAGTGTCGCCCTCCTATGCGTTACGGACCTGCGGTCCTTTAACAAGGTCCCCCTTTTTTTTATCCGCCTGGCTCCCTGGCAGTGTGCTGCTGTTTCTCTTTTTTCTCTCTACATTGCGTCTTCCCATCAGCGGCTGGACACGCCATCAGGGACTCTTGGAGGCTCAGGAGTGGGTAAGCAATCAACTTTATTTTCTACATTGGATTATGTGCGCAATACCAGTTTTAATTTAGTTTGACTCCAATGAGTTAACTGCAAGTGGATTCATTTTTCACTTGTTGTTTCACTTCAGGAGACACTTCATTATCAACTGACTGGTTTGTTATTCCTGCTATTTCTTAAACCCACTCCTTAATAGAGCATCACTCCAGAGCCTACACTACAATTAAGGATTTATATATTTCGGACACTTTTTGAGCCCCCACATCTCTATATTTACATGTAGACACGACAAGCATTCTTTCCTCTGCATTCAACTTCATTAATTGATTTATCCAAATTACCAAGAATAAAGATCAGATTTTGAAGAAGGAAGCGTATATGCCAGTTGTTGGAGATCTGGCTGATGGATACAGATGGCTGACTGACTGCTCCTGTGTCCGGGACAGAGTAGAATTGGGATTCTTGGTGAACGTGGAAATACTTGGCATGGGTTTTCATGCCTTCATTTTAAAGTAACAGATTCAATACGAGATTCTGATTGCCACCATAATGTAGAGGCTATTCATTGCTTTACAGTATCTGTAAGGATCTTCTTTAATAAACTGTGATGCGGATTTCCTTTGATACAGAATCATTCAAATGAATAGGATTACAATCTTCTCTAGTCCAGGCATGCTGCTTTACAGTACAGTATATTGAGTAAGGGCATAAGAGACAGTTTTGATTCAAATCCCTTTAAACAGCAAGTTGAGTATAGTAGTCATGTAACCTTATACCGAAGCATTAGGATCCAGCAGAAGAAGAAAGAACTAATTTGTTCATGGAGATGTCAAAAAAAGATTTGGCAAGAAAAAGAATATACTAAACTGCAAAAATTATAACATGTAACCACTGTTCCCTTCTTGTCTGAAATAAAGATTGGAATTCACGCAAGTGTTTGAAGATATTGTGGCTTCTAATTATGCTAACTTTATGTTCTAAATTGACTTAACCAGACAAGCAATTTGGATCAAACACAAAGAGTCAAGTATAAGATTTGTTGGACTATTTTTGGAGTAATAGCTATTTCAGTAATCTCAGTAAAGTGCCAAAGAAAGTAATCTACCGTATTGTAGTTTTCACAAGTAGTACATTAGACTTGTGGGAGACTGTGAGCTATGGTATGGTACAAAGCCAAATTCCACTGGATTAAGATAAACAGATTATCCTTGTTATTAAAATTCTTTATTAGTCATCAGCAATGGATTATATTTTATGTCAAGAGAAATATTACTCTCTGACAATGGTAGTAGAAAACTGCAGAGAAAAGCACAGCTCTTTATGAATATAAAATGTCACTTTGCATTGCACAAATCAATATTTGTTGAGTTGTAGCCACCTTACTCACACAGTAACAAAGAAATCATCCATCATTCTGGAAACCGCACCCGCCCACAATACATAAATGACATTGCCATTATTTATTTATTATTTCACATTGAAATGGCACACAAACATACATCATCATTAACTACCATAGACTTAAATGGCAATGAATGCTGGATCCCAGTCTGATTCCCCACATTGGGACTTAGTGAATCTGCCCTGAAGATCTTTATGTGGCAATGCATTAGGTACAGTAGCCTGCAATCACCTACTGTATATGACCTGCTCGCCACCACTGTGAAGCTGGTTGGTTCTTTTATTTATTTTTAAAAATGTTTTTCCAGGAAGTAATACATTGAGAGTTACCTCTCGTTTCAAGTATGTCCTGGGCATAGAGTTAAGACAAATAATACATGGTTACATATACAGTTACATAAATGAACAGGGTATACATTATATACAATACATTGCATGCACAGTTAAAGAAAATATATATTATAGGCTTATGTAACAGTTACAGACCATATTAAAATGTGAGACAGCCTTAGTTTTGAAAGAACTTAAACTGGAGGTGGATGTGAGAGTTCCTGGTAGGTTGTTCCAGTTTAGGGGTGCACGGTAAGAGAAGGAGGAGCGGCCGGATACTTTGGTGCGCCTTGGGACCATGAACAGTCTTTTGGAGTCTGATCTCAGATAAGTGCTGCATGTGTTAGGGGTGAGGAGCTTGTTCATATAAATGGGTAGCTTGCCCAAAAAGTATTTGAAGGCAAGACAGGAAAGATGAACTTTGCGCCTAGACTCAAGTGATTACTAATCTAGTTCTTTGAGCATTTCGCATTGATGTGTGTTGTAGTTGCATTGGAGAACAAAACGGCATATTGAATTGTAGAGGGTATCAAGTTTGCTAAAGTGGGTTTCGGGTGCCGAGCCGTATACTATGTCCCCATAGTCGATAATTGGCATTAGCATCTGCTGTGCAATACGCTTTCTGACCAGCAGGCTTAGGGAGGATTTGTTCCTGTAAAGTACACCTAGTTTGGCATAGGTTTTGGATGTCAGGGTATCAATGTGCATCCCAAATGTTAAGTGGGGGTCAAACCACATGCCCAGGTATTTAAAACTATTGTAATAACAGGAGTTAGGGTGGTGTTAGTGTTGGTTCTGATCTGGAGCTCAGTCATTGGAAGCTTTAAAAATGTAGTCTTGGTCACAAATACCATTGTTACAGTCTTGTCAGTGTTTAAAAACAGTTTGTTTTGGGAAATTCAGTTTTCGAGTCTCAAAAAGTCAGACTGAAGTATGTGTTCAAGGTCGGAGAGGCTATGGATGTGTGCATATAGGATTGTGTCATCTGCATACATGTGTATTGAATCTTCCTGACAAGCTGTGGGAAGATCATTGATGAACACTGAGAAGAGTAGGGGCCCCAGAACAGAGCCTTGCGAGACACCACAGGTGATATCCATTGGGTTGGAGTTGGAGTTGGAATAACCGCAGCAGATGAAGGAAATCTAAGACAATAAGTGTTACCATGTTGCCCAATCCCTTTTTTAAACCATAAATGATCCCATATATCATAATGAAACTTACTGTATGTTTTTGTGGCATATAAAACAATCTACAGATACTGTAGCGCCGACGAGTATTCTAAAACAAACCTGGGGCAATCCCCAACAAGACCAAGGTACACGCTGCAACATTTCAGTTACATTTCTGCAGACAGACTAATGGACCATCAGATTAACAGCGGGGGTCCCTTGCAGTCCCATTTAAACTGAATGGGACTACCAGGGACCCCTGCTGTGTTAATCCGATGGGCCATTAATTTCTGCAGAAATGTCACTGAAATGTTGCAGCATGTACCCAGCATGTACTTGGTTATAGCCCCAGATTTTCCAAGGCAAGTGTGACGATAACCTACACAGGTCTATTAATATTACACAAAAATAACTGGGTTGAACTGAACGAGGCTTAAGATATAATAAAGTGATTTTATTCCTTAGGATAGGTAAACACACGAATAATACAGTAACAGACAAGAAGTACACTTACTTTGGGGTTGGGGAATGAGAAGTTTGATGTAGCATTTCTCTTCAGCAATCAGGTAATCATTCAGGTGATATCAGGTAACCATATCAGCAAATGAAGAATGAATGAAGACGAATGAAGACAAAGGATATATGGGGAACAGCAGTTTATAAACCTTTTGTCCCTCTATCCTTAACCTTAAGTACCTGTGATTGGTTTTCAATTACCTCCAGCCAATCTTTGATGGGGGAACACATTTTAGTCCATGCCCCCCTGCTAGCTGGCACAGGCGCAGTAGAACTTTGGGGTCTCATTTCTGTAGCCCCACAGGTTCAAATGGAATGCCAGCCAGTCTACCCGTCTGGATCTCTGACAGTACACCTTTGTTGGAAGGTGATAAATGGGACACTTAAAAACTGCTCTGGTATGAGCCTCCCCCGCCCTCAAATAGACAGGGAGGGTGATAAGACCCTTTGAACAATACTTAAGTCCTAGACAATGGGGCGCCTCTAGGGCCATCTGCTATCTAGGTATGCAAAGGAATTTCCTCTGGGTCTTTGTCCATACCTTGGGACACAGTATTAAACATAAAACATAAACGTATTAAAATATCCGGTTCTGTTGGGTCTAGCAGAACCAAACTTCCCAGTTCTCATGGCCGGAACTGGGACACCATATGGTCCAAAAAGCGACTGGCTACGACCTACGGAACCGGAGTTACACAAATGCACATTAAATAATTTTTTATTTTAATACAAAAATCTCCGCTAAAAAAGAAATCTCAGCTTTTCACTAAATCCCCATTGAAAACAACGGGCTCCTCCGCCATAGACTTTCAATGGTAAATTGCCACCATTGAGGTCAATGGGGTTTCTCCGCCATTGAAGTCTATGGGAAAAGTCCCGAACTTTCAAGGGGGTCCATACTCCTTCGGGTTGGTCCAGGAGGGTCAAGGATGGTTCTGCAGTGATGCCAGAGCAGTGACTGCAGACACCCCAAACCTTGATCCGCTGGGCCCTCCGGAACCGGAGATATGGAGTACCAAAATACAGCATTTCACACTTAGTCATTTTTCTGAGCCGTTTCTGCCGCCGCCGGCAAAGCCTATGGCGCGACCCATTCTTCTCGGTTCGACCCTTATCGGGGGTCCAGGATTTGGGGACCCGGTTGTGGTCGAGTGGTGGGAAGCCTAGGAACTAGGGGCAAAAAGAATTTTATTCCTAGGGGCCCTAGAACTGTTTATTCCCACGCCACTTGACGTTGACCTTGACTTGTAAGTGATCAAAGCTCTCCTATTGAAAATGTATCCGCTTTGCGGTTTGCCGTCTGGACGGCAGCCAACTTGTTCTTCGAAAGTTACCTCGAGGAACCTCCATTGAAGTCGATGGGCCCATTGACTTTCAATGGGAAACCGCCGCTCTCCCTCTCGGACGCCACCTGCTGGTCTTTACAGGAAACAGGACTAAAACAACAAGATTCTCCATTAGAATGCATGGAGCCCTAATGGCGGCCAATGGGGACCTGCAAAATGGTGCCTGAAAAGGCGGGAAAACTTTACAAAGAGCTATAATCATTAAAGGACTATTAACCCTTGTGCTCCCGGATGGATTCCAGTGTGTGTGTGATGCAGACACTGATTAAACCAGACATTACAATGGAACAGGGGAATACACATGCACATGTCATTACAGGGGTTAAATCACTGTTCTGGGTCTTAGCCCAGTTAACCCTATGACTCCCGGGTGAGGTCAGGGGATGGCCAAATGGGGTGTAACCCCTTTAATCCCGGGCCACCCCCTCTCTCCCTCTACAGCAAGTTTAAGGCACGTTTTAGAATACTCGTCGGCGCACCTGTACAGTAGAACAAGGGGCTCAATGAGACTTTATATGTGTATCTTGCCAAAATCAACCATATAAGTATTGGATATTGTTTTTTTGTTTTTGTAACTGTTTGTTTATTTGCAGTTTTAAATGGGGTATAAAATAGAAAAAACTGGAACAAATGGGGTACAAATTGCATATATAATGGCAATATAGAACATAATAGATCAAACATTTTCATGTATACCCATTGGAAATAATAGTATTAATCATAATATAATAAGCTAAACCATTAAATAAAAGAAAATGCGGGGGAGGGGTTTGAAGTGTCCACCACCAATATCTCCACCTGTCTATTGTACTGGGGTCCAAAGAGAGTACTCTGCGCCTCTGAGTTTTAATTGGAGGAAGCCTCCTCCCTCCTAGAGTAGGGCTATCTCCATCTTTCCCCCCTGTCTGCCCTCTGAGATTAACCAGGGTCCCCATATCACTCTCAAGAAGGCAAGGAGCTTTTCCAATAAGGAAATATCTCAGATCCTGCATTTTACAAAAGCTGTATGTAGCCCCCTTGGGCCCTGGAGTCCTGCTCCCTACAGGGAGTTAAGGGGTTAAATCCTTTACAGGACCTAGTTCATGTAGCTAATGTTAAATAGCAAATGTTAAGTCGCTAATATGAAGTAACTAATATGAAGTAACTTATTTCATGTCGCAAGTCACTTGGGCTGGTGATTGGCCAGATCCTGTTGTTCCAGAATGTGCTGGAAAGGTCAACCCTTTAGAGCAGGCCTGCACAACTCGTAAAGCGAGAAGGGCCGAACTGCTCCAAGGAAAAAAAATTTGGGCCGCAAGGGTAAAATCATTATCTCTCCTCCAGCACCTCTCATCATCATCATCATCCTCATATATGTCCCCCAGCACCCCTCATCATCATCCTCATACTGTATCTCCCCCAGAACCCCTCACTATCAACCTTTGCGATACTCCCCATCTATCTCTCATACCCCCATCTCTCCCCCTCACCCACACACATAATACTCCCTCTCCACATCAAACACACAATACCCCCCTGCACACCACACACATCCCACCCCCCCTGCACCTCACATCCTTCTCCCCCCGTGCACCTCACATCATTCTCCCCCCCTGCACCTCACATCATTCTCCCACCCTGCACCTCACATCATTCTCCACCCCTGCACCTCACATCACTCTCCCCCCTGTACCTCACATCATTCTCCCCCCTTGCACCTCCAATCACCCCCCGCACCTCCAACCACCCTCCCCTGCACGTCCAATGACCCCCCTGCACCTCCAATGACCACCCCCCTGCACCTCCAATCACCCCCTGCACCTCCAATCACCCCCTGCACCTCCAGTGACCCCCCTGCACCTCCAATCACCCTCCCTGCACCTCCAATCACCCCCCCTAAACCTCCAATCACCCCAATGCACCTCACATAACCCCCCTGCACATATCCACATTGGGATCAGGGGGGGGAGCGGCCGCAGAAGAGCTCAGCTGGCTTTGACTTCCCCCTCTGTCCCACGTTGCGAGCGTGTGAGGGTTGTGGGGAGGGAGCAGGGAGGGGGAGCGGGCCCTGCGCATGCGCGCCAAGACTGTGGAAAATCGCCGCCATTTTTTTTTTTTTTTTTAAATCTCTTCGTGGGCCGCACAGAGAGGCGAGGTGGGCCGCATGTTGTGCAGGCCTGCTGTAGAGGATGATTCAGTTAGGGCAGCCTTCTCTTTTCCTGCCCAGCAACAGGGGTGGGAAAAAGCTTCTAAATATAAGTTTTCTAGTTTAGTGCAAGTGTCCCAGTATAGGGGTCCTTCAGACACTACACTAAAACGGTATCCTGTCACTGTAGGAAGTAAGTTCTTCACAGCAGGGGCTCATTGAGGAGACCTGGGAGAGCTGCTAAGGAATTGGAGGAAAAGGTTACAGCTCTGTTTTTGGCAGCAGAGGAAAGGCTTGAAAAAGAGTTACAGATGCAGCCACGAGCATCCAAACACTTACCTTGGAAAATCTGGGGCAATCTCCCAGTAATGCTGCAACATTTCTGTGACATTTCTGCAGACAGACTAGTGGCCCATCGGATTAACACAGTGGGGGGTCACTGACAGTCCTAGTCCAACTGAATGGGAATGCCAGGGACCCCCACTGTGTTAATCCAATGGGCCACTAGTCTGTCTGCATAAATGTCAAAGAAATGTTGCAGCATTACTGGGAGATTGCCCCAGATTCTCCAAGGCAAGTGTTCGCATACTCGTGGCTGCCTTCTTTACTCTGCCTACATGCCTCATGGTTGGGGAAACCTGAGTGTATGTGTCTGCATGTAATAAAAAGCAACCTTTGTAACCCAAAAACCAGTTCTGTTGCTGCCCTGAAATTCTGACTGTGTTAATAAAATTGGATAAAAGTTCTTGACACCTTTTTCATTTCTTGCTCAGCACCCGAGCTCTGCACGAGGTTCCAGCACCCTGAGATATAAGGTAACCGCTGAGCATCACCTGCACTCACAAGAGATCTCACTTTAGGAGATAGGGAAGCACATTAGTGTGGCCCCTCTTCTAATGGCCGGGGGTAGATGTGTTACATATAGTTGGAACATCTTGCTTTTTCCAGAAAGTTCCCATGCAGCATCTGGTGGTTGAGAGGATATGGGTAATCAATCTGGTGGAGGCCCTTGGAACATCTGGAACTGGTCTGCCTATCAGGGCCAACCAGGGATCTGGCTTTAGGGTGATATTTAGCATTGAATTTATGAACCGGAATTTCTGCTTTCAGAGTGGGCCAAGTACTGGACACAACACCATATGTGTGATGTAAAACAGATTGGTGAGTAAGAGTTATATATTGCATAAAGCCGGACTCGGGTCATATACCACACGGATTAGCAGTTTGTATGAATTGTCATTAATAACAGTACACGCAGCTGCAGCGGCCGTTATTATAAAAAAAACACGAAATGGAATTGCGGTATGTACCCCGTGATCCTCACTAATGTTTTGCGGCATACTAACGAGACGCACCGGAGTAACACCGCAGGGTCTCTGCTGTGTGAATGCTACCGTAGTCTGCCTGCCTGTAATAGATGCGCAGTAAGAGGCTGAATCAGTCACTAACTGCGTGCCTCTCACAGGCGACCGCGGGGGTTTTATTAACATTCTAACATTACACTAATTTATAAGATTGCAGAGTCCATGCTTTCAGCTTTCAAAACAGTGCTTTGTTGCATGATCCAATCAAAATTGTGGACAAGTTTAAGAATACATGTGCCTGCATAACAATTCTTGATATTCTGAGAATCAATCAGTACTGTAGCTTTTTAATTCTACACTAATCATGCATATGCTTTATGAGGTGGGTGGCATAATGTGATTTGTGTGTGTGCGGGAGGGGGGGAGAAAGCTGTATGAAGGATTACCTGAAGTTCAAAGAAATATTACCAACAGGTCATCATGATGTTTTGATCCCCACACCCCCAAATAAAAATCACAGTATGCCACCCACCTCATAAAGCATGTGCATGACTAGTGTAGAATTAAAAAGCTACAGTACTGATTGATTTTCAGAATATCAAGAATTGTTATGCAGGCACATGTCGAGAAACAAAAACAAAAATAACAAAAAAAAACACTTTTTTTTCCAGACTTGAACATCTAATTGAATGGGAAGTTATACACGCATGCGCAGGAATGTGATGACGGTTCGGGAAGATTAGAGCCAGAAATCCAAGGAATGGTGTGGAATAGGTGTACTGTAGATAAGAAGTTGAAATACTTTAGCCTTGTGTGTGCGTGGGCGAGGGGGGGAGCGCTGTATGATGGATTATCAGTTCAAATAAATATTTTCAAAACGTTATCATATAGTAATGTTTAATGCGCCGAAATGTGATACTGTAACACGCCTAAGCATTTCAACAATGTTCAAATGAGACATACACGCATGCACATAAAATAAAAACAGTATGAAAAGAAGTAAAAGTATTGATTACTAAATAATACATATAGAACTGTGATAATTGTATATTCGAAGAAGACGCAACGTTATATTTTTGTAATACTGTACAAATCTTCAAATTTACAATTACTGCGTGCGCACACACAGACTTGCAGAAAATGTACGGCTGTACTGTAGGTTAAATTGCTATTAGACTTTTATGATAACAGATCGCGATCACCCACTTGAGTTTTTAGACGGTATTGCAGTATTGCAGACAGCGCTAAAAATCCGAACGCTAACATATCGAAAACCACTCCGAAAAAAAAAGAAGAAAACAGACCGCGTCTGGCCACGGTTATCAGAATGGCGCGGCTACGGCCGCCTTAGGATAAAGGCGGTCGCAGCTGTATATTCCTCTGAACTTTCAGGCTATGAGAGGCTACCCTTATTATTGTACTTCCGAGGCCTCCCACACTGTGGAACAGTGGACTATTTTGGCTTCTTAAATGGAGTCCAGTATTTTCTCCAAAAAAGGATTCCTAGCCAAATTGGAGACATATATTTATCAGTGTCGCCTGAATCCCACAGAGCAGGTCGACCAGGACGATAAAACGTCCCGCTTAATCTGTTTTGATTTATTCTAACTGGAAAGGGGGGGAATTATTAATGACAATTGCCACCCCTCTTTTCTTAACTGTAGAAGATGAGAGGAATACGTGAGAGTATTGTTTGTGCGAGAAATTGGGCTGAGAGCCCTTTGAGAAACGAGTCTCCTGTAAAAAGAATATGTCTGCTGCCCCTCTTTTATAGTTGGAGAATGCTATCCTGCGATTATTCGGGCCATTAAGGCACTTTACATTATTTGATATTATTTTTTACTCTGGCTGTTTAAATATATGATAGACAAACTTATAATAGAATAGCTTTTGTGCCTGTGAAGCTTGATTGCTCCTAGGGAGAGGATGCGTGATGATCTGACCCCACCCATTAGGAATGGTAAAATGTAACAAAGAGGTAAGCAATTAAATATATATATATATATATATTTATATTTATGTCAATAAGAGTGCTACTGAGCGTGCCAATGCTACACAACCCCGCCCAACAAAAGGGTCTTTTGTTTGTAAACATTGGCCCACGCTCAGTAGCACTCCTTTTGACATAAATATATATTAATAAATATATATATATATATATATATATATATAATAGAATGTGGTGGGTGTTTGGGGTTAGAGCGTGCTGGAATGTGGTGTAATTACATTTCTAATCTGGAAAAGTTCGTTGATGGAGGTAAGTGGCCCTCTTCCCAGAGCTCACCCCTCCGCCACCATTTTTAACTTGGAGGTTCTACATTTTGGTGAAGTGACGGAACTCACTGTGGTTGTTTCCCCTCATACAGAGGTAAAAGGAAGGTTCATAGTTTAGTGTTAGGACCGATTAATTTGGTTATATCTTGACGTGGTATACAGGCTTATGACGCTTTGGCCAAAGGGTTTAACTAAATAACCAAGTAAATATTATTATTGAAGTATTTAAACTTTATACTTATTACTTTATATGTTTTGTCAATTGGACTTGGCATTGGGCTCCCCTGTCTTTTGTTCACATAGAGAAGAACCATGTTCAACGTTGGTCTCGACATAGGTCTAATAATTATCGGATACAATGCACATAATGCTTCTCCTCTGAATGCTGAGTTGAGTAGCTGCAGAGATTGTGTATTTGTAAAATTGAGCGCATTCATTTATCTGTGTGGATGCAACTGTGTGTAGGCATTCAAAGGTCTGCTAGCATGCACTTGCATGTATTACTGCATGTGTATATATCAGTAAAAGTGTAATTGTATTACTCTAGGTGTATATATCAGTAAAGGTGTAATTCTATTACTGCACGTGTATATATCTGTAAAGGTGTAATTGTATTACTGTACGTATCTGTAAAGGTGTAATTGTATTACTGTATGTGTATCTGTAAAGGTGTAATGTATACTGTTATGTGATCTGTAAAGGTGTATTTATTACTGTATGCTATTCTGTAAAGTGTAATTGTTTATGTATGTGTATCTGTAAAGGTGTAATTGTATTACTGTATGTGTATCTGAAGGTGTAATTGTATTAACTGTATGTGTATCTGTAAGGTGTAATTGTTTACGATGTATCTGTAGGTATTGTATTCTGTGTATATGGTAAAGGTGTAATTGTATTACTGCATGTGTATATATCTGTAAAGGTGTAATTATATTACTGTATGTGAAGAATGAAAAGTTCAGTCCGCGCTCTGGCTCTTTAAACTTGGAGTGTTGGTCCCTCTCAGTTCTCTTGCTGACTTCTGTGTTTATGAGGGTTCTCCCCCACCTCCAAATGTGGTCTCCACGGAACCCCGCTGGTTGATACCATATCAGCAAAACAAGAAAAAAAACACAAAGCGCACAAGATGAGAGATAGATATTGTATTAGCAACAAATAATAAAATTAGTAACTTACATATAAACTTCTTTAATAATCCCCGATTCTGGTGTCTATCACAGGAGTAGGGCATCACATAGGAAGTATGAAGGGTAATCTCAGTTCTGAGAGATCAGACCCGCCGCTGGGGCTGTCTCTGTTCACTCTCCTGTCCTCCACGTTGTGGTAGCGTGGTGCAGAGGTTGTAGCACACATGTGCAGGAACCGGGGCCTCTCATAGGTGTCCTTAGGATGCCTGTCCGTTTTGATAGCATAGAAATGATCGAAATAAGCAGGAACGGTACCACTTGAGTGTGTATGGTGGGGGTAGTAAAACCGCCAGCCAACAACAGTCGCGACGGTTTCGTTTAACAAAAGTAAACTTCTTCAGGCGATATCTGGGACACACTGTTAAGGGTCTTTATAAGGTCTAATTCTGTGCGTCATTGGTTAATACCTATTGGCTGCATGGCCAATCAGGCTATATACTGATAGGGGCGGGCCACAATAGGAAGACCTCCTGTTAGTGCATTTAATCCAGTAATGAATTACACTAATTGAGTATATATATAAGTGTAATAGAAAGTTAAACAGACCTTAAAGGGGAGCCAAAATCTGTGTCCAAATAGTCAAGTGCAATAAAATTGCATAGTAGTAGTAGCATAAAAAACAAAGTATATGTGCATACTGGTAACAACATTAATACATTAAATGACAATAATAAACTTTTAAAATATGGAAATAGAACAAATGGAAAGGTGGGTGGGGGGGAGGGAAGAATTGAAGAAAAAAGTGAAAAAAAAAAAAAAAAAAGGAGGTGGTAGAAAAAAAAAAAAAAAAAGGCTTATAAAATGAATAAAAACCACTGTAATGATAAAGTAGCTAAAAAAATAGATAAAAAGGTATTAGACCAATGTTTGTATCAAATTGCAGATGCATGGTTTCACCTCAAAAAGGGTTAATTCCACATAGTCGTTCAAGCCCCCGGGTACTTGGATTGGAGGGTAAATATCCAGAATTGCTCCCTTTTGCAATCTGAAGATCTATGTTACCAGCCCGTACATTAGTTGTATATGTTCGATGCCAAAATTTAACCCCTATAGTGCTACACTGATGGACATCCTTAAAGTGTGACAACAGAGTGTCAATGGTTTATTAGATGCCAGTAGCTTGGGAATATTAGTGATATTTCTGAGGTGCTCCATCACTCTAATTTTGAGCTGACGTTTAGTAAGGCCCACATACTGTAAACCACATCCACATTGCAGGATATAAATGACATAAGTGGTTACGCAATCGATGTAGTATTATTTCATATCTAATATTCGTCGCTTTAGATTTAAGTAATCCAGATACGCCTGAAGAAGTTTACTTTTAAACGAAACGCGTCGCGAATGTTGTGGCTGGCGGTTTTACTACCACCACCAGTACACACTCAAGTGTACCCTGTCCTGCTTATTTCCGATCATTCTATGCTATCAAAAAACGGACAGGCATCCTAAGGACACTATTGAAGCCCCGGTTCCTGCACATGTGTGCTACACTTGCACCACGCTACCCCCACGTGGAGGACAGGAGAGTGAACAGAGACAGCCCCATCGCGCGGGGTTGATCTCTCAGAACTGAGATTACCCTTCATATACTCCTATGTGATTGCCCTACTCCTGTGATAGACACCAGAATCGGGGATTATTAAGAAATTTTATATGTAAGTTACAATTTTATTATTTGTTGCTAATACAATATCTATCTCTCATCTTGGTGCGCTTTTGTGTTTTTTCTTGTTTTGCTGTAGTTACTGTATGTGTTACGTAGTATCTGTAAAGGTGTAATTGTATTACTGTATGTATCTGTAAAGGTGTAATTGTATTACTGTATGTGTATCTGTAAAGTGTAATTGTATTACTGTATGTGTATCTGTAAAGGTGTAATTGTATTACTGTATGTATCTGTAAAGGTGTAATTGTATTACTGCATGTGTATATGTCTGAAAGGTGTAATTGTATTACTGTATGTGTGTATACATCTGAAAGGTGTAATTGTATTACTGTATGTGTACAGTATATATCTGTAAAGGTCTGCAATGATGCATGTGTACTGTATTTTTACATTTGCAGGCGTACAAGTGTCTTTATTGTGTAGTGTTCTAGTATGCAAGTCTTGCATTTGAAAGATTGGGGACTTTTATTGCATTGGTAATTGATGCATCTTCTAACACAGTGACTACAAACATTTGAGGGACAGTGTGGTAAGAAGAGATTCTTGCTTTCATTCTGCACATTTTCTTCATATGAGTGATTGTTTTTATAGGGAGCTGTACAGAGCCAAGTTGCATGAACAAAGGGAACATTTTGAACATAAAAATGATGTGGATCAAAAGTCAAGCAAAAGATTTAAAGTTAGAAAATACAGCAAAGAATATTTAAAAACGGTCTCCACGTTAATACTGGTTACTGAATGTTTGATGCAGAAAAACCCAGTGTGTTATTGGTTTGTTTTATTTTGGCATTCGTTGGCGGCAGAAAGTGTGTCGGTAAGGGCAGCCAGCCTCACATAATAATGGTGACGCCCGGCTGGCTGTCCCAAAACCGTGTGTAATGGCAGCGGCTTGAATACCTGGACAATGGTGAGTGGGGAAGGGCTGTGACTCGGGTCCAGGAACTGGCTATCGGTAGTGCAGAGCCTTTGTTTGCTGAGATTCTGTGGTGCCTACCGCACATGGGGTATGGGGCTTGCCAAGGGAACCGTTGTGGGACTCAGCCCCGTAGGCGCGATTCCCATTGGCCAGTTCAAATTTCCCACTCACCAGTAGCTCATCCCTGATAGTCGGTCCAGGGTCTCTAAGCCGGCCCCCTCCTCTGATTGGTACAGCCGGACGAGCCCTCATCCTTCAATTGGCTGCACCATCACAATCCGTGCTCTGATTGGTCATGTGGCCTCTGCTCCATGGAAAAATATAGGAGACCGAAGGCTATGTAAGGAGCACGGCCGATCAGAGTACCAGAAAGAACTTGGAGTTGATCTGGAGAGATCTTGGAGCGTCAGACGGAGACTGTGACATCACGACTGGTGGACGATTCAAAAGTGCTATTGGAAGAATAGCACTGAGAAGCCGGAGAAGAAGCTGTTCAGGGCAAGCCTACTGAAGCAGGCCCCTAGTTGGTCCAAAAAATGATAAGTGAAATATAGCAAAGCTGGTACAAGGCACCCCACTATGGAACAATACAGTTCTCTATAGAATAGCAGACATGACTGAGAATATAGAAATTAACTTTGAAATTGTATAAGAGGAACAAAGTTTGCATTGCTGCTAATTGACAAAGGATGCTCCTTTCATTTATCCTCGGCCCCAAGATTTCTGTTGGCAGCCATGGCGGTCCATGCATTCTAAAAGTTAATGGATTGGTGACACAGCGTTTGCCTCAACAATTAAACACAAACTTGTATGTTAGGCAGTCAAACTAAATACCCTGCCTATCTGATGTTTTAAGCCAATGTTATGTAGTATTGTTATCTTGTTAGTTCTTTAATTTTGTGGGGGTGTTTTTGCACTTTTATTTTAATTGATTATTAAGAGCTAAGTTTTAGTTTTAAAATATTCTTTACTATACAAGGAAAAAGTGCACATGAATGGGGGCCTCTCCTTTGTGTCAAAAGAGTGTGTAGTATTTCATCCCAATATGCACCATCCTTTTTGATTAATTGCAACTCAGGCAGGGTGGAGAAATAATCCTCCACGATTTTAGATGCTGGCCGCAATTCAGGGACCTGAGCAGGCTGTACCTCCTCACATTAGAGTCCTCCGGCAACTGATGGTGTAGAATTTGGTTCCGCCTCGACAATGCGTCTGACCTGGCATTCCGGTGTTGTGACGTGATATGCAACAGCAACGTCCCTACGCCTTTCGTTGTGATGTCACGACTTCATCAGGGTTCCTTGCTACAGTCTACTAGTGGCAGTTTCATAGTCCCAAATTCATCAGATTATAGTAATTATGTAATGAGTACCAGATATTCTCAATTTGAAAGCTTCAATTCTATAATATAATACATTTGTAAACAATAGAGGGCTCAATTTACATATCATTGTAACAATTCACATATATATTACATAATACTGCAATACATTATTGTACAATTATATAATTGTATTTAACTGAATAAGATGGAAGACAACATAGATACCAGTATATAGCAACCAGTATATACCAAAGTGGAGTCCATATCAGTTATTTAGAAATACCTGAAGTTCTAAATGACCTCAAATAATGTTGTAATATTGGTATTTACTGACATGGATTCCCACATTACTATATTCTGGAGATAATACCGAAACTGACATTGAATTGGACCCACATATATATTATCCTATTTGAGATGTTTATACATGTGGGGAAACTTTGTAATCAAAATGTGACAACAAAGATAACCATACAATTTGGTAAACTCAATAATAAGGTAATGTAACTAATTACATTGAAAGCGGCCATGCCAACGATTCTCAGGCAATTCAAATCTGTGATTGTTTAATTTGCTGGGATGCCCAACTCTACTGAAGGTATACAGCCACTGTGTGAAATATACATATTCAGTGGAGCCAGGACACACCCACTCGAGTGACATGGTGTATAACTAAATATACAGATGAATAAACTGTGAATAACTAAATGTGTGTTGTACAATGTATTATATAAGTGATGTTAAAATTATTAATGTGAGGTGAATTAACTATATACAAATAGTGATAATTAATGTATACCTAAACAATAGTGTCATTCTTTCAACTAAGGGGTCATGTGAAACATTATAAAAAAGAATATTAATATACCTAAACCAAGGGTCCTGATGTAAACTTATCCCAGAGGGAATGTGAATAACACATTCAACCCAGGCCTCTAAGACAGCCTAACAGAACAAGAGGGAATACAGCTCAAACAACAGTACTAACATCAATGCATTCGTTTAGACCTTTCGGTGTCCCCATAATATATATCCAGTATGTCTCCCTGAGGCATAATTGTTTGAACTTATCTCCTCTTAACAATGAGGATCAAATAGCTTCAATGCCTACCAGGGAGAGGGAACATGGATCCTTGTTATGTGACTTGGAATAATGTCTTGATAGACTGTGTAAGTGGTGCCCATGTAGTATATTGTGGCGATGTTCCAGAAAATGCGTACTTAAAGTACGAGTTGTCCGCCCAATGTATTGGAGACCACATGAACATGAGATCAACAGTATATACCAATGGCCAATGGCCAATGGCCAATGGCTGACATCACATGGTTTATAAGAACCAATAGAATGACCCCCCAATTCTATTGGTTCTAGTAGAGAAAGTTGTAAGGAGGCGGTCACTGCTGCCGCCAGGATAACGATGTTGCTTACGCTTAGAAATAAAAAATAGGTTTATTCGTGCATGTATAGCAAAAAACAGCCACAGAGGAAAACTCTGACGCGTTTCGTCACACACGTGACGAAACGCGTCAGAGTTTTCCTCTGTGGCTGTTTTTTGCTATACATGCACGAATAAACCTATTTTTTATTTCTAAGCGTGAGCAACATCATTATCCTGGCGGCAGCAGTGACCGCCTCCTTACAACTTTCTCTGCATTATCCTTACCTTGGGCTGGAGCACGCTGTTTCCTCTTCCGGATCCGGTGACCCCTGACGTCATCACTGATCGGAGACGCCGGCGAGTCAAGATAGTGAGTGAGTTCTCCCTTGGATCTACTCTCCCCGGCCTCTGCGGTGAGGACTGCCTCTGCGGTGAGGACTGCCATATCGTGGGTGACACCGGGTAAGAGGTTGTGGCGGAGGGCTGCAGTGACTTAGCGGGGGTCCCTGGTTCAGGGATACTGCGGTTTCACTGTTGATATTCCTCCCTACCACGATGTATCCTTCCCGTTGCTGAGCACCATATACACGGGCAGTGGGGTGTTGATACTCCTTATTCTTCAAGCTCTTTAGACATTAGAGTGGGACACTGGTACCAAGAGGTTTTTATTGATTTTTATGCACCTTGTTGCTAACTCTCTTCTGATCTGGATAGTTTTGCTAAGGACAATTCTAGTAGCACCAGTTTGTCTTATGAGCGATCATAAGTTTTTTGCTATTGGTTCTAGTAAACCATGTGATGCCAGGCATTCTGGTTTCTGTGACATCATCTTAAAGGGAAAGGAAGCTGAGCCTTTCTGATTAGCTGGCTTCACTCCCTTTTGATGACGTCACCTCCAAAAAAAAAGCACATGGTTATCCCCAGCCAATCAGATGGTGTGGGAACCATTTCCCTCTCAAATGTGACGTCACAGACCATATAAAAGCCTGTGAAGTCTTATTTGACAGCACAGAGCTGCTAAAGGAGCAACACCTCCCTATTGTATGTATGTCATTATTTATGTAAGGGGGTCACCCCCGGTTCCCCTGATCTTCCTTTGCCCCCTGCCTTACCCCTGTGGCAGTGGAGGAAGGGGATGGCGACTTCTCCCGGCGGGCCCCGCCCTCTTGGTTATGACGCGAGCTTCGCCCTTGCGCATGAAAGATCGCGCACGCGGTCACCATAGAAAAGAGCTTTGCCAAGGACTACAATTCCCAGCAGCCTCTGGGGACTGCACTTTCACCCTTGTCACAGGCAGCATTGAAGCCAATAGAGCTGGCAGATTCCCATGCTGCAGAGTGCAACAATGTTGTGTGCAGACAGGGTTTTTGTCAGTTGGAGCAGGCTAGTCAGTCAGATACCGGAGCAGCCCAGGGAAGGAGGTAGGGTACAGGAGTCAGGGACTCCCTGTACTAGGCCAGTATCCCCAGGGCCCGAGATAGCTCAGCTCCCCAGTAAAGTGAGTGTTGCCAGGGACAGCCCTCAGGTTAGGGACCCTGTCACTTGCATTAGTGGGAGCTGGGGAACAGAAGGAAAGAAAGGCAGCAGCAGACTTAGTGTTAAGTTGCAGGGTGTTGCTGCATGCGCTGATAGTGATCAGTTAAGCGAGTTGGAGTCAGGGAGCTGTGAGGGAAGGAAGGGTGCGGGGAGCGAGTGCAGCTCCTGCACCCATATAGGTACCCACACCCCAGGTAGGCCCCAACTCCCCACTAGATTAGTGGGTAAGTGCTGAGGGAGGCCCAAGATAGGGACGCTGCCCTTAGTGTTAGAGTGCTGCCTTGTCAGAGTCACGGCTGTTAGTGCTGTGAGGTCTGACAGGCAGGCACCTTGTGGTGTAGCACGTTGGCTGCACACATCCAGTGGGTCACAGCTTGTTGCTGCAGGCGCTGGGATTAGTTTAGTAACAGTCAGGGCTGGGAAGAGTTAGGGGAGTGGGGCAGGTTTTTAACCCCTGTAGACCCCTAGGAGTTTTCCCCAAAGCCATTACAGGTTGCTAGGCTGTAGGGACGGCCTATAGTATAGCGCGTGTCACTTAGTGCTGTAGGGACAGGTCCTATGTTAGGGATCCTGTCACGGTAGGGTAGATTAGACAGGGACACAGCGGACGCTGCGGTTCCTGTGAAGCGGTTCGGACCCACGTTGGGGTCCACAGAGACTATTCCAGAGTGGGATCGCCCTGGCGGTCCGCGTGTACAAAGGAGTCCGGTGTAGGATCAGACGGAACCATCACACGACAGATACTTTGTGAAGCCAGTTGGAGATCCGAGCACGGGAGTGCTCGGCAGGTACTATCTAACACACAAGTGCACCAACGGGCCCTTAGTATAAATAGTGACTGCGGAGTCACCCATTGACTCTCTCTGCAAGAGTGCGGGACATTGGGTGGGGTTCTTTGGACACTGGGTGGGATCACCTAGTGTTGGGGAAGCGTCCTGCTGGACGTCGCAGTAAGTGTCTCCTCGAGAGAGGGACACCTGTTCTGGTTATGGTATGGTAAAAAAAGCGTGTATTCAGTAGAAAAACTGGCACATAAACATGGGCTTATGTGCCAGTTTTTCTACTGAATACACGCTTTTTTTGTACCTCCTGAGTGTGCTGTCTCCTTCTTGCCTTGTGATCTTGGGATCCTGGATTTACTCGGTAAGGAACCTATCTATACATTACCTGTATGGGACAAGCACCTATTTCCAATTTGTGTGTGTGCCATCTGCCTATTTTTATTTTATTACACATATATACACACATATATATATATATATATAAATATATACCACAACCTAATACATATTAACTGCAAGCTGAATCAATGCACTCCTATCCACAACGCTCAGCACAGATAAAGCAATGTAATAAAGACCCACAAAACAGATTTTGGGGTAAATGAGCAAAAATACTTAAAAATAATAAGAATAGATGACCACTGCCTGTGCAATCAAAGTATGTAAGTGCATGTACAGTACTAGCACTCTAAGGCAGAGGAATATGAGGCATATCACTGGTTAGGGAGGATAGAAAAGTCCAATCAAAGTCCAGAGGGCATATGGAATTCTGTATATTCAAGGTCAATTTGTTGTGAGTAGTTGGGATGAATTAACTTACTGTACATTTCATGTAAGTACTTTATGATTAAGATGACGTTAAGAGGTATTCAGTTGTTAAATGTTGTTGCAAATTAGTGTTGAAGATCACAAGTCTCTCCATATAAAATATGTCTGTATTCAGGATAGCTGACACATTCTGCTGAATTACCATATTTACTGTATGTTGGTTGCAAAATGTTATACGTTCTAGCACTCTGTACTACTGTATGATGTATTCCAAAGGAAGGAATCTCTTCTTTTTATTTCTATCTCATTGGCAGAATAATTACCTTCCGGTGTCCTTCAAGTGAGGTGGGATTATTACCCACCTAGAAAAGAAAGCTGTGGAAATGGAAATGTCTCGTGCTCTAAGATAGCGGTGCGCAAAGTGGGGGGCGCGACCCCCAGTGGTGCGGGGGAGATTTTGCTGGGGGGATGGGGGTGCGGGCAGTTTCAGAGGCCCCGCGCTCTTTCCCCAGGCATTTAAATTAAATGCCGGGGGATCGCGTCAGGCCCTGCAACTGTGTACTTACCGGGATTCAGCCGGCTGTGACATCACACGCATCAAATGAAACCACGGGTCACGTGACGTGACATGACCCCACAGCGTCATCTGACGTGGATGAAGTTAGGCGCAGCACTAAAAGTTTGCGCTCCCCTGCTCTAAGAGACTTTGGCACATCTAACTAAAATAACATAGTATAATAGGGATTATTCTAAATGTAATTATCACCAACACAAGAGACCTGTCTGGGGCTCAGAGTGACAGACTTCCTCACGTAAATTGCAAGTCTGTACCTATCCAGTGCTCCCTCAATGGCCACAGTATTAGTGACTTCTGCAGAGAATCATGTCTGCATCTGTCCGTTGCTCCTTCAAAGCAATTGAGACCCACTCTGATGCTTCAGTGGCTTCAAGTTAATCCACAAGCACAGAAAAGTAAAGCTGGACTGTTTACACGTTTTTCTAAACCATTTGCTTGTCAAGAGCCTTTATCGGAAACATAATTTTTACTCTATTAGTGGCGGTTGTAACGCAACATATGGTTGAATACCAAGCACACTTTATATTAACAGGTATTATTATTAACAATAAACAAAACGGAGTACTTCACTTTTGACTACCGGTCAATGGAACTGTACAGACATATACAGTTGTGTGAAAAAGAAAGAACACCCTCTTTGAATTCTATGGTTTTACATATCATGACATAATAACAATCATGGCAGGTCTAAAAATGAGGTAAATACAACCTCAGATGAACAACAACACATGACATATTACACCATGTCATAATTTATTTAACAAAAATAAAGCCAAAATGGAGAAGCTGTGTGTGAAAAACTAAGTACACCCTTACTGCTTCCATAGGAATTAAGATGCTAAGTAGCAGACAGGTGCTGCTAATCAAATGCCCTTGATTAATTGTTCATCAGCAAGTGTGACCACCTCTGTAAAAGCCGAAGTTTTAGCAGTTTGCTGGTCTGGAGCATTCAGGTGTGTGTTAACACAATGCCAAGGAGGAAAGACTTCAGCAATGATCTTAGAGAAGCAATTGTTGCTGCTCATCAATCTGGGAAGGGTTATAAGGCCCTTCCCAAACAATTTCAAGTCCATCATTCTACAGTGAGAAAAATTATTCAAAAGTGGAAAACATTCAAGACAGGTGCCAATCTTCCCAGGAGTGGAGGTCCCAGCAAAGTCACCCCAAGGTCAGAGAAATTGCAAAAAACCCAAGAGTTACATCTCAGACTCTACAGGCCTCAGTTAGCATGTTAAAGTACATGACAGTACAATTAGAAAAAGACTAAACAAGTATGGTTTGTTTGGAAGGGTTGCCAGGAGAAAGCCTCTTCTCTCTAAAAAGAACATGGCAGCACGGCTTAGGTTTGCAAAGTTGCATCTGAACAAACCACAAGACTTCTGGAACAATGTCCTTTGGACAGACGAGACCAAAGTGGAGATGTTTGGCCATAATGCACAGCGTCACGTTTGGCGAAAACCAAACACAGCATATCAGCACAAACACCTCATACCAACTGTCAAGCACGGTGGTGGAGGGTGATTATTTGGGCTTGTTTTGCAGCCACAAGACCTGGGAAACTTGCAGTCATTGAGTCGACCATGGGTCATGCAACAGGACAATGATCCCAAGCACACCAGTAAATCTACAACAGAATGGCTGAAAAAGAAAAGAATCAAGTTGTTGCAATGGCCCAGTCAAAGTCCAGACCTCAACCCGATTGAAATGCTGTGGCATGACCTTAAGAGAGCTGTGCATAAACAAATGCCCACAAACCTCAATGAACTGAAGCAACGTTGTAAAGAAGAGTGGGCCAAAATTCCTCCACAACAATGTGAGAGACTGATAAAGTCATATAGAAAACGATTACTTCGTTATTGCTGCTAAAGGTGGTTCTACAAGCTATTGAATCATAAGGTATACTTAGTTTTTCACACATGGCTTCTCCATTTTGGCTTTATGTTTGTTAAATAAATCATGACACAGTGTATTATGTCGTGTTGTTGTTCATCTGAGGTTGTATTTACCTAATTTTAAGACCTGCTAAGGAACAGATGATTGTTATTATGTCCTGATATGTAAAACCATAGAATTCAAAGAGGGTGTACTTTCTTTTTCACACCAATTGTGGTGTGTGTGTATACATACATAATATTTATATATGAGATTTAGATAGAAGAGAGAGATAGAGATACTAATAGATATAGTGATGATATAGAGAGACAACAAGAGAAGAGATATAAGTATAGATACTTAAGAGATATAGAGATATCATACAGTAGATAGAGATAGAGTACATATAATATATAATATAGATAAGTATATAATAGATATGGTGTGGTACCTAGTCCTGAAAATAACCAGGTAACAGGTACTCACCAAAAAATAGACATTTTACCGGGCTGGGTAGCATAGACTTACCTGCAGATGATGGCGGAGGGTGAAGAGGACCACGGCGATATCATGGGAGCAGCGGCAGACACCCTTGTGGAGTTGGCAGTAGAGGACATCTTTTTTGAGCCAGTGGGAGCAGCAGAACACATCATAGCTGATCAATATAGCCCTCACATTCTTAGCTCTCCTGCATGACATCAGTGCCAGTGATCGAAGTCCAGAATGTTCTCGTCACTCTGTAATATGTGCCAGTGTTTTTTTTTATTTTTTATTATTGTTTCTACTTTCTTAGACATCAAATAATTTGTGGTAACTATTGATATTTCCCTGATAAATTCCTACGTGTTGTGGAATTTAGTAAGTCAACGTCTTATTTAGTCATAGCTTTATTTTTTAAAGATTGAAGTCTCCTAAAAGCGTACCCTCATTCAGTGAATTTATTAATATTCTCATTTGTCCTCCTTTCTAAATTACTAGCTGTACTTACTATTCTCCGTACCGTTAGTTATTGGCTGTACGGTAAGCCATTTTTCAAACTGGATGGATGAAAGCTACTGGCTTGCAAAAGAGAGTTTTTTTAACAGTTGCTTTAACAAACATTCGTCTCCAGAGTACCCTGTGATTTATCTACTCTAACGTCCAAGAAATTAATAGTCTCTACACTTTTGGCACTGATAAAACTGATGGTCTCATGTGGTGAATTTAGATAAGTGACAAACTCCTCAAAGAGAGTCTGTCCTCTCCATAAAAGGAAGATGTCGTCTATATAGAAATACCATATGTCCACGGAATAGCTCAGAACAATACACAAAAGGTATTTTCAAACCAGTCCATACAGGTGCGCCGAAGAGTATTCTAAAACTTGCCTTGGAAAATCTGGGGCTATCGCCAACAAGATCCAGATACATGCTGGGTACATGCTGCAACATTTCAGTGACATTTCTGCAGAGACTAATGGCCCATCTGATTAACACAGCAGGGGTCCCTGGCAGTCCCACTCAGTTTGAATGGGACTGCCAGGGACGCCCACTGTTAATCCGATGGGCCATTAGTCTGTCTGCAGAAATGTCACTGAAATGTTGCATGTACCTGGGTCTTGTTGGTGATTGCCCCAGATTTGTTTTAGAATACTCGTTGGCACTACAGTATGATGGGGCCATATTAGACCACATAGCTGTTCCTTGCACCAGGGATGGTGAAACCCATGGACAGCTGCAGCCGCTCAATAGGTTACCAGCAGCCCATGCCTTTTTTCCCAGCATCTGGGGAATGCCACTGTGTTTTTCTTAGCATTCTCTAGGCATGGGGAGTGTTACGGTGGCTACAACTGTAGGTCAAAAGTAACAACTTGTTTAGTTATGTTATTGCCTTAATGAGTACTGGCTGCTCATTGCTCAACAGTGGTAAAATGATCCTCATTGTCGTATGGTAATCAGGGCACAGTTCTAACTAGGCTGTAAGTTTCTTTATACATTAAATGTTTGTATGACATTCTGAAACTCTGAATAGACTCCTCCATCTGTAAATGCTAATGGAAAAAAGCTGTTGTATACCTAAATGAGTCCGAAAAGATTGTGCATTATTTTAAAGTAATGGAATAAATTTTCAATTGGTGCTACATTTTTCCTTTTTAAATGTTGTATTGGAGATGCCCAATCTACTGTCTTCTACACAATTATTGGTAGCTCTACATTTCCACAACTCTCTCCTATAGCTAGTCTGTAAGTTGATCGTTAAAGTTAACCAGAGTTCTGAAGCACAAGCTATGCTGAATGTTAGTTGGGCATTAAGAGTTAATGGTTTTTCCCATTCTTTGTTCATTATATGATGATTTCCAAAATCCACAAAAAACTGCAGTCACTCTTCAAAGAGCACATGTTTGTGTGTGGCTGCGAAGTTAATTAACTACAGACCCCTGAGACATACGGCCCAGCCAATTACTGTATCTTAACATTGTAGCATGGATTTGTTCTGCACATGGCTAAAAACCAAGCATTTGACTAAAACCATGTGCCAACAGCAGCTTTTATCAAAAAAATGTACTATGCAGATATAGATTTGCCATATGCTTTTAGTCAGTGGGGACAAGCTTAGCTGAGCTATGATATTTATCTAAATAAAACCCATAGGAATTAAAATCGCTAACTTCACTAGGGGGATGGTTGTGTAACCATAATGTTAAAGAACTGTAACTTACACATTATTATACTCTGTTCATATCATTGAATGTCTCTCCCTAACTAAACCTGAATGCCCCATTTCAGAATTGCATATTTTTTTAAATGTTATGTTCCCATTTGTCTTATTGTAAGGAAGAGGTGATATTACCATGGAATATTTCATGGACAGTTAAGGAATGAAAGCTATTGAAGTCCTTATGAAATCCCTCAAACAGTTTCACAACAGATTCTACGTATCATCTACTATTACTGTCCTTCCTTAGGGCTGGGACCCGCTGCGCCCGTTGGCGCGGGCGGCGGCGTGAGCTCAACTTACCATTGCGGTTTGAACTCACGATCCGGTCCCAGTCCCTCCTCACTTGCAACTTGCGACATACTGTGACGCGGCAGCCAGCAGGAGACACGAGAGAATGGTGTTCTCTTGCAGCAACGCGTCACATGGTACGCGAAGGGGCCAATCAAAGACTGGCTCCCTTCAACCAATGGCAAGCCAGCCTCCTGAGTCCCACAGCCCAGGCCGCCTGTCCCTTCGGCTCAGTCCCTGACTGTGCAGCTCACAGCCCTGTAACACAATCAGAAGCTGCAGTTCTGACACGCCAAAGTGTCTATTCATCCTTTAATCTAATTCCATAGCAACCCCCGATCCATCCAACGGCAGCGGGAGCCGTTCCCCCCGCCACACACACCCAGGAGCTGCTTTTGTTTGGGGTTTTTTTCAAGGGCGGCTGTTTCCAGCAACATTGTGGGGTGGGGGGGGGGGGAATGAGAGAGGGGAGGGAGGGAATTAAACAAAAGACAATGAACAAAAAAAGCCCTAAGTGCAGCCCATGAGCGGAGAGGCAGCGGATGTTTGACCGGAGCTGATCCGGTGTTTAGGACCGTCCTGGCAGGGTAATGCTACAAGTGGAGCCCCGACCCGTTTGGCCACGCCCCCCCCCCCCCCCACTCCGACAAAAGTTTCCTGTAGACCGCAGATCGCGGTACAGCGAGTTGCACGCGCCGCCGGCAAGCAAGCCAGCCATGCGGACGCGTGCAAAGGGACCTTAGCCTTAGACACTACTGTTATCATAACAGAAGATGGTTGCATTGAAAAAGGTATTCTAATAAACACCCAGTCCACTACAGATATCTACATAAAGCCAGATTCCCTTCTTGTCACACACAAGATCAGTAGTTTTCAGCCAAACTCTCAACTCAAGATACCACGGGAGCTGCTCAAACACAATACAGGCATACCCCGCATTAACGTACGCAATGGGACCGGAGCATGTATGTAAAGCGAAAATGTACTTAAAGTGACGCTCTACCTTTTTTTCACTTATCGATGCATGTACTATACTGCAATCGTCATATACGTGCATAACTGATGTAAATAGTACATTTGTAACAGGCTCTACAGTCTCCCCGCTTGCACACAGCTTCGGTACAGGTAGGGAGCCGGTATTGCTGTTCAGGACGTGCTGACGGGTGCATGCACGAGCTGCCGTTTGCCTATTGGGCGATATGTCCTTACTCGCGAGTGTACTTAAAGTGAGTGTCCTTAAAGCGGGGTATGCCTGTAGACACATTAGCTTACTTGATAATGTCTTTATTAGACAAGATCATTCTGCCTACCAAAAAGAAAAAAAATACCCAATGCTACATCCAATATGACAAAATACATAGTGAAAAACTTCAATATTAGTATTCTCATGAGTAAGGGTCATTTAGTTAAACCCTTTGGCCAAAGCGTCATAAGCCTGCCGCCGTGTCACGGCATGACCAGTGTGCAGGTCCTAACACTACCGGTGAAAATTCTCCTTTACCTCTGCTGGAGGGAGAATGGCCTCAACAGACCTGTCCTGTACAGGAACATGGAAAAGTCTGCTACTTAAAAAGTGGGTTGATAGTGATTAGATTTTAAAACCCCTCCAAAGTATTTGGTTGCCCTAAAAATATTAAAAGGCACTGTCCCCATAAACGTCTCTATGCCACACACTATAGCGTGAAGTCCCATTTGGAGAAAAGCCCTATGTGAAATAAAGTTATTATTGCAGAAGAGAAGCATGCTTGTTCCCAAACTGACCATTTAATTTCCCTTCCAAAAATGGGGAAATTACATTTCCAAAGAATTTCATTCATGTACAAAATGAATTCTGAAAAAAATAATAAGCTGTAATGTGGATAAATCTGCTTCCATATACGCATGTTACCAACATTTGTAAATATACAGTATGTCATGCGCTTCTCCTTGCCTATGTGCTTGGTGATGTGTTCTCATATTCTATGTTATACAATACTAAGACTTTTTTTATGCAAATAAACCGTTAATAATTGAAATTAACTACTGTGTCATAAAAAAAAAACAAAAAAAACTTTGCAGGGATAGTAGTCTCCTGGCGGCATAACATAGAACCAGATAAAGCTCAACCCCAATATAACGCGATCCGTCACAACGCGAATCCGCTTATAACGCGGTGCAGGCGTGGCTCCCAATTTTAGTATTTATGAATACTTTACAACACGATTATTGGTATCTTAAATACTTTATTGTACAAAGCATACATTATGTCTAACGTGATCCGCTTATAACGCGATGCGATTCTTTGGACCCCAAGCACAGCGTTATAAGGGGGCCGAGCTGTACATATCAAAGAAGAAAAATGCTTCCAATTGAAATGTTTTTCCTTTGAATTTTTTTTTTGATTATTTTGCACCCGGGAGGTCTGGGTACATAACCTCCTTGGATCCTTACACGGAGGACAGCAGAATGTAGTTATATAGGAAATGGATGCAATACTTTTATGAGAATTTCCAGAAAGCTAGTGGTAATATCAGAAGCAACACACCCCTAAAAAGAAAAACAATCAGAAGTCTTCATTTTCCCCCAAAACAGAATATTTATTAAACAATAAAATAAGCGTTCTTTAAAAGTTTTGCTACATTGTTTGGTGATTGTTTACAAGTCAAATGACTTTCTTATGCAATATTATGGAGACAGAAAACACAATTGACGAGAGACAGTGGTAAGTGGAAAGACAATACCAGCTCAGTAACTACTAGTAAAACACAAACTAAAGAAATATATCACTTGTGTGTTCTGTATGGTAACACACAAGCAAACAACTTGTACTGTAAATTAGGTAGGAAGTGTTAAATGTAGGATGTCACTTGGGTTGCTCAATTAAAGAAGACGACGTTGAGTTATGAGGCTACATGATGGTTAGGAGTTGATGAATGGTCGCCATTTCTATGTACCTCACGCCCAGAACGGTTTCTTCTCAATGATTCACACACGAAATGATACAAGAGAAGTAAGCAGCAAACCACACTTTATGGCTATGGTGGTTAATAATGTAATAAACTGAGATAATTCTGATCACATGGTAACTCCCACTGAAGTAAATGGGAGTGCGTGTTCGATAGTACCCCGATCAGCACTACTGCAGTTTAATGAATTACCCCCTAGGAATTCTATAAAGCCCACACTAAATGTCTTCCCCCCTTTTGGGCTGCAGCAATGTCACGTGTACCTTGCTCACCGAGAGCAAATGTGCTCCATGTAAACCCCCCCCCCCCCCCCACACACCCAAATTACAGGCAGGTGAAGAGTGGTTAAAAGAGGAATAATATTGTTTCATACCAATATTCATTCACACCAAGCTACGGTATGAAAGTTCAAAATGTCTCTATTAGGGCAAAACTGGGATTGATAGTCATTAAGTCACTTTTAGACAACCCCCCCCACCCCACCCCACCCCAAAAAAAACACATTGGAGTAAACATCTCAAGAACCAAAAGCCTGTTCCAGCAACGGTTCATGACCAGGATACCTGCATTTTAAACACCTGGGTGTCTATTTATAAAATCTAGGGCAATCACATTCTTTTGCACCAGGTTTAACCCAGTAGGCTGCTGTTGTGTTTGTTTTTACCGAGTAGAACAGGCCTGGAGAAGCTTGGTGAGATGTCCTGTACATTGCACATCTTGATTGGTTTCTGTCATAATACTCTGGACAGGAGAGTTTGGGTCCCTCTTTCCATCATATGTATCAACTTTATAATCCTATGACCTGAACACCATGTTACTCTAACTGATTTTGCTTGTAATTGTCCTATGATGTAATACAGCATATGCATTACATATACTGTGCACTGTCTTTTGCCCAATATTTTTCAAAGCAAAGCTCCACATTATTATTCATTTTGAGCTTATACCAGAATAAAAAATATATGCACATGTGATTCCTATTTCAATAGACCGTAAAGCGAATTAATATGTTCGCAAGGTGGCATGAGGACCGAATATATATATATATATATATATATATATATATATAGCAAGCTTCACAGGTCAGCTAAAAAAGTAGTGCCGAGATTTTGTCTACCTTCCTCAAATGACAAAGTGGTCCTGCAACAGGATACAGAGAACATTGCATCCCTCATGTTAAAATGAGCGACACAAAGACCCTAAAACTGCATCTGTCGGTACACACTTGAGCTGTGTTCCCTTTCCATCTAAAAAAAACAGAGTTTGCATATCAGTGCTACCATCAGAAATTTTGTTTTTATTTGCTCAATCTTCCAACGTTTCGGTCCCATGATTGACCGAAACGTTGGAAGATTGAGCCATTAACCAACTTTTTTTTTTTTTTAATGGTATCCCCGGTGTGCAAACTCTACTTTTGGGTTATCTGATGTATATGCCGTTCGATCAGCGCTGGTGGGTTTTACTTTGCACTCAACAAATGTTTTGTGTTTTTCGATTTCTGATGATTTGAGGGAGGATATTCACTCTTCTAGCTTCCCTTCCCATCGAACACACAGCAGTGTTGAGAAAGTCCTCTATCGTTGGTCAGCCTGAGCAGAAGTAGGCTGCAGCACCCTGCAGTTCTGCTGCCCAATATTACCAGGGTCGGCATCACGGGCAGTGCTCCTGTTGTAAAGATCACAATGCTTGGCCCAATTATTGGGACATAAACGCAAAGCATTTGCAGAACTCCCATCCTATTTTCTATACATTAACAACCTCTGCGACTTCTGTCAACAGCAATAATATGCATACAGTACCCACCTTCATTACTAGCCGATGGAACACATTACATGTAGTCTAACTAACGCAAAAACACAACGCTCTGTCTACTGCATTTAACAACCCAAAGAGCAATGCTCCTTTAAGTGTTGATATTTAACCCCTGCAATGCTGGGCCGGCAGAACATTAGGGAGAAACGTTTTTATTTTTAAGGCAATATCTGAGGTTAACCAGTCCATGTTACAGGCTGTGTTTAAATAAAACACCCCCATTTATTTATCAATCAATGGACTCAAAAGAGCCAAAGGCTATGTGTTTATCCTCATTCACGTTTATTGGTCCCACTTAGCAAGTTATTTTCAGCATGTATTAAAGCAAAATGGCTCACTCAGGTAATACCCTTCTGTTCTAGGATCAACATCTGTTTTTTTATAGCATATTTTAGTTTAAGCAAAACACACAAAAAAAGGTAAATCAGGTGGAAGTAGTAATACATTACCGTAAATAAAGAAAAACATTGTGACCAAGTTCAGTAAGGCAGCAAAGAGGGTGGTTACTAAACAACTCAAATTAATTAAGATAGTCAACTATAACTATAACTACATACATATGTATCTTCTTAGGTACTGTAACTTATAATAGATTACATTTGACTGCAGAATGAAATATGTAATCAGATGTAATAAGATAATTGAAGGATATTGTCTTAATTTATATCAAGTAAGTGAACATGTGCATTAAATACGACTCTTACATAGACTAATGCAGAAGTGGCCAACCCCAGTCCTCAAGGGCCCCCAACAGGTCAGGTTGTAAGGATATCCCTGCTTCAGCACAGGTGTCTCAGTCAAGCACTGATTGAACCACCAGTGCTGAAGAAGGGATATCCTTTAAACCTGACCTGTTGGTGGCCCTTGGGGACTGGAGTTGGCCGCCCTGGAATAATGCTTCATGTGCTCCACTCACAGCAGACTTCAACACATTAAGGCTGTGGACAGGGTGACGCTGAGCGGGCGCTATCCCGCTCAGCGCGATCAAACACATTGCTAGGTGTGTGGTCAGCGTGAGCGCGCGCACATGTGCCCGTGAGCAAGTACATTTGTTTCTGCCAATCGCTGGCACGTCACGTGATCGGTTCGCCCAATGCGGGCGAACCAGCTCCATAAAGTCATGGCTACGCTGCCCCCTACGCACGCAACCAGCAGGACACAAATCCCCTGAGCAGAATGAGCACCGAGCGCGGTCTCCCTCACCCTGGCCGCAGCCTTATACTGCATGCTGAACACACATTGCTGCTAGAACAATGAAAAGAGAGAGGCACAACGTAGGTGCAAGCAACAACGGATGCCTGAGGCGGGCACATACTCCCTATATCATAGGCATTGCAAGTCCATTAAATGTGCATTGCTTATTTGTGGAAATAAACACTTATCCTCTAACACGCTTTAATAAGCATCAGAAATCTTCCTTGCCATAAGTGTTCTCCATGAATTAGTCTTTGGAGCGGTTTAGCCAGCAATATGTATTGTCAGTATACGTTTTGGAGAGATGCAATAATGCGTTTGTACCTCCAGTCTCCAAATATTGGAAGTTTTAGTGAGCTGGAAATATGTCGTCGTACTTGTTTACTTCACAGAATGTTAATGTTCAAGGAGAGCTTTTAATTCATCCAGGCTATGAACTTTAAAAAACCTGCAATAGATTTTATCCCCTCAAAAACGTCATTGAAAAATTGGATGAGTGCAGAAACATCAGACAGGATGATGACAAAAGCACATAACAAAGGCACTAGAGAAGGAGGCTTGTATGAAAGAGGATACACATGAATATTTATGAGCCTCATTACTTAGCTAACCAGGGACATAAATGATAGGATGGATATATATATATATATATATATATATATATATATATATATATATATGTATATATATATATATATATATATATATATATATATATATATATATATGTACATATCTATATAATATATAATAAAATCAAGAATGAATAAATGATACGTTCTGTGGCTAACAAAATGCTTTTATTTGTGTGTGTGTGTATATATGTGTATATATATATCAGCGACCTAAGAAACACCAATGGAACTACCAGTGCATCTCAGCTACTATGGACGGCTTTCATTTGGGAATAAAAAGACCCCCTTATTCATTACAGAGAGAGTAGCAGGTTATTATTCACAGTGAGCTTTGCAAAAAGCGTCCATTCACCTGCACTGATGTTAATCCATCACACTAACTCAATTTGTCACCATGACCAGTGACTTCAGAGGACGGGTCGGCAAACACAACTATGCAAATATTGTAGCAAAATTAAGGCTAAATTAATCCCTTTTTTTATATTGAATAGTAAATATTTCTGTTCATAAAGAACAATCATTCATACTGTATATCAGAACACATATACCTAGACCATCCACACACACAAATAAACTATAGCATTAAGCCTAAATGAGAGAAATGAAGAGAGACTAGCACATCCTGCTACTTCATGACACAAACGAGGTGGCTTCAAGTTTGCGATGGTCAGAGCTCATTAGAAGTGCTGAGACAGGACAAAACAACAGCTGCTCCTCATGTCAGAAGGGACAGATATATATAGGTTGGCGTTTACTCATCATGGACAAAAATATACATTTATTACATAACAGAATGCTGTGGATTCAAAGGAAACAACTACCCGTATCAATGGTTATCGCCCAGGGCTGACAATATTCCTAGGGTACCTTTTCAGGGTCAAAAGACTATTGCAGCTCATTTGACCATTCCCAACGAATATTACATGAAATACCTTATGGACGTATATTCTGTGTTACTAGCAACAGTACGAAGAAGCTTATGCTCTGCTGCAACCATTACTTACAAATCAAACCTTTGTTGCTGCAAAAATAAGGCAAAACCACTGCAAAATACTACACCAGGTTTATCCAACGAAAATATTCTGTTGCTTCTGTGAAATCTGGGGCCAGGGGTTTTTGTTTTTTTGCACCAGCTTAATTTGGGGGCAAATACATAGATCCATTGATGCAAACAATGTACAGTATTCTGCACAGTATTTTATGCAATATTTAAAAAAAGAAACAAAAAAAAACGTACACCTGGACAAGAAACCCGCGAGGATTTAAAAGCTCCATATAATACTGTATGTGAGAAAAACTCTCATGTTTTGGTCCCTTAAAAGAAATCTCAACCTACGACTCTCCTACAAATAAAAAAATAGCAACGTGTTAAAACAATAAAGAAAATGAAAACCATAACAAGTACATATGACATGACAGTGATACAGTAGTCAGCCAGTACTCAATGACATCCATGGTGTATGTGCAAAGTTGAATGTTTTTATTTGACCATGTTCTGTGTGTAATCGCTGAAAATGTGAAAGTGATCTCACCTGTGCGAACTTTCTGCAGTTCAAGTCTTTACAACAGAATGATGCTTCTGTCCTTCGATATGAACTCGTTTATGATCACTAAGACTTATCCGGACTTCGCATTCCTTCTGTACACTAATTGCGTGTGTAAAATGTTGACACCCACTGAGCTATGTAGGTTTGAAGCACATTGGGACATCTAAAGAGCTTTAAAAGGAGCAGTTCCTCACGGTCTCTATTTTATTTTTTATATAGGAGAGAAGCAGGCGGGTCTCCGGAGCTGAATCACATTAATTTCAGCTCTGGGAACCCTCTGCTTCCCAAGATACTTCCCCGGTAGTTCCCCTCCAAGGGAAACAACATGGAGGTTTAAATCTCCAGCTTCACGCGTGTCAATATGAAGCTGCAACGACTTCTCTTAGGCCCGCGTGACGCTGGGTATTTTAGACCTCCGTGTAGTACCGGCACCACCTTTTCTGGTAATATCTCGGACGCAGGGGGTCCTTGGAGATATGTATTAAAAAAAAAAGAGGGGTGTGGGTGTTCAATGTGGGAAGGTTTCTTTAAGCTGTGACTTTTATAAACGATGTTTGACTTTACGAGGACATCAGAAGATTCAAAGTGTTAATAAAAAACAAACAAACTTACAGTCATGGCTTTATATAAATAGTTCCAATTCAACAATGGACGTTAACTATGTTTAATTTGATCTGGTTTCATTGATAAAATCCTTGGTAAATCTGGTGTACAGTAGTATTTTTGCCATAATTTTGCAACTGCGGGTCTTTGACAAATGTAAGTTTAAAAAAATAAAATAAAAAGATGAGGCATTAATAATCATTAGAAATGAACAGGGAAGGAGAAAGGCAGTCACTAGCAAGCAGTAGCATTTTCTATTCTTGGATTGTACTTGCAGCAGATTAGAGGCCTTTTTGGGCTGAACGTGAATGAGAAAATCCTGATAATTTCCCAAACAAAAACAAAGACGAACTTGACTTTGGTGCCATGTAAAAAAAATGTCCAGCATAAACTATACAGAGACAACAAATCTCACACACACAAACACACACACACACACACACACACACACACACACACACACACACACACACACACACACACACACACACACACCAGCCTTTACCGGACGACTGGAACCTTGTTGATATACAGTATGTGTACGAGGTACTTTAACTACTGTATAACATGCAAAAATAGGTTTGGGCAAATAGTTTTTACCGGCAGGCTCTATATACTGTATGTGTATACGCACACACGGACACACACGGCACATTTTTTAAACCCAAGATAACAAAACACATCTCACTGTAGAGTTTCCATAGAATTCAATGGCAAGGTCATGACCCATTATATATCTATATCTCACCTGATGGAACAATGATTTTATATATATATATATATATATCCATATATATCCCATATATATCCATATATATCCCATGTGTTACTATGGGCCAGTAAGATGCTTATATTGGTTTACATGTAAAACCTGGTAGCATCATTAAAATAGTTGATGCAAACTACTGTATAATATACTCATCACAGCAACTACAGCACCAAGTTAACCCTTTCCCTGCCTGAGTCACCGCCCCGCGATGTCAGCCCCTCGGTCAATGTAAGGGTTAAGTGTATCCGCACGCCAGCAGATACTTCTCTCATGGCAGTTATTCTCTTAGGCTGGCCGGGTTTGGTCTGGATGAGAAAATAAAGTAACAATTAAACTGGGGATCAAGAGATTGTGAGGCTGAGATTTGGAAAATCCTGTGATTGTCTGCTCTAATGATTGATACCTGTACAGGTGTGTGTGCTGCCGTAGCTTATTTCTATTATCCCGTGACTTGATGCTGGATAATAGCATTAGCATGTTATATACTCAAGTCTATCAATTATTTTCATTAACCCATCGACTCAAGTTTTTGTAAATAATTCACCACAACGTGTTTTTCTTTTGTCTATTACTAGCAGACAAAATGACATTCAACGATATGCTTTCCTCCTACACGTGGATTTTTCTAATAGTACTGTACAGTTTTACGTTTTTTTCTCTGTGTTTTTTATTTTATTTTTTATAGCAAGAAGTGCAAAATGTCTTAGAAATACAGTAATGAAGGTCGTCAGAAGTGTATGGTTTACATGCAAAATGTGTCACAGTTTACAAAGTCGTGTCCTTTACAGACCCCCGTTTTATGCTCTACTTTATTCTCTCTTGTTTGCCAACACGCCTTGGTGTTGCCTATTGGTGTAGTATCTGTGGCATGCGAGCTCGATGAGCTCAAGCCCACCGAGGAACTTCTCCTGCAGGACAAAAATCACAATCATGATTAAGAAATACCATCGCACAAGGCTATACATGGACAGCAACACGCACATCGCTACAGAGAAGGACGTCCAGTAGAGCAGTGACATGAACTTTATCAGGTGCACCCTGAATTCAGACTTGCAGGGTGGAATTTTACTTCGTCTTGTGACATCAAAGTATTTTTCCCCTTCATAGAAGGCACGTAAGCGATCTTCCTTCTCTTTCCATCTCTGCTGGCACCACAGCTGGAGCTCGTCCTTCGAAGCTGGTAGGCTACTCACTGGGTACCTGCGGACATGGAAGTGGATCTCCTTCGGGAAGTTTCCGTTTAAAAGGTGCTTCTCTGTTTGAGGAATGTTGTGCGGGTATGCCACCGTTATATCGTGGATAGCATCAAGGTTGTTACCTGAAACAATGGAAATCAGAAGGTATATGAAAAAAATCAACACGCATTTGATGTTGTACTAAGCAGCAGTTATTATAGAAATCAGTAGAATATAATTCAAGACTAGAAGTCTTATTCAATCTGCAGTGTTAACTAATGCAGTGGGGTCCAGAGACCACTTACACCGAAAATAAAAGCAATAACTATACAGAAATATTTTAGAAAAAGTAGACACACAAAGTTAGGGCGAGTACAAAAGTGACGATAAACCCATCACCGTACAGTGTACAGCAAATACAAATTCCACATGTGAGCACATTCACGTCTCAGACAGGTCTGCAAACCTGTCTTTCCCCATTATCTCTTAGTATATAATGCTTCCACTGCAGCCAGGGATTCTGGGTAATGACATACACATGAGCATACAGTGTGCCACCTTTTTCTTCTTGTCCATGTTAACATGGAGCGCTATTTTTTCTTTTTTCCTGGTAAAAATATTTTTGGACCGGTTTTGCAAGTCAGAGACTTTGATATACGGACCCCTATATATTGTATTGTAGCTATTTATCTCAAGAATTGTCCTCCCAGCACAAAATAACACACTGAAAAAAACCTGTCTGAAGAACACACATGAACACACGCATTTACATGATTATTTTAAAACATACAAAAAGTCGCCCTCCTCTGTGTAAGATGGCTTTTTAGAAATCAGGCAAGAATAGCATCAATATACAGTTTTATAATGAGCATTCATGCTTCAAATAAAGGTTTAAATAGCCGATAAAAGGTTTACCCGATGAAGGACACAGAGGTTCGAAAGCTTGTAACATAACAACGACTTGTTGGTCCAATAAAAGGTACCATACCCCCTTACTCCCTCTCCCTCCTTTGTGTCTACATGGAAGAATGACCAACACGGCTCCCCACCCTTCTTACTCGTAGAAAGTAATAACTACAGGGGACCCTTGCTCAGCCTAATGTAGACTGAGGTAGGTGCTCTTCTGGGATTAATACAAGGTATACACTATAACAAAGAGAAAGCAATCCCAGTTGTGGACACTCAACCTCCAGATAGATGAAGTGATAGTTAATATCTAAAAAAATCAACTTTTAATCCATATTTATTCAAAGTTAATTATTAGAGCAAGAAAAAAAAAAAAGATTGTCAGCAAGCCAGAGCGCCGCACCACGAACTTAGTGCAAGAGGGTGAATAAAAAGGCGATTTATTGCCAAAATAGGAAGAGCAAAGTTACACTAACATGTTTTCCGCACCAGTGCTTTGTCCAAGTGTACTAAGCTGTCCTCCTGTGTGGACATATACATGCTCACGAACCAGGAAGTAGCTCTGTGATTCGTACAATGCAAATGAGCGTGATGATGTCAAAAGCATCATCACATCTATCCACAATAGTTAAAACAAAAACAACTTTATTGTACATAACATAAAAACACACTTTGCTATAAACTACAATTACTATAAACAAAACAGTGTGGAACAGATAGATGTAAATAATTATAAAGTTAACTACAGTATGATCCAACACACTGAAATGACAGAAACAATAAAAATTCTATTATAAACCCTAATATCATAATAAGAATGGTGGACTCTTAACACATTCTGAATAGTACTTACACAGCTATCAAACTATCTAAATCTATAACACAATGTTTATAAGTGTATTGGTTATATGTGAGTAATAACTGATGTGTTTGTATATGAAAAAGAGAAATTAAACTATATAAATGCAATGTCTGCAATCAACAAAAAAAATATTAAAATGTTATTTCTTTGTACTTATTTTATATCCCTGTGTGATCAAAAAAGACAAACACATCCATCAGAGAACAATACAGTGGATCACCTAATGGACTAGTGGAGAATATATTCTTAATATTTAATACGGTATAAAAAACAGATATTCATAAATAACTATATCGCCTGGGTCCCCCATGTCTCCCGTCTGCCCCCTACCTCTGGCTGCAGCTGCGTCCGGCGGCAGCAGAGGCTGGGGGAGAGTGTGTGGAGGTTGCTGCAGGCGACTGGATCACCGGAAGTTACCGGCAGCTCCCCTTGCAGGGCGCAGCCATCTTGGTCGTGATTGCGCAAGATGCCGTGCATGCGCAGTGTAGGTGCGCCAGGCAGCTATTTGAAAGAAAAGATCCGCAGGGGACTACAGCCCCCAGGATGCACTAGGGCGACAGACCACATGGGCTGCAGATGCCAATAGAGCGGCTGGATTCTCCTGCTCTGGAGAATGATACTTTTCGTGCGCAGAGGAGCACGCTAGTCGGAGCTGGGATGAGGAAGGGGTAGGGTGTGCATGTGCAGAATGTTCGTGACCACAGCACTAGGCCAGAGACCCCTTAGGCCCGACTCCCACATAGATTGTGGCTGCACTAGGGACTTGCCGTTAGATAGGGACATTGCCCACTTAGCACCCCAGTTTAGGGACACGGCTGCGGACGCGGCTGCGGACGGGTGATCCGGTGGTCTGGGAACAGACCACAATACTAGAGACTATCTACAAAGGTGATACACTCCTCGCGGGAAGTCACCCACATAGAGGCGGACGTCGTCGCTGACCACCGCCGTCGCTGGATCCTATCCGTCAGTGTGGCGTTACTGGGTGTCGGAGCACCCGACAGGTACTTCAAGTGCACCAACTATAAACGCGTTAATGGGGGCACCGCTGTCTCACACAGTTGCTACTCGTGGACACCAGGGTGATTGGGTGCCCGAGGGCCCCTCAGGACTTTGTGGGACTATATCGCCAGTGTGCGGTTACTGGAGGGCACGTTGTGCGGGACCGGGTGTGTGGAACTGTGTGTATATATATGTTCAGTATTCTTTTGCATGCAATAAAACTGTTATATGTACCCGTGTGTGTTTTATTGTATGGGGTCCTGTAACAGGGTTATCCCACATAGTAGGATCCTGTACAGGTGGAGGCGCAACCGATAACCTACTTAAATACACCCCAAGCTCCTAGCAGTGGAGGCTCAGGCCTCCTGTGAGTCGCAGGTAAAGCATCACATACACCGTAGCCGCCATATCTCCCAGGGGGTGGGGGAACATGCACTCCAACTATAAACCTCATTAGTCCATGAATATGGCCAGTACATAGTATAGAAGATCTGTAGGTTTGTTGTGAACCGAGAACACATCAACCGCCATACTGTAATTGAGCATAACCATTAATAATCAATATTTGATTATGTAGTTACTATTCTGCATGGATTGCCGATGATGTACTAAGCCCATAACAAAAAAAGCGTATTAGCAATATATTAATATACTCAATAAGAGTGTCTATATGAGGCAAAACCAGACATATTGGGGGAAAAAAAATAATAATTAAAAAAACAAAAACAAATAAGGAGCGGGAAAGGGGTGGAAGAGGAGAGGGGGGAGAAGGGGCGGGGGGGGAGGAAGAAAGGGGGGAAATATATAAAATATGGATTTGGAAAAATTATAATTTATAAAAAATTACTTAAATCCCAGTCGGTATTGAGACCCAAAGGGGCTCTAGTTCGTAATATAAAGATCAAATGCATTTCCCTCCTATCAAGTCTATTCACCCTGTCCCCTCATCTATCATGAGGGGGGATATGTTCAATGTCTTTGAAGGTAAACAAATGTGACTTCCCCATAGAACAAGCAGCAGCGTGTGTAGAAACAGGATGATTTTAGTCACCCTTTTAAATCAATCTCAGATGCTCCTGAATTCTCTTTTTTAAGGAACGTATAGTCACTTCAGCGATCTGGAGGTTGCGTGTCCACACCTGGGATTTTTTCTCTTTGTTATAGTGTATTACTAGTAGAAAGTGAAAGAACTCAAGCATATAAGACCCCACCTATCAGTATTAAGGGTTGTTTCAGAGTTCAAAACATATATTTTTGGGCCCCACTTAGGGGAAAGTTAACTCTAAAAGCACAGAATTCCTGGAAAATAAAATGTATACAACTGGTGTGATTACAGGGTTATACCAAGATGAGAGGAGTTTGTTGTAATGCATATAAACTGATTTACATACAGTATGTATGGAAGTATGTATGTTTTGTTCAACTTGAATTGAAACACACACACACACACACACACACCTCTGCTGTAGGGCGCGACTGGAGGTTCCACGGCGGCTCGATAGCATAGGGCGCCGTCAAGTTGTGATTGGCATTGCGCAATACTCATGCGCGATTGGAGGCACGGAGAGAGTTTGTGCATGCGCAGTGTAAGCGCGCGAAACGGCTGGCCAATAACAGGAGGCTCTGGGGTAAAACTACAATGCCCATGAGCCTCAGCCGAGACACATGACGCCAGGGAGCGAAAAGGAGTGCAGGATTGGCTAGCAGGCAGGAAAGGGAAGCGTGGGGGAGAGACCACGCTAGCAGAGGGTGCCGGAGGAGTAAGGGGAGAGGTTGTGTGTGTGCAGGGGTCAGTGACCCGCCTGCGTAGGCCAGATTCCCCCTCAGGCCCCAGTGCAGACCCTGAGTCACCATTAGCTTGTGGTGCTGCAGGAAAAGCCCTAGAGAGAGAGACCATTCTATTCCCTTACTGTATTAGCAGGCAGGGACACAGTGTTCTTCCTGAGCTGCTGTGTGCGATCAGTGATTTGGGCTCAAGCTGCTGGACATTTCCAAACTCGTGAGAGACTACGCTGGATAGGCGGATCCTATTCGAAGTCTGTTACCGGCTACTGGTGTATTTAATAAGTGCACCAACACCGGTACCTTCAGGCGCTGATCCCGCCTTGGGGGAGGGTTCTTTGGGGACACTGGGTTGAGTGACCAAGGGACTGAGTCTAGACATTGGACACGGTGTGGGGTACACACGGTGGTGGGAAGTGACATTACGCGAGTGTGGGAGTGGCCAAGCCACTGGTGTGTAACAACTGATTATCAACTATTCATGTACTGTGATTATAGGTGTTTTATTCTTGAGAGGTGTAAGCTAAGGTTTTGCAATCACTTATTAGTAAAAGGTTACAACGTTGTGGTTTGTTATCATTATTCTTACCTAGGGGAATCTTGCTTATTGGGGATCCTGGGTAAGTGGAGGCGCTGCCAAGAACATATTGTTGCCCCAGGCTCCCAGTTAGCGGAGGCCCAGATCTCGCTGAGCCAGCAGGTACATACAGCACTAGTAGTCTCTCTATATCAGTAGGAAAGAGGGCTACATATGGATTGTTACTGGAACTACATTCTTAATCACAGTAGTTCTGTGTATATACTGTAGCAGTCAAACATCTAAGACTTCTTTCAATATTGTAAAGCCAAAAAAAAACAAATATTACGGTTTTCTTTATTGATCCATGTAAAAATAAATGCAAAAATCAGCGAAAAAAAATTCTGCACGCAACAAACTCAGACTCATACAGAAGAGAGCTCACGTGGGTTAAGTCATCCACATGCACCACACATCAAACTGCAAATCAAGAGCACTTTTCCACAGCAATTTTATATAATCAAGAATTAGAGTTCAAACCAATCACACACTGTTACTAATAATCAGCAAATAGAACAAGCAGCAGCACGCACTCCGACTCACACACACATTAAAGTGTAGTACATACATACATACATATATATATATACATATATATATATATATATATATATATATATTACATACACACACACACACACACACATATATATATTTCAAACAAAAGTAATACATAAATCATATTTTAGAATGGAATATGTAACGTGTGGTCATTCAATTTATTATCTATGTCCTCTTACCTTGTGACTTTAATAAAAGAGATTACTCAAATTGATATGTAACTTACTAAGGTTATTAAAGGGGCAGCTCCTGCTAGGAATAAAGTAAAATGTTTTATGTTTGAGGGTTTTTGTCATTTTTATCCAACTTCTTTTGGTTAGAAGACTGTCAGTCAATACACCTGCTGGCATTTTTTTTCTTTTTTTCTTTGGCTTGTAATTTAATCATGATACTGTACCACCATTAGGTAAATAGAAGTGGCTTATATGCAAGAATTCAACGCGTACAAAGAAAAGGAAAACGTTCATTTTGCGTAGGATACAAATAAGTAAAACTGTTGATTTATAGGCCATTGGCTCTCTCTATGAAGCAAATTGCTAGTTAATATTTTGTGGTTCCAATACATGGGACTGGCCCTTTAAATGCAAATATATCGCTTCAAACTATTCGAGGCATGATCAAGATAGACATATAAATGATGCTGGATATTGCAACAGAAGTGACAGGAGGATGTTGGATTAGTCTCTATCTTTGAGATGGCTTTTAGCTGGGCTGTGCAGTTTTGATTCTAAATCAATAATCTTATTAGGGTATATAACAAGATGGGGACCGAGTAATGTATCTACCATCTATGGCAGATAGGAAAATCTTACCGTGTTTTCCAAACATGTAAGTGACAATGACAGCCACATATCTAGATCATGTGCAGCATCTAAAAACACGCAACAGTATTTGGGTGATCAAATACCGTTAATGTTGCTACCAGTGAAATCTGTATAGCCTGGAGCTCCCGTGGCTCCTGGAGACCCCCCTCCCCTGGAGCAGCTCGAGCGCGGGTATTGAAAAACCCGACGGCTGCTTCCAAGGGTGGGGGCTGGAGCAGGGAGCAGCGCGGCTTCTCCTGCCTGCGGCCGGTTGCCGGGGACGCGATCGGGCCGTTGCTAAGGCCGCGATAGCGTATCTAAGGTCCCGGCGGCCGGACCAGCAGGGCGCCGCCATTGTAGTGAGGATTGCGCATGCGCAGGGACGCGTAGGCGCAGGGAGAGCCCCAGAGACAGGGATAGTTCGAGCGAGCATAGGGACAGCTCAGGGAGAAGAGAGAAAGCCCGGGAAAGCTTGCGCACGCGCAGTGGAGGGTAAGGAAAGCCCGCGAACCCCTAGCCTACCAGGGAAGGCTCTGAGCTGGGACTACATATCCCATGAGCCTCTGTATGCCCCATGTGACACCAGGGAGCCAATAGGGCTTAGGGAGCTCCTGGGGAAAAGGATACATTTCGCGGGTAGAGAGCTGCGTAGTCAGTCAGGAAGAAGTCAGAGGAAGGAACAGACAAGGGAAGGAGGTAGGGTGCAGGAGAGAGGGACTCCCCTGTACTAGGCCAGCACCCCCTTGGTCCAAGATAGCTCAGCTCCCCAGTAAGGTGAGTGTTGCCAGGGGCAGCCCTCAGGTTAGGGACCCTGCCACTTACATTAGTGGGAGCTGGAAAAAGGGAAGTCTGCAGTTAAGACAGTTGGAGTCAGGGAGCTGTAGGGAAGGAAGGGTGCGGGGAGCGAGTGCAGCTTCTGCCCCATATAGGTACCTACACTCCAGGTAGGCCCCAACTCCCCACTAGTTGGGTGGGTAACTGCTTAGGGAGGTCCTAGAGAGGGACGCGGCCCCTAGTTTGGAGTGCTGCCTTGTCAGAGTCACAGCGGGCAGTGCTGTGAGGTCTGACCGGCAGGCACCTTGTTGCGCAGCACGTTGGCTGCAGCCTCCAGTGAGCTACAGCTTGCTGCGGAAGGCGCTGGGACTGGGTAGAAAGTGGTGAGGCTGAAGGGACTTGGGTAGTTAGGGGAGTGGGACAGGTCATTATCCCTTACCGGCCATAGGAGTTCCCCAAGCCACTACAGGTTGCTGTACTACAGGGACAGGCCCTAGGTTAGGGTTCCTGTCACGTTAGTACCAAGTGTTAGTTAGGGACTCAGCGGACGCTGCGGTTCCTGTAAAGCGGTTCGGACCCACGTTGGGGTCCGCAGAGACTATTCCAGAGGGAGTTCGGTTGGAGGATCAGACGGATTCATCACACGTCTGACCCTTTGAGAAGATTGTTGCTGACCCGAGCACCGGAGTGCTCGGCAGGTATTATACCATCATATGTGCACCAACAGGCCTAGAGGTTCTTAGTGACTGCGCAGTCACCCATTGACTATCTCTGTAGGAGTACGGGACATTGGGTGGGGTTCTTGGGACACTGGGTGGGATCACCTAGTGTTGGGGAATCGTCCTGCGAGACGTCACTGTTAGTGTCTCCTAGTGAGAGGGACACAGGTTATTATTATTTGTTAGTAAAGTCCTTAGTTATATAATCACTGTGTGTGTGGTTTCTGAGTGGGTTCCTATGTAGGGTCATTCTACATTCCCATAGAATCCTACATAGGTGGAGGCGCTGAAAGAAGATACGTTCCCGAGGATTCACCCCAGGCTCTCACTAGCGGAGGCTCAGACCTCCTGTGAGCCTGCAGGTATACGCACCACACCGGTAACACCGCATGTTCTACTCACCCACACTATATATGCGATTGGGTGGGGTGGAAGACCCGTTACACAGCATCTAAAAACACGCAACAGTATTTGGGTGACCAAATACCGTTAATGTTGCTACCAGTGAAATCTGGAACCAGCCTTGTTTTTCAAGTATCAAAACAAACTATCCCTTTAGTGCTAGAACAGTGTAATAATATATGGGAGAGAAGAGAACTGCAGATTGACTTCTTAGGGATAGATTTTAAAGGTAAAGCAGACAGCTCGTCTTATAATTATTGGCATAAATGATCAAACACTTGCTTTTTGTTTAGCTGTATGGGTGTTCCAGTTCTTGAAAGCTTTATCTTGGTACCCAGCACTTTGCCATTGTTATGGATGTTTTGATCACCTACAAAAGGACTGAACCTAAACATTGTTTTGACCAAATGGATTTCACAGTTTATCCTCCACCGTGGGAGGAGTGGTCACATAAAAAGCACCATATGTGAAGGACAAACGCAGCTTGGGAAATAAATGTAATTTGCGCAGCAATTTCAATGTACTTGTGTCATTTCTCTCTCCGCAGGCTGCAAGAGACCAGGTTAGAGACAACACATAAGAAAGTACAATTGGAAATGAATGGATAATTCCATGAGCGGGAAAAATAAAACTAGTAGGTGTTCAATAGTTGCTTGCATGTTTAAAATCTATAATTGTTTTAACAAGTTATGGCCTGAAAGTGCTTAATGGTCAAATGACCTCTAATATGATTTGGGGGGGGGGGGGGGGGATCGGTTAAAAAAAAAAAATCCCTGCAGAATCAACTGTTTTCAGAGGGTTACAATGTACAGTACCAGGCTGACAATTTTGTAAAAACAGTCTGAACAAGGATCCACTCCTGTACCTTTCTCCATCGAAGGACATTAAAGCAGGAACCGCCTCAAAGTGCGACAGATGGGGCGAGACTTTCTGTTTTTGGCACCGGGGCAAGCCGCGGGACCACGACCTCTACTGCCCTGGTGCTGGAGGATTATTGCTGCAGAGGGTCCCATCTGGTAGCACGGACCCTCTGCAGCCCGACTGTGGCAGCACTCTCTCTGAATGAGTGACTTTAAGCATTTTTAGCCGCGGCTCTGGAGACCGTAAGTCTTGCTACATCTGTACTGCTTTAAGGAAAGTCCAATGGCTTTGTAGGCTGCAGAAGACACTTAGCAAGGGGACATTGTGCATCACAGCGATGCTCCCTCCATTGTCGGGCTCTCCAAGAATGAAGTGGATTTCTCTTAAAGACCAAGACATTAGCACGGCGCCCCATATTTACAAAGTGAGGCCATTCCATAAGACCGGACCGCTCAAGTCAATGGCTCGCAAGAGGTTTTCTGGTGTCTTATTTATGAAGAACAGTAGCACCGCTATGTATACAGGTATATGGTTAGTAGTGTCACCTGAAACAGGGGATTCCTAGTTACAAGAAACTCTAATAAGAGGGTAAAACGCTGCATCAAAGAAATGTGACAAACTACTGAGACAAAAAATATACAATGTATTCAAGGTGCAATTCCATCCAAAACCCATTTTTAACTAAACACGAGTAGCCAATTACAATATTTCCCCCCTAAAATCTCTTGATGCATATAAAGGATTGCATATTGTACCTGTATGTTTTCTAAAGATAAATTACAAAAAGAAGAAATCCAGAGCATTGAATAAACGGGAGTACTACACTTTTTGGAGGACTTGCACGAATACATTTGTACTATTTAAAAAAAAACCTGTATTATTATAATTATCTGCTGTTTGAATGGCGCCAACATATTACGCAGCGCAGTGCAATGTGGGAGGGAGGGCAATAGCATTGTATAGCGAAAAGAGTATGTTAAGAAGCTGAGACAATAGGAAGGAGGTCCGTGCTTGAACGAGCTACTAGTCTAAAAGGTGGGCGATGGAGGCAAAAGGAAGAGTGTGCGCGTGTGGTAAGTCACTTAGCATGGGTTTAGTTATCAACATTGGGCTTCTGAGTATCTAGGATGAAAGTACAAGAAAGTCATCAGGAGAGTGTTGAACAGGCCTTCTTGAAAAAAGTGTTTTTTATTTAAAATGTACAATAGATGAATACATTAGCGGGAGGCCTAGCAGTACCTTGCTTGATATCGTATTATAAGGCAGCGCAACTATGCCAAATCTCGCAATTGCACTCCGAGCCCAGCCAGGAAAAGATGGGTCGTATTGGGACAGGAGATATGCGCTCCTTGTGACATAGTCAATTTAATCTGGTCAAAAAAAGCCAATATTTAAATCCATCAAGGCGCCGCTTTCCTTGATGAACAACTTGGTGGAGGTCTGGGAAACCACAAAATTCAAGTGTGGATTAACCTCTAGGGGGGACAGTGATGACACCCATATTCGACAACATCGATTTTGCTCCTGGTCTGAACGGTAAAGATTTTGCAATTTGGAAACAAAAAGGAATTTTAAGATTTTGGGATCTGGAGGGGAGAAAAAAATATTAAAACTTTTGTGCAAATCAGATCTGAAAAAGAAATTCCCCACTCTGAATTTTTTAGATACCTCCAGATCAGAGCTTTCTACTTCAAATGTTCACCATTCCCCCCATTAACAACACATTTTGAAAAATCAAGACAGATACAAGGGGACTAACATCCCAAATGTATAAGGAAGTGATCTATTCCGGCCTAGTGTATCCTCAGACCATCCTGCATATCTCAATGTGAGACAGACTTAGGAGAGACATTAGAAGATGAGGAGTGGGATGAAATATTTCCGACGGCCGCAAAAAGTTACATTTGTACCTCGCTGAAGGAGAATGCATACAAAGTGATGATGAGGTGGTACCTCACCCCATTAAAATTGTCAATATTTGTGTCCTAAACATTGCGGAGAGCAAGCAAACCTGTTACACATGCTGTGGTCTTGCCCTTGAATATCTCCCACTTGGGTGAAAATACAGAATTGGTTACAGAGGATATTGGACCTCGAAATCCCATTGGACCCCTGGCTGTTGCCTTTGAACAGACCAGCACACGTGTTGTCCAGAGACGAAAATAAATTAATCGCACACTTTGCGACAGCAACGAGGTGTGAGATCGCAGCAGTATGGAGACAGAAGGATTCTTCATCGTTACCTAAAATTAGGAATAAAATTTGGTTTGGCTGTCAGATGGAGAAGCTCACAAACCTAGTAATTGATACAGGCACTAAATTCCCAAAAGTATGGCTACCATGGTTAGCACATTATAGTTACAATCCTCTGGGCCGTAAGAACTGTAGCCGCACTGGAACAGTGAAAATCTCGGTACTGAGACCAAGAAGTTTTGCTACATCTGTACCTGGTGGGAAGCAACGGAGGGTGGCTGTGAGCGTATAGTTGGAGCGGTTTGGTGTAGATGGGGCTTGACAAAATGCAATGTCGAATAGCATTGATTTTATCTTTAAAGTGGTTGGAGAAAGTCTTGCGTTGTAAGTGAAGTAAGGGGGAGCTGGTGTGGGTGCGCAAATAAGGGAGTTGAAAGTTGACAACTGTGATGGACTCAGTGAGAAATTGTTTGAAGGGAGGTATATAGGCCCTAGCACTTGCCTGGGTGTGTATCCTTTCCCCTCACCTGGGCACTAATTAATGACACCTGCCTGGGCTGCTGCTGTTCTGATCTGGAAGCCCACACGCTGACAGTCTCAGTGAGAGACTGCAGGGAGAACTGCGGTTCACGTACAGGTACAGGGTTCTGAGCGGGGAAAGAGTATATTTCTTCCACTTATAATGAGTAACAAAGACGAAGTAGTTAGAGCTCCAAAGTAGAGTTGGGTCCTTTCTGTTTTATGTATCCTTGTTTTGCCCTGTAAATAAACCCTGTTAAGCGAATCATAAGCTTCCATGCCTTTAATACGGGACAACAGACCCTGCAGCGTGACTAAGACATCACATAACACATAACACATGCTATGGATTGCACTGTCCCTTGTTCAAGTCAACATATGTTAAAAAGGCCAACTGCTATGTCTCCACTGATGTCTTGGAGTTGTGGTGCAACAACTATTTAAAGCGAGGAACTATATATATCCATTACAAACCAACAATGTAGCAATACCACCAATTTCGGCCATTGCTATTTTTACAGAATTCAAACCAGGGGATCCCCTCCAGAGTAGAATAGCACTCTGGATTCCTGGATTTTCAAATGGTCATCCAAACGGAAGTCACAACGCTTTCCCCCTGACGTTGCGGCCTCCTATTTGCCTGCGGGATTTGTCTGCCATTTTGATTTCGGTTTGCCAAGATGAAAAAAGGTCCTTCAGACCAATACTTTGCCGAACTCTCTAGAAGATAAAGACATGTTTATATACAAACGTACGCCTCTGTTTAAGCATAAAATAAGGTACTATTCACTAAGTGACACAGTAAGACGCTTTTCACACCCTTCACTTAAATGGGCTGCAATGTGTGTTGTGGCTTAGCACCACTTGTAAAAATGGTCCTTAAAGTCCCTTTCAACTCAATGCGCAAGTTTCCTGTGGCACTAATAGGTTAACCAAGTGTTTCTTTAAGTATCTCCGGCTGTGCATGCATTATGTGGTTTACCAACAGAAACTATCCTGCAAGCACTGTTATACTGTAACTAAAAGAATTAGCATCTGTAATAAAAACCAGAAACAAATTAGATTGTGCACACAGCTTGGGGGCTTCGGAAAGGCTCATCTCTGCAGTGTATACTTCAATGTGATGTATGCAGATATCATAGTGAGCCTTTTTATATCTCTTGCAGGGGAACTATTCAAAGCAGGCCATCATTAGCCAACAATGTAATAGCTGTTAAAGGGCATGATGTATCTTTCATTTTTATTTACAGCAATCTGTTGGATTAAAGCTTCTTAGCATGAATAGGTTTATCATGTACTTCTATTGTGCGGCAATGGAATCCATCAATAGAAGCCAAGTATGACCACTGCTGTCAGCTACAGATTCTACTTCCAAGTGCAACAAAGGCGGCCTGATCTACATTAAAGCAAGGGTGGGTAACCCCGGTCTTCGACTGAGTCACTTGTGCTGAAGCAGGGATATCCTGAAAACCTGACCTGTTCGTGGCCTTTGAGGACTAGAGTTGCCCACTTCTGCTTTAAAGAATCAATATGAAATCAGTTTCATGGATGACATTAAGACATTAGAAACCAGCCAGTGTTCACAATGTGTATGGTCTGGAAGCAGGCACATTAACTCCCAGTGTGATTATTCTCTCTGCCAGCTAAACTCAAATACAATGAGGGACAGTCTGGGTATTACTGGGGCCCAGGACTGCTATTTGTCAGACACAGTACAAACCGTTTAAAATGCACATCGGAAATGGCTTGGGTTTCAAGGCGAGGGCTGCTGTAGCAAATGTAAAAAAAAATGTCTAATCTTTTGACATTCATGATATTACCAGACCATGCAGTCGTAAAGCTCAGGAATAGGGCGACACAGACAGACCAGCAGAGGTAGCAGGCTATGCAGTCTCAAAAGCATCAGTCCCAGACATCACTTTCATGCTCAGTGTGGTTGCCTCACACAGACCAGACACAGAAGCAAAGCACACTTTGAGTCTCTCCTCTCATAGGGATTATATATCACTGGGAGTAACAGTGGTTTATACTGGAAATACTGCATCTGCCCAGGTACCCTGCACCAGTTCAACTCGACTCCATAAAAAAAAAAAAAGTAGTTTATTGTTGTTCAACATAATTGGAAATAGTTTTAATAGGTGTACATTTGTCTAAAAACATTGAACAGTGCATACCCCATCCCCTTTTAGTTTTGCATCTTTCAACCTTGATTGCAGTACTGTATCTCCCCAGACCATATATTATCCACCTGTGGCGATGAAGCGGCTCTTTATAATTCTACTCAAACTCTTCTACTGCATAGAAAGGGTTCGACGACAATAATATTAGATACCTAATAATATAGATCTCATCCGATTCTTGACTTGAATGGCAGTTAATGCTGGACCGGGTGCATTAACCTGCAAAAGACCTTCACAAATCTCCCTGCCTGGTTGTCTAAAGAAATAGATCAGGAGCACACATTTACATTATGGTTTACCGACTTCCACTGTACAAGCTTGAAAACAAAGCCGACGTTAAAATAATACGTTGCATTTCTATATAAAGCAGCAAAACCTTCATAATCAATGGATTTTAAATTAAGCTCATATTATGTTGTTCTACAAGCAAAAGTATTTAATAAACCCAGAAGACTGAGGAGTTAGCTTCTTTAAATACATTGTGAAGTTAGCTCTGTTTTGCCCAGAGACAGCTAACATACTCTTAAACCTATAAAAGCATAAGCTACATAGAAATGCATTAACATTGCATAAAGATGGTGCTTAATGGAGTGTATTTTTCATTGAGACAAACTGCTCTGAAGCCATTATCTCCCTCACTTCCTATGCTATTTAAAGCCTGCATAAATATAATGCAGGCTTGTCACCCTGGCGGTTATGTATTCCATTTACATCTATGGTTAAACTACTTAACAAAGCCAAATTTATTTTCTGATACGCTGAGCTGTTGCTTTGAAGATTCGCCTGTATAATTTTCTTCAACATGGCAAGGTCACGAGGTCGCAAGCTACAGTCATTTCAGCCAGACAAGCTCAGCTATTCTTTTTGCCGCTGAACACAAATTCCATTACCCAGTTCTCTTCCTCCCCGGCGAGAGGCTCCACGGAGAAATGTAGTCTCTCGCTGTTTGACATCACTAGCACATTTCGCAATGCAGTCACGTACGCAGTGGCTGACTTACGTCAGCTAGAGATGAACACCTTGATTAATGGCTGCCCAGTGGCAGGTTTCGGATGATGTCCCTATTATGTTGATGCTGGTGGTGGTAAACAGAGGTGCTGATGCAGCATATCATGCTGTTGGGATATTTTTTATTTTTTTGTACAGTATGTATCAGATTTTCAATCGTAGATCTGCACTCTTTATAACATTACCAATATATTTACTTTACCATTATACTTTAACCCTAAATGCAACATCCAAGTATTCCCCATGCAGGGGAGCTTCATGTGCATGCATGAATTTCCATGGACAATAAACAAATTAGGAAATCAACCTACCACATACAAGTGATAACCCCCCCCCCCCCCCCTTGTGGGTTTACTAGCATACTACAAGGGGTTAATGGTGAGTAGTCGATGCTAGGCTCCACCCTGTGGCGACACAGATGTACTGTGTCACAGGAGGTATAATGGAGGAAGCAGAGAGTTCTGGTAGTTAGGTTCCAGTATGGCAGAAGAAGAGGCGCCTTGGGGAGTAGAGGTAGGGGATTTTTTCCCTAAAGCAGGGGTCTGCAAACTGGGCGCCTCTTCCCCAAATCATTAATTCCCTTACCCGGTATCTGGCGACGCGTCGTGGGGTCACATGACATTGTGATATCAGAAAATGCCAGTGAAAAGGTAAGGGGGGTGGTGTGCAAACAGGATGGGAGAGCAGGCAGAGGGGGGCGCAGATGAAAAAAGTTTTTGCACCCCTGCCCTAAAGTATAGTATAGATCAGGCTCCCCTTTAATTGTGTTGCAGTTTGGGATCCTAACTGATAGGGCACTATCCCTTAGTATGGCTAAATAAGAGCTTGTTCCAGTAACGGGAATGGAGACATGCCTCAGTGGGCAAAGCAGAAAAGGATGTCTCGGGATCAGCCCCACGAACGGATCCCCATCCACTGTTCAGTACCCCTGAGGAAGTGGCAGTTCCATAACAAGGTAACAGTAACGTTACACAGAACAGGCCAGGATCTCAATAGGGGCTCGCAGTAAAAGGGACCTTAAATATGTAGTCAAAAGGTGGGGGGCCCGGTCCACAAGAGGAAGATGCTACTACAGTATATGAAGGAAATGTGCCTCCCATGAGTGTTAAGAGTGGACACGCAGAGAAGACAATTATAAAGAGTGACAGTGGTATGGATGAAGTGAAGTACAATCATGTTAATCTACATGTAACAGTGACTGCAATGCTCCTAAGCATGTGAGCACAAATAATGATTGAAGTTGTACTGAAAAAACGCCTGGTGTCCATCTTTTGCACTGTCCAGCCGACCACAGACAGCACCTAGGTACAAGGTACCTCGATATAACCTGCCTAGGGAGCCGACCACAGACAGCACCCTGGTACAAGGTAAATCGTTGCTGATGTTAAACACACCGCTACCTCGATATAACCTGCCTAGGGAGCCAAGCAAGGAGAGATACACAAGGAAAGCTTCTGCACATGCTGTTCTGCCACATTTTGTCTTACGACCATAAGTTTACATAATCTCCATCAGAATTGCATGAACAGTATGGAAAATACAGCTGGCAAACCTAGCCCTTTATAAACGTATAGATCATGGTATTTCCAGAATTATCATTACTATGTTTCAATGCAATTCTGATGTTATATTGACAGAGAGGAATTTTCACCTAAAATCGCAGTGTAAATGTATTAAGGTACTTGGCACTTGTCATCTTGCAGTTTGGAGAGCATCAATAGGAAGGGTTGCGTAGTACTGTATATATAAACTATGTACCAAATTGTTTGGCTATCAGTTTTATCTTTCTTTAACAGGATCCTATTCATTAAAGCAGGGAAGCACCCGCACCACCCCCACCCGCACCACCCGCACCACCACCCGCACCCGCACCACCACCCGCACCCGCACCACTCCCATCCGCACCACCACCACCCGCACCACCACCCGCACCACCAACACCCGCACCACCACCACCCGCACCACTACCACCCGCACCACCACCACCACCCGCACCACGAGTCATGTGACCCACATCGCCATTTGACGCGTGTGACATCAAGTCACATGACCCCCGCGACGTCATTTCACGCCACGTTGCCATTGACACGAGTGACGCCGGCGGGGTCCAGGTAAATTTTAGAGTTGAAGGGGCCTGACGTGATCCCCCGGCATTTAATTTAAATGCCTCGGGGAAGAGCGCGGGGCCTCTGCAACTGCCCGTGCCCCCCCAAGACAAATCCAACGCCTCCCCTGGGGGGCACACCCTCCACTTTGCGTACTGCTGCATTAAAGCAACAAAAACACCATGCACTACTGTACATCTTTTTTTTTTTAACATTTTGTTATAGGATTGAAGTAAGGAGTCTCAGGAGCTGAACCCAATTCATTTCAGCTCCGGGGAACCACTGCTTCCAGACATACTTACCTCCGTAGGGGGTGCCAGTATCTCAGTGGAGTTTAGATGTCCAGGTCACGCGGGTAAATAGGAAGCCGCAAGGGATGACGTGACTGCTTCATATTGGCCAATGTGACGGAACACATTAAAATGCAGCCATTTCATTAGGCACACATGTTCCCTGGCTGCAGAGATACGTATTAGCACCCCTCTGGAAGCAGGGTTAAGCTCTTAGACCCTCAGCTTCAATACTAAAACAAACAAAAGACGTAGTGCAAAGTGGTTTACTGCTTTAAACGACGAGATTAGCAATGGAAATTTACTCAAAAATTAAAAACTGTTTGTAGCAATAAAAAAAAGTGCGAGATTTCCCCAGTCAATTCCTACTGTATTTTGCAACCTTATTGAGTAACATATGAATACTTACTTTGGCGAAATCTTCTCATATGGATTTTAACATTTTAAAAAGATAGGGTTTTTCATAGATGAAATCATAGTGTGTAGAGATTTCGAACTCTCATAGCTTTCTTGTTCAAGTGTACTTTACTCATACTGTGTGTTTCGAGTGGTTTGTACATGAAGAAAACCCCTAAGGGGTTGGTTTTGAAAGCGCTGTCTAAACTACAATTGATTCTATTAAGAACCCCAATGTTGGTCCCTTAAAAGGTTTCACCACCTAATTTGGCTACTAGAACTTCAAACCCATTCTTTAAAAAAAAAAATGCCTTGCTTAGAACTGGTGATGTTGACAGTCATGAAGATCAGGAGAATAACACAATGGAATTACAGTCTTTCAAGCATACACCTCCAGTATCTATTCAATCGAAGGCGTGGTCCTTTTTGCTCTTCCATCATTTGCATAACATTCCCCAATCATGGGTCATTTCCTCCATTGTCTATACTGCACCAACTGTGGGCCAAGTTTAGCAAATCTGTGGAGGGGAACATCAGCAATGCTTCATGGAGTGGCCTTCTAAATACATAATTAACCATGAGGTTCCTTTAAGGGCTACCAGTTGAGCATATCAAAGTATGAAAGAAACATTAACGAGAAAAAGCATGTGGGCTTAGTTGTTATCCGGAACTCTATGTATCTGTCATGGTAGAATATCTCTTCTAAAAGTATCAACTATTCAGTCTTCTATATACCACCATTTTGGTCTAGATCTGGTATGTAGTTAAATCATATAACACCATATACTGTACATGTTTTTTCGGAATTGAATGTGTTCACTTTACTGTGAAAATTAATATATGATTTTTAATTTATGTGTATTAATTTGTTTGGCAACTTCCTATAGTTTACAACAAAAAAAGGAAGCGCTCAAGAAAAATGCATAGATATGAATAGATGTGTCTAAACTAACTAATTATGTGAATAGTTGGTGCTGCTTGAAGAAAAGAGCTGTTCCCAGTTCTTGTTGAAATGAAATCCAGAATAATTCAGCGCACCGTCAAAAAATTGGAAAAAGAAAAGAAAAATATATAGTGAAGTATGTTCATACAATATACAATAGAAAGCTTATATTGCTGAGATATGCACTTACGTGTATAAGTGCCTGCACTTACAGTAGGTTCAGGCACTTACACGTAAGTGCATATCTCACCAATATAATCTTTCTACATTGTAATGTATGAACGTACAGTGGCGGTCGCCTTTAATCTCCTGCGGCCGTTTCCCCGCGATTTTTGAAATCGCGGGCAGATGCGGCATGTTTTCAGCCGTTTTCGGCGCCGTGGGCGCTTTCAATGTTAAGCGCCATTAGCGCTATCTATCAATGCGGCCAACGCGCGGGGAAACGCGAGAGAAACGGAAAACATCCTTGAATTTTTACGGGGATGTTGGAGGTTTAAAGGGGCCGCGGTTGTACATGTATTGTTTTCTTTTCTTTTTCCAATTTTTCGGAGGCAACTTCCTATGGTTTGTGAAGGTAAATGTGTCGAGTAACACAAGTTACATCTAGATCTAGGATGAAAAGTTAGTATACATTTTAAACGTTACTTTTCACTGCGTCACAAGTGTGTGTTGCAGAATAGAATGTGAGTGCTCATTTGCATGTCATTACCCAGAATCCCTAGCTGCAGTGGAAGCCTTGTATGCTAAGCGATAATGGGGAAAGGCTGGGTTGCAGACCTACTGTATCTGAAACGTGAATGTGCTCAAGTGGTATTTATTTGTTGGACACTGCAGTGGTGGGGTTCTGCCACTTGTTTAATCACCTTAACTTATTTTGTACCAGGATAGCATATTGCATTTTGATTTAACGAAGAATACAACTTATTTTCCCTTTGCTGCCAAACGCTGAAACACAGTATTTTGGCCAGAAACACCCCCACTTCAAAGCTAGCTTTGAAGGGTATTATCTGCTAGAAGTCAATTTTTGAAGTACACGAAATTAATTCCATTACAGCCCAATGTGACATCTCAGTGCCTAGTACAGGACTTGAACTCCTGTCATATTCTATATATTCAGAAGCTAACTTGCAGAATTACCATTAGTGAGTGTCATCGTAAAGGTGAAGTCTGTATATATTATACCAGGGAATAGGATTAAGAGAACTTCTCTCTAATTGTCCATTTTTGCTCTTGCCACTCAAACCTAATTAAATCCTTTCTACCCATGTCTACCTTACCTATGGGTAAGTTTGTTTCTGGGCCACTGAAACAAGCTTTTCCTTCTGTGTTTTACTTCGGTGGAAAGCCTTCAGAACTGAACAGAGTTAATTTCAGCTCCAGGTAACCCCCCCCCCCCCCCTTGGTTCCAGAGATACATAGAGGGGAAGGTGCCACAAGTTCATAACCCACAGGGGATATAAAATGGAGGTTCAAATCTCCCATGTCCCTGAGGCCAATAGGAAGCTGCAGAAGCTCCAGAGTGCATTCAACATACAGGGAGACGGAGTGGCTCTTTGAGCCAAGACCATAACTCTGATAACAACGACAGAGTTTGAATCAGGGGGCCCTGGATCAATTCCCGGTGTCGGCTCCTTGTGACCTTGGGCAAGCCACTTTATCTCCTTGTGCCTCAGGCACCAAAAACAGATTGTAAGCTCATTTGGGCAGGGATTGTGTCTGTAACATTCCTATGTGCTGCGTACTGAGCCCACTACTGTAATTGTGACGCGCTTTAAGTCCCATTAGGAGAAAAGCGCTATATGAAATAAAGTTATTATTAGGAAATAGTTATTATGATGTTTCCTGGTAGAATGTCTTTCATAAATGCACAGCATAAATAATGTCTTCTGTGTACTGTAGCCCACCATTGGTATATATGAAGTGTGATCGTGATAGACATCATTCATTATTTCCGTTTTGTGAATATTTTTTCGTTTTGCTTGCCAGCGACTGTCGTTTCTTAGTTGGTTTTAACCCAACCTTTCGCCTTTTGCCTTTTGCCCTCTGCATGATCATAGATACAGGAAAAAGCCGGTGATACACACCAATACCAATCAATAAATTCGGGATCAATACGATAAAAACATGGATCGATACATAACCTTTTCCTTATTGCACGCTTCCACACATGAGAAGCTGGCGAAAATTTGTAAAAGTCATAGTTTTCGATAAAATACTGATAAATTTGAACAACTGTTGCCATCTTATCATCTGTTGCATTAATCGCGGCCCATATCAAATACGCGTAAGTTCTGTCGGGTTTTTGGAAAACGGGCTGCACTTGAACACTCATGGTGGCGGGTCTCTGGAGAATAACAGAAAATGGTCTTTGTCTTTCTTTAATATGAAAAGCCTAAATTGATACATTTTTGCAACCTCTTCCTTCAGTCTCAAGGCCAAGTTACAATAGCACACTGTAGTATCTTTTTTAAACGAAACACCTGCAAGTCGACACATTACTGAAGCGCATGCGCATTACAATTCATGAATATCTGCCATCTGGCGGACACGCGAAGAATTGCAACCTATTAAATCCGAACCATTCTCAATAAACGCATGAACTGCGCATGACCCGAGCTTGACCCGCGGCTGAGAACGCAACACGAATGCGGCATGCACCTGGTGAAGTGCGTCGCACTCGAGAAAAAATCCAGGAAAAATGCGGTGATGCTTTAGAATAAAATGGGCCGCAGCAGTATGCCACATTTACAACAGATAACACTGTGTGGCAAGCAAGGTTTTCATTGTTGCCCAATGTTTTTTTTTCCCTCCGGTCTGGTATTCTGCAAAGCCATATACTGCACCATGCAAAGCTATATACCATTCCTCAGACCTTGCCGAGACTGGGTTTGGTGTGGTGCCGTGTGGGTATTTGTTCAACACCAAGAATGCATAATAAAACAAGTGCAATGATCCCAAATCTGGGCTCGCTGTTTAAACCCTCAATATGAACACCCCCCCTTTCCATTTGGGGATCATACTAACTCTACCTTTATGATTGATTCTGTTACAGTGGTGTACTATGGTGTCTCACTATCTTGAGAAGAGGGAAGGGCCTCCAGATATCCCATTAAGATGTATCATGTAAGATAGAGGACGTAGCCACCCCTACCATGCACATTTATCTTGGTGTTTTGTGCACATCAGCCACAAATAACTAAACCTATATAATTTTTTCTTTAATGCTCGACACCCCACTACTCCGCTGTATGGTCGGAGCAGGGAATAACAGCACTGAGATTGCTAAGTGACACCCCACTACTCCGCTGTATGGGAGGAGCAGGGAAGAATAACAGCGCTGTGATTGCTAAGCGACTCCCCACTACTCCGCTGTATGGGAGGAGCAGGGAAGAATAACAGCACTGTGATTGCTAAGCGACACCCCACTATTCCGCTGTATGGGAGGAGCAGGGAAGAATAACAGCACTGTGATTGCTAAGTGACACCCCACTACTCCGCTGTATGGGAGGAGCTGGGAAGAATAACAGCACTGTGATTGCTAAGCGACTCCCCACTACTCCGCTGTATGGGCGGAGCAGGGAAGAATAACAGCACTGTGATTGCTAAGCGACTCCCCACTACTCCGCTGTATGGGCGGAGCAGGGAAGAATAACAGCGCTGTGATTGCTAAGCGACTCCCCACTACTCCACTGTATGGGAGGAGCAGGGAAGAATAACAGCACTGTGATTGCTAAGCGACACCCCACTACTCCACTGTACGGGAGGAGCAGGGAAGAATAACAGCACTGTGATTGCTAAGCGACTCCCCACTACTCCGCTGTATGGGCAGAGCAGGGAAAAATAACAGCACTGTGATTGCTAAGCGTCTCCTCACTACTCCGCTGTATGGGAGGAGCTGGGAAGAATAACAGCGCTGTGATTGCTAAGCGTCTCCCCACTACTCCGCTGTATGGGAGGAGCAGGGAAGAATAACAGCACTGTGATTGCTAAGCGACACCCCACTACTCCGCTGTATGGGAGGAGCAGGGAAGAATAACAGCACTACTCCGCTGTATGGGAGGAGAAGGGAAGAATAACAGCGCTGTGATTGCTAAGTGACTCCCCACTACTCCGCTGTATGGGCGGAGCAGGGAAGAATAACAGCACTGTGATTGCTAAGCGACACCCCACTACTCCGCTGTATGGGAGGAGCAGGGAAGAATAACAGCACTGTGATTGCTAAGCGACACCCCACTACTCCGCTGTATGGGAGGAGCAGGGAAGAATAACAGCGCTGTGATTGCTAAGCGACTCCCCACTACTCCGCTGTATGGGCGGAGCAGGGAAGAATAACAGCGCTGTGATTGCTAAGTAGCGCAAATAACCAAGTGCATATAAAATAAATAAAAATAGTAGTGTCCTCTAAGACTGAGGGTTAGAGGAATCCAGGAACCTAACAGAGATTGAGGTTCCCTGGAATAATTGGGGCACAACATCATATCTATGCATTCCTGCCTTCTATTGTGACCGTTTCATGTAGTCCATCATTCAAAGCCAAAAGGCTTATCTGACATCCCTCATTTTACTGAAGGTCACTGATAGGGGCAGTGGTGAAGTGATGATGTACAATTAGGGTTGCCAGACGTCCCGTACATACGTTGACTTGTCCTGGAAAGGTCTGTTTGGCGCATAATTGTCCCGTATTCTTGTGCCTTGATGTGAAATGCCTGATCTTAAAATAACTGTAATGAAAACAGTCATAAAAACTTAACAGATTTCTACTTGAGGGTAATAGTTACCTTTTCCGATAGATGTCGGAATTGGCATTGGTAACTCATTTATCACTCATTATGACGTTACACTTTCATACGGGATTTCAGCGTCCTGTATTATAAAAGCATGAATGTGGCAACCCTATGTACAATGTATGTAGTTCATCCAGGGAAGGTAGAACAGAAGAGCACTCCAGAGGACTTCAGATTATAATTAATATATCAAGTCCTCTGTAGTGCCGTTATGTTCTACCTTCCCTGGATGAACTACATACACTATTAGCAGCACCAGCCTCATTTTGCAAATAGGGTACACGGATGTAGTGCCCTCGGTGAGAGGAAATTGAAAGAATACAAGTCTTTCTTGCTTTCTTTCTCACACTTTGTTCTCCTTCATTCACAATAACTTGAAAACAACTGAAACAAGGGCATCCTCATTTGTATTATTTACCAGGAAATATGCATTGACATGTACAGTACTGCATGACTCATTCTCAGTTCTGTCCGGTAGTCCATTGGAGATGGTACACAAACAGATTTTGTAAGGGAACACAATACAAAGCCGATTCACTAGAGACAATACACAGACATTCGGCAGAGCTAACAAATACATAAGTGGCTACAGTGGGACAGAGCGGAGGTTCTGAATGTCCTGCACATGACAGAAGCCTGAGGAAGTCAAGTAAATAATTCCAGAACTGTGAAGCTTTGTATGAAAATAAACAGAGTTGCCAGTTTTTGTTTAACCCCTTAAACCTCCATAGCCCCGGCCCCTTTGACACTAGCGATCACGTGATCACGCTCCTAAGAACTCTGTCCGGTAATGAAAATGGAAGTAGAGTCATTCCCTTCTGTTTTAGTTTGTGGTCAGCGTTACGATAGCGAACGCACCCTAGTAAACAAACAAAAGGGGAACCGAAGTTTGGAGGGGGAGGGATGGAGAAGCTCCAAACAGGAACGCCCCAGTAACTTGTGGGGTGTAGTGGGAGGGTGACTCCCTTCAAAATCAAAACGAGAGATCAGGTTGATATCATGTACCTCACGATGAGCTGCTGAATTAAGCTCCTGTTTATACTATAAGAATTCCTGGCGGCCATTATTATTCCATCAGCATATCTATGCCCAGACTGGGCGGATCCAACACCCAAACAAGGTATGGGAGACTGAGCAAAGCCATGTACATAGTCATCTGATGTAAACTCATTAAGAGCCGGGCAACGAGGGTTACACGGTTTTACAATTAACATACAACATGTTAAAGTTATTTAAATGAGTGTTTTATAGTGAGCATTTCTACAAAATATCAGACAGATTTAAGTAAAAACACTACATGTTGTAGCCCACATACAGTATATGTCCACATAGTCACAGACTTCTCCAAGAATGGTGCAGACAAAGGTAGTGCTGTGGTTGTTATCGTGAAAGTAATCCAGGAGGACAACAGAAGAACCATAAACGTCCTCTGTGCAAGAGTAGAGAAAGAGCCTTGCACCCGGCACCCTGCATCTGTGGGGATCATCTGCGCATCGGGATCTACTACACCACTGCTAACAATCTGTGAACACAATGTTGCTTCACATCTAAGAATATGCAGTATTCTACCTTCCTCCACTCACTGAGTACTATGAAAAGCACTACAACCAATAAAGCAAATCAACCAATCAGACAGCACGGTGTTCTGTGTACTGTGGCTCACCTAGGCACATCACAAATTTCAGTGCAAATCCCACAGAATTACAACAGGTAGAAACTAAATCTAAACTGCACGGCTCTAAAAATCCACTTATCCTGGACAAGTACAAAATGAAGGATGATATACAGTACTGTAAGTGGTGCTGATAAGGCCATGGCTACAAAATACCCATATTAAATGTACTGTAGTGCAAGCAATGCTTGGCTTGCAGAATTCATGCCCCGCAATACTTAGCATATAGCGGTACGCAAGCATTATGGGCCAGAGTGGCGATTAACAGCTCTTCTACCTACATAGTTCTTCTGCTGCCACAATCTTTCTTCTAGAGCTGGGACTGGGGGAGGTAAGAAATAATTTTGGAGCACTGCTAGTGAATTGCACTCCTGTCAGACTAACAAAAAAAACTATCATTTGATTTCCAAAGTACTTGTAAACAGAAATTATTGTCGGCGGCAGCAGCGACAGTCTCCTATAAGCAGAACTTATATTTTAATTGCACAAAGTGGAACATTGTAAATATGAATGAGAAATTCAAGAAATAAGTTTATTTCTTATGATCTTTAGGTTGTCTCTAGAAAAGCATGACATACAAGTGGACAAATCTGATTAAATTCTTCCATTTCAAGTCTCTAGGGAAAGCAATTGTAATCAAAAATTGCATTTCTTGCAGAGCTTTGGCTCCAATAAATACTCTAATTATGATTGACTAATATTTATTTGCATAGAAAATAATTTCAGTCAGGATTTGTCAAACACTGGAGGCAAAGACAGAATTCAATAATGAAAGGGCTAATTAAATGACAATGCAAATGATGACACATTGCTTGAATTGCAGCGAGAAATTACACAATATAGTTTATATTCAAACATACCATTACTCAACCTTTTTTTAATTCAATAAATATATAAATCACATTCCAATGTGATATACAATATCTTTCATTTTTATGGCACCACATACAAAACAATTATTATTTTCATTTGACCTGTTCTAGGGTGGTGACCCTGTCGATTCCGCCCGTTATACACGGTGAATTTCTCACTCTCCCTTACAATGCACAACATACTGGTTTACACCTATTCTACTAGTTGTGGGAAGCAGAACAAAGACAAATCTTGTGAAACGCACCACTTTTATGACAAAAACTAATTGCAAAATGACTTCCTCTTTTAGCAGCGACATTCTCTCATTGGTGTAGATTATTATGGAAACCGGGACGAACTACCGATTTTTACCACTACCTCCACAGGAGGAGGTCTGTCAGACTAGCGGACTTACTCAGCTCCAGGGATTCTGGGGGCATCGGGCTACTGCACACGTGCGCCGAGGCGACGGCTACTGCGCACGCACATGGCTGATGTGTATGCGCATCATGCCGAAGGCTGCTACGGATGCAACAGACTCTTTTGCCCACACTGACGCGCACCGATGGCCTCTTTTGCCCACATGATGTCACTTCCGTGACTTTACTTCCGTCTCCAACGAAGGAAATTAACTTCTGCCAGCAAAAACTGTATGGAGAATTTTTCTGTATGTCTTATTTTCACCTTTTAGGAATCCCTTTTTATGATGATTATAGTATACTGTATGTATTTAGGAAAATTGCTCATGTGTTTTTGACATACAAGAAATCATAATGTACGGCCCGAAACGCGTAGGTGCGTTTTTATTGTATCACGGGTCTGTCATGATCCAATAAATGTTCTCATTTTTCTAATGTGAGCCTCCTCCAGATTTATTTGTGGCAGTGCTCTGCCCTGTTTCTATTTTTGTATACATACAAGAGATGGATTGTTACATTTACTGTTTAGAGAGTTTGTGTTGTTCCGTTTGAGCCTTGGAAAATCTGAGGTTGTCTTAGATATGTAGAATTTTTATCACTCCATATACAGTACAGATGCAGCCAGACATGCCGCGGTAAGGTGATGAAAGCTCCATATGGGACTTGAAATGTTGTCATCTCCACTGGCCCTTCAAATAAACGGAAGTCGCTGCATTAAGAAGCTAGTGAGTAGAGCTCTGCTTTGTATCTCCTACTGAGGATTTCTGTTTCTACTTAGGTTTTTGTCTATTTGTGTTGGCCACACATACAGACATGTCCCCACTGATGCTTTGTCCCCACTTTTGCCTGTAAAAGACTGCTTAGTAAATACAGTATGGGTTAGAATGTATAAATCCTCTTCAGACTTTACCTCTTGAACGTTCTTCAATGTTCTCACTGCGCGCGATGCTTTATACTGTATTACAGGATCTCCTGGCAGGATTCGCTCTCCTTTTGAGGCCTTACCGTCAGATATTAAGTCAACATGATATCAAATATAAAATGAAATAGGTATCGAATAGAAGTCAATAGCGGAGTTATTCTCAGACAAGGTAACTCGTTCCATATACACTGCTGCAGCCTGTACTCCATGCTTCATAGTTTGATAGGGGTAGGTTGAAACCAAATAGGAGCTTTCTATAAGATATTTCCCTTACAAAATGTGATCACATAGAGATAATATGATTAAAAACCAAAGTACAGGCTGAAAATACATCCAATGATGCTGTGAAGATGGAGACAATGGAAAGTTTTGTGGGGTTTTGTAAACTATTCTTGGTGACATCCGTGACATGCACAAAAGGGCTATGTATTTAATATACCGCGTCACTGGAATGCGATTTCCGAAATACAACCGAAGTAGCACGTCTTAGAATGAGAGCACAAAATAAAAATAAATATGTTATCTTTACGACAGCTATCCCAGCTCTAATATATCATTTAGAAGTGACCTGCAAACCTGAAGTCCATCTGTGAACAGTGGAAGTTTTGGGGACATGCTTCATTGTTGGGATAAAAAGACAAAAAAAGTGACTAATTGAGCTTAGAATCTAGCTTCACGGAAACAGAGATGCGAGTGCTATTGCGTTTTACCAAGATACAGAGTGGACATTACCAAGACTTACAGTATATAGGGCTGAGTTACTGTCTGACGATTTCTCATGACATTGCTATACATTTTCGGGTGCTTAGCAGAAACCAGTGAGATGCCAGCAATAACTGGACACCAACAAATATGGCAAACAAATAGGTATGTATTATTCTATAGATTAGTGAAGAATTGTATTATTCAGTTACCTCAGCTACTAGCTGGCTAGGCTGCCAACATAAAATTACATGTCCATCTGCAATTACTCTGTAAGTAGGTAAACCGTAATCCCTAAATAGTTGTAATGATGTGCCAATGTTAAATAACCAATCATCCTGTATTAGAGTACTGCCAAAGAGCATGACGCCATTAAGAACACTTGTATTATTTCAGACCTCTTCATAATAAACCATTCCGAGGACTCTTAATGGATTTAATCTATGTACAGTATAGCCCTGCTTCCCCACCCCTAAGTGAGATCAGAGGGGTGGGCTGTAAATATGCTACTGGTGCTGCCCTTTACATGTTGGCTCGCAGGAGCCTAAGCATCCGCCACTGGGAGCCTGGGGTGAATTACTCTTACCACTTACTACTATATGGTGCAGCACCTCCACCTGTGAGGGATCCCAGCAGGGTGGAAGCAGCCCCTCACAGGACACAATCACATTACTCACACAGTATTAAAATAGAAAGGCTTTACTGTAACAGACCCACAATATAACAGTTACTGTATAGGCAACAGACAATAACATTAGTAACAGTTTCACTCTGTACCCCTAATAGTACAACTCCCCCGTCACTTCGCAGGGCTGTAACCCCGCACCCTGTGCCCCACACCGTGTCCACAGCACCACAAAGTCCAACACCCAACCTCCCTGGTATGTGAGACAGCGCTACCCACAATGTGTGTGTACTTTGTTGGTGCACTTATTTACGATACCTGCCCAGTGCGCTAGCACCTGGGCCCGCTGATCTCTTCGCAAAGGATCCACCGATCCGCGATCTCCTCAGCGACGTGATCTCCACGCGAGAGCTGTCCGCTGGGGGATCCCACACTGCAGCAATCTCTCTTTCTTCTTAGGGGTCTGGTCTCAGACCACAACCATCAGTGCCACGCAGCACTGCAGCTGTGTCCCTGAACTCTATTGGCAGCACTAATGGGGCAGGTTCCCTATCCTAGGGCCTGTCCCTACAGCAGCCACGAACTCCTACAATGTTCCAGGGCCTAGCTGGGAGCCTAGGGGATTACGGGCTTAGTGCAGTGGGTCCCTGACCCCTGTACACACAACCTCCCCTGTCTCACTCCCAGCTCCAACTCCCTTTTCCTGTGCAGAGCGCAACAATGTATATCTCCTTCAGGGGAAGCTGGCTCTTGCATTGGCTCCCTGACGTCAGGTGGTATCTCTGCCTCTAAGCATCCTGGGACTTGTAGTCCCTTGCAGACCTCTTTTGCATTGGGGCCGCTTGCGCGATCTGCACTGCGCATGCGCGACTCTAATTGCCACCGCCGCTTGCAACTGCGCATGCGCGAACTGGGGATGTCCCTGCGCTACGGAGCGCCACCTCTGCCCATCTGCCATCGCGTGTGCGCAAATACACTAAACATGGTGGCGCCCTGCAAAGGGGGCCGCCGGCGAGCCCGTCTCCCTCCCCGCAACATCCCCCTGGTATCGGACGTAAGGGATGGGGAACGGAAGACCGGGGGACCAGTGGGGACATGCAACATTATTTATTTTCATGAAATACAAATTCAGTCTCAATGACTGTTTAGCTGCACTCAGAGGATTGAATAGTACACTGTAAATTGGTACAATGGCCCTTGGAAGATAGAAGACACTACTTTGATAGAAGATACAACTTGGATAAAGCAGAGAACCACAAGTCTCACTTTAAGAACATCTCTTCCTTTCTAAAACAGGAAGAGAGACGGGTTATCAGAGTCTCATTGCTACAAAAACCGTAACAGGTTCAACAAATAAAGAAATCCTGTTACTTTCAATATAGCCCGCTCTAAAACTTTAAACTGTTTCTAGGACAATCTAAATTGTCAGCCGAAAGGGTAGGGCAGAGTGTATACAGTATATTGGGATTGTGCCTACACTGAACCTATTTATTTAGTAATAGAATCCTTTTTAATTTGTCCTATTGTCACCTGGATTAGTTGCAAACGAGGAGAGGCCACAAGTTTGTTAGTGGCAAGAAGAACATGTTCCCCTGCAGTCTAATAGTAAGTTTGTACATCATGGTCTCTGAGCAGTCAGCTAGATGTGGCTCTATTAGATTATTGCAGCCAGGACTGTACCGACCTTCGATAACACTGCCTTCTTTGCCATTAATGAAAGCAGGTTGCAGTTTGCTAATCTTGTCTCCCGAGCACATTTCTTCACTGTGCATGTTTGTACAGTACATAATTCTCTTCTTCCTCCTCACCTATTTTATTCACCCGCACCTGTATCATCAAATACTACAGCAAGAATAATTTCACCATTCAATAAATTCTTTATTCAAACCTCCCCTTCTCAATCAGCCACTCCATTATTTACTATTTACTACTTTTGTTTTCATAATTCTGCTTAAAAAGTCTTTAGACAATTTTCCTCCTCTACAAATCTCATGTAGTTAAAATTTTTGCACACAAAAAAAAACAAGATGTCTAATGCAGGGTTTTTCCACATGGGTTCCCCGGGCACCACTATAAGGTTCCTTTCAATTTTCAGGTCATTTGAAAATGGTACAAAATAAAGAAGAATTTACAATGCATCTGATCTCAGACGCGCTATGAGAGAGGGTTGGGGTTCCTTACAATGCATTTGATCTCAGCCGCGCTATTAGGGTTGGGGTTCCTTTCAATGCATCTGATCCCAGACGCGCTGTTAGAGAGGGTTGGGGTGCCAGGGAGGGGAAAGAGAGTGTGTCAGGGAGGGGAAGGAGTGAGGCACTGGGAAATCTCTGTGGGGCATCTAATTCGGAACAGGCCCTCCCGCAGGCAGTAGCTGCTTTTTGTATCCCCAAAGCCACAGTGTTTTCGTTTTTATGCCGCGGCTCCGGTGACAGGAAGGCTAAGTACATCTGTATTTCATCTCTGGCTTTACTGTATCAAAAGGGCTTGGGGAGGTTTCAAACATCTACAGTCTTCAACTGAGCCACTGATTGAGCCATCTGTGCAGAAGCAGGGATATCCTCAAAACCTGACCTGTTGGGGGTTGGAGGGAGGGTCTTGAGGACTGGAGTTGAGAACCCCATGTCATGGTTTGCAGTTGGGGAAATGGATGTAGGAGTAGTAACCCGGCACAGATATAGATAGATGGATAGATTGATAGAAAGATAGATAGATACATAGGGATATGTTGAGGTCTGCGCTTCTGTTTTTCATTTGTGAAATAATCTTCTGGCACTGAGCTGGCAGAAATCTCACTGAGGGTTTAACAATCTGCCCCAGATGTAAGAAACTAGACCAGCATGTTTATTACATTTAACTGTAATGTATAGTATGTATATAACTATCCTACTCTAATCCTTCTATTGTAATGACAATAATGTGCCAGCCCCGAAGTCTCTCAGATAGAAAGCCTAAGGAAAGCAACATACAGAAGCAGAGAGGTACTGATGCAGCTAAGCAACTGCTTTCAGTGCCGCTGCCGGAGGATTAACACTTGGGGTTCCTTACAATGCATCTGATCTCAGACGCGCTATTAGAGAGGGTTGGGGTTCCTTATGTAGCAGGGTTCCCCTGGTGGGCTCCCTTACCTCCGCTCTGTTGCGGGGACCCCCACGGCATGTCGGGATGATGCGGGGGCGATCGCGTCGCCGGGGGCTCCTGGTGGCATTAGCTGCAAGGCGACGCCATGTTTAGCCGGCTCGCGCATGCGCAGAGGCGATCCGGCGGCCATGTTAGGGTTGGCGCGAGAGATCGTTCCTTTACAGGATGTCACGCATGCGCAGATGCGAGCGGCAGCCATTACAATTAGTGCTGGAGCAGTGGAGTGTCCGAGGAGTAGTGGCGGCCATTACAGGGTTGCGCACGCGCAGTACAGGTAGCGCACGCGGCCTCAATAGTAAAGGGCTCTACCAGGGACTACATTACTCAGAAGCCTCTGGGGACTGCCCTTTCACCTGCTGCATTACAGCCAATAGGGCTTACAGATTCTCCTGCTGCAAAGGAGTTACATTGTTGCGCGCTGAGTCAGGAAGTCAGTCGGAGCTGGGACAAGGTAGGGGGAGGTTGTGTGTGCAGGGAGCAAGTGGCTCCTGCACTAGGCCAGGTTACCCCTTAGGCCACAGCTAGGCCCTGACTCATCCTAGCTTGTGGCTGCTTTAGGGAAGGCCCCTACAGTTAGGTAATTTGCCCCTTTAGCAGTGGGTTAGTTCAGGGACACAGCTGCAGTGCTGCGCAGCCCTGACAAGTGAGGTCTGGGATCAGACCTATCTCACTACAGATTAGAGACTATCTGTATGGTGGGATCATCCAGAGGGAGACAACCCTGTTTGGAGGAGGACGCCATCGCTTATGCTTCGGTGCTGGACACAGACGGATCCTCTTTCTGTTGTTCTGCTGTACCTGGGTGCAGGAGCCCCGGGCAGGTATCAGACACCAAGTGCACCAACTTTACACTTCATCTAGTACGGCGCTAATCACGCCTAAGGGGTGGGGTTGTGGGACTCTTGGGACACGCTGTGGGGTGAAGGCCCTGCGAGGCGACCGGGCAGTTGTATTATTAGTGATTCAGGGTGACACTAATGTACTGTTGATGATATGTTATGGTTCTGTTCTGCATATACAGTAAACTGTTTATATATACTTTGGTGTGTGTGGTTACTGTGTATGATGTCCTGTGTCAGGGGTTATTCTATACACTAGGATCCTGCACAGGTGGAGGCGCTGTGTATGTAAGTACGTTCCAGGATGCACCCCAGGCTCTCACTGGCGGAGGCTCAGCCCTCCTGTGAGCCTAACAGGTATTGCACCACAACTGGTAACACCTGTAGATTTCCCCACAGGGTCCCTATCTGCGATTGGGGGGGGGATGCATCTGATCTCAAGCGCGCTATTAGAGAGGGTTGAGGTTCCATACAATGCATCTGATCTCAGACACGCTATTAGAGAGGGTTGGGGTCCCTTACAATGCATCTGATCACAGATGCGCTATTAGGCTATATAGGCTGTCTGGAACTTCATGGAGTGTAATACTTTATTTTAAAAAGTAAAGGTCATGCCTGAATATAACCAAATTAGTAAAACATTGGGTCTCCAAGTGGCCTTTATCTGAGGATTTAAATAAATAAATAAAAGTGATGCATTAGAATTTCCAGACTTGCTTTTAAGGGGGTTTATTCAACAAGTCCCAAAACGGCCGATCGTGGAACACTCGCATTCAAGTCAACAGGACTTTTCTCCCATCGGCTGCTTCGTGGCGTCCCGAATACGCCCCTTACACCTTATGAGTCTCTAATTCAGATGTCACATCTACATCTATGAAGAATTTCTATGCTGGTCTATAAAAAGGTTCTGCAGCATAATGTATGGCGAGACGCAAGAGTTTCACTCCAATTTTGTGGTAGTGTTAAAACTGCTCAGGCAGTGACATTGCAATATTAATAGTTTTCTTGATAAGTGTGGCCTTATTTCAGACACTAATCAGTATGAGGATTATATAATAACACATCCACATCCATTACTACTTTCCGTGTGAAGATGCATGTGCATTTCTTGCCGTCTATGCATCACATCAAACATCTATTGTGTCCTGATTTTAACAATCTAGTTACTAGCCCAGACATGTTTGCACACAGCAGTATCTGCGCATTAAAATTCAATCATAGTCAGGAACCAAGCCTGGCTTAAACTCGCTGAGGGTACAAACCTCATTTTCATTTCATTAGGCCACCTGGAAGCAGCAATCAACGCACAGTCCTGACGTCAATAGTCTTTCTACTTCATTAAAATGTTCATTTTGTGGCTTTAATTCCCTCCTTAAAACATGCTGCTACAGGACACACAACATGTAGATTTATTCTGGGGCAGTCACATTTACATGCGCTGTTCTTTAGATGGCCTTGACTTGTGTTCATTACAAGAAGATGGATCTATTTTCAGATGTACTGCTTCTCTGAAGCAGGTGTACTGTATATCAGGAGTGGCCAACTCCAATCCTCAAGGGCCACCAACAGGTCAGGTTTTCAGGATATCTCTGCTTCAGCACAGGCGGCTCAATCAGTGGCTCAGTAAAGACTGAGCCACTGATTGACAAAGACTGAGCCACGGATTGAGCCACCTGTACTGAAGCAGGGATATCCTGAAAACCTGACCTGTTGGTATCTCTGCAGGACTGGAGTTGCTCACCCCTGGTATACATTCCTGGAAATTACCAGATTCGTAACGCTTTTTAAAAACGCTTCAAAACATTTCGAATTTGAAGAAAAAAAAGACTATGTTGCTTTTTCATTGGGGCAATAATAGTATTGCCGTTATAAAGATTGACAAACACATTAAAAAAAATCTATCTATATCATGCGCCCCATGAAGCCAAGTACCTCTACATGTTTATTTGATTGAGTGCCCCAAACATCCCATTTTGGGGAGTATAGTTTTGAATTAATTTTTTTTAACCTAACCCAGGCTGCTGCGGCGCAGAAATTGCCTCGTTACCGCGATAGCGAGGAGCTTTCTGCGCCGCAGCAGCCTGAGGCCATGCTGTCTCCGCCAAAGCCAGCGCTACATGCGAGTGCATAGTTACTGGGCTTTAAATACATGCATCTACTTCCTTTTCAAACATACCCTTTCCATGTATATTGTTCTACACTGGGAAACTACATTTGAGACTGGGAGAACATACGCCTACCCCCGCATCGGTGATCCTAGTTGCGGTCCCAGGGAAGAGAGAGGAACCCTGAGGGACAGCATCTAATGTTACCATTTAGGACTTTCTTTCTCTCGCATGGCCGTGTGAGTAATATTATTGATATTTACCCCACCACACTGGCCCTATCCGCATGTCTGTCACTATTGCATGTGGTTGCTGACTGTATGATACTACAGATCTATTCTATAATCTGATTCTGTGCTCCCCACATTACTTCTATCAACTTTCCGCCAGTAGCCTTTTTTTATTGCTGAAATTATAGTAGAATTGACAAATATACCAACAAAGGCAGTGTCAATATATTATTAAAGGAAGACTGGGGGAAGCTGAAGAATAAAAACTATTTTCTAACAAAGGTTAGAAGGTAAAAATAGCTTTAATGTACAGACAAATGTCTTGTTGTGACGCAAAATGTTATTTTGCTGTATTCAAAAAAAAAAAAATCACTTTTTATTTTAAGATTTTAGGTTTACCTAAAAGCATGTTGAAAAGCAAACTGTGCAATTACCCAGCGGACTATACCAGAAATCAGCAGCTAGCACAGCAAGAAATAGATTCAATGGTCAAAGTTGATACTTTGAAGATCCATTCAGTGTTGAAAGAAATATCTACCTACATAAAGCTTGACCTATTAAGCGATAATGCCATGTAAAAGAACGCTGTGACAGGATAATGGGCTTCTGATGCAGTGCGAAAAAAGAGAAAAAAATTGCCAATGTTTATATTCTATCCGGGGGACCATTATCCTGTCATCGTTTTCCTTTTACCACAATGACTGCTGTTATGACAAAGACAACAACGCAGTGGGAAATGGTACCGGACAATCAAGTACTGTTTGCTTTAATGGCGGGTGATGCAATAGCGACACAGGCTACTTTTCAAAAGAGCTGCACAGTGAATAGCAAAATAGTTAGCTGATTCGTATTTTGCAGCCAGTCAGAAATAGGTTACTTTTAAAGTTGGAACAAACTCTACAGGCTTAGTAAAATAATGTCATCGAGATAGCTGCTGAAAAAAGAAAACCTTTGCTACTTTGATGACAATGGGAAATGAGTGTAGTTACCTACAGTAGTACATAGTAGATGAGGGTGGAAAAAGACATGCATCCAGCAAGTTAAACCTATGCCAAACCTTGAAGACGTGAGGATCCCTTCACCCTAAGAAAATGTCTGACTTTGTAGAACACCAAATAATGTATCCAATGTGCGTTAAAATGCTCTTGCTATAATAGGGCTTATATTTTCTAAATGTTACGTACCGGTAGTACAGTAGATGAGGTTGAAAAAGGAGAGACGTCCATCAAGTTCAACCTGTGCTAAATTTAGACGACAGACACTTTATCCTATATCCTATATCCTATATCATTAACACCTCATACAGAGTAGGGACTCCTTTTCCTAAATCTTACTTTTATGTCTGAAGCACTTCTCCCCTTTATGTGTTATTTATATTATTTAATATTTATATGATTGTAATGTATATTACTGCTGTGAAGCGCTATGCACATTAATGGCACTATATAAAAAAGACATACATATATATCCGTACTTACAGTAAATTGATCTGATACAGAGGAAGGCAAACAAAACCCCCCAGTGAAATATCCAATGAGATCTCATAAGGGGAAAAATAAATTCCTTCCCGACTCCAAAAATTGGCAATGAGATTACATCCTTCCCATGTTTACTTATTTGGTATATCCCTGTATATATATATATATATATTTTTTTATTAAAGGGTTGATGCAGAAATAATTCTATTGCTTACAGGAAAAACCCCCAAAGAAATGCGCCTGGGCGTTAGCAGTGTTACCTCCCATGCCACACATTCCTGCTAGGTAGCACCACTCGATCTACATAGTACTGAAGCAGAGCTATGTTAAGAAGAGTCAAACAAAGACAATGGAAAGATACCAAATGTCCTGGCTTACCTAATTTGCAAAAGTATGTACAGAAGCACAGGTAGGGCAAGAATAACTGTAGATGACATAAAAGGCTGTTTCTTTTATTTAAAATGTCACAGAACGCGTTTACAGCAGCGCCTTACTCTATCTCCAACATATTGGTGACTTACGTAAAACGGTTTCGGTTTAGCCTTCCTGAAATTTTACAGCTTTAACATGCCAACAAGTTGTACTTAAATTACAAAGAAACAAAAGCAAACAAGTCTTTTTGGTCAGTTACCAGGGACTGTGCTTTTACATTATATTACAGCCAAGCCCCTGCTTTATGCCAACAAGAATTCTTTATAAATCAAGGTTGATCATGTTCGGGAAGTGTTTGCAAATTACTGTCCATGAATGTGACGGCTGTAGTGCTGTAATTATGTGATAATCTAGTGATGCTAGAATAATGATTAATAGTTTAAAACAAAGAATCCCACAATGTACATCCAATATGACAAATGATTGTTTTCGTTTCTATATGTTTTCCTTCTCATACTATAAGTATGGGTAAGTTACTGTAGTTCAATCCTTGAGCCAAAACATGTTAAGCCTGCAACAACGTCATGATATTTTCCAGCAGGTAACCACACTATCAATTGTATACTGTGTCCTTTGTATTTCCTCTGCTGCATAGAGAAAAGAGGAAACAAAACAATGATATAGTTAATAGCATGGTAAGCGTGACATGTACAGTATGCGGTGCGTTGGTGGTTAAAATTGTGCAGTCTCTCAACTCTCTCCTTTGCAATCTATCCAAAAACTCAGCTGCTAGAATAATTTCACTTTCTCCCAAATCAGTCTCTGCTCATCTCTTCCTTAAATCCCTCTCCTGCCTTCCCATCAAATTTCAGATTACTTACAAAGTGCTTCTCCTCATCTTCAAGGCTCTTCACTCCTCTGCTCCTCCCCACCGTTGATATCAACTTTGATCTCTCGCTATCAGGAGTATGGAATCCTCAGAGGTAACACGGAACCCCCAAAACAACAAGGGGCTGATAGAAGTTAAATAGATAGTGTTTAATGTTCCCACCATGGCAGTCAATGAAAAAGGCAAAACAAAAAGGGATCTTTAAAGTCTGCAGAGCTAGGTGCAAAAAGTGAGGTAGCCAGGGAAAAACAAAAAAAGAGCAGGGGCAAGAAGTGCAAGAGGAATACAAGGCAAACAAAAAGGTACCTGTAAAATCTGCAGAGGTAGATGCAAGGTAATAGTAATCTGGGAACGGGAAAGAGCAGGGGGCAAGAGAATAACTAGACTGCTGCTCCGGAACAAAAAAGTTGACCAGCAACAACTAGCAGGCTGGTTGGGGTTTATAAACCCTAAGCTAAGATGGCCACTGGTCTCATGGAAGATAAGCCTTGGGCCTGAACTTGGCTCCTCTGTGCGCCTCTACAGGTCTACGGGAGTATTGTGGAGGGAATCATAACACTCTCTATACCCCTTGCTCGCCTCCAATGCTCTGCCCATAACTGCCTCCTTTCCTCCCCTTGCACCTCTACTGCTCTCTCGCCTTAAACCTTCTTCCCTCACTGCCCCTTACCTGTGGAACGCCCTCACACTCGGAAAACACCAAGCACCAGCTCTCCCCACCTTTTAATCTAAACTTAAAACTCACCTCTAACATGAAGCATTTCAATAGCCTGCACTCATGGCTACTGTCCCACACCCCCTGTCGCTCCTAACAACCATTGTGGCCAAGCACTGCCATCTACTGCACTTACTCCCTCACCTGTTGTCTCCAAGTCTCCCAACATATCACTAAGATTGTAAGCTCTCCGGGGCAGGGATTTTCTTTCCTATTGTCTGATTGTGTTTGTTGCATTTGTGTTATCATTTCTACTAATGTATTGTCTCTTTTGTAAAGGCTGTCTCACATTTTAATCTGGTCTGTAACTGTTTCATACGCCCATAATATATATTTTCTTTAACGGTGCATGCAATGTCTTGTATATAATGTATACCCTGTTCATTTATGTAACTGTATTTGTACCATGTATTATTTGTATTAACTCTGTGCCCAGGACATACTTGAAAACGAGAGGTAACTCTCAATGTATTACTACCTGGTAAAATATTTTATCAACAAAACAAAACACTGTGGGTGCTATAACTAAAGATATACATAAATACTCTACATACAAGTGGGAGCTACAGTGCAGTTAAAACAGGTTAAAAAAAACCCAGAAGTGCCCTAGTAAATATAGTGAAAAAAAGTAAATTACAATATATATATATGTCACACACAAACACACACACACACACACACACACACACACACACACACACACACACACACACACGTTGCTGTAGCAAAGATTATCACCATCTTTTTCCTGGGGAAGACATCACTCAAGGACTACTGCTTTTTATGCCTGGATTACAGTCCGCGCCAGCGCGCGTGCTCTCTGAATCGTCTGCGCCTCTCGCCCGAGCGATGTGTGAACTTGGCTGGAGGAGATTGGGGAGGCATGGTGGACACGTCATGAAGCTGCTTCGCCCTCATTGGCTGAACCGTTCACGCGACGCTGGCATCATGCGGCCACGCTTGAAAAGACAATTTTTTTGTCTTTTAACAACGCGTTCGCGCCATCGCACGCGCACTAGGGGCGGCCGCATAGGGATGATGCCGTTTGTCGCGCATGTGCCATCGCGCTGAGTATAATCTCAGCCTTACATATGCATGCTTGGACTTGTTGTTTAGACAGCAGTGATAGCAGAAACCGGTGAGCTTAACATAAGAGAGAGGTCCACATACCTCCCAACAATATACAGTTAGACATACTGTACACAATCTAAGCAAAATAAAGCCCAGACCCACAGTATTATATATTGAATTGTGAGAAGTGTTTACCTGTAGCCCACCTAGTCCTGGTCAGAGGGTCAATAAGGAGGTGAGAGAAAGTCAGAGGCTTTGCATGTGCAAACACCCACCCAGCAGCACATAGTGACATCACAAACTAGGGATTAAGCCAGAGGCAATAAAGACCTCATCGTACCATCTTTAGAAACAGGTTTTAAAAAACTTTTTTTTTTTTTTTTTTAAACATGAATGAATCAGATTTGGACAACGAAGGAAAGAAAGGCTGTATGGCTGTCCGGTGGAGGGGACAAGGAGATGGTAACGGCAAAATGAATGAAGAACTTTGAAGGGGAAAGTGAGGACTGAAAGAGGACGAGGCAGACAGGAGAAAAGAAGGAGGCCAATAAAGTAGGCTACGGTAGTGAAAGAAAGGGAAGAGTAGACAGACATTAGACTAGGATCTTTTTCTTCCCTATTCAATCTGCTGTGGTGCAGGGAGGTTCTGAGCTCCACGTTGACTTGTTGGGGCGCAGAGAGAGAAAAGAGGGTGCTTATTTGTAGTTACTGACTCCTAGCCATTATGGGATGGTCCTACCGATGCTGAACTTTAGGGAGAAGTAGTTTCGCTGTAGAGGACTAATAATACTATAGTTCGAGGACTTTGGCATTGGAAAAAAAGCACTCAATCAGTTTCAGAGGTGGACGGGGCATGAACATTTTTTCAGCCTATTGTTGATACTTACTTATGCGTCAAATCATTACGGCAGTCACAGCAGAACTCTGTCTTGCAGAAATCCATACTGCAGTTCACTGAAGTCAGTTTCACAGACAAATTGCAACCAGATATACTGTAGAAAAGCTGTATGACATTGTTTTTTGTTTGCTGTAACTGCTGGCTGAACTATATGGGAAAAAATGTATTCCAGTGCTGCGGTTTAATGTGTTAAAATGCAAGTACTCAAGGGAGCCGTCAATAACTCTTTATTGGTCTCCAACATTGAACCTCAACTTTTGCTCTTTCGCAGCATAAGCAGGAAAAATAAATTCTATAAGAAGCCTTTACAATCCCGTGCAGCTTGATACCAGCAGCAGCTATTCCTGGCAGCTGTGTACGGAGTGTGTATTTAATGTGTAGTTAGTAAGCAGCTTACAGCTCTAAAGAGTTTTGTGCTAAGCTATTATTAAATGTTACCAAGAAAACAAAACATTACCAAATGTTCTTTCCAGATAATACAATTACATTTAGAAGAAATCTGCACGCTGAACCTCGGGACTATATTCTACCAAAGAGAAACCTATTTGAAATGAGAAAATGATCGTTCGTATTTGCAGGATACTCGTTAATCACGTAATCCAGAAAGCGCTTCATCTAGAAAGACACAAAAGGTATTTGGTCGTACAAAGTTTGAGAAAAAAAGGCCCTGGTACAGTTTATGATTTTGCAGCAATAGGGAACAATGGCATAATACAGTAGGTCGACAAAACGGTTCTCATTTGCCACCACATGATAATCGGGTCAATATAACAACGCAAAAGTTGTATAATTCTGGAGCACAAAGATTGCTTTGAATAGAAGAAAAATTCGCAGAGTTACGGGATACACCCAGCCTCGGACCGAAGAGCAGCAGGGATACACCCAGCCTCGGACCGAAGAGCAGCACGGATACACCCAGCCTCGGACCGAAGAGCAGCAGGGATACACCCAGCCTCGGACCGAAGAGCAGCAGGGATACACCCAGCCCCGGACCGAAGAGCAGCAGGGATACACCCAGCCCCGGACCGAAGAGCAGCAGGGATACACCCAGCCCCGGACCGAAGAGCAGCAGGGATACACCCAGCCCCGGACCGAAGAGCAGCACGGATACACCCAGCCCCGGACCGAAGAGCAGCAGGGATACACCTAGCCCCGGACTGAAGAGCAGCAGGGATACACCCAGCCCCGGACCGAAGAGCAGCAAAGAAGAAAAGCAGGCAGGGATACACCCAGCCCCGGACCGAAGAGCAGGCAAGGATACACACCTAGCCCCGGACTGAAGAGCAGCCAGGGATACACCCAGCCCCGGAACAGAGAGTGCAGCAGGAGCACACCCAGCCCGGACCGAAGAGCAGCACGGATACACCCAGCCTGGTACCGAAGAGCAGCAGGGATCACCAGCCCCGGACACGAAGAGCAGAAGCGGATACACCCAGCCCCGGACCGAAGAGCAGCAGGCGATACACCAGCGCCGACCGAAAGCAGCAGGGATACAACCAAGCCCCGGACCAGAAGAGCCAGCAGGGATACACCCAGCCCCGGACCGAAGGCACAGGGATACACCCAGCCCCGGACCGAAGAGCAGCAGGGATTACACCCAGCCCCGTGACCGAAGAGCAGCAGGGATACCACCCAGCTCGGAGCGAAGAGCAAGAGCAGCAGGATACACCACGCCCGGACTGAAGAGCAGCACATGGATACACCCAGCCCGGACGAAGAGAGCACGGGATACACCCCGCCCCGACCGAAGAGCAGCAGGATACACCAGCCCCGGACCGAAGAGAAGGCAGGATCACTAAGCCCCGGACTGAAGAGCAGAGGATACACCCGCCCCGGGACCAGAAGAGCAGCACGGATAAACCCAGCCCCGGACCGAAGAGCAGCCGGGATACACCCGCCCCCGGACCAAAGAGCAGCACGG
>CM071570.1:13430226-13449455 GCA_036426205.1 Ascaphus truei
GGATACACCCAGCCCCGGACCGAAGAGCAGCAGGGATACACCCAGCCCCAGACCGAAGAGCAGCAGGGATACACCCAGCTCTGGAGCGAAGAGCAGCACGGATACACCCAGCTCTGGAGCGAAGAGCAGCACGGATACACCCAGCCCCGGACCAAAGAGCAGCACGGATACACCCAGCCCCGGAGCGAAGAGCAGCACGGACACACCCAGCCCCAGACCGAAGAGCAGCAAGGCCTCTTTAACGCAGAAATACAACTTTCTTTTTTTGTTATTAATATATGTAAAAGCATGTGACAATGTATAATTCTACATTCTTACCTAAGCTGGCAATTGTTTGGTGCGTCTGTAATAAATCTGTAACAATCCCGGTTGTGTGACTAACATAATGGCTGCTTCAATCAGTGTAACTCAGCAGCTACAATGTATCCTTATATTACTAATGTAACAGTATCTATTGTTACAATTTGCAACTTAAACTACAGGGAGCATTTGCAAAACATTATCCCAAACAGGAAAGTGTTGCAAATTTCTTGCACTGCCTGGGAGATGGGCTAAAACCTGCTATAGAAATCAAAGGATGCTGTAAAACGCATAAAAAATGGCATCAAGGGTTGAATAAAAACAAAAAAATAATACTACAGAACGGATTAAAAAAATAAAATAAATAACCCATAAGATTTCACATCTCGGTGCTTTAAGATTGTGAAAAGTGCCACTGCAGTGAAATGTCCCTGCCACGACTTCTTCTCAGATGTACAGTAGCACTATATCTGTATACCCTATAATTGTGTTTGAATACATTAAGAATACTCAACTCAACAAGCAGATCTTAGTACAGTAAAACATGGAAAAGAAAACTTATAGAAGAATGCATAAAACATTAAAACTTGCTTAAAAACGCACTTAAGGCAAGCACGCACTGCGTGCTTGCCTTATTCTATATAACTGGAGTCCAGTATAACAGCGTTACAGTATCAACATTTGCAGAAGGGATTAAGTCCGTGGGAGATCGGGCTTGTCGGATTTAGGCCTCGAGATGCATGTTCTACCACTTCCCATCCCCGCCCCCCCCCCCCCCCGCATTCCAAGTCTCCCTACCCCTGCCCTCTTCCCTACCCTTCCTCCCCCCCCCCCTTTTTTTTTTGTGTTTCGTCTCCCCTTTTAAGTTGTGTTCCATATTTTTGTTGCACCACTTCGGGATCTATGGCCTAGACTATTTGGCCCACGACGAATCATCCGGCAGGCTGGGTCCTGAAGTACCGTGGGATTTCCTTACTATTAAATCACTTGTTAACATATTGTTCATTTATAAGACAAAATGTATTATACGATGTATTCTATGCGTGTATGATTCAATAAAAATTTAAGTTACAAAAAAAAAAAAAACGCACTTAAAAAGTATACATTTTAAAGCTAACTCCTTATTCACAGGCAAATTCCATGTTTTCACAGAAAACTGGCATCGCATTAAAGTAAAGGATCACCAACCACCATGTTCTACGTTTGTCATGGCATTTATAATGGTTGAAGACATAGAAAATAAACATATACAATGTGCATTTATTCATGAAAGCCCAGCTACAAACAGTAGTACAAAAAATACCCAGGCACATGTTTAGTATGGAAAAAGTGACAAAGTTCCTCAGTAAGCCAAAAGTCAATAATATTAACTGCATTTCTTTTTTCCTTTACATACATTTACATTTTTGCTGCATGATCATTTAGATCATGCACGTTTGTTGCTTGTTACTTACAGCAATCAGAAATAGTGTACACAAGGAGTTCAAAATTAATAAACACAATCCCAGCAAGCTCAAGAACCCCAAACCCCACCACATCATACTGTATATACAGCATATATATTGGTGTCAAAAAGGAGTGCTGCTGAGCGTGGTCAAATGTATACAAGACAGAAATGCCCAGCGCTACATCCAATGTGACAAAATATACAGTACAATAATTCATACATAAGGAGTTCTCAACTCCAGTCCTCAAGAACCCCAATAGGTCAGGTTTTAAGGGTACCGCGGCTTCAGCACAGGCGGCTCAATGAGTCCAAGCTTCCACACAGGTGGCTCAATGAGTCCAAGCTTCCACACGTGGCTCAATGAGTCCAAGCTTCCACACGTGGCTCAATGAGTTCAAGCTTCCACACAGGTGGCTCAATGAGTCCAAGCTTCCACACAGGTGGCTAAATCAGTGGCTAAGTCGAAGACTAAGCCACTGATTGAGCCACCTTTGCTGACCTAGATATCCTTCAAACCTGATCTGCTGGGGAGGCGGTCTTGATGACTGGATTTGAGAACCTCTGGTGTACACAAAGAAATACTGCAATTCATTTGTACAGATTTGGCTTGCATTACTGTCATATCAAACTCTGAATATCAACTTTTTATATATATATATATTTTATATATATATATATTATGATATATGTATGTATGTATGTATGTATGTTGTATGTATGTATGTATTAGTATGTATGTATATATATATATATATATATATTATATATATATATATATATATTATATATAATATATATAATATATATACCATATTTTACCTCTGAAAATCTATGATAAAGGAGATATTTTTCTCCAGTATTCCCAGCATTTGTGGAAGAGGAAGAAAAATAAGGGAAACGTCATTATGATGTACAACACTCCCCTTTAGTCTCAGTGTGTCATTTTGAACTTCTGAGAGCAATGAAGGCAAATACAATATCTAATGACGCAAGAGGCTTCTGGGATGGTTATGCTCAAAATACAGATAGTTCAGCGTGCCGCAAAGAAGAAAAAAATACCCACATACCTCTACTCTGTGAATAGGGATTGATACAACTTTTGCATAAATGCAAGGTTTTGACAACTAATATCATAACACAATCTTTGACTACACTGAAGATTACAAATCCAAATAAGGGAAAGTTTCTGTAAAAATAATAATATATATATTATTATATATATATATATATAAAATAAAAAAAATAATAGATGATACCGTTCTGTGGCTACGAAATGCTTTTATTGTGCGAGCTTTCGAGATACACTGATCTTCTTCTCCGGGATGTTTACAATGAATGAAGCAAGCAAATAAAAGCATTTCGTTAGCCACAGACGGTTATCATCTATTTATTTTTGATTATTGAAGCTCTGCTAACACGGTACCATACCTCTCACATGATATGAATATATATATATATATATATATATATATATATATATATATATATATTATAATATATATATACAAATACCACACAGACACTGATTAATGGTCTCCCCAGCGATCCTCAAGGTAACTGCGGTTGCTAGCCTCTTCTCTACGTTGCTCAAAAATAAATGGTCTTATTTCATCGAACAAATTTTGGTCGTCATCTTGGTATTTTAATTTTCCTAGGAATCCAGTCAAGTACCATCTTTGTCCAACGATGATCATTTATTTTTCGTTATAGGTCCGTCCCACTGCAATTAACATTTCTTCCCCATTGTGATGTCAAAGACATCGGCTTTTAACCCATTCATTCTTTCGGGTAATACCCAGCATACATCTCTGCATACAGTACTTCTTTGAGTTGTCTAAATTATCTTCGCATTTAGGGTCAAAATGTCACATCCATACGCGACCTCGAGCAGAATATACTGGTCGGAACTTTCTTCTTGAGGCACAGTGAAAGGTTACCTTGAAAGATTGTCTTGTTTCTTCTAAATGTGCTCCATCCCATTCTCATTCTCCTGTTGATTTCAATCGAAATGTTCCCATCCATTGTTACTTGCCGGCCCAGGTAGACAGTCTTCGACTTCTTCAGTTCAATTCCATTTATTTTGAACTTTGCAGAATTGACCTATCTGTTGAACATCACGTTGGTCTTGCTGAGATTCATATGGAGGCCCACTTTCCTACTCGCTTTATCGAGTTCTCCCATTTGTTGCTGGAGGTGTTCTGGACTCGTGGCAAAAATAACAATGTCATCTTTCATTAATGATCTGCCTACAGCTTGTAAGGCCACTTCAATACACATGTAGATGACACAATCCTACAGTATATGCACACAGCGTCTCTGACCTTGAACATGTTCTTCAATCTAATATTCAATCTAATTTTTCAAGACTTGAACACTGGATTTCCCAAACCACACTCTTTAAAAAAAATTGACAAAAGTGTAACTATGGTATTTGGGACTAAGGCTACATTTCTAAAGCTACCAATGACACAGCTACAAATCAGAACCAACTCTAACACCAGGCTTTGCCTGTTACTAGTTTTAAATATTTGGGCATATGGTTTGACTCCCATTTAACATTTGGGTCGCATATTGATACCCTGACATCCAAAACCTATGCCAAACTAGGTATACTTTTTAGAAACAAATCCTCCCTAAGCTCGCTGGTCAGAAAGTGCATTGCACAGCAGATAATGTCAATTATAGACTATGGGGACATACAGCACCCCAAATTCCCCTTAGACACCCTCTACAACTCAATATGCCGCTTTGTCCTACAATGTATACAAGATACATCACTGTGAAATGCTCAAAAGAACTAGATCGGCTAGCTCTTGAATCCAGTTGTGAAGTACATTTTTCCTGTCTTGCCTTCAAATACTTTCTGGACAAGCTACCCACCTATCTGAACAAGTTCCTCACCCCTACCACACGTAGCAACGTTAAGCATCTTTTAGTAAACATGGCCCTTCATCTTTTATTTCACCAGAACCAGTATTACAGACTATGTAGACTGCCATGAAACATATAATGGAAGAACAATACAAATTGGTTACTGTAGAAAAGTGGTCTTCTAATTATTCAACGTGTCATTTTCCAAAAGAATAGTTCATGGAGGGTATGGAAATAAATCTTCATTTTAAAAATCAGATAATTTAACCAGAAATTAATTCATGTAAAAATAGTTACCTTTTCTAAGATTATAATAAATTTCCTAGGAGTCCAACAACTGTGAATAACTGTCATTGTGGTCTGGTTACTACTACAGGCAATAACATGTGGTCTCAAAAGTTCATTTGCTGAAATATCTAAGAACTTTCATTGTGGTCTGGATACATCTAAATAATAGACTTCTGTGGTCTCAAGTCCATGTGCGACGACAACTATGAAGAACCGCCTGTGTGGGTCAATTACATTTTAATGGCACAACATGTATATCTTGCAAAAGACCTGTTCTTCAGAGCCAATGAAGCTACCAGAATGATAGACAATGTATGAAACATTACCATTCACTGACTATAATTTACAATTTTACATGTGGATCCTGGCTTTTTTTTTCTCTAAAAAAATAAATAAAAAGTACTAATTTTCCATTACTAAGTTCTGCATTTTGTAAGGCTAGTTTATCCCAATGATGGAGCTGTGTGAATGGAACATGTTTTCTGGCCAAGAGTTACATTGGCAGTTCTCCATTAACTTGGACTCAAACCTTTCCAAAACTGAGCTGGCCACACTGTGCCAATGTATTAGACCTGACAGAATTTTGGAATATTGTACAATGTGCATTTTTAATCCACTCTTGATTATTCAGCTGATCTTATTTAATTAGTTGATATTTATATCTGCTGCCAATTCATTTAAAAATGGATTGTTTATAAAGTTCATTAAGAATGTACTATAGCTTGTTCAATCCTGCTAAACGTCTTATGCATCTGGTAACCTTACCACGACTCATTCTTTTCGTGGCCTTGTTTCTGTTGCACAGCTGTTTTCTTTAAATTGCATACACTGAAAGTTAATACCACTACATGCTAGAAGTCTATTTAACATCGTTGTTGAGGTTGCAAAAAGAAGGAAATGATGTCCACCCATCTGAATCCTTTTCTGCACAGACTGACATATTTCTATTTAATTTGACTCGGTAGAAAAAAAAAAACGAAAGTACTGTACTCAGTGCCCAATTTGTAAAATCTGTTTCACAAAGATACATTCCTTACCACGCCACGGATTAACAATCATATTCATCTCTGAGTAATCAATCAACTCTGGGTTTTGACCTGTTCTGCATACTGTATGGCACCATTCTTTCTTTTAAGATCTCAAGGCCCATATTTTACTAAGTGTTGCTGTTCCATAACGCATCTTAAGGCCCATTCACTGGACCGAAGGGGTTTTATGGCCCAGCAATGCCTTATAAATATGGGCCCACATTTCTTCTGAAACACATGCACATGCACTGTATCGACTATAAGTACGTTTGGTACATAGCACCGTTTTACCACTTTCACTGCTCTAATCTCAGTGGCTGAATCCTATGGCATATTACGTAGCTCAGTAATCTCAAAGGTGAAAAGAACTCTGCAAGATGTTCGCATTCTCATCTCATACATCTGTATATACTATACATATTTCTACCGCCATTAGCCTTTGATTAAATTCATCTTCATTTTAAAAATATATTACAGGGTTTCTCATCAACCTGCCCGAATGATACATTCGTACAGGCCTTGGACGGCAGTGAAATTAGGGTTCGCTGCAAGTATAATACATTTGATTTTTCAGGTCCTTGGATGAAAATAAACGAAGAAAAAATATGTATTGCAGTTGCATAGACATAATACTCTGGGAACAGCTAATATACCAAATAAATGACTTTCAGCCAGTTTTTAATAAATGTACCTACATAGTTAGTCTCTCCCTCTCTCTAGAGAGAGAGAGAATTATAAGTAACAAAGATGCACAGGCACATCTCATTGCACAAAAGTTGGATTTATCAGCTCAACGTTTCGGCCCATACTTCAGTTACATAGTAGATGCGGTTCAAGAAAGACATGCGTCCATGAAGTTCAACCTATGCTAAATTTAGACAACAGATACAGATGCAGCCATGAGTATCCGAACACTAACGAATTGACCAATGGGAAACGTGCCGACATTCTGCCGCTTCCCCCAATCAACCCATTGCCACCGACTGGGCAGGCTCCACCGAGTCTGGCAGACCAGAGGGTCCTTACCACAGGAGGTCTCTGTTCTCCGGACTCCGTACACCACCCTGCCCCGGCCACTTACAGATGCAGCCACCAGTATCCGAACACTTGCAGTTTCAATGGGACTGCCAGGGACCCCCGCTGTGCTAATCCGATGGGCCATTAGTCTGTCTGCAGAAATGTCATAGAAATGTTCCAGCATTACAGGGAGATTGCCCCAGAATTTTCAAGGCAAGTGTTCGGATACTCATGGCTGCATCTGTACGTTTTCCTATATCTATACTTACTTATTGATCCAGAGGAAGGCAAACAAAAAACTCCAGTGACATATCATCCAATGATATCTCATAAGGGAAAAAATAAATTCCTTCCTAACTCTAAGAATTTTGTGTTCAACAACTATTGGTGTGTGAGCCCTTTGGCAAGCAACCTCCTGTACTCCTGATTCCCTCGCATTAGTGGAATAAATAAAGCTATTTGGATACAAGGAAATACTTAGTATCTCTGGTACCAGCATCTATCCATAAGCTCTATGATGCACAAGAGTTTACATGGGCATTTATTATGGGGTGTTTTCTGCTGTGTGCAGATATAACATTATTTTTAGAAGTACCTGGTGAGACGATCAATAAGACACAATAACAGATTTTTATAGCAAGTTCCCTACCAGGGATTCCTTGTGATTCCATTGGCTACTAAGATCATAAGGACTTCTACCACACTTTGATATTATTGAGAAACTCTGCTGCAATTTGATTATAGATTGTATTTCTTCTAGCTCTACAGGGCTCTGTGTGATTCATTTTGCAACAATTTTTGACAATGTATATACTGCATACCCCGCCGGTCTCAACTCCATTAGTGTTGAAAGTGGAGGTGCTGACTCACTGATGCACCAAGAAGTTTTTAATGTGAGTGTGTTTTTCTCCCACATATTAAATAGGTTTGTAATGTCAAATTGTACCTCACCCATTGACCATTCAGCATCAGAGACTCATCTGTATCTTTTGTATTACATCACGTCTATTGCCATAATTGTGTTTCCCTCTGGGTACATGACCCATTCATCTCTATATTGTTCGGGATTACTTTGGTCTATAAGCAGTTGTGCATTGATTAAGGGATTTTGTTCTCTCCTTCCCCTCTGGGGATTCCCTTTTGTACATATTATATAAATTACCGTGGGTAAAAGAGTGATAAAAACCCTCCACAAATAAAACTAGAACTTGTGAGCACATACGCATGTCTCAGACAGGTATACAATCCTGCTTTACCCTATTATCCATTAGCATACAATGATGCTTCCACTGCAGCTAGGGATTCTGGGAAATCGCATGCAAATGAGCACAGTGTCACAGTGTTAACTTCATGTCCATTGTAACCTGGACCTCTATCAGCGTATGCCTGCCGTACTGCACAGCTTTCAGCACAGCCCGGGTTTAAGTGCAGAGCCAGTAAACCTTCTCACAGACAGCTTTTCGACATGTTGGGTCTCTGAAGTGTGAGGCTGGTTATACTGGCTTTGCAATGTGCAGTTGGAATAGGTTTCACCCACACTTTATACAAGTTATGGTGGGTAAGAAAAGCAACACAAACTGCATGGTGGAGAGTTTATCACTTGTAACCCTTCTGTCCTTAGTCGTACTATTCCCCCCTTTTGTTTTTCCCATTTCACTTATATACTTAAAAAAAAGGTTTTGTCTCCCTCCTTGGCCGAGCTATATTCTCTGCTGCTTGGTCTTCTGGTTATTTGCTTAGCCCCCTTCTGTCTAACCTAATATAATTCTCTATCCCCCTTCCTCTTCGTCTGGTTGCATTTCTGAAACACTGTCCTTTTAGCTTGTACACCACCTGCCACCTCCTTTGAGAACCATGCCCGCTTTCTTTTCCTTGCACTTTGCTCACCTGCCGGACACACAAGTCTGTTGTTTTTAGTGTTGCATCTTTTTTTCAGAGGCCTGCAGTTTCCTGTCTCTTTCCTACTGCCACTTTGTGACATGGGACGACTTTGCTCTTCTCCAGTCTGCTGGAACTACACCTGTTAATAGTGACATGTTAAACGTGATGTTTTTATATATAATGGTTATTGAGGCAAAAAGTGACACTGTGTGCTCATTTGCATGTCATTTCCCAGAATCCCTTGCTGCAGTGGAAGTGCTGTATGCTGGGTGATAATGGGGAAAGGCGGGGTTGCAGACCTGCCTAAGACATGCAGATGAGCATACAGTTATATTTGCATATTTGCTTTCCTGTGGAGGGTTTTTGTCACTTTTTTTACTCACCATAAAACACCCGCAGTATTATGTTTTATATATATATATATATATATATATATATATCAGTTCTGTAGTATTACGTAATAGTGACTGTTATCTCTTGTTTTTATTCAACTTTGAATGCCATGTTTAATGACTTTTAACTCATCCTGTGATTTCTGTAGCAGGGTTTAGCCACCTCCCCAGCAATGCCCAGTCTTTGCAAAACATTCCTGTTTGGGATAGTTTGTCGCAAATGTTCCCAGCAGTTTGAGCTGGAAACGGTAACAATAGATAATGTTACCGTAGTAATATAAGGATACATTGTAGCTGCCACATTACAGGGACTGTAGCAGCCATTATGATAGGCACGGATATCCCTGCAACTGGCTGAACCTGCAAAAGACACATGCCAGCTCACATCTGGCAGACTGAAGTCTTCCATAGTAATTACCTCTCCTTTAATTGCCATCTTAGTGATATACTCTATTAATATCCAATACAATTCCTCCTTGTGTCCTGGGAGTCTTTAGATCACCCCAGTACAAATGATAATCTTCTCATCAGTTTTTGGGATTAGCCAAAGAAACCTTGTAGGTGGGTCCTTGTATTCAATTTAGGTAAAAACATATCTCAAATTGTCTGTCTGTCTGTCCTGCAATCATCATACCCTGGTGTGTCTTAATTTAATTCATCTTTCACACCATTTGCTTTAACGTCCCTCACATGTGCTAATTAAGTTGGTTAGGCCAGCCAGGTGACTTTGTAAAAGTATATAAGTAAACTCACAACAGCCACTGATGCCTGCAGCCAATGCTCCTAAGCAGAAATGCTTTTAAGTAGAAATGTTTAAAGTAGTGAGGAAGTTTAAAAAGGAAGTTGAAAAGTGGACAACACCTTCTGCTTCTGATTCCTGCATTTGAACTACGCTGGAAAGTTATGCACTTCCTTCCACCAGCCTCATCATGTCTCTAACTCTATTCATATATCTTCATCTCTCCTTCCTTCACCACTTCTCAGTTCACATGAACTCCTCTCTTACCTGCGCCCTCTGTCACCATACAGCTATACCTCCTGCACTAAAACACACCCCTACAAATCATCCTCACACATTCTCTTTCTGTCCATGCTTCTCCTCCTCGCTTCTGGGGATATCTCTCCCAATCCTGGTCCCTGCCTTATTTCAACTTGCTCTCGTCCTCGCCTTCCACATGCAACTTCTACTCCTTCTGGTGTAAACCCCTCCAACCTCATACCCATCCACTGCCACCCTCCCTCCTCTCTCCCATTCTCCTGTGCCCTTTAGAATGCTCGCTACCTCTCTAACAAGTTCCTCTCTGTGCATGACTTCTTTCTCTCTCACTCTCTGCTCCTATTTGTTATAACGGAGACCTGGCTCACTTAGACTGACTCTGCTCTGGAAGCTGCCCTCTCTTATGGTGGCCTTTCCTTCTCCCACACTCCGCGCCCTGATGGCAGGGGTAGAGGCGTAAGGCTCCTTCTCTCCTCTCTCTGCCGCTACCGAACCGTTCCTATTCCTCCCTCTCTTGCTTTTTCCTCCTTTGAGGTTCACACAGTCCAGATCTTCTCTCCTCTCCCTGTCCATGTGGCGGTCATCTATCGCCCACCTTCCTCTACTCATCCCCCTTCTGCCTTTCTCTCTCACTTTAAATCCTGGCTCTCTTTCTTTCTCTCCTCAGACTCCCCTGTTCTTCTCCTTGGGGACTTCAACTGCCACATTGATGACCTCTCTCTCCCTTGGGCTTCCCGCTTTCTCTCTCTAACCTCTTCAATTTGGCCTTCAACAGTGGACTGAAGCTAGCACCCACAAGGATGGACACTAGCTAGACCTGGTTTTCACTAAAAACTTCTCTCTCTCCGATTTCTCCATTTCCCCTTTTCCTCTCTCTGACCATCACCTCATCTCATTTTCTCTCTCTCGCTTCTCTCCATCTCCATCTCGCCCTCGTTTTTGCAGAAACCTGCGCTCTATTAACCTACCAGCTCTTGATTCCACTTTACGCTCCTCCCTCTCCTCTCTCAGTTCTGCTTCAGACCCTGACAACCTGGTCAGGAACTATAACTCTGCCTTATCTTCCTCTCTTGATCTTCATGCCCCGCTTTCTCTCTGCCGTCCTCGCCCTTCTAACCCCAGACCCTGGCTAAACTCCCACACATGCATGCTGCGTTCCTCCACTCGTTCCTCTGAACACCTCTGGAGTAAATCTCATACGCTCGCAGACTTCATTCACTACAAATTTATGCTGTCCTGTTTCAACTCTGCCCTATCTCAGGCTAAACAAACCTACTTTTCATCACTAATCAACACACACAAGTCTAACCCACGCCGACTCTTTTCTGTCTTTGACTCTCTACTCAGACCACCCTCGCCTGCCTCCTCTTCTTCCTCCATCTCACCTCAGGACTTTGCTGACTTTTTTAAGGAAAAGGTGGAATCCATACGTCAGAACATCCCGTCTGTTGCCTCCTCCCATCCCACACTGCTTCCCAACTCTCCTCCTGCCTTTCTTGACTCTTTTTTCGCTATCTCGGAGGAGGATGTGTCACAGCTGATCTCTTCTTCTCCCTCTACCACTTGCCCTCTTGATACCATTCCCTCCCATCTCCTAAAACCTCTTGCTCCTTCTATAATCCCTATGCTCACACAGATCTTTAACTCTTCCCTCTACTTTGGTACCTTTCCATCCTCCTTCAAGCATGCAACCGTTATACCATTACTCAAAAACAGCAAGCTTTACCCTACCTGTCCTTCTAACTATCGACCTGTCTCCCTCCTGCCTTTTGCCTCCAAACTCACTGAACGTCTTGTATTCTCTCGATTGCTACACTTTCTCAACCTATTCTCTTCTAGACCCTCTACAATCTGGCTTCCGCACTGCTCACTCTACTGAAACAGCCCTCACTAAAATAACTGACGACCTCAATGCTGTCAAAGACAGAGGTCATTACACTCTGCTCATATTACTCGACCTCTCTGCAGCATTCGACACCGTGGACAACCCCTTCTCCGTCACATTCTTCATACTCTTAGTATTCGGAATAAAGCTCTATCCTGGATCTCCTCTTACCTCTCCCATCTTACTTTCAGTGTCTCTTTTGCTAACACCTCCTCCTCCTCTATTGATCTCTCTGTGGGGGTACCCCTGGGCTCTGTCCTGGGACCCCTTCTCTTTTCACACTCTCTCTAGGTGACCTAATCACATCTTTTGAGTTTAAATATTACCTCTATGCTGACGACACACAAATTTACCTTTCAACCCCTGAACTCACACCTGCTATACAGACCAAAGTTTCTGAATGCCTCTCTGGAATATCATCCTGGATGGCCATCTGTCGACTGAAACTTAACATGGCAAAAACAGAGCTCCTTATACTTCCTCCCAAACCTGGCCCTACTACCTCCTTCCACATTACTATTGGAAATACGATCATTCACCCAGTAGCCCAAGCACGCTGCCTATGGGTTACACTTGATTCCTCTCTCTCATTCTCCTCTCATATTCAATACGTTTCTAAAACTTGTCGCTTTTTCCTCCGCAATATCACAAAGATACGCCCTTTCCTCTGTTACTCGACTGCTAAAACTCTGACTCAGGCCCTCATTCTCTCACGTCTCGTTTACTGCAACCTCCTGCTGTCCGGCCTTCCTGCCTCTCACCGGTCTCCCCTACAATCTATCCTAAACGCTGCTGCCAGAATCACTCTACTCTTTCCTAAATCTGTCTCCGCATCTCCCCTCCTGAAATCCTTCTCCTGGCTTCCGATCAAATCCCGTATCTCACACTCAATTCTCCTCCTCACTTTTAAAGCTTTACATTCTTCTGCCCCTCCTTACATCTCAGCCCTAATTTCTCGCTATGCACAATCCCGACTCTTGCGTTCTTCTCAAGGATGTCTTCTTTCTACCGCCTTTGTATCTAAAGCTCTCTCCCGCCTTAAACCTTTCTCACTTTCTGCCCCGCACCTCTGGAATGCCCTTCCCCTCAATACCCGACTAGCACCCTCTCTTTCCACCTTTAAGACCCACCTAAAGACACATCTGCTTAAAGAAGCATATGAGTAGCACTGGATAATCCTGGACACATGATACATAAATCTTGGCCCCCTGCAGACGCACTTACTAGAATTCCCTCCTACTGTCTCTGTACGTTCTTCCTACCTACCAATTAGATTGTAAGCTCCTCGGAGCAGGGACTCCTCTTCCTTAATGTTACTTTTATGTCTGAAGCACTTATTCCCATGACCTGTTATTTATATTATTTGTTATTTATATGATATGTATTACTACTGTGAAGCGCTATGTACATTTATGGCGCCATATAAATAAAGACATACAATACAATACAATGTAGTTGGCCTTTAGGTAGCTCTTTGCATAAAGGGAAACTCCTCCTTTCCTCCCCTCTCCTTTCTAAATATAGTATAACCTGGAATAGCTATGTCCCAGCCATAATCTACATTGTACCATGTTTCAGTAATAGCCACTGTGACGGTAGACCAGGCAATTTACACCTTTTTACCAGAAACATACATTGAGCAAAACAAGATAATGAAATAAATTGTAAATTTTTTCACAAGAAAAAGCAGACACACAATGTTACACAACTACATAAGAAAATACACACTTACTGGGGGCCCGGGGGATAAAAACTAGACTTTCCTAGGTCCCAGAACCGAAATCAGCATGCCATTCCAGACGACACCACTCCTTTCTCTCCAGAGGGCTTGAGAACCTTTGAGAACTGAAAATCTGATTGGCCAGGGGTTTCTAATACCTCTGAGTTTCATTCACAGAATACTACTATCAGAAGCGTGAGAACATTCTCAGCAGCCAATCAGAGCAGGGCTCATCTGGCTGATGATGTCAGAGGCAGTGGGCGTGTTGAGCTGGCTCGGGACGGCCTGTGCGCGGGACATATGTTCTGGCCAATAGGAAAAGCGCCTATGATCGCCATCTTCTCCCTAGCCAGCCCATTGCCTCCGGCTGGGCAGGCCCCACCGAGTCTAGCAGACCAGAGGGTCCCCCCCACCAGGGGGTCTGTTCTCCGGACTCAGTACTCCGCCCTGCCCTATCCACTTAGCACCCCGACACCTCAAACGTTCTCTGTGGCTTTCATCTCCTGATGTCGTGGCAGACTCACTGGCACCAAGTTGGCAGCCCCAGTGCCTGTCAGAACATTGGGTCTGAAAGTCCCAGCTCATTTACTACGCACAAAGCATATATGTATTTAACACACCTTGTTAATAAAATATACACTTTAAAATATCCTAAGTCTTTCTGGTATGGAGAATAGAATAAAAAGCTGCACTTTATTTCTTACGAGCCATATTCCCCACACATTATTGCACAGACTTATAATGGAATCTAAGGCCATAATATAGTGGGCGCTTGCTGCGCCTTGCGCGCGCGGCAGTTATAGTTTGCTGTGGTTAGCCAGCCATTGTCTGCTAGGGCCACGCACGCGCATGGCAGTGAGCGTGGAGCCAGGCGATAGCGGGGAAGACTCAAAAAGTAAGTCCTGGACTCACTTAGACTACTCTGCTCTGGAAGCGTGCCCTCTCTTATGGTTGGCCTTGTCCTTCTCCCACACTCCGCGCCCTGATGGCAGGGGTAGAGGGTAAGGCTCTTCTCGTCCTTCCTGCCGCTCTCTGAACCGTTCTACCGCACCGTCTCTATGCTTCCCTCTTTGAGGTTTTTTCCGCCTAATCACACAGTCCGTATCTTCTCTCCTCTCCCTTCCATGTGGCGGTATCTATCGCCCATGCCTTCCTCTATCTCATCCCCCTTCGCCTTTCTCTCTCAACTTTAAATCCTGGCTCGCTTTCTTTCTCTCCTCAGACTCCCCGTCTTGTTACTTCTCTTGGGGACTGTTCAACTGCCACATTGATGACCTCTCTCTCCACTTGGGCTTTCCCGCTTCTTTCTTCTCTCTACCTCTTCAATTGGCCTTCAAAAGGACTGAAGCTATCACCCACAAGGCTGGACACTAGCTAGACCTGGTTGTCACTATAAAAATTTCTCTCTCTCCACTCTCTCTCCATTTCATTCCTCTTTCCTCTTATGACCCATCACCATCATCTCATTTTCTCTCTCTCCTTGTCCCTCCTCTCATGTTCTCCACTCCATCTCGCCCTCGTTTTGCAGAAACCTGCCGCTCTATTAAGCCTACCCAGCTCTTGATTCCACTTTAACGCTAACTCCCTCTCCTCTCTCACGTTCCTGCTTCAGACCCTGACAAACCGGGTCAGGAACATAACTCTGCCTTATCTTCTCTCTCTTGATCTCATGCCCCGCTTCTCTCTGCCGTTCATCAGCCTTCTAACCCCAGACCCTGGCTTAAACTCCACACATGCTGCTGCGTTCCTCCACTCGTGTCCTCTGGAACCACCTCTGGAGTAAATCTCATAGCTCGCAGACTGTCATGTTCACTACAACATTTATCTGTCCTTTTTCAATATGCCTATTCAGGCTAAACCAAACCTACTTTTTTCATCACTAATCAACACACACAAGTCACCCACGCCGACCTCTTTTCTGTCTTTGACTCTCTACTCAGACCACCCTCGGCCTGCCTCACTCTTCTTGCCTTCCATCCACCTCAGGCCTTTCTGACTTTTTAAGGGAAAATGTACATCCATACCGCAAGAGAACATTCCCCGTCTTTGCATCCTCCCATCCCACACTCAGCTTCCCAACTCTCTCCTGCCTTCTTGACTCTTTTTTCGCTGATCTCGGAGGAGGATGTGTCACGACTGAGCTTCTCTTCTCCGCTCTACCCCACTTGCCTCTTGATACCATCCCTCCCTCTCCTAAAACATCTTGCTCCTTCTATATCCCTATGCTCAACACACTCTTTAACTCTTTCCTCGACTTTTGCGAACCTTCCTCCCCTTCAAGCGCAAAACCGTTATACCATACTCCAAAACACAAGCTTTTACCCTACCTGTCCTTCTAAGTATCGACCCTGTACTCCCTCCTGCCTTTTGCCTCCAAACTCACTGAACGTCTTTTGTATTTTCTGATTGTACACTTTCTCAAACCTAATCAATTCTAACCCTCTACAATATGGCTTCCGCTACTGCTCATCCGCTACTGTAAACAGCCCTCACTAAAATAACTGACGACCTCAATGCGTCAAAGGACAGAGGTACATTACACCTCTGCTCATATACCGCGACCTCTCTGCAGCATGACAAGAAACCTGGACCCACCCCTCTCCGCCTCCGTTCTCACAGTCACTCCTAGTATTCGGAGAATATAACGCTCTATCCTGGATGCTCCTCTTACCTCTTACCATCTCTACAACTTTCAGTGTCTCTTTTGACTAACACCTCCTCTCCTCCTATTGATCTCTCTGTGGGGTCACCCCTGGGCTCTGCCTGGGACCCCCTTCTCTTTTCACACTCTTCTAGGATGACTAATACATCTTTTGAGGTTTAAAAAAATACTCTGCTGACGACACACAAATTTACCTTTAACCTGACTCACACCTGTTACAGACCAAGTTTCTGAATCCTCTCTGGAATATCATCCTGGATGGCCATCTGTCGAGCTGAAACTTACACATGGCAAAAACAGAGCTCTCTTTACTCTCCCAAACCTGGCCCTACTACGTCCTTCCACATTACTACTTTGGAAATACGATTCTTCACCCAGTAGCCCAAGACCGCTGCCTTGGGTTTACACTTGATTCCTCTCTCTCATCTCTCCTGCATATCAATGACGTTTCTAAAAAACTTGTCGCTTTTTCCTCCACGCAATATCCACAAAGTATACGCCCTTTCCTCTGTTATGCGACTGATAAAACTCTGAACTCAGGCCCCATTCTCTCTCACGTCTCGTTTAACTGGCAACCTCCTGCTGTCGGCCTTCCTGCCTCTCACCGGTCTCCCCTACAATTATCCTAACGCTGCTGCCAGAATCACTCTACCTCTTTCCTAATCTGTTCTCCGCATCTCCCAATCCTCCCCCTCCCTGAATCCTTCTCCTGGCTTCCATCAAATCCCGTATCTTCACACTCAATTCTCTCCTCACTTTTAAGCTTTCATTCGCTGCCCCTCTCTTACATCTCAGAGCCCTAATTTCTCGCTATGCAACAATCCCGACTCTTTTGCTTTCTTCATAAGGATGTCTTACTTTTACTACCGCCTTTGTGTACTCAAAGCTCTCTCCCGCCTTAAAACCTTTCTCACTTTGCTGCCCGCCCTCTGGAATGCCCTTCCCCTCAATACCCGACTAGAACCTCTCTTTCCACCTTATAGATCCCAGCTAAAAGACAAATCTGCTTAAAGTAAAGCATATAGTAGCACTGGATAATCCTGGACACATGATACATAATCTTGGCCCCTGCAGGACGCCGTTACTTAGAATTCCCATCCTCACTGTCTCTGTACGTTTCTTCCTACCTACCAATTGATTTAAGCTGCCTCGGAGTCAGGTACTCCTCTTCCTTAATGTTCCTGTATGTCTGAAGGCACTTATTCCCAATGACCTTTTGATTTTATTATTTGTTATATTTTGATATGTATACTACTGTGTGAAGAGCTTGTAAACATTATGGCGCCATATAAAGTAAAGAAGCCTACAATACAATCCAGGAGTTGGCCTTTTAGGTAGCTCTTGCATTAGGGAAACTCTCCTTTTCCTTTCTTCTCCCCTCTCTTTCTAAACTATAGATAACCTGGAATCAGATATTCCCAGCCATAATACTAACATTGTACCATTGTTTCGTAAATAGCCACTGTGACGGTAACCAGGCAATTTACACACTTTTGAAACCAGAAACATAGCATTGATCAAAAAACAAGAGAATGAAAATAAATTGAAATTTTTTCACAAGAAAAAGCAGACCACAATGTACACAACACTTAAGAAAAAATACAAACTTTACTGGGGGCCCGGGGATAAAAACTAGACTTGTCCTAGGTCCGAAACCGAAATCAGCATGCCATTCCAGACGACACCACTCCTTTCTCTCCAGGGCTTAGAACCTTTGAGAACTGAAAATCTGATTGGCCAGGGGTTTCTAATCCCTCTGAGTTTCATTCACAGAATACTACTATCAGAAGCGTGAGAACATTCTCAGCAGCCAATAGAAGCAGGGCTCATCTGGCTGATGATGGTCAGAGGCATGGGCGTGTTGAGCTGGCTCGGGACGGCCTGTGCGCGGGGACATATGTTCTGGCCAATAGGAAAAGCGCCTATGGATCGCCATCTTCTCCCTAGCAGCCCATTGCATCTCCGGCTGGGCAGGCCCCACCGGTCTAGCAGACCAGAGGGTCCCCCCCCACCAGGGGTCTGTTCTCCGGACGCTCAGTACTCCGCCCTGCCCTATCCACTTAGCACCCCGACACCGCTCAAACGTTCTCTGTGGCTTTCATCTCCTGATGTCGTCGTGGCAGACTCACTGGCACCAGTTGGCAGCCCCAGTGCCTGTCAGAACATTGGGTCTGAAAGTCCAAGCTCATTTACTACGCACAAAGCATATATGTATTTAACACAACTTTTAATAAAATATACACTTTAAAATAATCCTAAGTCTTTCTGGTCTGGAGAATAGAATAAAAAGCTCCCTTTATTTCTACACCATATTCCCACACACTATGCCTAGACTTAGAAAAGAGGATTTTAAGAATCCCATCACAACTATACATATCATATATATATATATATATATATATATAAAATATATCACGGGCACTAGTTGAGACCCGGCGTTGCTAGGATGTGAATATCTAATAATTGTTGGGTGGGGTTGTGAATGTCGGTGGGTGGGTTACTGACTTTGACTGACTGACTGGTGGGTGACTGACTGACTGGGTTACTGACTTTACTGAGTGGGTGGGTGGGTTACCGACTGACTGGGTGGATGGGTGACTGACTGGGTGGGTTACTGACTGACTTACTTTACTGACTGACTGACTGACTGGGTGGGTGACTGACTGGGTGGGTGACTGACACTGACTGGGAGGGTTGGGTGGGTCCCTGACTGACTGACTGGGTGGGTGGGGTGACTGACG
>CM071570.1:13452631-13635553 GCA_036426205.1 Ascaphus truei
GCGACTGGATTTGACATTGTGGCGACCTCCTATTGGCCCAAGCAGCGCACGTGGTTTTTTTTTTTTTTTACATTTTCCCTGCTTGCGCTGGAAAAAAAAAAATAATAAATAAATACCCCAATTTGATTGGTGTGACGCGACTTGGAACACTGACAATTTTTTTTTTGGCGCGCATCCAGGCTCTATATGAGCTCAATGGAAGCAGCCTTCCTTTTCAAGCTTCATCCTTCGTGAGCACCTCCCATCCCTCCACATGCCTCTCCCATGCCCCACATGCCCCTCCGTTGTCCCCCCACATGCCCCTCTGTTGCCCCCCCATATGTCCCTCCGTTGCCCCCCCCCCCCACATGCCGCTGATGTCCCGCGCGGCTCTCCGGTCTCCTGCGCGGCTCCCTTTTGAGTGTGTGTGACTGTGTGTGTAAGTGTGTGTGTGTGTGTGTGTGTGTGTGTGTGTGTGTGTGTGTGTGTGTGTGACTGAGTGTGTGACACTGTCACTATGTGTGTGACTGAGTGACTGTGTGTGTGTATGTGTGACTGAGTGACTGTGTTTGTGTGTGTGACTGAGTGACTGTGTGACTGAGTGTGTAACACTGTGTCACTATGTGTGTGACTGAGTGACACTGTGTGTGTGTCTCTGTGTGTGACACTGTGTGTGTGTCTGTGTGAGACACTGTGTGTGTACAGACACCGTCACCTGCCTACCCACAGTCACCTGCCCACCCACAGCCATCGTCACCAGCTCACACACAGTCAGTCATCGTCACCCACCTCCTGACCCTCCCTCTCTCTCTCTGTCTCTCTCTGTCACGCCCTCTTTGTCTCTCTCTCTCACCCACACTCTCTCTGTCTCACAACATGGATCTGGATATCTTATTTACCCTCAAGCTTCACACGGGAGACATCGGAACCCCCCCCCCCTAACCCAGAAGACAGGTAGGGAACGCCTCCCCTCCAATATATAAGATTGTGGGAATGAAGGTACCTGGACATCGAGGGACTGTGGATCAGGTAAGATCCCAGGCGGGATTGCTGCTTTAGATATTGGGAAGTGGGGGCATCCAGACACTGGTTAAGGGGTTAAGGAAACTAGTCATTCATATCTGGCTTTTTTTCTCTCTCCTAGATAGATCCGACATATACTGTACACACACACACACACACACACACACACACACACACACACACAAGCTGCATGGTCACAGCTTTGAGCACAGCCAGGGTTAAGGTGCATACCCAGAAAACCACCCACAGACAGCCGTTTCGACCTTGATGGGTCTCATCAGTGTGGGGTTGATTTTACTGGGAATGCAAGAGATATTTGCATATTTGCTTTCCTGTGGAGGGTTTTTGTCACTTTTTTTACTCACCATAACTTAACTCAGTATTATGTTTTTTTATATATATATATATATATATATATATATATATATATATAATATATATATGTAAGTGAGGTAATCAAAAAGATGGGTGCAAACTGTGAACTGAAAAGTGAATCAGAAAAGGGGAAGGGAAACACAAAATGGATCTTTTAGGGTGCACATCCATTTTGTGTTTCCCTTCCCCTTTTCTGATATTTGATAAACTTCTGAAATACAGATTGGTGTTGCACTGTAAATGTGTGTAGGCATAACATTACGCGTCTTAAGAATGACTTTCTACTGTATGTTGTAATTAAGAAATGTTTGTAATAAAGTATATTTATTTGGTATGATGTTGTATTATGTGCCATGAAAGGGTCAATGATAAATGGCAGCACAAAAGTGTTCAAGTAATCCAGGGGTGGCCAACTCAAGTCCTCAAAGGCCACTAACAGGTCAGGTTTTAAGGATATCCCTGCATCAGCACAGGTGGCTCAATCAGTGGCTCAGTCACCTCTGAAGTAATCAAAGAGTATACCAACATCATGTAACATGCTTTTTAGAGGGTTATGCAAATAGATTGATATGGAAGAAATATATTTGAACATGGTGGTCTACTAAGACACTGGTAACGTCACTGCCTTTCAAGCAGTTCAACCAGTTTTGAATCCCAGTGTCAGGTTTGACTTGGTGACACCAGATTTCCCAGGTCTAATGGGCCATATAGTTCTCGCCCATCCTATTCCTGAGCTTCATAGATTTGCACATTAGTTGCCCCCGTAAGCTCCAATAGAATAATCTGCCCAAATATTGCTTTGTTGGAATGGGTCCCTATTAGCGTCCGTCTCGCCACGACCACGTCCCCACCAGCGCTTGGCCGCAGCGAGACCCTCCGCTGTCGGCCACTTCTGTGATAAGGCAACGTTTACGGTAGGGGGATAACTTTAGGGGTTTTAGGGGTTGGGGTAGGGAGCACAATTGTGTTTCTATAATTAGTAGTCTGGTTGCCCAGAGACGGCTTTCAGTTGCCAACTTGATTAGTGATGGCTGTCAAGCATGCCAGATGCTGCCTGCTGCAAAGAAGTACATCTCTCACAACTAGGTCTACGGGATCATAGTGCCAAACTATTGCTAGCATTTCACATGATAATTATACATTATATCATTATATGTGCAGGATCAACTTTAGGGGCTTTAGTGGTTACGCTAGGGGGTTAACTTTAGGGGGTTTAGCGGTTTGGGTAAGGTGTTTTAGGGTAAGAGGTTAAGGTTTTTGGGTAGGGGGTAGCGTTAGTATTAAGGGTTAAGATTAGGGGGTTTTAGGGTAAGGGTTAAGGATAGGGACTCACCTTGGCCGCCTAGCAGCCGGCGCCGAGGTCACTTGCGACTAAACACCGGTGCTCACGGTGAAACCGCTGCAACCAAATGTCCTACAGCGTTTGTTTGTTACTATGTGCATCTCTGTCAGTGTCTCCTGCGGTCACTGCACCACTAGGTGTATATGATTACGAGACTAGGTGTCACTGTGTGCCCATGCTCTCTGGTTAGGTTTTCCCTGAATAAAACATTTGTTGAGATGCACGCTAAGAATATTAATTTTCATTCCGGTATGACAGGGGTAAGATAAAGTATTATTTCTGCATCATTTTCCAGAGTACTACTGTATAAAATCCGAATGTAAGAACTGAATCAAAAGGTAACCACGTGCTCTTTGTTAGGTCTATATATGCACCCAACGAAAAGTGAAATGACACCCATTGCTAAAATTGGATATTCTGCCCTCATCATTTAGTTAAATTATGTGTTCAGCTAAACCCCAGGAATACTAACTGCAAATGCCAAAATGAATTCGAGATGCCCTACGAAATGTTCCATTTAAAGAGGTATGTGTGTGTGTGTTTAAGGGAAGACAACCAAAGGCTGTGTAAATGCTTTTAAATCTGTACCCTAATCTTACAAAAACATGACCTCACCAATATGTCTCTGTTACTGAGCAGTGTACGTCTGCCCTGACCTCCCAAATTAATTGATGTCCTGTTATGATTTACTATGATTTTATTTGTAGTGATCTCTTTTCGGGTGCATTTTGTTCTATAGATTAGGAATATACCCAGACACTAACTTTCCCTTTCATGCTATTTGCTGCTGAAAGCATTTTGAGACTGATAAACATTAATTAACAAAGCATGTAGTGCCAATGTTACTTTTATTTGCAATATGGAGAAAATGGCTCAATGCTGGTATTGTGAGTAGTACAGATTAAGTAAGGTAATGTATTGATTGATAGATTGAAAGCTCTTCAGCAGGCTTTCTTATGGGATTACCCAGTTGTCTCGCTGCACAATTTTGTCAAATGTTTTACAAAAAAAGTTGGTGTTTTCTGCTTACAAAACATTGGTGTCACTTGTTACACTTTTGCCATCACAGTCCTGTATTTCACGGTTGTTATAGTAAAATCATGTGCTGTCTCGTACCCCAAACCCATTCTTATCTTTTTTTCTCTTTTTCTTATTACTAAGCTTCATATTACCAGATTATGACAAAATTTCACGAAGACCATATTCCTTATTATCAAATGCTTCATCTGACTGGTTGTGGGGACCATAGGCTGGCTGGAGGCAGGGACCAGAGTCTGGCTGGTGGCGGGGACCAGAGTCTGGCTGGAGGAGGGGACCAGAGTCTGGCTGGAGGCGGGGACCAGAGTCTGGCTGGTGGCGGGGACCAGAGTCTGGCTGGTGGCGGGGACCAGAGTCTGGCTGGAGGCGGGGACCAGAGTCTGGCTGGAGGCGGGGACCAGAGTCTGGCTGGTGGCGGGGACCAGAGTCTGGCTGGAGGAGGGGACCAGAGTCTGGCTGGTGGCGGGGACCAGAGTCTGGCTGGAGGAGGGGACCAGAGTCTGGCTGGAGGCGGGGACCAGAGTCTGGCTGGTGGCGGGGACCAGAGTCTGGCTGGTGGCTGGGACCAGAGTCTGGCTGGAGGCAGGGACCAGAGTCTGGCTGGAGGCAGGGACCAGAGTCTGGCTGGAGGCAGGGACCAGAGTCTGGCTGGTGGCTGGGACCAGAGTCTGGCTGGTGGCGGGGACCAGAATCTGCAGTAAGTTGTGCAAATCTACATGTGCCAAGAGGCGAATACTGTATGTTAAATTGGGAATCCATACATTACAAGAGGTACAATAAGTATCTTAGATAAGGAATTAGTATGTGTCTAGGCATAAGTATCTTATGTTGATGATTCTATCAAAAATTGTTGGATGCTTTTTTAGATTGCAAGCTCTTTGGCCCATTTTCATTAAAGGGTGCTGAATCATTTGAATAGCACTTTGGTTAAGTGATTGTGTTTTAGCACAACCTAAGGCCTCGTTCAGGGTGCAGGCTTCGGAGGGAGGGCGTACTGACGTGCGAGCTGCCGTGGGACACAATATATTCAAATTGAATACTGGTTGTCAGGGTAGCAGCTGCCCTGTCTCCTAAGTACGGAGTTGACGCTGGCTACAGTTTCAATAAACAAACCAATTCGTTTTTTGAAGCTGCAGCAGCGTCACTGGGACCTCGGCAGCCAATGAAATCATTCTTGAGAATGATTTCAAGACTGCAACTTGGATCCCTAACCTCAGGTCTGTAGCCCCGCCCCCTCCCCGCCTCCTCAACTCCTGAAAAAGTCTGCTGGGGAGGATGAACACACAGACTGCCGCCCGCCCTCGCGAACGCCCTCCCTCCAACTCCTGCCTTCGGCACCCTGAACGAGGCCTAAGAGAAAGTTTTTTTTTTTTTTTAGCCTGTTACTAGTACACTATGTAAAAAATGTCTGAGGACAAAAACTACAGAACATGGTAAAGTTACTGTCAGGACACTGCGTCCAGCAACGGACAAAATGTGTCACCCCCACAGAGTAACACGTACAGTATTTTAAGCTAAAAAAAATAAATAAAAAAGGTGGTGGAACCCTAAATAAAGATAAAGAAACCTTTACCTAAACTACATTAAACACTCCAACCTTAAATAATGAAATGAGAGAAAAACTTAAATGTACTTGTAACTTAAGAGTTAAGATTTTCTTGTTGAAGTCTTAAAAAAAAAGAAAGAAAAAGTCAAACCTCGCCTGCGGTGAGTTCCTACAGAAATAGTCCTCTTACTACATTCAGTACATTATTACAATGCTGTGTATTAAAATCACAAAACATCAAAGTGAAAAACTTTTGATGGTGTGTGTGTGTATTTTATAAGCTTTTAATAAATTGGCACAAGGCATTTTGTCAATTCAGTATTTTGATTGCGGCGAGTCCCGTTACTGTCAGGAGCACAATCGCAGCCTTGCAAACTGATGTGGCTGATTGCGGATTGGATGCTGGATGCTTGTGTTAAAACATTAGACATCTTATGCCTGAAAATATCATACAATTCCGAAAGAACCGGCAAACTGAAAATGAAATAACGGACACAAATATATGATAGGAGAAACGTCCGAAAAGTGTAATCTGCACAGTTCATCGGGGTACAGTACTACAGCCCAAACTACTGTTATACATTTTAATGTCTTTGCTTGGGATTCAGAAATCATTAACATGTTTAAGCATTATTTTAGCTGCTTATTTCCTTAGAAGATTGGCATCCTGTAAATATAAACTATGGTGCTCAAAGGCAGTCCATTGGATGAAAGTGAACTACAACTGGTGACATGTTTAACAGGTTAAACGTAGGTGAGTTATGCCTTAGGCTGAGACCCCTCTGGTGCTGACCGCGCTATGCGCTTGGCGCGCTTACCTCTATACAAATTAATCATCACGCCCACGCGGCACGCTCATTCGCGGCTACGCACGATCTCCCAAGCATGGGGCTTGGCGAGACAAAAGAGCTTGTCTCTCCCAATGGGGAGAGAGAGGCAGAATAGGCTGAGTGGAGAGTGGTGGAAGGGGGGAATGGAGAGAGGTGGAAGGGGGGGCGGAGAGAGGTGGAAGGGGGGGCGGAGAGAGGTGGAAGGGGGGGGCGGAGAGAGGTGGAATGGAACGGGACAGAGGGAGGTGGAAGGGGGGTGAGTGGAGAGAGGATTTTTTATTTTTCTTTGCACAATTTATATTTATTTTATTTTTCTTGCACAATTAATTGCTATTTTTGGAAGGGGGGAGGGAGAGAATGGAGACACAGAGACACACACAGTACCGATCCAGCCAATGACACGCCCCCTCCCTTCATAGCCACGCCCACTCCCTTCATAGCCACGCCCCCCGCTCTAAAAAATTTGCAGGGCAGCAGAACGCTCATGTTTGAAGAGTTAGTGACGTCACCACTCTCAAGCATGAGCCCCGGTCAGCGCCAGCCTTAGAAACCAACTGGTCAAATATTGAAAAATATTTTACGCTTGTGACTTTACAATGGCAAACAAAAGCTATGGATGGTGTTAACAACTTGTATTTAATATATTTGGTGATAAGACTGTCAGTCCTCAAAACTAAAAGGTTTTTTTTTCTCCACGGTTTGGAAAGAGAAACATATCTAATTTTTGCAGGATGAAAACAGGTAAAACTTAACTTTAAGGGCGATTACATCTTTCTAAAGAAGACAATTATACTGATAAGTCGTTTAATTTTTTTGACCTGCTAAGGCCGCGCTTATAGTGCCGGCGACTGCACGTCGGCCGAAAACAAATGCATTGTTGCCGCCGGGTGCGCTTATAGTAAGCGCGACGGCGACAATGCGACGGAGCGATGTCGCCGTCGCGAAAATTGGCAGCCGGCAAAATTAGATTTTTCAAGGGCTGTCGTCTCACCTGACGGCCCTCGTACCAATCAAATGCCCGGAAACCCGCGACGCTGCCGCCCGGCGAAATATAACTTTCGGCGGTGGCGAAGGGTGACGTCACTCATCGTGTCGCCGTCGCCATAGGCGTGGCCTAGGAGTGACTGCCCCTTAAGTAGGTTAGTAATTACAAATCACATGGACCCGCCACTGATCCACGATCAGAAAAAGTAAAAACCACAGCACAAAAGTCATCAATTGGGGTAACCTCCATGAAGTTAACATTATTAATCAAATAGTAAGACAAAACCTTTAAAGCAACAATCTCACCTAACTAACCTCCTCCCGCACATCCTGCAGGATTTATTTTCCGCAGGAGGGAGCCAAACTTGTTACACTGATACGGCAAGTACCTTGGAAACCGGAGGGTCCCTGGAGCTGAATATAATGAGTTCCAGTAATGAACCCCCATCCTTCCTGTATCTCATTTTTTTAATTTAAAATAAAGAATAGCGGGGACTGCTGCTTTAAATCCCATTCTCAACTACTCAAATAATGTGTATAGGATGCACAATAATGCATGCACAGTTACACGTTCATCTGACTTTGGTAATCCAGCAGTGAAGGTGTTAATTTCTTGGCACTCTCTCAAACATGAGAAATAATTCAGCAATTTAGTATCAGGCTTGACGAATTTCTAAATGGGGTTACATTCCATTAAGCCAAACAGTAAATAAGGTTAACAGACTTTAGATTTGAAGAATAGATATTTTTAAGAGGGTTAGCCGGTTTTCATGCCTGTCGTTTCTGCAGATGGCCAGTCCCAATATATCCCGCACCTTTAGAAATGTTAAAGGTAATACAAATCAATAAGAGGCATTTTATCTGTTTAAATGCCAAGGATAAACAGGCTAAAGCCAACAACCAACTCTGTCTTAACATATTGAAACGATACTTGAGTGTTTGCAAAATTAGTGTCACAAGATGGTTTAACCTTTAGAGTCGGGGTTCGAAGGCACAAGCATGCCACGGGATCTCTGGCACTTGCCGGGCCTGTGTTCGCGCCACATGATGATGGGCGCTGGACACTGACATGAAGAGGGCTCCACTTCCATCATTATCAGGTTGGACGCTTTTTGTCGAAGCGGTACAAAACGAGCCAGCACCCCCTGATGTACCTGGTACATCATTAGGGCACTGTACCGGTTAAGGCGTGAGGTTACAGCACGAACCAGACATTTATAGAAGGAGAAATCTTACAAGATGCGACCTACATTACATTCACATGGTGAACACACTCGTACATTAATTATATTTCTGCACATGTTCAGGTACTTTCATTTAATTGCACTGTATAGTTATGAAGAGCACTTTTTAGAATGGATGCTCTGAAGTGATATGTGGTGTGTTGGACAAGTCCTGAGAGCCTTCATATGGTTCTCCATCTGTGTTCTGTGGGACTCAGAGTCCAAATGAAGTTATGATGGCGTCCTTGAGACCATATTTGTTAGTGGCAGACATTTTATTCCTCAAGACTCAATTTTATTGAATAATTTAAAAATATGATTAAATGCTATGCAATAATATTATAAACAAAGAAAATTATTAGTTCACCAGCAACAAAGGAAAGCGTTCGTTACAGTAAGTGCAGTTACAATGTGGGATTCATTACCCATGGAGACTGTGATGGCAAATACAATAGATATCTTCCATAAAACGTTGGACATCTTTTTAGAAAGGAAAGGTATACAGGGATATACCTAATAAGTATACATGGGAAGGATGTTGATCCAGGGAGTAACCTGATTGATAATACTGTATTTGGAGTCAGGAAGGAATTTATTTTTCCCCTTATGAGATATCATTGGATGATATAACACTGGGGGTTTTGTTTGCCTTCCTCTGGGTCAATATACTGTAAATACAAATATAGGATAACGTGTCTGTCATCTAAATTTAGCACAGGTTGTACTTGATGAACGTATGTCTTTTTTCAACCTCATATATACACACACACAACTGCTGGATTATGTATTATTAGACTGAATATACAGTACCAATGTCAATGCGGTTACTATTAATGTTACATGCTACAATGCTAAAGCAGCAATACTGCATTCCCCAACCCCATCCCTTTTCCGTCTTCTCATTTGTATATGTGAAGCACACGACAATGTATAATTCTACATTCTTACCTAAGCTGGCAATCGTGTGGTGCTCCTGTTATAAATGTGTATCATGATTGTGTGCCTAACATAATGGCCGCCTTTCCGTCTCAATCTTTCAGTCAATGTAACTCAGCAGCTACAATGTATCCTTACAATACTAAGGTAATATTATCTATTGTTACAGTTTACAGCTCAAACTGCAGGGAACATTTGCAACAAATTATCCCAAACAGGAGAGTGTTGCAAAGATCTTGGACTGCTTGGGACGTGGGCTAAAACCTGCTATAGATATCAAAGGATGCGTTAAAACTCATTAAAAATGGAGATAAGATTTGAATATAATATTATTATTTTTTGATCAGTATTATCTACAGAACTGATTTATTTCAAACAAAAATATACGGCTTGTATATGTTTTGCTGTTTTAAAGCGTAAAACTCTTAAGCATTAATTATTAACGGCAACTACATCCTTACACATCAGCAAAAAATAAGATTCAATAGCAATCTTCCTGCAGTGGGCTCCTTAAAAGTAAAAGATGAATGGATTTAAAATCAAGGCATGTTTAAATCTTTGGGATTTGTACAAATAATGGGTTACAATGTTGTATTGTTAATTTTGAATGGCTGCAAGCGTTGGGAGGAAATCATGCAATCATGTTAAGATATAGAAATGTGAAAAATAAAGAATGTAAAATATGTCTAAAGCATGTTGTTTTCTAAATGTGTTGCTTTAACTATGGAGGTGCAATAATCTGCCATTTAGTTATTTTAATTGCCCTTACGCTGGGTGGGACATGTGAATAGGCAAAAATACGACCACCAGGGGACACTGTGGGCTTAATTCCATATACTGGCAAAATAATGATACTGTACGTCGCCGACTGAAAACATGATAAACAAGCTTCAGATTGTTAGAGTTAGTTTAGCATCTTAAGCCAAGGGTACGCAAACGTTTGCCGCACCCCCCCTGAAAAATCCTGCGCCCCCCCCCCCCAATCCTTAAGCATATACCGTACATTTGTTTTGCAAAAGCTTTATTTTTATATTCAGGACCCTGACACTTTACTGTGTAACCCACAACAAAAATCAGAAAGTAAACATATAAGTAACAATATACCAGGGAAGTTACTATTAATGGCTTCTTTCAGCTACTATAAATGCACCCAAGGGTGATGATGATAGCAGAACATTCCCTGCTGCCTATGTCCAAGAACAGACAGAGGTAACAGTTAACTTGACTCTCCAGTGTGGTATGTCCAGCTAAGTAATGTGGTCTGTGAATCATTGGAATTTGGAACATCACAGTGCATTATATAGTAAAAATGACTAGTTTTTTTTTTTAATGATTTATATGAAAAACAAATCGTGTAGGAAAATATCCAACATTAAACTCATCTGAGAAAAACAGGAGTACACAATATTGCTTCAGAGCACTTAGGCTAAGGCCCAGCTGCCTCAGACCACGCGCCCGCACTGCAGACAGGAGGCGCGTGGAGAGGCACTTGACCGCTATCTGCGGTCTGTAGGGAGCGGGGGCAAAACGGGTTGGGTGGGCGTGGCAATGATGTCAGGGGACGGGGCCATCACTGTGTGTCAGGGGGTTCCCTCCCCTGCCTCCCCGCTCCCCGAAGTCTCCCTGAGGAGAGTCTGTGGGAGGGAGCAGGGGGCTCCCTTGGTGCTGCAGCTGCTTTCCCCGCTCCCCGAAGCCTCCTCTCCTCATTGCCAGGGGTTCCCTCCCCCTCGTTCATCTGCAGACACAGAATAGAGAGTCTGTGGGAGGGAGCAGGGGGGCTCCCTTGGTGCTGGTGCTGCAGCTGCTTTCCCCGCTTCCCGAAGCCCTCCCCTCCTCCTCTCTGAAGCCTCCCCTCCTCCTCTCCGAAGCCCACCCCTCCACCTCTCCTCTCCTCATTGGCTCACAGCCACACCACGTGACACGTCGCCGCTTGGGATTACAATTCTCTTGCATCCCCTGGCGGCTGACACGTCACAGCGTGTAGTGAGCCGTGCAGGGAGGAGGGACTGGGACCTGCTCGGGAGGATACCATCAGATGGTAAGTAGCGCGCATGCGGCCGCACGCGCCGCCGGACGCAGCGGGACCAAAGCCTTAAACGTCACAGGATATACAGTACTTACACACCTAGAACATAATTAAGCACAGAAAGTTCATATGGATTTTGAAAGTGCATCCAAGAGTTTAAAAGGCTCAATCTAAATTAAACACATGCCATAGCACTGGATCTGCGTGATCACATTCTATACAATAAGGGCATAAAGACACCTTAAAGAATTTTTTTCTTAAATACACAAAGCTGCCTACTTTTCTTTGTGTTTTTTTTTCTCTTTCAAATGTTCTTGGAAAATACCAGAGGGCGTTCATATGGAAACCCCCTTTCCTCAAGTCTACAGGGAAAGGGGCATGTCCTCATATGGAGATGTGTAAAAACAGACACTTAATATATTGCATGATACCAACACTGCATTTGCTAAAATCCTACCATTTCATTTTAAATTGATAGCATGTAACTCCACAAATCCAGAATTTACCATCTCTAACAAAGATACGGACGGAGTGGACATACAAACTAAAATTTATTCATTTAGGTTTCAAAAACACTATTAGGGTCCCTTTTGGTTAATACGCTCCAACCATGGAACGTAGTTATCCATTAAAGTCCAGTCTAGCATCAGGGCACAGAAACCTCCATTCCAGTGAAGGCTTATACAGTGGCACAGACATAAGACACCTTAGGGCCCGTTTACTTTAATGGACCATACGATGTCTTACAATGCACTTATGAGTGCTCTTCAACTCATTTGTCAAAGGGCTGGATTAGAACAAAAGTAAATCACAAGCAGAATGTCCAGAAGTGTACAGTACAGCAATGTTATTTTATATCAATCTGAAAAAACGTAACGACTTAGGCTTCGATTATACCGGTGGCAGCCGGGCGCGCGCTCCCTCGGGGCGATGCGCTGCCCGACACCTGCACTGCAGGCAGCAGATATCGGGAGGAGACAGGGAGGCATGCCCATGACGTCACGTGAGCGGTTCGCCCTCATTGGCTGAACCGTTCAGTTTTAGGTATAATCACGGCCTTACACTACCATACTTCAACATTTTCTAAATGTGTGCTGTACCCTAGGTCTTTTTTTTTTTTTTTTTTTTAAATCACCTTAACTTTATAGTGAGTTTTAGTGTGAGAAAATGCACTAAAATGCCTGAACAACTACAATTAAATTAGCATGGCCAGACAATACAAGGGCCAATTCAAGGTCCTTTCGAAGCCGCAAACGGAAGAGCACTGTGTTATGGTTTAGCACCACCACTTAGTAAATATGGCCCATAATCTGAACAGGACAAATCAAATGTTACTCGGTGGTCAGAATATGTAGTTCTGGCGCCCATATTCCTCTACAGGTCCTTACTAGTGATTCAAAGGTACTACGATATACACACAGAAGTCTGTTTCTGCACTCGAGTAAAAATTGCACCAGATAAAAATGTGGATTTAAGTCTTATTTTAATGTAGTTCATGAAGGTGAATTAAAAAAAAAAATAAGACACTCTTATTTCACAAGAAAGAATCATGTCATTTGCTACTTTCTCACACCATTTGAAAGTAGTCCACTTGTACAATCATTATGCCCCATTATGTGCATCTTGTAGACCAGGAATGTGCAAACGTTTGGTGCTGCGCCCCCTGCCTGCTGTGCCCCCGTGCTCACCCCCCCCCCCCCCACCTTTGTGTCGGTGTCAAAGGACTTCGTGGGGTCATGTGACTTCACCCCGCGGCATCATTTGACGCCACATTGCTATGGCGATGGGCGTCAAATGACGCAGCGGGGTCATCACATGACCCCACAGTGTCATGGCGACACGTCACCCGAAGCCGGCTTAATCAAGGTAAGTGAGTTACAGAGGCCTCACGCGGTCCCCGGCATTTAATTTAAATGCCCCGGGAAAGAGTGCGGGGCCTCTGTAACTGCCGCTTCTCCCCAACACCCCCCCCCCCCCCCAAAAAAAATCTTGCGCCCTCCAGCTTCTGCACCCCTGTTGTAGACAATTCAGTTCTTTCTTTTAGGCATGTTGTACATTACATTATTACATTCTATGATATATTCTTCTTCCATTAGTCCTTCTTGTCAATGTGGCAAAAAAATCTTGGATGGATCAGCTTTTCTCTACACGACGTTATATACAACAGCCCAGTTTAATTTATCAAAACAGAGCTTGACAGTCTAACATGTCCAATAAAGACTTCGTTATGACAATACATGAGCTGTCAAAACACAGAAATGAAGTACATAGCATTTTGAAAACAAATTAATGTAGCTGTCCACCATGAGAGATGTCCAAACCAAAGACTTACGACATTGTGTAAGAAAACAAAAGGCTCCAGTATGTGTATCTATTATCTGGAAAGTTTAAATAATAAGTCTTCGGTAACATAACATGTTTAAAATAGAAACAAAAAAAACAGCGCAAATCGCAAATAGTGAAGTAAATCAAGATATTATTACATAAAATGTAGGGATAAATATTCTGCGTACATCAAAAGAATAGAACAAGAGCATTGAGTGTGCAAAGCACACAAGTTACCAATCGGCAGGTAGGAGTTCAGGAATCAGGAACAGGTCCCTCTGGTAGGCGTCTCAGATTGTATCTGTATGATTCCTCCTCTGAATGCGTAACCAGTAGTAGCAGACCCGTCGCAGTAGGAACCCTCCCTCGATCGGGTGGTCTCATGGGCATCCAAAGTTCGTTTTCAAAGATTAGCACGGCAGCAGTCCTCTGACTAAACAGTGAAGGAGACCCCAACACTCTGAGTGTACTGTAAAACCGGCACAGCAACAGCCGGGAGCAGTCACTCTTGCAGCAGTGTCCCCAGTTTGAGGTGTCGTCGCTCCTTCACAGTGCGTTGCGCTATGACATCACAGAGGCGGTCTGCACGATCCAATTCACAGCGATGGAAATAGTTATGATAAAGCCAGTATATGCAGAGAATATGCAATAAACCTACTAGGCATAAGTAAATGATTAATCCTACGCGTTTCATAGTATAACACTACTTCATCAGGGAATCTGCGACGGGTCTGAGGAATCATACAGATACAACACCTCCCAACATCCAAGGTCTGTTCTCATTTTTTCCCTTTCTAAAGTGGTTTCCTGAAGTACATCATGATATATCTTACTGTATGTGGATTAGTATATATAAGAAATTTATAACATCAATGTATCCACAATAGTTAGACATGTCATTTAGTCAAAGTTGTTCGTTATTGTATTTTATTGTATAATCACAGGAGCATGTTTTATTCATTCTATTGATTGATTATTATGTTCTTTGTGTTCCATCCATATTGTAATCTTTTTCTAATATTCACTATGGAAAAGTTAGAGTGAATTTAATGAACTTTGTACGAACATATATAACTATTTTTGTTACAGAATCTGATACCCATAGTCAATATCTATTTACTAGTTATTTAGTTAGGATCGTTCTATATGTTTGATTGGCAATGGATTCCTTGATAATAACAAGAAATGGTTTCTATTTTATTAATCATTAAGTATTGATTGAGATATGAATAATGCTTGTACTGTATATACACCCTTTGAGAAATACTGCCTTTCTGATACTCAATCAAATACTCATTTCATTGTTGTGTTTTGGTAGGCAGAATCTTCTTATTGAGACAATTTGTTGATTCTATGAAATAGATCTAATATAATTAATCATAAATCATGAAGATTAACTTTTGGTAAATTCATAATAACTATTATATACAAATTCTATTAAATGAATTATATGTTCAATTTGATATACTATAGAGTTGATAGATATAGTTGACTGTATGTTATATATATATATATATATATATATATATATATATGTTTATTAATTAATTTATTCTAATTTACCTTATACATTTATGTTTGAGTATATTATATTCCCTTTCCCTTCCTTAAATCATTATTTTATTTCACCACTTTTTCAACAGGTCTTTACTAAACACATTCATATTTTATTATGTTGTTATTTAGTGTAACATTATTTATCTGTTAAATTAGATTTATCTCTTCATTGGACATACACACAAGTGTAATATCCAATATGTTCTTTTTAAACACCTTCTATGTGTAAATTTATTTTTCTCCGTGTTTTGTGCCATGTTATTTACACAACCCTATGAGTAGTGTTCCGGTCCGGTCATTCGCTCTAGGTGCGCCGACCGTCTCTAGCTGATTAGGGAGTATGGTCTACGTCATCGGCGCATCAGCGTCACTTTCCGGTTCCGGTTTCCACTTAAGGGGTTCTGTAATGAGTGGTAGTACTCTTTGACAAAGACCCGCAACAGTTGAAACGCGTTACAGTTTCGGCAGGGGGCTTGATACCCCCCCCCCCCCTGTTTTTAATTATTTCTGCATTTTGTGCATGATTCAATAAATGTATTCATTTTTGAACGCACAGCATAGTCCAGCCTTATACTTTTGCCTAGCAGTGCCCGCTGATCTTTTCCTTCTTCGACGGGAGGATTCTCTATAGCGGAGTAGAGCGGGTTGCTAAATGATCATGTATATAAGCAATTCTCCGGATCAAGGGAACTAACAATTCTCAATATGAGAGTGAGGCAGCTGGTTACAAGTTTCACAGATCCATGTGTTATCTCAGTCGGAGTCCAAGATTTCAGCATGTTGCTTTTTTTTCTTTCACGCTTTGCTTCCATCCTCTGGATCAAAGCTGCTTCATAGCAAGCTGAACCTAGTACCAGCTGTTCTCTCCACATTGGACAGATAGAGCAGTTATTCAGAGTTTGAATGTTTTGAAGGTAAACAAATTACAACTCTGGAGAAGTATTCAACACAACAAAACAATTAGCTCTCTTGCTTTGAGATTGGTAAGAAAGGTAGGGAAGGAGGGAAGAGCTGATTGTGGGGGAACTAGTTTGGAGCAGTCCTGCAAATTCGTGTTGGGGGATGTCATTAGAAGTTTAAAACAGATTAACCCCTTGAGTGTCCCATGACGTAGATACCACGTCATGAGTTCTGGCACTCCAGGGACCCTTTACCATAGCAGCTATGTTATGGACTTTTTGCATGTTTTTAGGCGTTCTGCACTCCTGTGAACCACTGAACAAGGTCTGACGATATAGAGTGATGTAATGATGGGGGATGGTCAGAAAGCTCCTAGGCTTTGTTGACAGCAGTCACACAAAAAACCAACATCTGAAGAACAGATTTCTGAGGTTTTGAAAGAACATATAACAGCAATTATGATAACCGTATAGATTTGCTTTGTGGTGACATGTCCACAAACCCTGGTCCCACAAACATACCTACACTTACCCGCCCCATTGTCTGACCAACGAGTCCCCCTCACTTTAATTTTCCCGCTTATTATGGAATGCATGCTCTGTCTGCAATAAACTCACTGCAGTTCAAAAACTTTTTCAACCTACTACCTATACTCTGTATCACCTGCATCATCTTACGGTGACCTCTCTTTAGTCATACTGCCCCAAACCAGGATACAGACATGGCCAAGGAGTAAGCATTTTGCTTTCTTCTTGCTGTACTTTGAGCTACTGTATACATGTTCTTTCCTCTTGTTTTCCTAATTTGAAGCCCACACAATAAATAACATGGAGAGCGATAGCGGAGAAAATATGGTAATCTGCTGACCCCACCTCTCAGTTCCCAGACAATTTTGCTGCCTGGCTTCCACACTGCCACTCCTCCGACTGCCACACTCTCATTCTAGGGGACTTTCATATTTCAATAGACAATCCTAATGCTCCAGCTGTGTCATCTCCTCTTTTGGTGTCTCCCAGTGGACCAATTCTCCTATGCATCGTGCTGGTTACCCACCTGTTACTCACTGTACCCTCTCTCTGACCACAATCTCCTCTGCCCTCTTTTTTTCCTACTGTACCTCCACCCCCTCACCATCCTCGTCACACCAAGTAGAACTTTAACAGGCGTTTCTCAGCTTTCTAGCTCTCTGCAAATCACCTTGGCAAACTCCCTATACAATAGTTCTCTCTCTTCTATCCTGTACCAGACTGCTCCTGCAACAACTTGCTGCTACCGTTCCATCAAAGCTCAACCATGCTACACCAGCAACACTATACCTCCAGAGATGCTCCCACAGTGCTGAACGCTAATGGATGAAATCACGCTCTACAGTAGATGTCATGCACTACAAATTCATTCTCTCTGCCTATAATGCTGAATTATCGCTTTCTAAACAACACTACTTCTACTCCCTCATATCTATTTTGTCCTCCACTCCACAACGCATGTTTTCCCCTTTCAACTCTCTCCTTCACCCACCGGTGCCAGTTGCCACTACTTCCCTTACAGCTCAAGGCCTCACTTTCTCCAGTCCCATCTACACAGCTCACACCATGCTCCCAAAGCAATCTGTAGCTCCTTCAAAACAGTTACGGAGGAGGAAGTTTCCCATCTTCTCCCCTCTACAACCTTCACTCTCGATCCTATCCCCTAACAGTCATTTGGTTTTCACCATCACCTCTAGGCCGATACCCAAATCTACCACTCTATTTTCTCCAGTCTAGTGTTACAAACGTTTTTTCTGCTATCGCCTAATATATGTTCAATCGCCATTAAAAACTAACATGTCAAAGACTGAACTTGTCATTTTCCCTCCTAACTCTACACCTATAGTGCATTTCTCACTTGCAATAAATTAGTCCACCAGAACAGAACCCAGCTACAGTACTTTTAGCTAGATGCGTGTCATTCATTCCACACATTCAGTACGTATCCAGAAAATGTCCTTTCCTCATGGAACAATCCACCAAAATTCTTTCTCACGCACTCGTATCCCGATTGGACTACTGTAGCCTGCATCTATAATTAGGCCGCGCTTATAGTGCCGGCGACCGAAAACAAATACATTGTCGCCGCGTGCGCTTTTAGTGCACGCGACAGCGACAAGCGACGGAGCGAAAACCGGATGCCAGCAAAAGTTGATTTTTCAAGGGCTGTCGCATCCCGCGACCCGGCCGCCCGGCGAAACATAACTTTCGCCGGTGGTGATGGCGACGGGTGACGTCACCCGCCGTGTCGCCTTCGCCATAGACGGCACTATAGGCACGGCCTTAGTCGCTCCTCTGCTGTTTGTCTCTTCTCCAGTCCATTCTAAAGGACTATATTTAAAAGTTCCGTAAAATCACTTTTTTTTAAGGAGACTTATTCAACACCTGACTTCTCTTACTTTAATCCTAGAACCGCATACTCAAAGAGTGATGATGCATCGATTTTTTTTTACTTTTCTAATCCTACGGAGTGGCTCAGTGAGTAAACACTGACGGGCACGGAGTTTGAAGCAGGGGAACCTGGATCAATTCCCGGTGTCGGCTTCTTTTGACCTTGGGCAAGTCATTTCATCTCTCTGTGCTTCAGGCACCACAAAACAAAAAACATAGATGGTAAGCTCCATGAGGCAGGGACTGTGTCTGCAAAATTTCTCTGTAAAGCGCTAAGTAAAACTAGCAGCGCTACACAAGAACATGCTATTATTATTATCCTACAAATGCAACCAGATACATTGGTTGTCAAAACCAGCGCAATCTATGGGGAAAGAAATGGTTCATTTTAAAGCAGCAATTAACACATTTTCAGTATTTAGCTTTTTTTTTATTATTAAAGAATTCGAACCAGTGGTCTCCCGGAACTTAACTGTGCAATTTTCTGCTCTGAGGACCTCTCGGTTCCCAAGATGCTACGCTGCCGGTGTTGTTGCTGTGAATTCAAAGATGGCTGCCGGAATTGTCCAACAAGAAGTCTATCAGTGTGTTGACGTTGCGGCTTCCAACTGAATTTGGTGGTCATTTTGGATTTACCAAATGGGATTTGAAACACCAGCAACGAAAACCAAATATATCGGGAACTGCGGTGTCCCCAGAGTTAAAAGTAGCACCGTTCAGCTCTGGAGGACCCCCGTGGTTCAAATTAATTCAAAGGAAACACAAAGGAACGAGAAGGCAGGATTGGCGCTTTAAAAACCGGTAGCAATAGTATTCAATGGTAATGCAATACACACAACTTAATGCCAGATAAAGCATAATGTTTGCTACGCATATAGAAAGTCCAGGAAAAGGTTAATTGGATTAATTACAAGCACAATGCAGCACTCCATGGAACAAAATGATTCTAAACAAACCTTGGGTTATTTCGTAGTAAGCCTTGAATCAAATCGAATGCCAGATAGAAAATGAAAATAAAAAGACTGGCTATATATTTTATTATTAATCTCTCGTTTGTGGTTGAAATAAGCTTTTTAAAAATGACCCCTGCTCAAGATCAAAATATTGATCGCCACCAGTGATATGATCTGTGACTACCATGTCAGAAGGGTTTAGTTATAGGTCTGTTTATTTTACTGGCATAACATCATTTGTTAGAGCCAATTTAATAACCACAAACCTTCATTTCAAACCTACATGTATACACAGGAAGGTATCGATGATATCAGGATTATTACACCATTTGTACGAAAATGGTTACATTGTTTATATCACACATTAAAAAAATGTGACATTTGCCCAACGTGAAAAAAGGGTCCAATGCCTTGTTACATTCTTATGTGTTAAGATTGTAAACTCATTCAAGTGCCTAAATGACCACGTGCTGTATTTAACCTCATTTTTGCTTCCCTTGAAAAACACATTTTTGTTCTTTTTCAAATCAGTACTCAGATCATTTCTCAAGCAAATGTGTGCCAGTCTGCTGCAGCCACACAGTATTGTGTTAGATATGGATTTCAATGAATTAAACTGCACCCCAGGGGGCTACTCGTTTCTATTTTTATGGGATTCAGATTCTGCAGGTCATACCAGAGTCAAATAAACACTTGGATCCAAAACAAGTCATCAATACGTTTTTTTTTTTATAGGCTTTTGCCTTCATTTTGATGCTTGTTTGTTGACAATATGCCTTGGTTGAACTCTACATATATGTAGGGTACAACCCTACAGGGGAAAACAGCTGTCAAACCAGACAATATTTCAGAACGCAGTGAAATCATTTCCCATGTTTGTCGTTTATATAAGGAATGCGGTATATTGTCTTGAATATTATAATTCATTAGGTTTCAAAGACTTGATGTCAAAAGAAAAGCTTATTTTGGGATGATTTCTCTCTCCTCCCAGACCCCCCCCCCCCCCCCCCCTTTGGTGGATTGTAACCGGCTGCCAGCCTTCTAGTAAAAGTCAAACATATATTAAATGCCTGTTAGCTTTTATGTGCTGTGGGATATTTGTATTACCGTTAGTGCAGTAAATGCTTGAAGCTAAACCAAACAGAACACGCACTGCTAATAATAGAACAAACCACAAGGTCAAATGACAAGAGTTCTTTAGTGACAACCACAAGTTCATTCTCTCTGTTAATCATCTTGGTAATGATGAAGAAGGCGTCCCCTTTTGAGGAATCAACTTCACCTACTGTATGGGTCAGAGCTCTGATGTCATTAGTAGTATGCTGAATACCTCCGATTTCATGGCTCTGTATGCTATCATTTCATCTACAATACCTCTTATGGTATTACAGAAAAAAATACGTTGCTTTGTTTTTTCAAGCTCAAACTGAGTTTTTGCAATTACAGAGCCCTATTTCCCAAAAATGCCCCTGAATTTTAGGGGTCCCTGGCTGGACTGGGCCGTGCCTCTAGTTTTTAGTATTTTTCTGCATAGCTGAAAACATTAATGTATAGATAAAAGAGGTGGGACACTGCTCAAACCATAATACCACATAGAAAAAATAGTAAAGTGAGCCTGGTGCACGGGCAAATGGGCTAAAATAACAGAGAAAAAAAAGTGTGACAGAGGTCACAAAAGACCCCTATTAGTTGCACTCAAGGCAAAATAGTAGATACCAAACTTGTATGCAAGATAAGGACACAAAGTATATACGTTCTAGTGATTCTAAACCCTGAAAGTGCCACGTTCAAGACACAACAAGTTAGCTAGTCCTAACAGCTATATACATGTGAAGTGTTATCTAGTGATAGGTTATTAGCAGTGTTCGACAAACCTATACATTTGCACGCCCCGGGCGAGTGGATTTAACATCGTGGTGAGCTCCTATTGGCCCAAGCAGCACACGTGTGGTACTTCATTGGCGAGTAGATTTTTTTGTTCGGCGAGTAGATTTTTTGGTGATTTGTCGACCACTGGTTATTAGTATCACTAAATCCAAAGAATAGTAAGCGAACGTATGTCCAAATATCATAACACACAAGTGAGGTAAGTATCTAAAAGGATATAAGTATCCACAGTATGGACCAAACAAAAAGGTCCCAGATGGTAACTAAAGTATATACAAGAGGATACAAATACCCACTGAAAGACTATTGTCTAAAGTATGATAAATGGTCAGTAAATGACCATATATACACACAGAAAAAGTGTCACAAAAAATTATTATATAATAGTGACATCCACAATTAAAATCAACATGCACGCTGCTGCTGTGTGTTAATCTACCAGCCTGCGTGCATATCTAGAAATTAAATAAATAAATAATTAGAAAGGTGAGAGTTGCATATGAAAGGTGTGTGCTGCCAAACCCATTTACACTCAGAGAGACCAACAAACATAGCAAAGGATGTTGGGTACAACAAAATCCACGATCTTTGGTAGATCAAATTAAAGGCAAACACACACAAAACGATAATATCTACATATGTATGTGTCTCTGCAAGGGAGATAGGTGTCATTATACTAGTAATACCCACCATATATACGAGATATCAAAGGTGGGAGGCAATGGCTCTGCAAGTGAATTCACTAATAAAGTATGTCACACTTTTTTTCTCTGTTACTTTACCTGAAAACATTAATCTGAAAAACATCCATTTCTCTTCCCTAACCTACATTCTGGCCTTGAAATGAGCGCCGGCAGAAAATTAGGCGCGGCGGTAGCTTGTAGACATAACAGTATGAGCGGCGAAAATGGGCGCACATTATTTAACTGTCTGGGGCAGTGTGTGGACGGCGTAATCGGCACATTGCTTTTAGTTGTTGCAGGCTGGCGTTGTGATCAGAAGCTTTTCATTAAAGAGACTGCAAACTGACTTTAAACCCTCATTTTGAGCCAGGGACGGGTGACGGCGGCGCGCTGGTAAGGGCTCTTTGGAAATAACGGCACAGCTGGGCTTTCGCCTTAAGGTGGCAGCGTGTGTGACCAACTTAATTTTGGGGTGGGGGTTGGCCTTGGTTTCCGGCTTAGTGCCCCCCATGGGGTAAATCGGGCTCTGGTTACAAAGATGATAAAGAAAAAAGTTCTATGTGCATCAATGTGTCATAATTTGCATCAGTTTTGCTTGCTTAGCGCTGAGATGCTGATGTTATAATGGGACCTATATGTTTGGCATCTACCGTACTGTATGTACATTTCTTTTTTAATTGAAAGAAGCTTTTTTTTTATTTTTATAATAAATAAAAATCCGTTTTTGAGAGTTTGAAAAGCCTTCATTTACAACAGGGACACTGCCTGGGGGGCTGATTGTCATTCTTACGTGCTCTACCCCAATGATAATGTAATCGGGTAAAGATGAGTGGAGTCAAACCCTGCCTCCACAGTGTCAAAACATCTCCAGGAAAACTTGTAAAAACATATTTTTGGCATCTTTAAACTTGTCGGATTTCAATGTTTTTTTTTTACATGCAATGAACTAACAGATTATTTTATTAGCGTTACAGACAAAAGTATTAAAGACACAAAGGGGTTATATAAACACAAAGACAAGGTTTGATACAGTGCTCTGGGTTGTGTCCCACAGTATGTACGAACCTGGTTATTAAGCGTCTCGCGTACCTCACACAAGGTGGATGTGTGTGTGCAAATAATAGGAAAAGCATGAACTCCACCTATGGATGATTGTGCACACGTTGATACATTGGTGCAAATCAGCGCAAGATGAAAGTGCCTCTCTGCCAGTTTTGCTCCATAATTGTGACAAAAAAATGGTACTTGGCGCTCCTATATATAGCAGAGTGTAGCGAAAAGAGATGTTTTATAACAATATTAAATTACAAAGAAAGTATAAGGAAGGTATAAATTGTGCACTAATAAATATTAATGTGGAATAAAGTGCATGTGCAAATAATAAAGTGAAAAAAATCGCAGCTCAACCCTATGGAGAAAGGGCCAAATTTCTTCTGTAGACGGATGTACTGGAAGGTTTGGAGAGCACAGGCATCACCATATGTAAATGAAGCAACTAAACACGACATAGCGCAATATGCTTCAATTGGGTCTCAAATAGTAGGAATTCAATAGAACGGGGACTCACGTTTTCTTAATTTAAAACCAGCATATCCCACAATAAATGTGGCTCCGGATCATCAAGCCACACTTCCTAATTTCGGAGCTGGTTAAGGTCTGGATGTGATGTTCATTTCCTCAGATAGAAAACAGCAAAACTCACACTGAATGTGGCTCTGAATCTTACAGCTCCACTTCTTGGGTCAGGGGATGGTCGGAGTCTGTGAGGGTGCTCTCAGTGCTCCCAATGAAGAAGAAAAGGAACCATAGTGCCAACTATGTATAATAGTTAGTGTAATAATACAAATAACAGCGCACTTACATAATGATACAGGCATGTACGCATAAAACTATAGAGGAGTGGTGTCTGACAGTCTCACTGCTCCACATACAGGACCCCTATAAGCTCATATTGAACCCCCAAAATAACCACAACATATATATATATATATATATATATATATATATATATATATATATATGCGTCTAAGTGTCAAAGAGGAGTGCTACTGAGCATGGCAATATATATTAAAAACCAGAGACAGAACATGAAACACAGACAGAGCCCAGTGCTACATCTACATCCAATGAAACTTATACACGGTACAGTGCATATATATATATATATATATCTGAATGCGGGACAAAACCATGCCAGGACCCAAGATGCAAAACCTGCGCAATGCTCTACACAGCGGACACAATACAAATACCACACAGGAATCGGGAATACAAAATCAGAGGAAGGTTCACCTGTTCTTCCAGCAATGTCGTGTACCTCATCATGTGCATGAAATGCCCAGGGGGCTGCTACTACATAGGTGAGACAGGGCAGGGGCTAAACAAGAGAATGAACCTGCATCGCCACAGCATCACACGCGGTACAAGAGACAGTCCTGTTGGCGAACATTTCTCTGACTCTGGCCATAAGATGAACGATCTGAGGGTTGCCATACTCAAAGGTAATCTTAAAACCCCGAAAGAGAGACGGTTGCATGAATACAAATTTATGCAACTGTTCGGGACACTTAGCAGTGGCCTAAACAGAGATCGAAATTTTATGAGTCATTACTGACACTAGTGAACTCTCGTCCCATGAGCGCTAAAGGCCATGTCTGTACACACTGTGCTATATGTATGCACACACAGCTGTCTCTCACACATACTAATACTCCTTGTTTTTCCATCCCTATACACCAATAGGGACCACTAAGTATCCACACACACTTTTAGTTGTGCTACAAACTCTCACATTTCCACACCCACACCATATATATCCACTCCCACTCCACACACACCTTGTGTAAAGCACTGTATATACTGTGGGCTCCCCATTCATTTTTATTCACACTGATACACATACACACTCTTTCCTCACTTGCTTTCATTACCTTTTGACACCTCTAGCCATAAATCTCATCCACACCGGGGGAAGGAACAGCACAGATAACATTCCAAGAGACACTGTTTTTTAAGTAACCTTTTGCTTCATTCATTGTAACATCGCCGGAAGAAGAGATCAGTGTATCTCGAAAGCTCGCACAAATAAAAGCATTTCGTTAGCCACAGAACGGTATCATCTATTTATTTTTTGATTATTGAAGCTCGGCTAACACGGTACTGATATATACATGTAGAGGTATCAGTACCGTGTTAGCCGAGCTTCAATAATCAAAAAATAAATAGATGATACCGTTCTGTGGCTAACGAAATGCTTTTATTTGTGCGAGCTTTCGAGATACACTGATCTCTTCTTCCGGCGATGTTACAATGAATGAAGCAAAAGGTTACTTAAAAAACAGTGTCTCTTGGAATGTTATCTGTGCTGTTCCTTCCCCCGGTGTGGATGAGATTTATGGCTAGAGGTGTCAAAAGGTAATGAAAGCAAGTGAGGAAAGAGTGTGTATGTGTATCAGTGTGAATAAAAATGAATGGGGAGCCCACAGTATATACAGTGCTTTACACAAGGTGTGTGTGGAGTGGGAGTGGATATATATGGTGTGGGTGTGGAAATGTGAGAGTTTGTAGCACAACTAAAAGTGTGTGTGGATACTTAGTGGTCCCTATTGGTGTATAGGGATGGAAAAACAAGGAGTATTAGTATGTGTGAGAGACAGCTGTGTGTGCATACATATAGCACAGTGTGTACAGACATGGCCTTTAGCGCTCATGGGACGAGAGTTCACTAGTGTCAGTAATGACTCATAAAATTTCGATCTCTGTTTAGGCCACTGCTAAGTGTCCCGAACAGTTGCATAAATTTGTATTCATGCAACCGTCTCTCTTTCGGGGTTTTAAGATTACCTTTGAGTATGGCAACCCTCAGATCGTTCATCTTATGGCCAGAGTCAGAGAAATGTTCGCCAACAGGACTGTCTCTTGTACCGCGTGTGATGCTGTGGCGATGCAGGTTCATTCTCTTGTTTAGCCCCTGCCCTGTCTCACCTATGTAGTAGCAGCCCCCTGGGCATTTCATGCACATGATGAGGTACACGACATTGCTGGAAGAACAGGTGAACCTTCCTCTGATTTTGTATTCCCGATTCCTGTGTGGTATTTGTATTGTGTCCGCTGTGTAGAGCATTGCGCAGGTTTTGCATCTTGGGTCCTGGCATGGTTTTGTCCCGCATTCAGATATATATATATATATATATGCACTGTACCGTGTATAAGTTTCATTGGATGTAGATGTAGCACTGGGCTCTGTCTGTGTTTCATGTTCTGTCTCTGGTTTTAAGTCTCACCGCTCCACCTGATGCCGGTGTTCTCGTCTGCTGCGCTCCCGGTGACGCATCCTGTCACTTCCGGTTGTGATCGATTTCGGCGGAGAACGGGCAGCAATCCGGTAGCCACGGAGGGTGCCAATTCCCTGTACTGTAGTCTTTGTGAAGTGCTGAGTACACTTTTGGCGCTATATGAATAAAGACATACAATACAATACAACTGGATCAGACTCTTGTTTTTTTGTTTTATTTGGTGCCTTAGGCACAGGGCGATGAAGTGACTTGCCCCAGGTCACAAGAAGTGGACACCGGGATATGACCCAGGTTCCCCTTGATTCAAACCCATTGTCATTGTTTAGAGTCGGCGTGTTTACTCACTGAGCCGCTCCTTCTCCTTTTATGAGTATGAGTCTGATCCAGTAGGCTCTATCTGCACCCTCCGTAGCCACCGGATTGCTGCCCGTTCTCCGCCGAGATCGATCTCAACCGGAAGTGACACGACACACCGCAGGGAGCACAGCAGACTAGGACACCGGCATGAGGTGGAGCGGTGAGACGGTCAGACGCCACTTCTCTATTGTTTTATGTGTTATGCCTGTATCATTATGTAAGTGCGCTGTTATTTGTATTATTACACTGTAACTATTATACACAGTGTTAATGAAATGTTTCAAATTATGTTCGCCACTTTTTGTACTTTCTACCTGCACCACAAAATCTGCCAGGTCTGAGAGGACGGAAACTTTCGTGCTTAAAACTCTGCGCCAGATGTAAGCATCCGCAGCAACACTTATGGTAGATACTGTATGACACCATCTTGAACCCAAGTTGGTGCAGTGCACCCAAAAACGTTGGTGTGAGTGGATACATAGGTCCCACTGTGAAATGCCATCATATTGTTCTGTTCGCACCACTATAGACATTGAGACTTTCATTAAAGAGTAGCATTCCCACCTGAATCAGTTTATTTATTTTTAAATCTAAATGTAAAATGTTTAGCTGGACAGCACTGAATTAACGACTGTGTATCCAACCATCTATTTGGCCAAACTTGATGCTATTGTTAGACCGCAGAACGAGTCTGGTTATTTCTACAGAAAGGGAAAATTACAGTATTGAGAACAATAAAAGAATAAAGTCACATGAAGTATGACAAAGCAATATTGGGCCACTCTTGTGCTTGCGGCTACATGGTCACTATTACAGTCAGCGCCTCCTGCGGGAACTCGAGATCTCGGAGTAATGGTGTGTTGATGCCCCAGTCATATCCCAGAATGCATATTCAATCACAAATTGCTTGGAGCTTGACAGCAATACGAGTATTATTTACGAAGATTTAAGATACCAAGTGTAGGTCTCTATTTTGCTTGTCCCTACTGTATATCCTCCTACAGCTATTTAAGCTGCATTGCACTGAAGAAGCAATTCTGGAAATGGGACAGAGCCGAGGAAGATTTGGCTCACAAGTATACCTGCACCACCGCCTTGGCTCGATTTATTATAAAGGAAATACTGTAGCTTTAGGGCTTTAGAAAACGACTTGTGAAATTACGATGCTTCTCATTGCCACATACAGCGCAGTATGTGAGATTTATGGTGCCACTACAGGTAATATATTTATAGCAGTCTGTGTAATACATACCAGTCATTGCTCAATTCAGACTTAGAAAGCAAATCTGATTCATGTGACTATATTTGCGGCCCTATTTTTAGAGTGAAACACACTGCAATGTTCTTTGCCTCTTGTGCTGGCCTTTCTCCCCGAGGAATGAAGTCAGCCAAGAACCAAAATTAATTCACACGAAAGCCACAGGGGATAAAAGTTGTCATTCATGGAAATATGCTGAGAGATGTAAACACGATGTCTGTGCTGATTACAGTGATTTCTCTCCTTTTCTCTTGTAAGAGAGGGAACATTTGGTGCAAGGATATAGCACATCGACATTGCTGGGTCGTCTGTTTATCTTATCCAGAACAATTACATGGATATATGATCACTTCTAGCACTAAAACGGATAGGTACCAATTGTAATTTGGAAGCTGGAGCCTCCTCATCATGTCAATGCACACGATAATACTGTATGCGAGTAAATGCACTACAAAGTTCATGTGAAGTGAGACATCTTAAATAAAAGTTAGTCCACTTTGACATTTGTGAAGTACATGTGTTAATAACAAAAAGGCTTGTGGAGGACTCTTGAATAATATAAATAATAATAATTTAAATACAATAAGAGATGGTCGCTGGGCAATAGACAGCTCCTCCCCAGCATGTTGTTACGTGATGTTGATCCGACTTGGTGCTGTACTTGCTAAACAATGAGGATGTAACCACAAAACTATTTGAGGACTTATTTTCAAACCAGCCCTCATACTCCTGACTTCTTGCAGCATGTTCTTTTAAAATAATTTAAATGAATTATTCTGTGCATTATGTATTTTGACTTCCCGTAAGTTAGCCCAGAATGGTTTAGAGTGCACAGCTTTTTGTTGTTGAAGATCTGATATTACACATTATAGGCTAAAGCAGTAAAATTCCAGGCATTACTGAAATCCCTGCTCTCTGATTGGTCAGAATTCCGGGCATTATTCATTCAGTAATGCCCGGAATTTTTGACAACTTGCCAACTCACATCAAAGCAGAGATGCAGGGGCTCGCGCTGAGAAAAAAACCGGCAAGTTTAAATCTTAATTGCAGCAGCCCTGCTCTCCTCACTGATCACACTGAACAAGCAGCCTCTCCCCCCCTCTCTCCCACAGCTGCTAGTGCTGTCAGAAGCTGTCGTGTCCCAACTGGTAACTTTGTTGCTTGCAACAAAGTAATGTTTCTAACCACATCTATTGCCTGTGCTACTCTAAGGTAATTTGTATTTCTTTTTATTTAGTTGTAGTTAATATCACAGTCCCCCTACTTCTCTCCCACATTCCCCTCCATCCCCCCCAATTCTCCCCCTCACCCCTTTTCTCTCCTCTCCCCCTTCACCTCTCTCTCTCCCCCCCTCACCTCTCTCTTCCCCCACCACCACTTCTTTCCCCCCTCCTCTCTCTTTCCCCCTCCTCTCTTTCCCCCCCCCCACCCCCCTCCCCCTTCCCTCCCCCCCCACCACTTCTCTCTTTCCCCCCTCCTTCACCTCTCTCCCACCCCGCTCCTTCACCTCTCTCCCCCTTACACCTCTCTTCCCCCCCTAAACCTCTCTCTCTGGCCCCTCAGCCTTCTCATCTTCTACTTACTTCTTTTTCCTACACAGGTATATACACTGATAAAAATCAATGACTACAAAAATTTATCTTTTTTATGAAAAATTTTAAAAAAAGTCTACTTATTGCCTATAATAGTAATAATCCCCTCAGAACAGGGCATTACTGGCCAATAATGCCTTGTTCTTCGGGAATTATTACTTAAGCATCTACTTAAGAGAGCTGCTATTGCCATCCAAATAAGTGCTCCGTGTGCAAAAACATGGAATGTAAAACAGGACACAGTTTAGTAAATCTCTCAGGGGTGATCAATTTGCTATTTATAAAAAAGAAAGTAGAAATAAGGCTTAATGTTTGAACGATAATACGGCCGTTGAACTTCACCTTGGTTTGGCCTCCTTACACTGTATTGGAATAGCTGTACGCATGCCTACTGCTGACCTAGACGTACGGAGGTCTCGAGCAGCCATCCTTCTTCTAGTACAAGACTCTAGTGACATCAGGGGGCTGTCATTTGAACAGTATGATAGGTGTTTAATTAAAAATACCACTCAGACGTGGCTTCCTTTATTAAAAGCAGACCTTCGGGAGGAGTGATGGCTTTGAAATCAACAGATTCCTGGTTGTGTCAGGTGCGATATGGAAAACAACACACAAAACCAGAGAAATATGGCTGCACTAAAAGTTAAAGGACGTCACCCCGAAGAAGCAGCAGTAAAATGTGGGTGGCATCCCGCTGGCACCACCTTTTCAATATGAATTTCTGCTGATTATTTCATTCTGGAGTCCACCACAAGGCATCCTTGTAATGTTGATACCCAGCAGTGGACCTTGTGAGAACAAGTTGCTCACCAAAGATTTGTTCCCGATGTAATGAGTAACTTACAGAGGAGCCTACTCATAACTGCATGGAGAGGGCCACGCAATGCAAGGGAGAAATGTAAGAACGCCACTGCTCTTTATAAAATAGTGCTCTTCAGAGGCATCTTAAATGCCCATTTGGAAATTGGGAGAACAAATTTCACATCAGACAATCAACACTTGGATTTATGGACACCGTGACTACAGCCAGAATATATACCGGCCGGTCTGAGTCTTTAGAGGCAAACATTGGTTTGCCTCTACATTCTTATTACTCCTTGGTGTAGTTATTCATCCACTTAGCATATAGCACCAGCATTTCACTATATGTTTCCACATCATAGTTCAGTCACAAGCTCTCCTTTTAGATTAATTTAAATTTACTAACAGCCTATTTCAGCTTGTTATTTCTCTCTTTAAGGGGTTTAAGCACCATTTTACAGCAGGTATGACACCACCGTTCCTTTTTTAATTTATGTATGTCTATTTGTAATTAATACATTTTGATACTCTTTTGTATGCTAGAGTGCTATTGGGGGATTTTTTTTTCTGTGTTGATCTTCATATTATTCCCATCCCCAGCACCGCCAGTGGTGTTATTATTTACACCTTATTAAACTGGTTTTAGCAGTTTATTCATATAGGTCTGTTGCAGGCTTTTGTGTGTGTTCGGGAGTGGCACATATTAGGAGGACTTGTTGAATACAGTATAGCCAAGTTTTCTTGATTATACATGGAACTTCCCAATAAGGCAAGTGTAAAGAGTACAATCCTATGCTATAGAACAGGCCTGCACAACTCCAGTCCTCGAGGGCCGCAAACAGGCCAGGTTTTCTAGATATCCCTAAATCAGCACAGCTGGCTCAATTAGTGGCTCAGTCAGACTGAGCCACTAATTGAGCCAGCTGTGCCGAAGTAAGGATATCCTGAAAACCTGGTCTGTTTGCAGCCCTCGAGGACTGGAGTTGTGCAGGCCTGCTATAGAACTAGTAATTTGTGTTTACAGCATGCCGTTGGTACAGCCTAGAACAATTTTTGTAACCTTGTTTTGGTTAAAGAACCCTATAATTATATTGTGCAAATCTGAGGAACCCCAACCCTCTCTAATAGCGTATCTGAGATCAGATGCATCGTAAGGAGCCCCAACCCTCTCTAATAGCGCGTCTGAGATCAAATGCATTGTAAGGAACCCCAAGTGTTAATCCTCCGGCTGCGGCACTGAAAGCAGTTGCTTAGCTGCATCAGTACCTCTCTGCTTCTGTATGTTGCTTTCCTTAGGCTTTCTATCTGAGAGACTCCGGGGCTGGCACATCATTGTCATTACAAAAGAAGGATTAGAGTAGGATAGTTATATACATACTATACATTACAGTTAAATGTAATAAACATGCTGGTCTAGTTTCTTACATCTGGGGCAGATTGTTAAACCCTCAGTGAGATTTCTGCCAGCTCAGTGCCAGAAGATTATTTCACAAATGAAAAACAGAAGCACAGACCTCAACATATTCCTATGTATCTATCTATCTACATACATATATCTGTGCCGGGTTACTACTCCTACATCCATTTCCTCAAATGCAAACCGTGACCAGGGGTTCTCAAAGTGTCACCAGAAGTTCTCAACTCCAGTCCTGAAGACCCTCCCTCCAACCGGTCAGGTTTTCAGGATATCACTGCTTCAGCACAGGTAGCTCAATCTTTGAATGAGCCACTGATTGAGCCACCTGTGCTAAAGCAGGGATATCCTGAAAACCTGGTCTGTTGGGGGGTGATGAGGACTGGAGTTGAGAATACAAGGAGAAATGCAGGCACTCAATAATATGGGTCGTAGAGGGGTAATTGGCTGCCGGCGCACCGCGTCACAGGGCGTCCAAGGGGCCCAGAAGATGCAGAGGATGAACACACTGACTTAAGCAAATGATGTTTAATGTGCCAAATAGACCAACGTTTCGGCAGAGTAATACTGCCTTTGTCAAGGTGAGGGCTACACAGATTAAAACAAAGAACGTCTACTGGAGTGAAGAACCTTATCTGTAGATGGTTCAGAGCCCCCCCCCCCCCGCCCCCCACCAGGACCTTTGATACAGTGAAGCCAGAGATGAAATACAGATGTGCTCGGCCTTTCTGTCGCCGGAGCATAAAAACCAAAATGCTGTGGCTCCGGGGATACTAAAAGCAGCGTCTGCGTGTGAGGGGGGCGGTTCCGAATGGGATGCCCCACAGAGATTTCCCAGTACCGGGCGATGCTGTGGCTTCAGCGGCAGCACGAACAGTTAGTCTGCTACATCTGTACCTCCCTGGTACCTCCCTGCTCTAGAACTGCCTTTATACAGTGTGGGAGCCTCACACGGGTTACCGCACTGCAATCCCACATTACCCACCATTCAAATCACTGGCAGTCACTGAGGAGTTGCAGTGCGCTAACCCTGACCGGAAGTTAGTAACTCTCCCCTGCATAGCGAGTTATTCATTGTACTGCGATAGTGCTGATCGGGACCCTATTGCATGTATACTCATTACTGTACTGTCGTTTAATTAATAACCCCCATAGACTTTAAATGTTGCGCTTGCTAAGACAACAAGCAACCCAAGTGTCAACAAAACAAGCAAGATCAAATAACTGAAAAGTAATCCGCTGTGCTGCATTAAAGACATGGAGAGAGTCGTCAACATACGGCAATATTGTGCCGCTACTGTTAGAAATGCAAATACAACACAATTTACAATCCTGTGATGTTCCTGTATATGTTGTCATTGGCCGCACACTGGTAACGGTGGTGACACTGCATCCATACCGTTTTGGAAGCTTGTTATTTAGGGGAGAACAGATTTTTTTTGCCCCAGTTTGAAAGTAATATGTTGCAGGCCCAGGCCCATCTCAATTTTACCCAAAGAGCTAGAAGTGTTGAATTCCAGGATTAAGCTCTTTAACAACCAGTGCTAAAGTCGTGATAACCATGTTAGCTGGAAGGAATTTAGGTCAGTTGGTTCTCTCGGTCTCGTCTTCAAAGTCCTATGATCTTAAGAAGTCTTAATAGGCATCTTCACAGAGTGGCACGGCCAGAGTGGCACAGAGGGGCACAGCCAGAGTGGTGCAGCCAGAGTGGCACAGAGTAGCTCGGCAAGAGTGGTGCAGCCAGAGGGGCACAACCAGAGGGGCACAGAGTGGCTCGGCCAGAGTGGCACAGAGGGGCTCAGCAAGAGCGAATTGGCCAGAGAGGCACGGCCAGAGGGGCTCAGCCAGAGCAGAACGGCCTGAGGGGCACGGCCAGAGTATCTGCATCTGAAGAGTTAAGAAACACCATGCAAAGCTCATAAAGCAGCAGTGAAATTGATCATCCTCTGTGCACTGCCAAACATTTCCTGTGCTTACAACTTACAGTAACTTCAAGGAAATGCTTATTAAATAAATAGTTATTATGCAGAACAGGATTTTACCTTCCCTAAGGCGATCCACCACAAAGGTGAAGCCGGTAGTTCTGGGATGTAGGACGTAGTCGTACTTCTCCAATCCGTTCTTTTCGGCAAATGCATTGCTACGAGCTTTGGTATTTTCTAAAGAAATAGAAAATATTTTCAGTTATTTCATCAAGTTGCGCGAGTAGAAATTGGCAAAGTCATTTATTACAAAATATTCTACAGTCCCGACAAAGATCTGCGTAAAACACATTTTTTCTAACTTTGTTTACTTAAGCTGAACCAGTTTTTATAGAGATCGTTAGTTTAAATGCTTACTTTTAAGCCGCAGTCCCAGTCACACAGGGAACACAGGGTGAGCCAGGGGTTCAATGGGGTAACAATATGGCCGTAACAGGTCTTGCAGATTATGGGGGACAAAACCTGCAATGTTATTATCCCCTAACAGCCATGTTAGAAGTCTGCGACTATATTTGTAGTGTTTTGGGAGGGGGGAGGGAGAGGGAGAAATCCAGCACACACACAATTATCTCGGGAACCTGGAGGTCTAGAAAGTCAGGGATCCCTGATCAGTTCTAGGGGGGTTCTCTGTTCACGTAAAGTTAAATAATAATAAAACATTTTTTTTAAAAAAGCTTCCGTGCCAGGGTTGCTGCTTTAACTATATAAATTTGGTAAGGTAACAATATGTAGAAACACTATATTGTCGGTATTTTTAAATCGGTTTGAAGCAAGGGGTCTCCGGAGCTGAACTGCATTAATTTAATCTCTGAGGGTCCTCTGCTTCCCGAGATACTTACCTGCGTAAAGGGGTGCCGGGAGCAGATCCGGCTGGACTGTGTGTGGTGAACTTAAGGGCGTTTTAAATGCCCTGCGTCACACGGCCCAATAGGAAGCCGTGATGTCATCCCTTGTGGCTTCCGATTGACCCGCCTTACCAGGACCTTTAAACCAGCGGAGCCGCTATCAGTACCCCAAATAGAGGCAAGTATCCTGGGCAGCAGGGGTCCACTGGAGATAAAATTAATGGGGTTCAGCTCTGGAGACCCCCTGCTTCCCACATAGGGAAAAAAAACACCTGTTCTGCTCCTTTAAAGCAGCAGTCCAAGCTGCTGTTTTTTTTTAAATTTAATTTTTACCCCTTTAATATGAGCATCAATACAATTCACATAATGATGAGTAATTAGCTAAATTGCCGATCGATCCATTCTCCTGTGATCGATCGAAGATTTGGCTTGTGGGTTCACTAAATGGCTGTCAGTGCAGCCGAAGAGGACCAAAGATGCAAAGTTCTGTGGGGGAGATCATGTGACCAGGCAGTCACGAGATATAGAACCAAAAAATGCTTATTACATTATAATACATTAAAAAATAGTTCATTTAAAAAAAAAAATGCTACAAGTATTTTCTCATAGCACAGAACTGATTAATTTAAAAAATAAATACATGCAGGATATTGCTTATATATAGATATATCTGCAGCTTTAATAAAAAAAAGTTTTCCTTTGATACAAAACATATTTCCAGTAATTAAGAATGCTGCTACTTTTGTACAGAACAAAACAAAGTACAAATCACTTATGCCTATAGAAAGCAAATCCTATATCCAATATTAATACAGGTGATTTATAATTTGTACATCTTAAAAATAGTTTTGTTGGCTAAATGGAATGTGGTCCTGTACAAAGATTTTTTTTTTTTGTTTTAAGGCTGTAACATTAAGTGAAGAAATATTCTGCATTGCTTCATAATTCCCACATTCATTATCACGTTGGTGCAGTAAGTAGTGTTTCTGACCATGAACCGTGGCTTTAAAAGCTTTCAAGTTTTTATACGGCAAATATATTTTACAGCGATAATTGAAAATGCTAAACCAATAACTACCACGGGGATAAAATGTGTGTACTAGGAGCCAACAAAAAAGTACAAATCAAACAATTGGTTAAAGACCTGGAAGTATTTGGGAGGCATGCTTTGTTTCTACATAAAGGTAAATGTTCTGTGTTGAAATATTACAAAATTGGTGGGTGATGCAATCCTTATCCTTAATTAGCGTTCAAAATTACAATATTATTGGCTGGGCGCTGAAGGATGAAACATGCAGCCTCCTGTTAAGAACGTTCACTCTAAAGAAAAATACATATCCCAGCACTTCAAGATTAGTGAAAGAATACTTGCTGTTTTATTGAATCAGTGGTGAGCCTGATGAAGGCCTGTATGGGCCTGAAACGTTAGTTGGATGCACAAATGCGAGTCAATAAAACAGGAAGTATTATCTTCACTAATCCTGGAGTGCCTGGATATGAATTTTTCGATTTAGTTGTTCTTTGATGAAATACCATGATGTAGCAGAATCTCTTTACCAGCTAACTAGCTAAAACATAATGTAACTGAACGCTCTATCAAAAAGGTAGAGCATAACTAATACCAATTAAGTGTAGCATTTGTTGTTACTTTGCAAATGTTACTTCTTAGAAAAATTAAGAATGTATTGCACTACAACATTTATACAGAATTCAAACTAAAGTCCCATATTACCCTCTAAGTAATGTGTGCGGTAACTACTTTATTATACTGTATATCTACAGTATATTAACTATCTATATCTATCTCCTATCTGCCAACAAAAAAATAAAAAACAGCGCACTGCCCAAAGAGCCAGGTGCTATAAAAATATGAAAATGTATTGAATAGTAAACATCACCAAAAGAAGGTGTAGAGCCTCCTACGCGTTTCACACAATAAAGCCCATTATTGTGTGAAACGCGTAAGAGGCTCTACACCTCCTTTTGGTAATGTTTATTATTCAATACATTTTCATATTTTTATACCACCTGGCTCTTTGGGCAGTGTGCTGCTTTTTTATTTTTTTGTTGCTGTTTGGACGTCTGTCAGCGGCTGGACACGCCACTAAAGAATCTGGGTGGCACTAGGAGTGGGTAAGATCCTTTGAAGAAATGTATTATTATTATTATTAATCAGGATGCATTGCAAGATTTTGTGAGTTATGGAAATTAATTTTTTTTCCAATGAGGATATAGCAGGGTGAGAATATCACTTTTGACTGTTTCCTTCAGGAGAAGTGAGAATCACTCACTTTGTAGTATACCCACTCCATATCAGGATTGTACCTATAGATTCATTTATTGAGGATTTCTACCTTATTCCGGAACTATTGGAGCACCCACTATCCTTACTTCTTTATCTACCATCTATGCAGGAAAAGCTCTATCCATCATCTATATCAGGAGTGTCCATCTCGTCCTCATCGGCCACCAAAAGTTCAGGTTTTTGGGATATCCCGGCTACAGCACAGGTGGCTCAGTCTTTGATTGAGCCATTGATTGAGAAACCTGTGCTGAAGCAGGGATATCCTTAGAACCTGACCTGTTGGTGGTACTTGTGGACTGAAGTTGGCCACCTCTGATCTATATCAACCAACTGATTTGTGACATTAAACTATCATTTGGTGTGCTAAGCCTTTAATGGTTTCTTTTGTGAATGGATGAAGCAGCTCACTTCTGCACAGTATGTGTGATACAGATCAGGCTACAGGTAATTGTTAGAGGTTTTACTGTTGGCCAGACACATCTTCCCATAATAAACAGCTATAAAGGGGATACACAGATAATACATATGCAAAGTGTTATTACAGTTTGGAGCTTATAAATCGTACAGACGTTTGTTTTCTTATGTTACAGAAGTACCTATAATTGTTCTCCTTATCAGACCATTACCATTCACACATGATATGACAAAGGGCCATTTAATTGGCAGCCTAGTGTGTGCAGTGACTTCTCCACACTGCCATCTTCTCAGTACTGCTCAATTTCCTCTTCTAGACTCTAGGGTTAGGCTTACAATTATCAGTACATTCTACACTTGCCTAAGCATCATTGACAGCAGTGTAATACACAGGGGTAACTATTTTGTCATGTTAAGGGATTCTACAATATGGGTCACTGGGCCAATTAAAGACCTACATATGTAGGAATATGGAAAATCTGTAGGAAATATCATTGTGGTTGGCCAAATTACTTCTCAGACTAGAAAGGTATCCAGAGGTTAGAGGATATCGAAAAGGCCGAATGGCATTTACATTATAAATAGAATTCCGCTATTGTAGAGTTGAAGATAATTGCAATCTTACCTTTGAAGGCATGAATAAAGTTAAGATAGATGTTCTCGCTTTGCTCTTCCTTCACTTTTTTTTTATTATTCTCAGATTCAGAGAGTAAGAAATGAGTTCTCAAGGAGTTAAGTTCAGTAATAGCCAAACCATTACATTTAATATTCAAGGACTCCATTTCCACAGGCTCAGTGCCACAAGATTGGCGTAAAAAGGATGTGGTGCCTATATTTAAAAAGGGAGCTAGATCACAACCGGGGAATTACAGACCTGTAAGCCTGACTTCAATTGTGGGGAAACTACAGTAGGGCCCCGCTTTACAGCGCTCCGCTTTACGGCGTTCGACTCATACAGCATTTGCCAATGTATACCCATATTCATTAAGTTCGGCGCTTGTTCCGTTTTTCCGGCCATTTTTTCGGTATGACGTGCACAGCAGCAAAGTATCCGGCTGTCACTAAACAACAGTTTTAGTGCATGCGCAACTCCTTGTCAGATGCCATTTGTCAGCTAAACAGTCTGTTTACAGCTCTGCAACTTTGTTTTCAAAGGTATAATACAGTACAGTAGGGCCCCGCTTTACGGCGATTTCCGCTTTACAGCGGCGGCCTGGAACGGAACCCGCTGTATGAGCGGGGCCCTGCTGTACTTGAAGGTTTAATACGGGATAATAGTCATGAACACCTAATGTTAAACAAAATTATTAGTAATAGTCAGCATGGATTTATGAAAGACAGATCTTGCCAAACTAACCTTACTTGTTTATTTGAGGAGGTAAGTGGGAATTTAGACCAGGGTAATGCAGTTGATGTGGTCTACTTAGATTTTGTAAAGGCTTTTGATACGGTTCCACACAAGAGGTTGATGTACAAAATAAAGCAAATTGGACTCAGTAAAAATATATGCACCTGGATTGAAAACTGGTTGAAGGACAGACTACAGAGGGTTGTCATAAATGGAACTTTTTCAGGTTGGGCTAAAGTCGTGAGTGGAGTACCTCAGGTATCGGTACTGTGACCTCTGCTTTTTAACTTGTTTATTAATGACCTTGAGGTTGGCATCGAGAGCAAAGTCTCCATCTTTGCTGATGATACTGAATTGTGTAAGGTAGTAGAAGCAGAGCAGGATGTAATTGCTCTCCAGAAGGACTTGGAGAGACTGGAAACTTGGGCAGGTAAAGGGCAGATGAGGTTTAATACAGATAAATGTAAGGTTATGCATATGGGAAGCAAGGATAAACAGGCGCCTTATAAATTAAATGGGGATAAATTGGTTGAATCCTTGATGGAGAATGATTTAGGAGTGCTTGTAGACAGCAGGCTTAGCAATAGTCCCCAAAGTCATGCAGTAGCTGCAAAGGCAAACAAGATCTTATCTTGCACCAAACGGGCAATGGATGGAAGGGAAGTAAACATAATTATGCCCATTTACAAAGCATTAGTAAGACACACTTTGAATATGGAGTACAATTTTGGGTACCACTCCTTAGAAAAGACATTATGGAACTAGAGAGAGTGCAGAGAAGAGCCACCAAATTAAGAAAGGGGATGGACAATCTAACTTATGAGGAGAGGCTAGCTAAATTAGATTTATTTACATGAGAAAAGAGGCATCTAAAAGGGGATATGATAACTATATACATTATTGATATACAAATATATTCGGGGACAGTACAAGGAGCTTTTAAATGAACTATTTATCCCAAGGACATTACAAAGGACTCAGGAGCATCCCTTTAGGTTGGAGGAAAGGAGATTTTACCAGCAACAAAGGAAAGTGTTGTTTACAGTAAGGGCAGTTAAAATGTGGAATTCATTACCCATGGAAACTGTGATGGCAGATACAATAGATTTGTTCAAAAAAATGTTGGACATCTTTTTAGAAAGGAAAGGTATACAGGGATATACCAAATAAGTAAACATGGGAATAGTTATTGATCCAGGGAGTAATCCGATTGCCAATTCTTGGAGTCAGGAAGGAATTTATGTTTCCCCTTATGAGATATCATTGGATATGACACTGGGCTTTTTTGTAAGTAAGTATAGATATAGGTTAAAGTATCTGTTGCCTAAACTTAGCATAGGTTGAACTCGATGGACGTATGTCTTTTTTCAACCTCATCTACTATGTAACTATGTAACAAGTCATTTGCCTGCATGAATTTAATTAAACTCAGACAATGCCTGAATAAATGTACAGTAACCCTCCCCCTACAGCTAATGTTAGGCATCAAGGAGAGGAGCATAGGAAGAAAATACTGCATTTAAGTAAATGTTCATCGATGATCAATAGTGGCCATTGCACTTACTGCAAGATTACCACCACGAGTCTCTGTGTAAATGAAGGCTCATAAAATACAGTGGCTATTGGGAAAAAACAAGGAATTGTTGGAACATCAGTTGATGGAATCATGTAGGTTAATTGAAATAATACTTTTACAAACGTTAAACATTATCGACAATTTAGTTAAGAAAACACCACTAATTAGCACATTCATGTCTCAGGCAAACTTGTCTTTCCCCATAATCCACAAAAAAGATACAAATCCCAAAAGACAGGATTTGCAGAAACTCCAATTGTGGGCACCTTTTGTGTGTGATAGTATCACACTTAATCACATTTATTTTGTTGGCGATGCAAACATTTAGAATTAACACCTTGGAAGTTCTATAGCATTTAACTGTTATCACAGACATGCATATAGGCGACTTGGACACGGAACATATATGTTTTTTAAATATTTTATTTTGTTTATTTGCTCATCATTGTAAACCCACTTTAGCAAACTTGACACCCTCTACAATTCAATATGCCGCTTTGTTCTACAATGCAACTACAACACACACCACTGTGAAATGCTCAAAGAACTAGATTGGTCATCATTTGAGGCTAGGCACAAAGTTAATCTTTCCTGTCTTTGCCTTCAAATACTTTCTGGGCAAGATACCCATCTATCTGAACAAGCTCCTCACCCCTACCACATGCAGCACTTATCATCTGAGATCTGACTCCAAAAGACTGCCATGGTCCCAAGGTTCAGCAAAGTATCCGGCCGCTCCTTCTCTTACCGTGTACCCCAAAACTGGAACAATCTACCGGAGACTCTCACATCCACCACCAGTATAAGTTCTTTCAAAACCAAAGCTGTCCCACATTTTAACCTGGTCTGTAACTGCTACATACGCCTATAATATATATTATCTCTAACTGTGCATGCTATGTCTTGTATATAATGTATATCCTGTTCACTTATGTAACTGTATTTGTAACCATGTATTTGTCATCTTAACTCTTTGCCCAGGAAATACTTGAAAACGAGCGATAACTCTCAATGTATTACTTCCTGGTAAAACATTTTATAAATAAATTGTATTATAAATAATAAATGTTGATACATTTTTGCTTACCAACCTTTAGTGTCCCGCAATTGGAGTTTCTGCAAATCCTGTCTTTTGGGATTTGTATCTTTTTTGTAGTCCATGTACTGCAGTATTACTCCTGGGAGCAACGCATCATAGATTAGGTATGGTTGGGCAGCTGTCACTAATTGGTTGAAGTGCTTTTCCCTACCCCGTTTGTCCCATTTCCCCATAATCCCTAAGCATACAACAGTGCTTTCACTGCAGCCAAGGATTCTGGGTAATCACATGCAAATGAGCACTCCCAATGGGTCACTTTTTGCTTCATATTCATTTTAACATGCACCCCTATAAGCTTCTGCCTGCCGTATTATACAGCTTTTCAGCACAGCCTGGGTTAATAGCTGGTAAAACCTACTCATAGACAGCTGTTTTTTCCCCCCTCCCCGTTAACCCAAGCCACTGCAGTGGCTAGGTGCTTTCACGTGAGACTGTCCTCCTGAAGTGAACAAGTCCTTGTTACATTGTCCCCAAAAATCTTCAGCCGGTAGGCCTAGGTCTTCGAGGTCTTTGACCCCATCTTCGAAACGTCCATCTCTTCCTCGCTTCGGCCAAAAGGCCCGCAAGAAAGTCAGAGTCTTTGTCGTTTTCCCTCCGACGAGGTACGGTGACTAGCCGTAGTGTGTGGGTCGTGCCGAAGCACCCCAGCCTGATGGGCAGAGCGGGTTATAAATGTCACCCCCTCTTAACCAGAAGGCCCAGGAACGGCGTGAATGAGGGAAGTAAATCCTTTGAATCCAGGGTCCGATCCTGGAAACTGTTTGACGTACCAGTGCTGTAGCTGCGTAAGGGCATAACCTTGCCCACAGTGCGCTACCCACGGTCGGTACTCTACTAGGAACCCCCCTCCTCTTAATTTCTCATGCCGGGGTGCATGGAGCCAAGAAATCTTGGGCTCATCCCAACTCTCGACCAGGCCAGAGGACCAAATGTGTGTCCATCCTACTCCTGCCCCAGGTAGGATAGACACCACTTATCAGTGTGAGGCTGGTTATACTGGCATTGCAATGTGAAGCTGGTAGTGGCTACAGCCACGTAGGCAAAATAAGTTATAAGAGAGAGTTAAAAAAAAAAAAAAAAAAAGTGCCAAAAACCCTCCACCGTACAGCAAATAAAAATACTACCTACAAGAACATTTGCATGTCATTACCCACAATCCCTGGCTACAGTGGAAGCACTGTATGCTGATAGACAGTGGTTGACAAATCACCAAAAAATCTACTCGCCACACAAAAAAATCTACTCGCCACCTAGTACCAAACGTGTGCTGCTTGGGCCAATAGGAGCTCGCCCGGGGGTTAAATCCACTCACCCGGGGCGAGCAAATGTATAGGTTTGTCGAACACTGCTGATAGATATTGGTAAAAATCGGGGTTGCAGAGCTGGCGGAGACATGTGAATGTGCTCCCAGGTGGTATTTTTATTTCATGTAGGAGAGTTCTTTTTTTACTCAATTGAACTTACTTTGTGTACCTGGTTGTAGACATTTTAGTAGGAAGATTATAAAGTGGAGTGGTCTACTTAAGGTGGAGTAACAGACTGGTAGAAATGGCACTGTTCTTATAGTTGGAGTAACATGGTTTAATGCTGTGATTACCTTGCTAAGTGAAATTAGACTTTTAGGGTATGTACCAAAGTAGTTCATACCACCACACGTGAGTGCATGCTACTCAGGAGCCTTGAAATATCTTCAAATGAATATACTACAGCCTATTCCCATTCGTTTGACATATTACCAAACTTAACAACATTTAAGGATGTCATTGATTTAGATATAGTGAAGGACACAACATGCAAAGCGAAGTACAGTATAGTATTAGGCTGTGTCCATGGTAACTGCAGCCGTGCGGAGGCGCGCTGAGGCTGAGGGAAAGCGGGTGCTTTCCCTGGCCTTAGTTCGCGCGCCGTCCGGGGGCGTGTCGGGGGGGGGGGGGGGGCGTGTCATTGACGTCACGGAGCTGGTTCGCCCTCATTGGGTGAACCGCTCACGTGACCGGCCCTGCGCTCCCATGAGCGCCGAAACGAAAAAAAAATTTAAGAGCTACGCCTCCGCACGCGTGCGCGAGCCCCTGCTAAAGCTGCCCTCATTGCGGCTGCAGGGGCTCACTGACAAGCGTCAGCGCGCCTCAGCACGGTTCAGCGCTTAAGCGCTGACCATGGACTCAGCCTTATGCAAAGCAAGTGCTGAAACCATGACTAATTCGGTTAATGAGGCCCTCTCACTATACCTTAATCACGTTAAGTAATTTAAAGGTTGTATATGTTTACAAGAGAAAATACACCTTAAATAAAAGCAATTGTGTTGCTGCTAACTTTAAAAACATTTTTTTTAAAAAGGGTGTTTTGGGAAAAGTACAGATTTTTAGCAGTTCAACTCGATTGGGGTCTCAAACTCCGTACTCGAGGGCCACTAACAGGCCAGGTTCTATGGCTATCCCTGCTTTAGCACAGGTGGCTCAATCAGTGGCGCAATCAAAGACTGGAAGACGTGCACAATATACCAGCGAGAGCGGACAGATCTGCAATTATCCAGGTATTCTTACCTTTTGTTTAGTGCATTTATGCCTGGAAAGTAGTCCAACAAAGAATATAAAAATATTTTGGGACATGGCTCATTCTACTCTTCAAAATATTCACAAAATGTAAACACATGCAAAGTTACAAATGCAATTTAGAAATGCTTTAGAGTTTAAAAGCTGGCAGGCATACACTCCCACACACTCTCTACAACATTAATTCTCACCGTAAACAGAAAAGCCCCAATGCACATCCATTGTGACAAATTAGCTTGTTCATTTATATATATATTTTTTCCTGCGCATGAGTACAGGACATTTAGTTCAATCTGTTGATCACCACTTGATAAGACTTCAACCACGTTAATGGAGACCCTTTCAGAAGGTTGCTACACTACCAATTTGATACTGTGTCCTTTGTATTTCCTCAACGTTAATTATAATAGCTGACAGAGGAGATAGTGGGTTGAATGGGTCTGATTCCTGGAGAATATTACTATAGGTAATGATTTTCACATGAACAGTATGTTCTGAACACTGGAAGCTTACAAGAGGGAACACGACAAAACAAGTGGGTGAAGTGGAGACATTAAATATGGACAGCAAGACTGACAGAGGTGTGTGTCATATATATATATATATATATATATATATATATATATATATATATATACACACAGTGGTCGACAAATCACCAAATAATCTACTCGCCGAACAAAAAAATCTACACGCCACCTAGTACCACACGTGTGCTGCTTGGCCCAATAGGAGCTCGCCACGATGTTAAATCCACTCGCCCGGGGCGTGCAAATGTATAGGTTTGTCGAACACTGTATATACATATACATACATACATACACACACATACACATATACAGTGGTCGACAAATCACAAAAAAATCTACTCGCCACCTAGTACCAAACGTGTGCTGCTTGGGCCAATAGGAGCTCGCCACGATGTTAAATCCACTCGCCCGGGGCGTGCAAATGTATAGGTTTGTCGAACACTGCACATATATACACATATATACATACATACACACACGTTACAATGATTACTACTTTACTTTTGCTGCTTTGTATCAAACTTCTAATGCCCAAAAAGGTTAGAACCCACAACCTCTGTTATTCCAGGCAACAGCTCCAGCAGTGAGCTAAGCCAGCTGCTGGGTATTGTCTATTTTTTTATTTTCGATGGGACCATATTATGATCACCATTTCCTCAATGTTCCCTTACCTGAATATTCGTGTCTTTTTAGACTCTTGTTAGTCATTAATCTGTTACAGAGGATAGGGGTTTTGGCGTTCCGAGGGAGCATGTGGAACAGGTTATATCTGATGCCATGTTGGACTTTATATTACAACCATCTTCTGTGATCTTATCAACATGTTAGAAGCATTAAAGACTGGCTGAGCATGCAGCGTAAATCCGGACAGTGCATTCAAGGGAGAAATAACCCTGCTTACTGTATGGGAGCTAAAAATCGGTGAACTGTGAAAGCTACAGGAAACGCAAATCTGTGCACACATAGCAGTAAAGATTGGCACGGATGCCAAGGAATCGTGGGAGAAGACACACATTGATCTTCCTGGCATTGGGGTAAAGCGTGCCATCTTGGAGAGAATCCTGGTAGAGGATTATAAACATTTGATGCTGGCATCGTGAGTCTATCCCCGAGTAACCAACAAGCACAGAATAATGATAACAACAACATTATTTTATATAGCACTTTTCTCCCAATGGGACTCAAAGCGCTTCACAATCACAGTATAGCGTGCGGTACGCAGCACATAGGAATGTTACAGACACAGCCCCTGCCCAGATGAGCTACAATATTATTGGTGTTGAAGGCACAGGGAGATAAAGTGATTTGCCCAAAGTCACAAGGAGTCAATACCGGGATTTGAACCAGGTTCTCATTGTTGTCAGTGTCTTTACTCACGGAGCCTCTCCTTCTCCCTCACATTGTAGGCCCTCTGCTTCATACTTGGAAACCTCAGAACCAATATATTTGATCACCCAGGATAACACCTATAGACTGCTGTCATTTTATAAGGAACACCCCTGAACTTGACATTGTGTATTTTGTTGTTCTGGAGTGTATTCACAGATATTTAAGGCAAGGTCTTAAAATTAGGTAAATACAACCTCAGATGAACAACAACACATGGCTCTCTCCGGAGCGCAAAAATACCAGGATATGTGGGGAATAAACACAGAAAGTAAATAGTGTAACACTGCTTGTGTAGATACATCAATAATAAAGTGGACAAAGTTAGTCCCACCCACGTGATGGTAGATGTATTCATGCAATTTTCTAAGGGGTTAAAACCTTCTATTGCAAACATTGGATCTTCAGTACTGTATATTTTTTGTTTTTTAAATATAAAACATGGTTGCACTATGTCTATCTTTCTATTCCTTATGAATTGGGAGAAACATCAACCTCTATTAAAACACCAAAACATGTGAAATCTTATAGGTTTTTTTTTTTTAATCAATTCTGTCAGTAGATAATAGAGACCAATTATTTTGTTTTAATTCAACTCAATGCCATTTTTAATTTATTTTAAAGCATCCTTTGATTTCTATAGCAGGTTTTAGCCCCAGCAGTGCAAGGTTTTTGTAACACTTTCCTGTTTGTGATCATTTGTCGCCAATGTTCCCGGCAGTTTCAGCTGTAAACTGCAACAATAGATGATGTTTGTGACGGTAGGGCTAGTCAGCCTCCCATAATAAAGGTGAAGCCCGGCTGGCTACCCCAGTACCATGTGTACTGGCCGCATCTGCAAGGCTTATTTTGGCCAACGTGTGATGTGCTTTGTTACCCCCTTCCAGAAAAGAGCTGATCACTATCTAATGTCCGGAAGGGAAAACTGCCTAACTTGGGAATCGGGAATGTAATGAATGTATATAAACACACATTATTCCCTGTAAAGAAAACAATTATTCCCCATGTTTCAATGTAGCCTCTTCCCCACACAGTTAGAAAAGGCAGCCAGCATGTAAGAAAGTGACGTGTAATGATTCTTTTGCAGCAGACACAGTTATCCAATTACCTGTGCTGCTTACAAAGGAATACCGGTTTGTGGTAAATGGTGGGCAGGAAAGGGCTGGCTCTCAGGTCCGGAGAAGGGCTCTCAGCTGATAGAACCTTTGTTCCCCACAGGCGCCATCCCAGCGGGCGATTGGGGCTTGTTGGGGGGAAGCCGTTGCAGAGTTTGAGTCCCGCAGCGCAATTCCCATATGCAGCCTGCAAATTTGCCGTCATCCAAGGGCTGTCCAGGGCACCTAAACCGGCTCCCTCCTCCCATTGGTGCAGCCGGGCGTGCCCCCGTCGAGCCCTCCCCTGTGATTGGCTACCCGACTACGATCTGCGCTGCGATTGGCCGCCGCTCCTTGCTCCATGTTGAGAATAGCCAGTGGGGGCTATGTAAGAAGCGCAGCCGGGACAGAGAACTAGACCAAGTGTGGAGGCGATCGGAGATGCGCTGGCGGGCATTTTCAAACGTGTTTTGTGTAAAAGAGCATACACAAGCAGTGCGCTCAGCGGAGGAGCGCCGGAGAAGCCCGACCAGCGGAGACAGTGCGTGGAGCTGATCGGAGACAGAGCTGAGCCGGAGATTCAAAAGTGCTTTGTAGCACTGAGAAGGAACTGAGAAGCCGGGAACAAGAAGCAGACAGGATAAGCCTACTGAAGCAGGCTCCTGCACCTAGTTGGGGCTAGAGACTTCCCCCCCAGACCTCCAGTCGGTGAGTGTATATTGTGTATGTTGTGTGTTTGCTGGTTCGCCAGAATAAACTCTGTTTTATTCAATTATTGTGTCCTGCCTGGTGGTAGTGAACCCTGGTGGTAAAAGGTGTTAAAAGTACTGGTCTCCCGTCACAATGTTCCTTAGTAACATAAGGATACATTGTAGCTGCTGAGTTACACTGACTGAAACGCGGCCATTATGTTAGGCACGCAATCAGGATTTGTGCAGCTTTATAACAGGAGTACCAAATGATTGCGAGCTTAGGTAATGATGTAGGATTATACATGGTCACATGCACAAATAAGAAAAGAAAAAGAAGAGGAAAAACAGTTGGAAAGTAGTATTGCTGCTTTAAAGTGAAGATAGATAATGAAGATCCCCTTTTTGTTAATCTGAGGTTTTGGAAAACGCATGATTACATCTGCCATCACGTGAGTGGGACTAACCGTGCACACATTCCCTCTGTATTTATTCCCCACACATCTGAGCTCCGACGTCCCTTGCCCCATGTTTGTTAGGTGATTGCAAAAAGTCTTGTTCTGACGGAGCTGCACTATACCAAAGGATTGTATTGTATATAATGTACATTAAATATATCTCCCTATTTTGCACAATTGTAATAGTGTACAGTATATTAGTGTGTGTTTCACTCCTCATTCCCCTATTAGATTATCTTCTCTTATTTTACATGGCACGTGTTTTACATTTAACTTAAGAGTGAATTTTTTGCACTCAAATTTCCTTTTCTCTCCATCTGTATATGTGACTTTTCTTTTTCTAAAAACAATTTTTTTTCTTAAATTTACAATTTAAAGTTAATTTACTTTTTTCCGTTTGTAATTACGCAGCCATTTTGTACTTATTTTAGGTGCTATTTTTGTTTTTGAGTATATTTTACATATTCAATTCGTTGTGCTGCCAAAGGCTCTGCCGTTCCTCAATTCCTCTCTCTTCCTTTAAAACCTTTGGGAAAGTCGAAGTTGCTTAATAGACGCGCACAGGGAAACAATACAGATGGACTATACATACATGCAAAAAAAACCTATTCTTTCTTCCTACAAAAGATCACGTTTTATGCTCTGAATTTCTTGAAAATCGACAAACATATGTATATATTATTTGTTTTAAGCGCAAACAGGATGCAGAGCCTTGTTCATTACTGTGACTGTATCTGACATGTGCAAACATAAATAGTTAACTGTGGCCAATAAGACATTCATGAGAATGAGATACGAAGTCTAACGATGTGATCAAGCAGAGCTTTCCCATAAATAAATGCAGTGGAGACACTGTGAAAAACACAGTATCCGTTACATAAAGACAGCTACAAGAAAAGCAAAAAAAGAGGTATCTTTTGCACAACAGACAACCATGTTCCTATATCCTCCTATCAGTTAATCAAAAATACAGATACTTCTGATCCGTTCATGAATTAACATTGATTGGGCCTTAGAACCAGGGAAGTCTAATTGTTTGTCTCTTAAATCACAGTTCACATAAATCGATCTTTTTTTTGGTAGTAGCGAGATATCTCCAGGTATTGAAGATTAATGACTAACTAGCATGTGAATAACTCATTTGGCATTAACAAATTGTCATGCTCACGTTGTATTTTGCCTCGACATGTAAAAGATTAGTTATTGTATGTGATAGCACAGTGGTTTCAAACCCCTTTTTATGAGCAGGGGCACCGTGGGAGGATTTTCTAAATCTTGGGGCACCTCTGCGCATCAGATCTCACTCATCAGTCACCCTCTCAAATGCACAAACCCACCACACTCGCCATCTTGCATACTCCACATTACCTTTCTCTCACACTTCATACTTGCTCTTTTTCCCAACACACTACATACAGTATTCAACCTGCCCCCATCACAAATGAAACACTCATCCCATTAAACTATCACACGCACTCCACATTTTACCCATTTTACCCATATACTCGCATCCCACTCACCTTCCCCCTCGCCCACACATAGACCACCAACTCCTGCCTCCCTCCCATATGCACAATACTGAACCCCTTCTCATACTTCTGCTAACGCCCAACCCACATTTAGCCACTCTCCTCATGCATACACACATACACACACACACACACACACACACACACACACACTTCACCTCCCCTTGTCTTACTCAAACCACATACATTCCCCCTCTCTACACAAAGCACTCCCACTTCTTCCCCTCACCACACAAAGCCATCTCACCCCCATCCCCAAACAATGCCATTTTCCTTCCCACATTTCCACACACCTTAAATATGTAAGTTGCTCAGCAGGCACATTCTGTTGTGAGGCACGGAGGTCGATACCCCACCTTACCACTCTTCTCTCTCCTCCCTCAGCCCGGATCGGAGGAGAGAGGCGGATCGCAGCCTGTTAGTCCCCAGACAGCGCAAGTAGGCGCACCTTTGGCAGAGGGTCGCAGCACACCAGAGTTCTGCGGCACCCCGCTTGAGAACCACTGCAATAGCATGTTAATTACCTCGCAAAAATAACGCATGCATCTTTTCTTTAAGGGATGATGTCTATGAAGGGAATGATGAAAATGTAGAGACCTTGTGGATAGAAATTAGCAGTGGAGGTAAAAGTATAAAGAAAATGTTTGTGGGAATATGCTATAAACCACCAAATATCTGTGAGATTGAGGAAGCTAAAATACATTTGCAAATGGAGAAGGCATCAAAACTGGGTCATGTTTGCATAATGGGGGATTTTAATTATCCAGACATAGACTGGGGCAATGAGATTAGCGTTACAACAAAAGGAAACAGGTTTTTGGGGGTGCTTAAAGATAATTATATGACCCAAATTATTGAGGAACCAACCAGGAGAGGGGCAGTTCTGGATTTAGTCATATCAAACAATGTAGAAGTAATAACAAATATTCAAGTCCTGGAACATTTGGGTAACAGTGATCATAACATGGTCTCATTTGAAATAAATTATCAAAAAACAGATTACTTGGGTTCAACAAAGACTTTAAACTTTAGAAAGGCAGATTTTAATAAACTGAGGTCTAATCTAGTAGTAATACATTGGGATGATGTTTTTGCAGAGAAAAATGTAGAAGATAAATGGGCAGTCTTTAAAACATTGTTAGAAAAACACACTTATCAGTGTATACCCTTGGGTAATAAGTATTAAAGAATTAAGTCAAAACCAATGTGGCTAAATAAACAGGTAGGGGAGGAAATGGACAAGAAGAGGAAGGCGTTTAGATTCTTTAAGTCAGAAGGGACAGAGACATCGTATTAGAATTATAAGGAATTGACAAAAATTGCAAAAGGGCAATCAAATTAGCAAAAATGGATAATGAAAAAAGGATTGCAATAGAAAGTAAGGTCAACCCTAAAAAGTTCTTTAAGTACCTTAATAACAAAAAAATGAGAAAAGAAAATATAGGACCCTTTCAGTGTGAGATGGGTAGGCAGATTATTGGAGATAAGGAAAAAGCAGAGGTATTAAACAAATTCTTTGCCTCTGTGTTTACCAGGGAAGAATCAGGTTCAATAGTAGCGCCACAGGAGGAAGCCACAACCTCCATATTAATGACCAATTGGTTAACTGAGGAAGAAGTTCATAAGCGACTTGAAAAAAATTAAAGTAAATAAGGCACCTGGCCCCGATGACATACATCCAAGAGTTCTCAAGGAGTTAAGCTCAGTAATAGCAAAACCATTATATTTAATATTCAAGGACTCCATTTCCACAGGCTCAGTACCACAAGATTGGCGTAAAGCAGATGTGGTGCCTATATTTAAAAAGGGAGCTAGATCACACCCAGGGAATTACAGACCTGTAAGCCTGACTTCAATAGTAGGGAAACTACTTGAAGGTTTAATACGGGATAATATTCAGGAATACCTAATGGAAAACAAAATTATTAGTAATAGTCAGCATGGATTTATGAAGGATAGATCTTGCCAAACTAACCTTATTTGTTTCTTTGAGGAGGTAAGTAGGAATTTAGACCTGGGTAATGCAGTTGATGTGGTCTACTTAGATTTTGCAAAGGCTTTTGATACGGTTTCACACAAGAGGTTGGTGTACAAAATAAAGAAAATTGGACTCAGTAATAATATATGCACCTGGATTGAAAACTGGTTAAAGGACAGACAACAGAGGGTTGTCATAAATGGAACTTTTTCAGGTTGGGCTAAAGTCGTGAGTGGAGTACCTCAAGGATCGGTACTGGGACCACTGCTTTTTAACTTGTTTATTAATGACCTTGAGGTTGGGATCGAGAGCAAACTCTCCATCTTTGCTGATGATACTAAATTGTGTAAGGTAATAGAATCAGAGCAGGATGAAATTTCTCTTCAGAAGGACTTGGAGAGACTGGAAACGTGGGCAGGTAAATGGCAAATGAGGTTTAATACAGATAAATGTAAGGTTATGCATTTGGGATGCAAGAATAAAAAGGCGACTTACAAATTAAATGGAGATATATTGGGGGAATCCTTGATGGAGAAGGATTTAGGAGTGCTTGTAGACAGCAGGCTTAGCAATAGTGCCCAATGTCATGCAGTAGCTGCAAAGGCAAACAAGATATTATCTTGCATCAAACGGGCAATGGATGGAAGGGAAGTAGACATAATTATGCCCCTTTACAAAGCATTAGTAAGACCACACCTTGGATATGGAGTACAATTTTGGACACCAATCCTAAGAAAAGACATTATGGAACTAGAGAAAGTGCAGAGAAGAGCCACCAAATTAATAAAGGGGATGGACATTCTAACTTATGAGGAGAGGCTAGCTATATTGGATTTATTTACATTAGAAAAGAGGCGTCTAAGAGGGGATATGATAACTATATACAATATATTCAGGGACAATACAAGGAGCTTTCAAAAGAACTATTCATCCCACGGGCAGTACAAAGTACTCTGGGCCATCCCTTAAGGTTGGAGGAAAGGAAATTTCACCAGCAACAAAGGAAAGGGTTCTTTACAGTAAGGGCAGTTAAAATGTGGAATTCATTACCCATGGAGACTGTGATGGCAATACAATAGATTTGTAAAAAAAAGGTTGGACATCTTTTTAGATGGAAAGGTATACAGGGATATACCAAATAAGTATACATGGGAAGGATGTTGATCCAGGGATTAATCCGACTGCCAATTCTTGGAGTCAGGAAGGAATTAATTTTTCCCCTTAATGGGGTTTTCTGTTTGCCTTCCTCTGGATCAATAGGTAAGTATAAATATAGAATAAAGTATCTGTTGTCTGAATTTAGCATAGGTTGAACTTGATGGACGTACGTCTTTTTTCAACCTCATCTACTATGTAACTATGTAACTATGAGTATCAGAGTTTAGTGAATCCGGTCCTATGATCCATCACTACAGTGAAGTCAGTTCCCCTTAAAATACAGCCAGAAATGTTCCATGTCCCATAATCCCAGCCAAGCATTCACGTTCTATTGTACAACATTTTGCCTCCATGGTGAAGTTCTTGACTGCCATGAGCAATAACTTCTGTGCCCTCTGGTTAGCACTGAAAGAGATCTGCCCCCAGGTCATGGCCCGAAGCACTTAGGTGTAGCTAGCTCAAAGAAATGGCAAATGAAGCATTGGTACAGATATAAATCTGTTCTTTAAAACAAAAAACACTTCCTGCTGGGCATCAGTTAATAGAACAACTGTATCCTTACATGTTGAAGCAATCAAAGGCTCAGCAAGTAGGGACACTAGGAAGTATTTAGGCCCAGAACTTCTGATGGTCTGGGTCTAGCCCATTCTCCGATTCCCTGTGGCCCAGAAAAGATATCTCTGGAAGAATATACATTTCTGAAGTTTAAGTCAGATCAACCCCAACAAGTCTTTCATACACTGACGTAATGTCCAAAACATGTTGTTGAACAGACACTAAAGCAATCACGAATTCATGCACAAACACTATACAAAAACACACTATAGACCTATTTTAATTTAGTGCTGAAAAAAAGGTTGGGACATTGTACAATGTAAAACATAAAATTCCACAATACAAGATGAACTCTGTTTTTGGGCAGGGTGCTGTATCTACAGTGCCTCCGTCTGCCTGTACCCAGAGGCTAGTACCAGTGTAGATACATTTCACATTAGCTATAATTGCCAGAGAATCGGACATCCATGACACAGGTATCCATTTTGAATGGCAACATCATTGAGATGTTTGTAATTACACAAAATCTGACGTTCCTGAAGATTTAGGGTCAAGGACAAATGGTGAGGCCCAATCAATGGGTTGATCAACTAGGGCACTGTGATGGTAGGGGTAGCTGGAAGACCTAATAAAGAGAAATCCCAGCTATTTACCCCTAAATCCATGTAACTTGGCCAGCTATATAAGGCTTATTTCAGCCAAAAGTAATTTAATATCTGGGGGAGAACAGGGAATGTATTTCAAAGCCTGTATTCTTTATTCCCTGTAAATGCAATCCCCCCAGTGAATCAACATTGTTCTGTGATGTGATGTGATTTGGACTAGCTGTAATTCTAAGTCCTGTTTTGCATAATTACCTTATGTCTCTATTTATCTGTGTTAGCAATTCCTCCCAGATTAGATACCTGGTATTGTGTGGTGATGGAATTAACATGCAAGAAAGTAAATTAGATATTCCACTGTTACTGTCATTTCTATGGAGAAAGACCAAGTAATTCACTCAGTTGAAGCTCTCCATAGAAATAGATCAGAACAAAGGTAGGGGATTAGTTAAATTAATCATTTATCATGTCTGAGCCCCAGGCACTGTTTCTCTTGGCTGGCTGCCTTGCTAAAAGTTAAAGGATAGCCACCTAGGGGTATATAAGGAACACTGCTGATCAGTCCATCAGAAGTCCATCTCTGGGAAGGAGTGTGGAGACCATCTGAGAGACACTCTAGGTAGGAGTGTGGAGTTGGACTGTGACCAGCTGGAGGTTCATGTCAGAGTGGCTGCTGTGTGCAGCATTTGCTATCCTGAAGCAGAGAAGCGGACAGGGTAAACCCATTTGAAGTGGGTCCCTGCACCTACGAAAGGTAGATCTCATTCCCCAGACCCCCGTAAATGTGAAAATGTTTGTATTTTGTATTCTTGTGTGTTTCCGAGGTCTATCCAAAATAAACCTAATTTTATTTCACTGCCCTGTGATTGATCCCTTAAATATAAATGGTGTTAAATAAAAGACCTGGTTTACCGTGACAGGCACATCCAGCAGGAGACACTCTGTTGAAAGGAGACACCTCTGATGAAGAACATCCTTTACTTATATAATACACGGGCAAGTTAGTTTTCCTAGGTAACTCTGAAAACAGCTCCTTAAAAATAACAGCAATTGCCTGTGAATGGTAACAGCCTCATCCTTAGCATCTAGTTTAGCATGTTCAAAAGACCCTTAAAAGTCCATCACAAACGGATCACTGGTTCCTGAAATAGCTGGAGATACAATGAATGTCTGTTCTGTACACAGGATGTACAGTATTGATTAAGTGGTAAACCCACATTTCTATGATGTGGCTGAAATTATTATAGCTAGGGTAGAAGGAATTTTCACATTTGCACTTTTGTCCACAAGCCCATTCTGATTATAAAGTTTTCAGGCAGCATTAGGAACATTAACAACAGCCACTTATACTTATATAGAAAGTCTGTGTCTAGCAACATAGGGGTGAAGAACAAGGCAGTAGTTTCATAAGACCACATGGAAGAAGTATTTTCCACCAGGAGTTGTCAGTCCCGACTGGATCAGAACCCATGACCTCTGCTATTGAGGGCAGCTAACCAAGCTGCTGGCTAGTATCTACCGGTCCAGGACCTTTAGCTGCGGCCGATTGCCACTACAACTCACCGTCAGGCAGGTCGTCGCTGTACAAGTCACTGCACTTTGGCCGCCCAGCGCTCCTAGTCCTGTGACCGCCTGACTGCTGGGGGCTTAATAGAGTTCCTACTGCACCAGCCATCAGGATTCACGCTCTTTTTTCAGCCTAGCGTCATCGGTGCCTAATATGAGTGGAGATTCCTTGGAAGGCAAACGCAGCCAGTCCTGGGGTTAATGCAGCCACCACATAGCGAATAATGGTAACTGATGCACATGTGCCTATTAATCAAAACATATAGATGTGGCCCCATAGCATCGTCCCGATTAGCAACTGAACATGTAAATAAAAGTTGGTGGGTCACACAGCTTGAATACCAGAATGGCTCTGAACATTTTCTTATAGGCCTACTTGCAGATGGCGTTGTCCCACCCTGTGCTGAGCTGGTAGACAAGCATTTCCGATTTCTCTATGTTCATGCCAGTGGTGTGGGTTAAATGCTGGAAAAGTTTGGTTAAACACATTTGCTGTACCACAACCGAACATGAAACTGACACCCAATGTCATCCCTTGGTCAGTACTGAGAAGGGTATTGTCACGTACGACCCCCTGCTAGCACGCGACCTGCATACGGGACAAGGGTTAATACCGACGCTCGCAAGCGCACCCACGCTTCACCTCTGCAAAGGTCCGTCAAATGAACAATATCCCCTCTTACAGGATCAAGGATCTATACACAGACCGCAAACTGCCCCACTCTTCACCCACTCAGGGGTCCCTCAAATGAGTTGTATCTCTCCTCAAGCCGTCCCAATATACCACCGCGACAAACACATACAAGTGAGCATGTGACTTTAGATATGCAACCAGGGTTAATACACAAGGCTACTCTAGCCAACCGCCCTTTCTCCTCTACAAGGAACCAGCGAGTTAGTATTAACCCCTACTCAATTGCACATCCTAACCATCCACTGCCACCACCTGAGGTTATGCAGATATGATAAAAGATCTTAGACTAAAATATCCGCCAGGACCTCAGGTCCCTGTTTATTATAGAAAACACTATGCACTTTAACACAAAATCAGTTGTAGTAACGTGCCCGAATTCGTAAGTTATTCTCTCCAGAGCGCACATTAGTTCATTCAGAGCCCAAACCTTTACTTATTAAATATTTTAATATATATATTATATATATAATATTAATATATATATATATATAATATATATATATATATATATATATGCAAATACAACTGTATGCTCTTTGCATGTTTAGGCAGGTCTGCAACCCCGCCTTTCCCCATTATCACCCAGCATACAGACTTCCACTGCTACAGCAAGGCGATTCTGCAGGAAATGACATGCAAAAGAGCACACAGTGTCACTTTTTGCCTCAATAACCATTTTTAACATGGTTCCCTATAGGCTTAAGCTTGCTGCATGGTCACAGCTTTGAGCACAGCCAGAGTTAAGGTGCATACCCAGAAAACCACCCACAGACAGCTGTTTCGACCTTAATGGGTCTCATCAGTGTCGGGCTGATTTAACTGGGAATGCAAAGAGGCTATGGGATAGGCTATACCATAATACTGAGTTAAGTTATGGTGAGTAAAAAAAGTGACAAAAACCCTCCACAGGAAAGCAAATATGCAAATACAACTGTATGCTCATTTGCATGTCTTAGGCAGGTCTGCAACCCCGCCTTTCCCCATTATCACCCAGCATACAGCACTTCCACTGCAGCAAGGGATTCTGGGAAATGACATGCAAAAGAGCACACAGTGTCACTTTTTGCCTCAAAAGGGGTTTTTGTCACTTTTTTTACTCACCATAACTTAACTCAGTATTATGGTGTGTGTGTGTGTGTGTTACTCACCATAACTTAACTCAGTATTATGGTGCGTGTGCGTGTGCGTGTGCGTGTGCGTGTGCGTGTGCGTGTGCGTGTGCGTGTGCGTGTGCGTGTGCGTGTGCGTGTGCGGTACATGAATCATTCCCCATGCCTGTATTAAACTAGAAACATTAAGTGCTATACTGTACTTTGTTCAATAAATACAGATGTACAGTAGCAAACTTTATTGTAATCTCTGGTGGGATATGTTGTGTTATCTCGGGGGAACAATGAGGCTGGCTACACTTGTATCATATTCATTCAAATGTTGGTATTTAACCACCAGGTGGCACTAAAACATCAATATAGACACGGAAGCAGTAGACAATGCATTATTCTGATCTGGATTCTACATTTAAAGGGTAACATAACTTGTCCCACTTAAGAAAATATACCGGATTTGCAATTAGCAAGTTATAGCACTTTGACACATATTTACTAAGACATTCTATTCCACAATGTACTTTCCATCACTGGAATATACCACATGGACAATTCAAGTGGTCCATAAAATGTCTGCCGGCACTAGAAAGTGTCTTGTGGAATAGCATTGCCTGGTAAATATGGCCCTTGGTACATAGTATAACACTGTGTGACATGACCTGTTTATTTAATAAGATATGTTTCAAAGGTTTTCAAAATGAGGCACAAAAGCCTGACTCTAAAAAGTACAGTAACAGATTCCTAGGAATAAGTATAACATGCTTTTGGTCGGGTAGTCAATGAGCATTGGACTAACACGTGAAAGGTCCTATTCCTCAGTGGCTTTCATTGGGTGTAGAGGATATTAAACACAGAGAGAGAGAGTGAGAGTAGTAACATGAGACATGTTACATCCAATAATCAGGGAGCCGTCCTGGAAAACAGAGTTAGCTAAAATGATTGAAACGAGATTGTGCCCATGTTAGGTAAATACAAGAATTGGTGATTTCTAATGCAATAGGCATCAAGTGTTACTAGGATAATGAACACTGGTTCCTACATATAAAAATCCCCACTCTGCAATAGAATAGCAGGAATATTTGAAAAAAGAACACGTGAGTAGGATGGGAAACCCCCCCCCCCCCCAAGAGTTACAAAATGGAAATCATTGTGTGCAACAAGACTCGGGCTTCTTTCTGCAGCTGGAAATATAAGACAAATAGTGTATAGTATAGTATATAGTATAATAGTGTTCCCATGTCATACTCTGACATGATGCCATGCTGATAACTCCTACACCGGCACACAGCAATGGCGTGAAAATATCGCATTGATTCACAACACTGGGCACCTTTGTTACAATTCCCATTATAGATCTCGGGTGCTCCAGGGCGGAATTTCTGAGCTTTCTAACGGCTTCTACCGACTCTTGGCCGTACTTTCCTGAGCAGAATTGTCCTCAGGTTGCTGTGGTTAGAGGAGAGTTACAGGCCCGGGCATTAAAAGTGACAAGAGGGGAAGAAGGGCAACAAACCGGTGTTTCAGATACAGAAACCTGCCTCTCCCTGGATTAAACGTTGGGCTGCATTACAGACAATTAGTCTCACCTGAGCAGCCTGTGAATTACGGAGGAATTGTATGGTCGCTACCTCTGCCCCTCCCAGAGCTGCAGGATTTACAGTACAAAAGGATTTGTAGGGATGGGTTCACATATGTTGAATACCCTTTTGCTGCCTGACAATGTGTTTCAGGCCTCTCTGTCAGCTAAAGGATTAAAAACAGTTGTAGTTAATATTTGTATTTCCTTAAAATTGTTTGTGCAGGGCCGCCGACAGCGACATTCAATATGCGTATCAATACAATCTGCAAACTGACAAGTGATTAGCCAAATTGCCGACCGATCAGTTCTCCTGTAGTCGATTGCTGAAGATTCGGCTCGGGTGTTCTTTAGATCACTGTTAGTGCTGCATAAGAGTACCCAAGATGCTAAATTGTGTGCGCAAGATCATGTGACCAGGTAGGCACTAGATACAATTGGTTCACTGCTAGAGAGGGCAAAAGGGTTGTGCCAGAATACATTAAAAAAAATATATATTTTTTTAAATGCTACAAGTATTTTCTCATAGTACAGAAGTCATTTTTTTTTTTTTTTTTTTTTTTTTAACACGTAGGATATTGCTTGAACGGCAGCTTTAGGCTGCAAGGGTCCAAAAAACTTATGTTCCTACTGTAAGTAGAGACAAGTTATGACTTAATATAGAAAAGGGGGGGAAAGACCCTGCTAGCTCATATTTACATTTCACTGGAGCAGAAACGAGAGGATTTGTTACCACCCTCAGTTGGCTTGTAACAATGTGTTTTACAGGACCCTAGAGTTCTAAAATGTGTCAAATGCAGACTGTGAAGAAGTGGGGCTTGCACACCTCTCGTAACTCAATATATATTTTACTAGAGTTCCCAGTTTCAACATATTCACTTTGCGGCTGAAAGAACATTCATATTGAAAATGCAAGAAAAAGATGTTGCAAAATTAGACTTTAGGAGTACGATGCATTAAAACTCTATAGAGCCATGTAACAAGAACTCTGCACCATCATGGGAGTACATAGGTAATGTTTCATGTCAATGTCAGTGTATCAGGCAACTGCATTGAATCAAAAGTTGTTTATTTAAAAGCTATTCCATGGTGTCCTATCTGAATAAACCTGAAGTTTGAAGATTAGCATGTAAGCCTTCCTGATCTCCTAGTAACATACTCACTCTAACCGTTCAAGGCAAATAAAGGTGTTCCTTCAAACGGAACAATCTTTGTTATGAGAGGTGTGCCACCTTGCTGAAATAACCTCAAATTTGGTGCCCATTTTGATTACACTAGTGATATTGTGACCAGATTTACAAAAGTAAAAACCAGGACACACTAAAAAAAATAGTTATAAAACAAATGACATCACCAACTGCGCTTTATGTCTCTCCGCCCCCCCCCCCCCCCCCACACACACCCCCTCTCTCTCTCCCCCCCCCCCCCCCCCATTCTCTGTCTCTCTTCTCTATTCTGTGTCTCTCTCTCCCCATTCTCTGTCTCTCTCTCTCTCTCCCCATTCTGTGTGTCTCTCTCTCCCCATTCTGTGTGTCTCTCTCTCCCCATTCTGTGTGTCTCTCTCTCGCCATTCTGTGTGTCTCTCTCCCCCCATTCTGTGTGTCTCTCTCTCCCCATTCTGTGTGTCTCTCTCTCCCCATTCTGTGTGTCTCTCCCCTTTCTCTCCATGCTGTCTCTCTCTCCATGCTGTCTCTCTCTCTCTCTCTCTCTCTCTCTCTCTCTCCATGCTGTCTCTCTCTCTCAGATTACAGAAAAGGTATTACAAAATGAACATACATTTATTACAATATAAGGCAGAACAGCTTCTTAAAATAAAATGATAAACATAAAAGAAAATCTATACTTCACCACATGACATAGATTTTCCCCAGAGAGGTCGCTGGTAAGAAACATTGAAATATCCCGTATCTGGTCTCAAAATACTCCTCTGTAGATATCTACCTTCATAAAAATGGCTCAGCCTTAAATACAATTCTTTCCCATTGACCCCAACCTAAATCCAGCCCCTGTCGTAAATCAGTGGTGAGGTTGACAGTTTTACCCCAGAGTAAAACTCCTCCCACCCCAGGACCTTTAAAAACTGCTTTTCCTATCTAAATGAACTCATAACTTCAGTTCAGTAATACTTACTGGCACGCAAGACATATTAATACATTCCGGCACACATGACGCTCCCAATATGACAAAATATAACTGTGTAATACTAAAATTAAGAGAGATATTAATATCTGTCTCTTAGTACCTGCTAGACGTCGTGTTTGTAATCATTATTTGCGACTCGGTTCCACGGATACACACATTTAACTTTTAGCATGTTCAGCAGAGGACGTCTCATGATATTCTTATATTTAATAAGGTCACTCATTCTGATACCTTCTGTAGCCACGCCCCTGGCCCACATAAAACCCTCGTCAAGAAATGCTTTGAAGCTGGGCCTCCTGTGTAGAGAACGTTTGTCACAGGTGCTATATTTCACACCCAATGTTCCAGACATGGGCCTAGCTGTCTCTACCAACAATATACACTAGGTCTGAGAATAGGTTTTAACATACACCAAACCTCCTCTGTACTTTTCACACCCAACTTCAATCAAGGCCTTTTGAAGCCCAGAGATTTCTGAAAAGACTCCACACATTTGTATTTTCCTAAAACTGTAGCTCATTAACCACTTAAGCCCCAGAGGGATTAACAATACCCAATATCTCATGACATTATCATGACAGGTACTGTATAGTCTTATCAGTTCCACAAAATTTGCCATATACCTCATGGGCTGAAAGAATCAGATCACAGATGTAATCGCCCTAGATAATAAAGGAATACGAAAATAGGGAACAATGCGTTGCAGGCGATCATTCTGATGGGTTTCTAATAGTGGATAATTACGGGTCGAGAACTTTCCAACCAGATTACATACAAAAGTTGGGAAGCTCATGTCATGATTCGTCTGGTGGCGGTCCCGGATTGCGTGAACAATGTGACCATTCCGGTTAGGTGGCAAGTATGCTTTTCTTAATTTTAGGAATCCGTCACAAAGCTTCAAAGTGGTCAGAGGAACATGGGAACCATCATCTGTATTCCCAGTACAAATAAATAAGTTACTTGAGTCAGCAACCACGAGTTTGAATTCCTATATTAGTTATCGCTTAAATGTGTATCTTAAATTTATGTAGAGCCATCGTTTCCCCAATCATTTTAAATAAACAGTAAATCTTGTATGGATTAGGCAACATAGGAAGTTAGCCATAAATATTTAAGTTCAGCGTGGGCACGGGAAAAAGTGCTGCCGAACGGAGCCCGCTCGCAGTGTAACATGTCCACAGGCCCAGTAATGCTTGCTGCCCAGAAGGATTAAGGCAGCGGGGGTCCCTGCTTCTGAATGGAACTCCCCCAGCGTTAATCCTACCGCCACCAGTCTAAGAGCTGCGCAGAGAGAAGCAGCCCCTCTCCGTCTCCCCCCGTACAGCTCTTATAGTGATTCTATTTTCACTATTATTTTTAGTACACACTTTTGAAGCTGGGAGTCTCTGGAGCTGAATGCCATTAATTTAAGGTCTGGGAACACCCTGCTTCTCGAGATACAGATCTCCATAGGGGGTGCCGGTATCTTAGGGCTGTTTAAATGTCCGGTTAGGTAGGCTGGGAGATTTAAACTTGCATGAGATACCGGTACCCTCTACGGATGTCTGAACCTCGAGAAGCAGGGGGTCCCCAGACCTGAAATGAATGTGGTTAATTTCCGGAGACCCCTGCTTCAATACTGTGTACTACAAATAGCTAGAATAGCTGTAAGAGCTAGAGGGCGATCAAGCTTCCCTCTGCGCAGCTCTTTGAGTGGTGGTGGCCCGGTAGGCTTAATGCTCAGGGAGTCCCATTCAGAAGCAGGGACCCCCCGCTGTGTTAATCCTTCTGGGAAATTCACTCTCCTCTAGGCCATGAGAGCGGTTAGCTGCGAGGCGGCCACACTTAGGCTGTGCTCGATCCGCTCCAAAATTGAGCCCACAACTAAAGTAAATTAAGCTACATCTGTATCTGAAGCGACTGCTATATTTATTTCACAATTCAATTGTGGCAACCATTTTTGCCAGGTTTCTGGTGATCCTTATCCAACACTATTGGCCTGATCCAATGCAGGACAAGGACTGGAGGCTTACAGGAAAGGAATTGCTGGCTGGCTGGCTGGCTGGCTGGCTGGCTGGCTGGCTGGCTGGCCGACAAACGTCACTCCACAGATATTATGAGTATTAACATCTTGCATATTTTATAGCAAAATAAACATTACTGGCCAGGAATGTTTTACTTAAAACAAGCAAAGCATACCAGCAATAACCATGCGCTCATGTACATTTATATCTCATTTATAGCTATTTCCTGTAAGAAGTTCAGTTTCAACATCGCAGGCAACATACAAAGGGCCGAACAGATTGCAGCGGGTCGTAGTCTGGCCAAGCGTCACACATCAACTCTCTGCAACAAGTCTCAACCTTTTAAAACCCATCCCTGCCATTATGTTCTGTTTAGTCGATATAAAAGCAGAGTCAGACCTGGTACACCATGTATAAATAATAAACAAAATTATGGTCAGTCCATAAGGAGTGCCTCCAGCAAGATCGTCAAGAGTCTCTCCACACTCGACAGAAATCCCGCAAATCAAAATACGAGAGCAAGCTGAGCACTGCAGCCCTGAGGAAGGTTCAACTGTAGGATCGAAACCCCTGTCTGCAAAACCGCTAGGTTGGGACAGGTCCAATGCGATCATTCTTCCCCTAATTATAGAGGTAAATAAGAATTTTAATAATTTAATCAGTGTTAGGACCTGCAATATTTGGTCATGCCTTGATGTGGCTTGTAGGCTTAAAATGCTTTGGCTAAAGGGTTTAACTAAATTACCCTTTTTCAAGAGATATATAGGTATTTCACTGTGTATTTTTGTCATATTGGATGTAGATTTGGGCGTCTCTGTTTTTTTTTTGTATATATTTAGCCATGCCCAGTAGCACTCCAATTGACACACACACACACACACACACACACACACACACATATATATATTACGTGGTAATTTGGGGGGTTTCTTAGAGCTTGCTGGGTATCTGTGTGTTTATGACCACAATTACAAACACACACACAACCCCTGCAAGTTCAGAACCCTTAACCCACCACATATATGCTACCATGCCACGGTATACAGTGCCATTTCTACAGGTCCTAACACTAGAGTATCTGCAAATGCCCTCATAACCTCTCTAATGGAGGGAGAAATGTCTTTATAGATGGGTATAATTACATGACTTTTTTGTGGCCCAGATGTTTACGGCATACACACAAAACAAATATAGCCAACATCATGTTATTTTAGGATAACACTACGTTACCAAATAGTGGGACGTTATTTAAGTCTTGGCGTTAATCCAGGCAAGACACTGGGAGCCGAAGAGAGGAAAATAAAGCTGGGGAATACGGCTACGTTTTAGTAATACCTAAACATGTCGTTTTCTGATACTGTGCGTCTTTTGCCCTAATTCAGTGTCTTAATGTGAGCACAGCAGGTTTAAGAATAATTTAATTATACAGAATATTGAATGCGTTTTGTAATATCTTATTGCATTTCACAGAGGTTTGTAAGAATTGAAAGAATTCTATTCATTCAACCAACTTCTAACCATACAGCTGTCTGAATGTCCGTGGCGATGGTAATGACCTTGTTGGGGCAGGTTAAAAACAGGAAGAAGGAGTTAAACAATAATGATATTTGTATTCCTGTGTTAACTCTCTTTTTCAGCTTAGATCCGTGGTTTTTAAACTTTTTTTGGTTAAGGAACCCTATTATTATATTGTAAAATTCTGCAGAACCCCAACCCTCTCTAAAAGCACGTCTGAGATCAGATGCATTGTAAGGAACCCCGACCCTTTCTAATAGCGCGTCTGAGATCAGATGCATTGTAAGGAACCCCGACCCTGTGTATTTGTTTTTCTTTTTGTCAGCACAATAGATCTGCTCTTTTGTTCTTCTCTATGATCCTCCGCATACACGGGACGCATCCTTCATCACAGGCAGCTGATTGGGAGGCTGGTTCCTCCAATAGGATTCGTTCCTCTATTTTTTGCGCCAATTTGTACTGCGTCATTCCGTGATTGGAGGCGGGGGATCATCTATAAGAATGTGAGTATGATCGGACGCGAACCCACTCTTTGATAAAGGGCGTTTGCCTGAAACGCGTCAGAGTGTTTACCTGATGTTCTATGTATACCATGACCATTAAAGAATAACTTTTTAACTGTTTTTTGCTGGTGTTAGCCCCATTCCTTCACAGCTGTGCTCCGCTCCAATTCCTGGATTCCTCTTTTCTACTAATGACTGGCGTGATGCACGCACAAGAGATAAGCTGCCATTCATGTGAGTATTACATTTCCTCCATTATTCAGTTGGGGAGAAGCTGACCATCATCAGTGCGATTATAGAGGAACATTGTCCCGTGGAGTACTCTTACTGTATCATTATATATGTATACAGGTATCTGTCTCCACCATTTGGACGGTTATTGCATTTAACCCCTCATATTATATATACATGCGCTGGGTCTATTAATCTCACCAGGCTTAATTAGAGCTTATCCAATACAGGCATACCCCGCTTTAAGGACGCTCACTTTAAATACACTCGCGAGTAAGTACATTTCGCTCAATAGGCAAACAGCAGCTCACGCATGCGCCTGTCAGCACGTCCTGAACAGCAATACTGGCTCCCTACTTGTACCGAAGCTGTGCACAAGCGGGGAGGCTATAGAGCCTTTTACAAAGGCGTTATTTACATCAGTTATGCACGTATATGACAATTGCAGTACAGTACGTGCATCAAAAGTGGGAAAAAGGTAGTGCTTCACTTTAAGTACATTTTCACTTTACATACATGCTCCGGTCCCTTTGCGTACGTTAATGTGGGGTATGCCTGTACTTAGCTCTCTGCAGGTTGCCGACCACCAGCTGCTGCCTCTCTCCCTCACTATCCTGGCGGTGGCTTTGGGGAAGCGGGTGCATTTTTATTCTCCCACATATTTTGTTGTATGTTGATGCTTATACAGCATATACCCATTAGTGAAGTAGATAGAAACAAGTTCCAAGTAACAGTGCTCAGTACACAAAGGAAACATATATTTCAAACAAAGTCCTGAATAAAACACATAGTTGTGTACAGTAGTTTCTTAATTGTCAGGTAAACCTAAAAATGTGTTATAAATTAACTGTTAAAATTGTGAATCCTTCTGACCATTTTAAATTGTAATAAAATCTATTTGGATCTTTTGGGGTAATTTCCTGATGTGCAGTCACATTGGTTTGCTGTTTCACGATTGTGAATCAATGATAAAATCACGTAAGGTTTGAGGGAACCAGTCCCAGAATCAGGGCTCGATTACACCATAACATCAGTGTAATAATGTTCACTTGTGAATCACCCATTGGGAATCAGCTATAATCAGAGCTATGCGAGACTTTCTTGAAACCTTTTTGTCTAAACTCCAGTCAGAAAAAACAATGCATAGGTGTCTATAGGGTGGTGACAGACCTATATATATACCATAATGGACATGCCTACCCTCCCCATAAAACAGCCTGCAAAACTAAAATGACCATATGGAGTGAACAGGTAAGTACTCACAATACAGCAGCTTGTCCCTGGGTGATGCGTGCCTCACGTCAGCAAGGTAGGTTGAATGGATGTCCCAAAAGGTCCAAAACGGAGCACAGCAGTAGCAAGGAGTGGGGCCACAAACCGGAACAAGTTTCGAAACGCGTCAGAGTTACCCTGTACCCCTCACTTGTTACGGAATAAACTATTTTTTAACACCTTTTTCTGGTTTGTGGCCCCACTCCTTGCTACTGCTGTGCTCCGTTTTGGACCTTTTGGGACATCCATTCAATGATAAAATCATACATTGTATGAACCATGTCTCTTTACTTTGTATGATTGATTACATCCAACTACATATGTATGTATAACGACTTTACATATTTCTTGCAGTACCTGTTTATTATCATCGTTGTGCTGCAAAGCCTCACTTGTTCTTGGTTACAACAAGAATTGGTATATTTACTCCAATTGCTTTTGCACTATGCAACCCTGTATCTTTGTGTTCTTGACAAACAAACCCACATAGTGTTAACAAGTGGAACTTAAATTCCCTGTTCTATCCAAGATCACCATTCAGGTTTTTCGAAATTATTAAAAAAAAAAAAATGTCATCATCAGAATTACTTAAACAACAAAGGCCTCCCAGGCTGTTTTTATCAGAATAGTCACGACTGATCTTTATTACTGCATAATTCGCTTTCCAGCAACAACTGTTTTGTATACGACTACAAACATGAGATCTGGCCTTTGCCTCGGGGGGGGTGGTGGGGGGGGGGACCCTTATCTTTTGATTTGAATGTTTATTACGGATCTAGAGATTAAGGAAATCTCATGTCTAGACATTATTTCCTGGATACAACTTGCTGTAATAATATAGGCCACAGCTAGTTGAGCTTTTTAAAAGGTTTATAGAATTAATACTTATATTCTTTAATATTTCACTAAATACATTTATTTTTTCAGTGCTTTAAATATTTTTTTTCCAGCAAGGTTAATACTTATTGCTATTTTTTTTTTTTACCACCAGTAACTGCAGGGCATGGAGCCAAACTTCTCTATCCTGTATTGTGTTTTTATAGTCGTTTGCTTTTATTGTTGGTTTGTTGCTAACAATTCCCTGTTGGTTTTTAAAGGTGCATAGTATTTAATTTGCAGTGTAAGGAAAAGATAATGGGGCTAACCTAAACCTATATTCCTTCCCTGGAATATACTATGGCGTGTATGAAAGTTTGCTATGCAAACGACTCGCTGCACATCTGTACTGTAGGTTGTCGTGTTTGGCAGATTGTACATTTCGTGGGGGGAGGGGGGGAGAGGCTGTTAATGTGAGGCATTGCGTTAATGGTAACACAATATTTAAAGCTGGGATTTTAGTGCCGGCGTGTGCGCACAGCCTGCAAGAGATTGGGGAAGCGATGGGGAGGCGTGGCCGTGACGTTACACAAGCGGTTCGTCCTCATTGGCTGAACAGCTTCATGTGATGCTGATGTCACGCGGTTGCGCACACTCTGTGCGCCTCCATTGGCTTTTTGATTTTGTCCTGGCGGCGCACACTAAGCTCAGCATTAACGCTTGCACCATCGAAAACAATGGTAACTCGTACATTAACGCATATGTTTTGTCCACGGTAACGGGGCAAAAACGCCTGCTACATTTGTATGACGTGTGATATTTTTCATCTTTGCCAGGTGAACTGTTAAGTTTCGAGGGTCTCCTTGAGTATTTTCCAACTGTTACTGTATGACAATCCAGTGTTTTTCAATCGGGGTTGCTAAAATCCCGTGGGTCCCCTAAAGAGTTTCCTGCCATTTTCAGGTCATTTGAAAATTGCACCAAATACAGAAGAATTTCCAATGCATCTGATCTCAGATGCGCTATTAGAGAGGGTTGGGGTTCCTTACAATGCATCTGATCTCAGACGCGCTATTAGAGAGAGTTGGGGTTCCTTACAATGCATCTGATCTCAGACGCGCTATTAGCAAGGGTTGGGGTTCCTTACAATGCATCTGATCTCAGACGTGCTATTAGCAAGGGTTGGGGTTCCTTACAATGCATCTGATCTCAGACGCGCTATTAGAGAGGGTTCTCTATGATCCTCCGCATACACGGGACGCATCCTTCATCACAGGCCGCTGATTGGGAGACTGGTTCGTCCAATAGGATTTGTTCCTCTATTTTTTGCGCCAATTTGTACTGCGTCATTCCGTGATTGGAGGCGGGGGATCATCTATAAGAATGTGAGTATGATCGGACGCGAACCCACTCTTTGATAAAGGGCGTTTGCCTGAAACGCGTCAGAGTGTTTACCTGATGTTCTATGTATACCATGACCATAAAAGTATAACTTTTTAACTGTTTTTTTGCTTGTGTTAGCCCCATTCCTTCACAGCTGTGCTCCGCTCCAATTCCTGGATTGCTTTTATACCCATTTGTGTGTGTACAGTACGTGTTTTGTGAGGGTGTAATATTCATGCATGTGTTGCAGCTCTCAAAATATTTGGAGAAAGCCATTTTTTATAAAATGGCTCTTCTTCCTTGAGAGATTGCAGACCCCTGGGCTCTCTGTCTCTGAATTCCCAGGACTCCGTGTCCTGCTATTTCCACAAGGCCCAATACCTCTGCATATCATTCCCTGTCATACTCTCCTTCTACAATACTTCAAGACTTTGCTCAGATTAAATATCCATGTGAAAACTGGTTCTCCATAATCAGACTTTAGTCATTTGAAGGTGCCTTCAAAACTCATTCCCTGCTTCAGGTCCCATTCCATCCTGACCTGAAACTGGGTGAATTGTAGAAATTACCCCTGTAGCGTTCTCATATCAACCAATCACAGCAACTCTTAATACCGCACGTGGAAAAGAGGGAGGAAAAAGTGCGCTAAAAATATATATAAAGGTTAATAAGTAACCGTGAATTTATAGTATATGTATAGATCATACGCTGTGATGATTCCAACTGTGAAAATTTACTTAGAAAAATGCCAATTGCATTGGTTGTATTAACCATGTGACTGTAAACAGTAACTGAAGACACAAATCATAGAAAAATAAAGTAAAAAATGTACTGGTAGTGTCCAATCTTGCTTGATTATAGTTATAAAGTTCCACCTTTGGTTGATAGGAAAATGCTGAAGGGGCTTTTTTCCTTCTCCACTAGGGGTTCTATGCAGATTTAGTTGGAGGTGTCCCAGTCCTCTCTGTTATTAGATAGTAAGCAATACCATAATTGCAATTGATTCTTTGTGGTGTACAGTAGGAGGAATTGCACATTGGGAATACATACTGTACTAGTTTAGGAGGGAGCACACAAATTGAATGCACAAGCCATAATTTAGAAAGGCATACAAAACATTCTAAAACTTTGCATAATTACCAATTCTAATAATACATAATTCATAGAGTGCCAACACGGTTAAATGAATGGCACACGTCGTTACTTCCCCGAAGACATTACCGTTTTAGTACCCGAGTTAAAGTATAAAGAGTTTCCAAGGGACAGGTCTTAAGATGATGCAAATGTATAATTGATATGACTTTCATACACCTGGATCTGATAACTTGAACACTGTGTTTAATGTCATCAGGTGATTTACTGTAATTGATGGAAAGTAATAGGATACCTGTGCAGTTACTGACAATCTTGATGCCTCCTATGAGAATACTTCACAAAGCAACTGCACCATTATCTGCTCCAAAAACGCCTCTCTTATTTGCTTATTGATGAGATTGAACAAAGCTTGTGCATAGCACCATTATACACTGATGCCACAAAATGGAAATCAATTTAACATGGGGAAGGGACCTCCTTCCTAATGTCTCAATTTGTCTTCATTTATATGTACCCCGTATTGTTATACACTGCAGTTTTACGGACCTCCCTCCCACATTGTACTACACTGCGGAATATGTTGGCATTGTGCAAGGAAAAGGAGTGCCCATTTGCTACCCTTCACCCTTATCATCCTAAATGGCTTCATTTATTTTGTACAGACAGTGGGACCAAAACCAGTTTCTCCTATTTGAGATTGCGTTGTGATAATAAACACGTACATTTTTATTTATATTGCTCCAAAAAGGTTTGCAGGGCTTTACAAGATAGAAATTAGAACACAGGGAAATATAATACCATAAGTGCATCAAACACGACAGCCCAGCATAGGAGTTATCACTGCCATTAAATCATCCATCTGCGTTATCAGTAGGGAAAATCAAGCTGGATACATCTATATACAGCTTATTTCTCCTCTCTTTTTTTTATAAAGGAATTCAGTGTCACAGCAACTCAACGTTGCATGTATAAAAGTGTAGTGGTTCTGTTAGTACTAGATCACTTAAAAATATCCATTCTCCCCGAGAGCCCTACAAGGGCATGTTTACTTGGTAGTGCTCTGCCATAATACAACTTCTGAACCAGAAGACCTCTTATAGTCCTACTTGGGCCATAATGCTTAAAAAATGTACAGTGTCCAGAAGCCATGAAATATCAAATGTTGCGTCTAAACTGAAACAGGGCGGTGTTAACCTTTGAATTTAAATACTCCTTCCCGAGTGGAATGTAGCTCAAAGGTGCAATGTGCTCATGCTGGGAATGTCCGCTCCCACCCGACTGTCGAATTGTAAACATGGTTTCCATGCTTTGGTGAGCTACTGCATATACCATAAGAAATAAAGTAGACTAGACACCTCGCTGAAATTAAACCAGAAAATGTGTGTCACATCCATTGGTTCTCTACCAGCTCCACTTAGAAATACTGTATTCCATAGCCACAAATTATTGGAAATGTATTCTTAGCGAGCTCGCCCTGTGAGATCATTACTTTACCAAAGAAAATTAAGCATCAAAAAGGTTTATTACAAAACAATCGGCTTCAAAGTCAGCTTGCACAGAGACAATTGTTTTGCAATTCAAGTTTGCTGTAGATGTATGTAAATAGTGCCACCCATGTACATAGCGCTTCACAGCAGTAATAGATGCAACAAAATAACATGGGGTGTGATGCATAAAGGGAATAAGAGCGTCAAACAAAGAACAAGAAGGTCTTGCCCACAGTGTGTACAATTGAAGTGGTATGTAAGAAGAACATACAGAAACAGTATGAAGGTAACGTGTTTGCAAGCGGTTATGGTAAGTGCATACTGTATGCAGGGCGTGTACCTTTTGAGCTGCTGAAATGCTTTAGAAGAGAGGTACATTTTGGGATGGGTCTTGAAGGTGGAGAGAGAAGAAGTGCTTGGAAGAAGTAAGAGGTTTGAGAACATGCGAGGGAATGGGGTCAATATGGTAAGATGTATAGGGTGAAGAGGAGAGCAAAAAAAGAGACCCTTCTCCCTCTGACTGGTGTAGAATGGGAGGAGGGTACCGAGGCGATGCCTTGGGGCAGGGGAGCGCAAACTTTTTCTGCGGTGCCCACCCCCCTACCTTACCTCTTCGTTGGTGCACCCCCCCCCCCATCCTTACCCGCGCGGCGGGGTCGTGTGACGTCACGTGAACCGCGATGTCATTTGACGTCACGTTACCGTGGCATCACATGACGCCGCGTTCCCATGGTAACGTGTCCTGGAGCCGGCTGAACCTCGGTAAGTAGAGGTTGCAGAGGCCTCGCCCAGTACCCCAGCATTTTATTTAAATGCCTGGGTGGAGAGCGCGGGACCTCTGCAACTGCCCACGTCCCCCCCCCCCCCCAAGGCACCGCTGCCTTGGGGAACGGAAACCACCTTAACTTGAAAGAGTCAGCAACGTATTGAAATGTGGTGGAGGAAAAAGGCAGAGGAGGTCTGAGGAGAGAGGTGGCATAGGTTAGAAGGAGCGGTGTGTGGTTTTTTTAGCCTGGGAAAGAACAGAGTTGAAACAAGATAGGAGGAATTTGTTAGGGAGAAAGTCAGCAACATTATGAAGTTTCCTCCAGAGGCATTTCGAGAAGAGAGTAAGATGAAGAGATCACGTTTACAACCTATGTACACTTGTGGTCGTCCAAGTTAAAACAGCGTTTTACATCATTAGTGAGAGGTGCACTGCCAGCATTTCTGCTCAAACCCCAATGGCAGTGTTTATGTAGGTGAAACAGCACACAAAACAAAGGCATTTGTATTGCCATACAATTGCCATGTACTCATTTACTCTGCATTATTGCAACTGGACTAACACGGCTATTTAGACTTAATTCATATTGCCATACAATAAAACACACAACAACCAGAATCACTTCTGCAGCCAAGGACACAACATTAGGTAGAAAATACACAATCCTGAAGGGGAACCCGAGCACACAAAGACAGAACATAGGAATACATACTAATGCAAAAATGTGAACCACTGAACATGGCTCTGAACAGAGATTGCGACACGTAAGTGTTATGTATGTATAAAATAATATTTTAAAGGACAAAAACAAGCGCTCACAAATGTACACCATAAGAAAAATTGAAGCTCAGTGTGTTGAATGCAAACATATGTGAATAAATGCGATTGGGTCAACAATATATAAAGTGCCATAGCTCATAAAAATGTGCAATAAATCTTATAAAAAGTGACAATCTACAGAAAACAACTTAATTAACTACATGTGCAAATAATCAATAAAAATAATCACAATCTATGAATATAAAAATCAATTTTCTAACTTTCCCTGCAGCCAAAGAAACGGTACTTTCACCACCATATGGACTGATTTTGGAGGCAAATCACTATTATATACTGTAGTTCATTCTATAACGCGTGGGAGAACGTGAAAATTAATGGATGACTTGGGAAAAGGTATAATATGCAAATTTCTTGAATGGTAATCGCAGAAAATAGATGAAAACACGATCCCCAGGAAGATCCACTCCTCTCATGAAAACATACAATGTGGAAGAGAAGGAAATAACAAAACATAGCGTAATATTGACTATATAAATATACTAATGATTCAGGGGTAGCCCCATTCCATTGAACTCACATTTAAAAAAATGTCAAACGCTGTTTTAGAAACAGTGGCTTAGCAAGCACAGCAGTCCTCACCACAGCACTCCAAATCGAGTTTCTTCGGGGCTTCCTGAAGTTTGACTGTAAAACGCGTAGGATTGGTTGAACGCTTCAGTCAGTTACAGAATTTACATTGGCCAGGGAGCAGTTGTACTCAGCACTTCCGTGGAGAACCGTAGAGCCAAAAGATCACAAAAAAAACCCTGAATACGTGATTCAATGACCGGGGTCGGAGCTTGACACTTACCAACATCCTTAGATTAGGAGAGGCGTCGTATCGCAAGACGGGTACGTGATGCGGAATTAGCAGTGATCGGGTCAGAGTGGTGTGGTGAGGAGTGCTGTGTTTGCTAAGCCACTGTTTCTAAATGCTGTTTTACATTTTTTAAATGTGAGTTCAATGGTATAAGGCTACCCCCTGAATCATTTTTATTTTTATATAGGCAATATTACGCTATGTTTTTCCTTTTCTTTCTTCTCTTCCACATTGTATGTTTTCATGAGAGGAGTGGAGATCTTCCTGGAGACCGTGTTTTCCATTCCTTATGTGCGATTAAGGTAGAATGTGATGCTCCAAAATTAGAAAGAGTTCCATCTATAACATATATTGAGCATGATAATACAGATGACAATGGAGTGTCCAGGAGATATAAATGAATTCACAATAGGGAGGGATTTGTGTCTAGTGGTGTCCACTTGTCAACCACAAATGTGACACAGTCATGAACACCCAACCAAATATAAGTGTATCAGATAATAAAGTTGCACAGGATTACATATATATATATATATATGACAGGGCACTGCGGCCCTTTACCTGTGTGCTTCTGAGGACACTCCAGACACCAGGGGCGTGCAGTACATCCAATAGTAGATTCCAGTACGTAATAGCAGGTGATTAGCAGCACAGCCAGAAGAATCCAATTTCCAACTTGAACGAAGAAAAAGGAAAAAAGCGAGCAACTCACCTGCTCATCACCTGCTATTACCTACTTCTCTGCGATTAACATTCAAGAAATTGGCATATTATACCTTTTCCCAAGTCATCCATTTATTTCCACTTTATCCCATGCGCTAAAGAATGAACTATCTATAAAATGCAAGGACTCTATGAGGGCCTCCTCTTGTACAATGTGTTCCTACTCACACACTCCTGTAACCTGCTCCGATACACATCTTACCACCAGGCCTTTAACACTCGCTCTCTAAGGGGCCTATATACCAAGAGATATTTTTCAAATGTACAGTATGTTGCATTAAAAACTCAATTGCTAAAATGTAATACACATCTTCAATAAATGTGCTTCATATGTTTAAAGACTTCATCTGAAGCATAATTTGTTGTTTGAAACTTTTTCATGTATCCTTAGTGTTAAATACCCAACAATTCAATTGAAAACAGAATGTATTTTTTTTTCCATTTAGAACAAATATAAATACACACATAATTGATATTTATTGACAGCTACGTACAAAAATACATTTTGTTAACCTAAGTAAACATCCCTGCTGCATCAAATACTTTTTTTTTATTGGATACATTGGTACTTCATTTTGTGCTACATAATAAATTCATTGTATTAAGTCTTTTTAGGGGTTTCGCCAAGTTGAACCTGGCAGACAATTTTGATGTAGAGGAGGGCCCCGGGTATACGGCGTTTTCCGTTCCAGGGGCCCGCCGTATAGTGAAAATCGCCGGAAAGCGGATCCGGCGATTTTCTGTGATTTTGCATGCGCAAATCGGCATTTTTGCCGTTCTGCGCATGCGCAACCTATGGTCTGCGCGCGCAAATTACAGTATGCGCGCACAAACTACAGTATGCACGCACAAACTACTGTCTGCGCATGCGCGCCGGGCACATCCGCCCGTTCTGCGCATGCGCGACTGAGGATCCAAGATGGCGGCCCCTTTCTCGGTGCCGCCGTATCAGCGGATCGCCGAAAAGCGGGGCGCCGAGAAGCGGGGCCCTGCTGTACTCTCTTTTTATGCTGCACAGATTTTTTTTTTTTTAAGTATGTATGTAGATCTTGATTTATACCCGCCCAGTGTACTCAGTGCTTTACAAAGACAATACAGTACAGGGATCAATAATACAATACATGCAGCAAAGTCAGACAAAAGGAAAGGAAATCCCTGTCCCAAAGATCTTACAATCTAAGTGGTATGATGGGAGACTTACAGAGACAGCAGGTGAGGGAATAAGTGCAGTAGAGGACAGTGCTTGGCCACAATGGTTGGTAGAAGTGACTGTGGGTGTGTAACAAAAGCCTTGTGTACAGGCTATTGGAATGCTTATGTAAGGGGGTCACCCCCGGTTCCCCTGATTTTCCTTTGCCCCTTGCCTTACCCCTGTGGCAGTGGGGGAAGGGGACGGCGACTTCTCCCGGCGGGCACCGCCCTCTTGGTTTTGGCGCGAGCTTCGCCCATGCGCAGTAAAGATCGCGCACGCGGTCCCCATAAAAAAGAGCTTTGCCAAGGACTACAATTCCCAGCAGCCTCTGGGGACTGCACTTTCACCCTTGTCACAGGCAGCATTGAAGCCAATAGAGCTGGCAGATTCTCATGCTGCAGAGTTGCAACAATGTTGTGTGCAGACAGGGTTTTTATCAGTTGGAGCACGCTAGTCAGTCAGACCCAGGAGCAGCCAGGGGAAGGAGGTAGGGTGCAGGAGTCAGTGAATCCCTGCCCTAGGCCAGCAGCCCCCAAGGCCAAAGTTAGTTCTGAGTCGCCCAGTATAGTGAGTGTTGCCAGGGACAGCCCTCAGGTTAGGGACCCTGTCACTTAGAGTTGGAGCTGGGGAGCTGTGAGGGAAGGAAGGGTGCGGGGAGTGAGTGCAGCTCCTGTACCCAGATAGGTACCCACATCCCAGGTAGGACCCAACTCACCAAGAGGCTAGTGGGTAATTGAATAGGGACGGCCCAAGATAGGGACGCTGCCCTTAGTGTGTGTGCAGTCTGGTCAGGGTCACGGCTGTCAGTGCCGTGAGGTCTGACAGGCAGACACAGTGTTGTGCAGCACGTTGGCTGCACGCATCCAGTAGGTCACAGCTTGTTGCTGCAGGCGCTGGGACCAGTTAAGTAATAGTAAGGACTGGGAAGAGGTAGGGGAGTGGGGCAGGTTATTAACCCCTGTAGGCCCCTAGGAGTTTCCCCCTAAGCCATACAGGTTGCTGTACAGATAGGGACGGCCTATAGTACAGAGCGGATCACTGTAGTTCAGAGGAAACCATTTAGGGACACAGCGGACGCTGCAGTTCCAGTGAAGAAGTTCGGGCTGAAGTCGGGGCCCCGTAGGATATCTCCAGTTTGGGATCAGACGGAATTATCACACGACTGATCCTTTGTGAAGCCAGTTGGAGATCCGAGCACGGGAGTGGTCGGGCAGGTACTATACATAACATCAAGTGCACCAACGGGCCCTTAGTGTAATAGTGACTGCGCAGTCACCCACTTTCTCTCCAAGAGTGCGGGACATTGGGTGGGAACTATTGGACACTGGGTGGGATCACCTGGTGTTGGGAAAGTGTCCTGCGCGACGCAGTGAGTGTCTCCTCTAGAGAGGGACACCGGTTATTATGGTATTGCCGTGATATGTTGTCTTGCATGTTAGTAAAGTCACTAGTTATTATACATCACTGTGTATTGGTTATTTGTATGTGTCCTGCGAGGAACCACTCCCCCTATGGTGGGAGCCATCGCAGGTGGAGGCGCTGCATCGAGTAAGTGGTTACCCATAGTATTATAATTGCCCCAGGTTCCCCGTGGCGGAAGCTCAGCCCTCCTGTGAGCCAACAGGTAACGCACCACACGCTGGTAACACTGCACGTTCTCCGCACCCACACTATAATCTGCGATTGGGTGGGGGAATACCCGTTACACTTAATTTAAGGAGGTGGGTGTTAAGGTTGGTTGGTATTAAATCAGATGGGTTAATACCCTTAGTGGGTGAGGGAGGATTTGTACGGGTGCCTTTTATAGAGTGGTGTAGAAGTTGTTAGGAAAGAGGTGTGTAAATAGTGGTGAAGTGTATGGGTACAGGCATATCTGGAGGGAAGGCGAGAGGAAGATATGTGGGTAGAAAGAGAGTGGGAAAGTTAGAGACAACAGAAAAGTTAACAATGGAGTAAGGAAACAGCAAATCAGGAAAAGCAATAGGGAGGTGTAACGAGATGCAGGGAGAGAGGTAGGAGGGGCGAGTTCCCAGGTACGGGAGGAGATGAGGAGTAGGAGATGAAAGGGCAGGTGTATAAATCAGGCCTGGGAGGGCAGCTTAGCACTTAAGGTTACACAGCAGCTGAGCAAGTTAGTCTAGGCATTTGTCAAAATTGTCACAGCATTTAGAAAGCCAGGTTAAGACTTAAGATGTTACACAGCCATATGGCACAGCCAAAACAGACTGACTTTAATACTCTAACAAAATCAAATAATAATGCAAATTAAGGCAGGGGTTGTGCCTAATCAACTCAGACATACCAAAGAGATGTTAATGTGGTAATAGTTCTGTTGCAGTTGGGGTTAAATTGAAGTACATACCATCCACATCTGTACGCCAAGCGCATTTCATTTCTCTGCGCAAAAACAAATTAATAAAATATTTTTTGACGCAGCTGGAGAAATAGATTGGTACACAGGCGCGCACAAGCGCAATTGAAATAGGTTTAGACATGCCATCTTGTGACACTTTGTGCAGAGGCCATAAACTGTTACTTGCAGCATATTGCTCGGGACACATCATTTGTTCATCACCACTTCAAATGTGAATATGTAATGATTGCAGGTGTTCTCTCTCCTTGTATGTACATCTTTATTTATATACTGTAGCACCACACATGTACATAGCGCTTCACAGAAGTAATACATGTGACATAATATAACACAATGGGAAGAAGCGCTTCAGATATGAAACAATAGGAAAACGAGTCTCTGCCCCAAAGAGCTTCCAATCTACATGATAAGTGTTTGAGACAGAAGGAGGGTGTTCTGGTAAGTGTGTCTGAAAGAGGTCATTGTATAAATGTAACCACATGTTACATATCTGTAACACAGCCTGAAGACTTTAGCAGTCCAGAAAGCTCTCTATACTTGTGTAACCCCCCTCTAGGGTTACTATATGGGTTCAAGGGGTTAACAGGAACATTAGGAGTTAACTGAGTAATGACCCATCTAACAGTATGTTGCAAAGTGACCAGACAGGGGCCTGGCCACACCCTGCTTCTAGAATACGCTGGATGGGTCACCTGGTCTAGAGTGACTCAGCAGAAGCCAAGCTCTGCCCCTTTTCTGCCTAGAGACAGGATTGAGAAGAACTCGAGAGGGGAGAAGAACTCCCACCCTCCGATTCCTGGAGAAGTAGAGAAGTCTCCCAGTGCATATAGCCCTGTAAATAGTTGGGAAAGGGTAAACGGCCCTGTTCTTATTTTCTCAGATAGGGAAGTGCCCTTGTAGTCAGGTTCCCTAGAAAGATGAGGGATACAAGTACAGGGAGGCATGTGTCCCCTAGGGATTACCCCAATTAGTAGCCTTTGGGACTCTTAAAAGGAAAGTATGCCAATGAGGAATAGGTTATCTTGTATGATCAAGCAACTATTTCAATTGTTAGAAGACTGTGCCTGTCAAGGACTGCAGCAATACATCTGGGAAGGTTTGTGAATATAAATATCTGCAAATAAACCATCTTGTTCATAACTGCAAAGTTCCTGGCACCCATCCTTTCCCCATCACCACCCAGCTGTACGGACCCAGCACCCTGACAAAGTAATACACTGAGGATTGGACCTCGGCTCCGCCCTCGGGACGCGTTAGGTGACGCCCCTCGCACAAGCGCCGCAGTACTCCTACCAGGACTGGACCTACACTCCGCCCCGTGCCACGTCCCGTGACGCAACGGAGTACGTCACTCTTCCAACTTCACATCGGAGCCGCAATACCAGGGGCACTCGAGGGGTTAATGCTGCCAATTTCTCCACAGCTGTGATACACCCTGCCCCTGCCTATCAGTGGACAGCCTACGCCTAATTATGCATGACTCACAGCCTGGAGGAGCCTTCTCATTGGCTTCCTGCTCCTTATATGCTCAGCCAGCCCTGAGGCAAATTGGCTGAGCATAAACCTTGTTTATGTTTCAAGTGCTTGCCACTAGTATCCTGCTGCCCTGCTATTTGGTCTTGCATTCTGCCTTGTTTACCTGTTGCCTCAGGCCTCAGCTTGTACCCGGACTTCTACCTTCTGACCCCTGGACCTCGGCTATGCACACAACCATTCTGACCTCTCTACTCCTGGACCCCGGCTTTGCACAACGACCATTAGACTTCTCCAATCCCAGACCGCGACGAGTATCACGACTAATCTGACCTCTCCTACCCCGACCCGGCTACGACTCTGCAATCCGGACGCGGTTGTTGGTCGGTGTACTCCAACATCCCCCACCTCAGCCCTGCGGTCCCGTCCTGTTTGTGGTGAGCACTCGTTACATACACTGAGGAAGTCACATATATAGCCTATACGATGTAAACTCCTTAGGAGTCGGGTAGCGAGGGTTATACTTGTAACATCTCTTTGGTAAACAGTCAGCTGGTAGGGGCTGTAGTGGCAATCCAATACTTACAATCTATTTTGCATCAAATACCTATGTGCCTCCTTCATCCATATACTGCATGGTAACATCGGTTTACTATTAAAAAAGGTATACATTTTTTTAAATAACATTTTTATACTTTAATAAGGACTTACTTTCCATTCATTATTTCTCACCACACTGCATTTCTAGATGAATAGCAGGCATTTACCAACATTTAATAATTGGATTGATAAAATCAGACCCAATATATTTCCCATATATAGTGTTGACCGTGTACACCAGCGGACTTACAAAAGATCAGGTTTTCAGTCTTTGACTGAGCCTCTGATTGAGCCACGTGTGCTGAAGCTGGGATACCCAGAAAACTTGACCTGTTGGAAGCTCGAGGACAGGAGTTGGCCACCCCTGGTGTACACAGTGCTGTACATTGCATTTTGGCCGGCACAATTCATTCCTGCCTCAAAGAGCTTACAATATAATCACAGGGAGAAAGTGGATAGCTTGAGGTTGCATGGAGAGAGGACCCTTGGATTTAAACTGCTAGATTCAGTGACTGCTACTCAGTCAGGAAAATATTTCCATCGCTATTAAACAGAAAAACAGATCTTTAAACAGACTTCCAACATTACTAGATGGGAGATCCCTTTTACTGCCTTTTGCCAATCTGAACTTTTGCCTATTTGAAAGCCTTTTAAATATAACAATGGCCAAACGCGATTATTTTACCCCCTCCTGCTCCTGGTTTGTTAAGAGAATGTATGCAGCCAGCGTCCTTCAAAAATAAATGCAAAAACCGTTATAAAATATATATTATCCATTACAATAAGTCAAAGTAATATTACTTCAACTATGAACACACTTCTTATTGTGCGTGTTTTCCAGGAACCCAACGTAAATCTGGCTTTGGGTTCAGTTGACCTTGCACCTCCATATTTCAAATATGGAGGTGGCTTTGTAACGTATACACAAGACACACACACACACACACACACACACACACACACAGTGTCTGATCTGCTGGGCTACAAAACCAATGTCCAGTATGTGCACATGTTGCAACGCATGTTTGCATGTATGTGTCAGTATGTATGAATGCATCAAATATTAACACCCACTACTTCTAAGTCTAAATTATTTTAGCTGTGATTTTTCTAACATCTAACAAATTCATATTGAAACATTATTAAAGTACTTTCACTTGGGTAGTTTTAATGGCAAAGCTCGAAATGGTACATGCTGTTCTTTTTTTAAAGTAGAAAATCCATTCAGCTCAGAATCACTTCCCCCAAAATAGATAAGTACAGCACCTAAATATCTAAAGATTTGGCCAGGTTTAAATGAATTCCAAATTCTAGCATTCAAGGAAGTTTTATTTTAGGAAACTCATAAATCTCATAAGAAAACTAGTCAGTGTAATCTTATAAGAACCCTTTTTATAACTGAAACTACAGGTGCTCGGCTATATACATAATCAAATAATTGCAGGAAAATGTGGTATTACTGTATTCAAAAAGGTTTAAATCTACTGTAGAAACACAGAAACTTATTCACTGGTCCACCCATTGTGGTATTAAATGGCAAAGCGTTGATTATACAGGACAGTCAGGCAGAGAATATTTGTACACTTATCGATGCATGTACTGTACTGCAAACGTCATATACGTGCATAACTGATGTAAATAACGTATTTGTAACAGGCTCTATAGCCTCCCGCTTGCTCACAGCTTCGGTACAGGTAGGGAGACGGTATTGCTGTTCAGGACGTGCTGCCAGGCGCATGTGTGAGCTGCCGTTTGCCTATTGGGCGATATGTCTTTACTCGCAAGTGTACTTAAAGTGAGTGTCCTTAAACCGGGTTATGCCTGTAATAGCAACTCTGTAATCATATCCATCGTAAATTCTACTGTATTGGATACAATTTTCAAATGACCAGAAATTGCAGGGAACCCTTTAGGGATGCCCGGGGAGCTCCAGAGGACTTGAAACAAACATGAAAGTTTATTGTGAGAACATTTCGGTCCCTATTTGGACTTTTGACAAAAGGTCCAACTAAGAACTGAAACGATAATCTCACAACAAACGTTCACGTTTATACCAAGTCCTGTGGAGCGCCGGCTATCACCTTTCTCATCTAACTTTGGTGGAAGCTAGATTTCTCATCCGTGGGAATCATGACCACCTTTCCTACTCCCTAATCATAATCAGACATCACGTAGGTTCTCATGTGAGAAACAAAGGCTTTCCAAGTCAACCCTCAATGCATATATAGTATATACTAGGAAAAAAAGTTAGTGCACACCAACAGATTACACACACACACACACACACACACACACACACACACTTTCAGAACATCAATATCGAGTCGTCTCAGTTGCACTCAGGATCAATAATATCGAAGTCAGGAGGACATGAATATTGCAAAAGAAGGATTTTAAGCAAAAGGTGACAGTGTGTGCACATTTGCATGTCTTTACCCAGAATTCCTAGCTGAAGTGGAAGCATTGTATGCCAAGAGATAATGGGGAAAAGCAGGGTTGCAGACCTGATAGACGTGAAAGTGCTCACAAGTTATATTTTTATTTGCTGGATGCTATACGGTGGAGGTAAAAACCACAGGGATAGACAGCACTCAAAAAAAAGAACTAAAAGGTAATGTGCAGGGTGCACAAGGGAACAGGGAGGATCCTATTTCCTCCAAAGTATAAATGGAAGAAGGGGGGTCGGAGGGGGGGTTCCCAGTGGTGAATAGAAATAAAGGAGATTAAAAAGAGGATATGCCAAAAAATAATTTAATGAATGGATAAACTAATAAAGCAAAACGTGCAAAACTTAGGCTGAGTCCATAGAAGGACAGTCAGTGCTGAGCCGTGCGGACGCTCCGCGATGAGCCTCGTCATCCTCAATGAGGAAGTCTTGAGAGGGGGCCCCCCGCGAGCGTCCGCAGGCGTGCTGAGGCGCAGGGATTTTCAGCCGACAGCAGAACCTGTTTCTGAGCGCGCTGTCGGCTGAAAACTTCCAATCAGAGCAAAGCGGCGTCAACGTCATGGCGCCGTGACGTTGGTGCTTCGCGGGCAATTGGCCCAGTGAAGTCAGTGCCCCGCCTCCGCATCACGCATGCTGGCTCGTCTGCTAGTTCATGCAATCGCTCCTGATTGCGCAGACAAGCGTCAGCGCGGAGGAGCACGGCTCCCCCTTCTATGGACGCAACCTTAGGATCACGCTTGTACACAAACAAAATATCAATGAGGCAGAAAGTAGCTCACAGTGGATGGGGAAAGGGATAACGCAGGGAGAGGGAGGGAGGGGATGCCAGTTTTTTACCCACCATAACTTATTTAATGTGTGGTTGAAACCTACCCCAGCTTCACATTGCAAAGCCAGTATAATCATCCTCACACTGAGACCCGAAAAGTTGCAATAGCCGTCTGTGAGTAGGTTTACTGGCTCTGCACTTCTTTAACAAAGGTTGTGCTGAAAGCTGTGTACTACGGCAGGTATAAACTTATATGGGTCCCATGTTAAAATGGAATTGAAGAAAAAGGTGACACAGTGTGTTCATTTGCATGCAATTTCCCAGAATCCCTAGCTGCAGTGGAAGCATTGTATGCCAAGAGATAATAGGGGAAAGCAGGGTTGCAGACATGTGAATGTGCTCACAAGTGATATGTTTACTTCCTTTATTAAAGCAGAGATAGACAATGCACAATGTTTCAGGGGGATCTCCTTCGTCAGGCTTGATCCATACTGTGCCAAAACATCTATATATACACACATACATCCACTCCCTTTGAATTTCGCAGTGACTGTGGCGTTACCAAGACATGCATATTCATCAGTTATTACATCGTCTCATAAATATGCATGATAATCAAATATAAAATTATTATTGTAACATAGTATCAATGGGAAAATAAAAGATATAATATAAAAATAGTGTACAGCAAAAAAGTTTCATATTAATAACCTGCTTTCCCCCCACCCCCAACCCCCAACCGACTGCCTTGCAGCCAAACATGGCTTCACCAATGTCTAGGGCGAACAATCACAAGTCATAAAACATGACTTAAGCTGTATTTATTTTAATGCTGACCATCTCAATGAACGGAAACCAAAGCAAAGAGTTTCCTGCCCTTTCAATAAGCTTTCAACTAAATCTGAAAACTTGCTAGCCATGAATGACCTGCTATAAACACTGACAAATGTGAATCCTGCCTGCACAGGGAATCTCGTCACCCTGTAACCATTCTCAGTCTAAAACAGGGGTGCTCAACTCCAGCGTCTTCAAGCACCTCCAACAGGTCAGGTTTTCAGGGTACTCCTGCTTCAACATACATATATATAACATATAACAATATATATATAAGCATATAAGTGTCACAGAGGAGTGCTACTGAGCATGGCAATATATATTTAAAACCAGAGACAGAACATGAAACACAGACATTGGTAATGTACAGGTTAATAAGAGCTTCAATCAGACTTAAAACTTTGCAACTAATTTTGACAGATTTATTATAAATCATTCTTCCTGGTAATGCACAGGTTATAAAGAATTTATATTAGTGTTAGGTACCCTTGAGATGTGGTCTGCCGTGTAGTGGCTCAGGGGCTTACAACACTTTGGCCAAAATGTTAAACTAAAAGACCATTGTATTCAAAAGATATCTATACATATATATTTAGGCACTGTACCGTGTATAGGTTTCACTGGATGTGCACTGAGCTCTGCCTGTGTTTCATGTTCTGTCTCTGGTTTTAGATATTCCTGCTTCAACACAGGTGGCTCAATCTTGTGCTGAAGTTGGGATATTCTGAAAGCCGGAACTGTTTGGGGGGGCTTGAGGACTGGAGTTGAGCACCCCGGGTGTAAAACACATCAAAGGCCGACTTCAGTCTAACAAGTACTTAATGCCTACAGTATGATGATTTTCAAATGTAATTTAACTCACCGCATACAGAAAGGTTGCATATGTTTTAAGAAAGCCAAGTGCTTCTTTTAGAAGAGTCCTGTAACATTAACGTAAGGTGAACTCATTAGTTTCATATCTCGGCGACCTCTTCAAAACCACACTTTGAACTGATTAATATTGCCTATTTGTGTTAAACTAAAGCTGCTGATCACCACCGCCTGCCCCTTCGGTTTCCCAACTACCCAAAATCGGCAACAAAGCACGAGAAGGAACACTTGGTTGAGTTCTTGTAGGTTAGAAGGTAACCGCAGCAGTGTGCCGTAGGTACGCACAGGGAATACAGTATGACGACTGTAATGATATAGGCAGGAGGAAGTGGGAGGAAAAATGCTTCCCCTGTCTTCTCTGCACATTTGGCTTTTACTGTATATTGAGTAGCATGGTACTTGGTGCAAACCATTCAATCTAAACATTGGATTCCACAATGTCTGACTGAGGCCAAGCCGTTTTAATACCATGACATCTTATTTTAACAACAGACATTCATGCTGATTTCCGGCAACGTTTCCCTCTGTCACTGCCAAGTCTCATCCTTTTTAGTGTGGTCACACTTCATCTTGAATATGTCTCCATCTCCTTTTAGTCTGTCTTACTATTTTTTTTTATCCATCCTTGGTTCATTTCCTTAGCCGCATCGCCATATTTCACAGAACAAACTGTACGGGTTTATTTTTGGTCTCTTTGAGAACGTGAGCCAGTTGGCGCTGTACAACACTGGTCCCTGTCATTTTCCAATTTTCTCTCCCCGTTCTGGGAGTACAATACAAACTCTGGAGCGCTCATTGCAGCAACAGCAATTCAGTAGCAGCTTTCACAAACCTACCACTCACTGCAATAGTGAGTTATTATTTGATCAGCATTAAAAGATGCTCGAAGATGCACATGTCATTTGCAGATCTTAAAACGGACCATAAAACATTAGCAAAGAAATGTTAACCCTTGTTCCTGTCTCAAATCCAGCAATCCGCTGCTATTAACCTTTTGCTATTAAGTTCCCTTTAAATTGTTGCACAGAAAATGAAATAGCCAACAACAAGCAATGTAAGTCCCCAACACGGTGGGGGGAGGGGTGGGAGAGGAGGGGGTGCAATCCTTGGTAGCTGACCAAAGAAAAATCAACATTTTGTAATGAATTGGCTTCTTTAAACAAATGTAACCATGCTTAAAGCTGCTTTTGTTAGGGAATTTGTGCTTAATGTACAAACGTTCTTCTGGGTCTCTCAATGTGGGAGTGATTGTCAATCAAGTGTTTCCTCTACTCTTATCCCATCCTGATGTATTCAATAAAGGGTGGGGGGGAGGGTTTGTCTATGCAAACTCTTGTTTAACACACATTCATATCACACAAAAGGGTGATTTCCTCTGGCTTCTCCCATCTCCCAAACATCACCTTGACATATTTAGATACTTTAGTTATTGTGTTGCGTTTTGTTACAAACTGCTGTAAAATACCCAGATTTAACACCGCAAACATGTCACTGCATTAATACACTTTGGTCCTAGCAGTAAAGATATGAGACCTTGCCAAATTTTGCTCGAACTATTCAAAAAGGTCAAACTTTTTTCAAAAAGTTCCCTCTTTTCTAGTCACACAGAAAACGTTGCTTGAATGTGTCTGAATTCTGATGAAATTGGCTCAAACTTGTCTAAATTTTAGAGAAATTGCAAAATGTCATCAGCAGATCTATTTTCACAAAACATCCAGACCCCGACATTTCAGGCTACGATATTGGATTCGCCTTTTACTGGGCGAACCGCTTACAAACTTTACAAACTGGGCACATTTTTCTTTGGCAAAAGAGTGTGGCAAATTGGACATGGTTTGCGAGCGTGAGGGCGGGAGGTGAGCCCATCTCTAACTAGGAGTGAATTTAAACTGCATTCCAAGCACTGGGAATGTTTCAACATATTCATATAAAATCAAAGCAAACTAAACTAGGCACTCTTCGGTACGTTTGAAAATTGAAAGTGATTTATTCAACACATCAACGTTTTGGTTCGATTAAAGGACCTTTCTCAAGAGGAACGAAACGTTGCGTTACATAAATCACTTTGTTTTCAACGTTAATGGAGTATCTAATTCAATTTTCTTCGATTATGACGCCTCTATACACGTCGACCAAGGCAAGTTGCTCCACTGTTACGTAGTGGGCTGAAAGAGAAATTCCGAATAGCTATCATACACATACACCCACACATACATCCCACACATAGGATCCCTTAGTCTTAATACTTAAACATTTGCTGGGATGCTGCATAGACAATTGTCTATGTGAAGTTATTTGGCTGACCTGATTAGGATCAAAACCTACAAGTTCAGAATTAAGGATGTGAACAAGAAACATCTCTATATGCAGTGGCGGATTTAAAAATATGCCGCGATTATAAACCCCGCTTGGTGCACGTGCGCGCACATCGCCTCACAGGCACATCTCGCCTGAGCGATGTGTGATTGTGAGGCAAGCGATTGGGGAGGCGGGGTCGGATGCGTCACGAGGCTGGTTCGCTGTGATTGGCTGAACCGCTCCCACGTGGCCGTTGCTTGAAAAGAAAATTATGTCTTTTCAAAAGGAGCTCGCTCCGTTGTGCACGCGCACACAAGGGGCAGCCTCAGAGGCAATCAGCAATTTGAGGTTGTCGCACACAAGCGCCCTCGCGCACTGTGTAATCAATCGTGGCCTTAGGCGCTTACCTGGTGCCACCCCTCACACGCCGCCTTGTGATGTTACATTGCTGGTTGCGCATGCACGATCGGCACTTGTTAGCCAGCAGTTAGCAAGTGCCGCTTGTGCGCTGGCAAGCCCCGATCACGTATGCGATGTATGTCGCCCCAAAATTTACACACCCTGGGACCAGGCCTGATGGGAAATCCGCCACCGTCTACATGCATCATCTCTCCACCCTAAAATGTCAGTGTGCAGATGTGGTAAAGCTTACAGTTTGTGTTGCCGCAGTCGCGACCTTCACGGCCCGGAAGGATTACCGCTACGAGGGGTCCCATTCAGAAGCATGGACACCCCCCCCCCCCAGCGTTATCGGTATAGACATTGTCCCCAGCGCCGTGGATTTTTGATTTTTCGTCCACGGTGCAGGGGACAGCCGGTCTTGCTACATCTGTATGTGTACTAATCTAATGAAGCTTACAGGTTTGTGGCTAGAAGCAGGCAGGCAACTCATTTAGGTGAATACGTTTACTGTATAGAATTATTTTTTGGTGACTTCAATTATTAATAAAAAATAATAATATATACATTGATATAAAATTAGAATGCACTTCTTGTTTTTCAAGGGTGTAGAACACGGATCCTGAAGAGATTATATACCAGTTACATATCTAATCTAATCAGAGTCTGCTGGCATTATCATGTATCCAAAGCAGTCAACACAGCATTAACGCTAATCATCTACGTCTATACAATGATCCTCATCCGTGATACAACAGAGAGGAAGATCCAAGATGGGCTTTAAAATGCAAATTTTACCATTGAGATATGCATTTTAGAAGGTAGTTTTACCCTTACAATGATGGAGACCATCATTTCCTTACAGCAGTGCCCGTGCAAACTCGTAAGTGAGAAGGGCGAACTGCTCCAAGGAAAAAAAATTTGGGCCGCACGGGTTAAAATCATCATCATCTTCCCGCCAGCACCTCTCATCGTCTATCATCGCCTCATATCTCCCCCAGAACCCCTCCTCATCAATCTTTTGTACGATACTCCCATCTATCTCTCATACCCCCATCTCCTCCTCACCCACACAATACCCCTCCGTCACATACCAACACATCAAGAACTCACGAACATACATCTCCCCCTCACATACCCTCACCCATTCCATATCAGCAACACCCCCCCCCCCACAGTCAGCATCCCCCCCATGTCTCTCTTCCCTCAATAGACATCTCTCCCCCTCCCCTTAAAGACACTCTCTCCCCCTCCCTCAATATGACACTCCACCCCTCCCTCAATATACAAACTCTCCCCCTCCCCTCAATGTGACTATCCCCCTCCCTCCAGATACACTCTTCCCTCCTCAATATGACAATCTCCCCTTCCCTCATATGACTCTCTTTCCCCCCTGCAACTCACATAACAATCTCCAGCATCAAATCACTTCCCACCCCTGCAAACACATCAACTCCCCTCCATTCTCATACCTCTCCCCCCCCTGCAACCTCACATCAGCTTACTCTCCCCCCCCTGGCATCTCACATCACTCTTCTCCCTCCCCTGAACCTACATCACACTCTCCCCCCCTGTCACATCACTCCACTCAATCTCTCTCCCCCCCGTGAACTCACATCACCTTTCCCCCCCTGCCACCTCAAATCACTTCTCCCCCCCTGCACCTCAAATCTCTCCCCCCCTGCCCCTAATGTCCAGCAGCCCACCCCCCCTCACATGTCGCGCCCAACCCTCACATGTCAGCAGCCCACCCCCCCCTAACATGTCAGCAGCCCACCCACCCCTCCAAATTCAGCATGCCAACCCCCCTCACATGTCAGCAGCGCCACCCCCCTCAATCCACAGCACCCCAATACATGTCAGCAGCCCCCACCCCCCAACTCACATGTCAGACAGCCCCACTCCCCCATCACATGTCAGCAGCCACCCCCCCACTCACATGTCAGCAGCGCCACCCCCCACTTCAATGTAAGCACCACCCCAATACAGCGGGTGAGCAGCCCACCCCCCCACTCCAAGGTGAGCAGCCAACACCCCCTCCACAGAGCCACCACACCCCAACCCCCCTCACACTCAGTCCAGCCCACCCCCCCTCACGTCAGAAGCCCACCCCCTCACATGGTCAGCAGCCCCACCCCCCCACATGTCAGCAGCCCACCCCCCCAGTCCCACCCTCCACATGTCAGCAGCCCACCCCCCTACATGTCAGCACCCCCCCCTCACATGTCAGCAGCCACACCCCCCTCACTGTCAGCAGCCCACACCCCCACCTCACGTCAGCAGCCCACCCCTCACATGTCAGCAGCCCACCCCCCCTCACATGTCAGCAGCCCACCCCCCTCAATTTCAGCAGCCCACCCCCCCCACGTCAGCAGCCCACCCCCCCCCCCCCCCCCCTAGCAGCAATCTCAGCTACAGTAACGCAAGAACGCCCGCGCGCAAATGACAACAACACACGCAATGTGTGTCGTTGTTGGGAACTTGAACACCCATCCCCCCACCAGCCCGTTTTTCACACCCACCCCCCACCAGCCCGCATCCTGCTATTGAAGAAAAAAAATACTCACAGCTGCTGCATCCTCCTCATGCTGCTGCTGGCCCTGCGCACCGCAAAACCCGGGGGCTGAGAGGGAGACGGCTTGGAGGGAGAGGGATGAATCGCCGCCATTTTTTTAAACTTTTTTTTTAAATTTATTTAATTAACTGGCGCCCGGCCAGAGTCATCGCGGGCCGCACAGAGAGGCCAGACGGCCCGTATGTTGTGCAGGCCTGCCTTACAGCCATGAAAAATACCATGTTATATTTATGCTCAAGATTACACTCAGTAGATGAGAAATTTGAAAAGTTGGGGCTCTTGATATTTTTACCAAATGTACAATGTTTTAAAACAGAGTTTCCCAGCCAGAGCTTTTTGTATGGGAAGACATGCTACCCAAGTTAGAATTCCTTGGGGTATGTAGTTTTAGAAAACATACACCTTTGTGGGGGTATGTTTCTGCTAGGGGTAGTTTTGCCTTGTTATTGGTGTTGTGCACCTTTAAAATTCAGGCACAAAAGATGTCAGGATGGAAAAGGTCTTGCTAATTTAGAAAGTATGTAAAACTATAAATACCTAGTAGTGTATTCAGAGGGGGACAGTGCAATAATATATAGTATTATTTCTAATGAATTTGTTAAGAGATATCTGGGGCAATATTTGGTATAGTTTTTGTTTTCCTATTTCTAACATATCTTGGTCACATGATATGCAATCCACCCGAGACAGATTAAAAAACCAATACATAATTTTCATAGGCGCATATAAAGCTGATCACAGGAATCAAACTTAAACTATCCACTTGAAAATCCGTGTGGGCCACGTAAGGCCTTGGCACCGAAGGGGTTAAGTTTCTTATAATAGAAGAAAACACAGCTACCTCTGGCTTGCGCCCCACAATGCCCAAGAGAAACATATTTGGCCTCAGATAAAGGCAACAGGTGTGTACAGTACTGAACGGACAGACAAGGACCATCACACAAAAGAGCACTATTGCAGGCTGACTTTTCTGTAGTCTAACACCAAGTGGCATGCTTATAAAAGGGCAAGAGAGGTAAAGTACAGTAGTCAAATGTGTGAATTATGTAACAAGTACCGTACACTCACAGAATCAATGAAAGTAATACTCACACGCAAGCATATTCATTAGCACCATTGTTCTAAAAGGGCAGAGGAAAAGGAAGTCAGGGGAATAAGGGTGCTATTAATAGTGCTTTTTACGTAGTGTAAGATGACGTCTCTTCGGCCCACTGACGGGAAGAAATCAGGTGGAAATTGAATCCCATGACCCTGTGTAAAGCTTGTGAGAGATAATCTCCCCATCCTAGACAACATTCTCCTGCCTCCCTTTTCTCTCTTTCACTGAACAGCATTATAGATTAGTTGCAATTTACGCAAATGGTCTTAGCTGGATGAAGGATAAAGCTGGCACGTTCAGCATTAGCCGTTGCCTTCGTCTGCACGCACGTCTTTTAGCCACCCACACTTACAATGTAATAAATGCTCCAAACCTCAGTTTGGAGTGTGTTAAAGCTGCAGAGCAAGAAATATCCTACATGTGTTCTTTTTTTGTTTTTTTTAAATAAATCAGTTCTGTACTATGAGAAAATACTTGTAGCATTTTTTTTTAAACCACAGTGAATTACTTTTTTAATGTATTATAATGTAACAAGCATTTTTTGTTTCTATAGCAACAATTTACAAAGTCACATCGCCTACCTCTTCTGAAACAGACTCTGGCACATCCCTTTTTGAGCCCTGCCCTCTCTCTAGCAGTGCACCGATTGTATCTAGTGACTGCCTGGTCACATGATCTTCCCCACAGAAGTTTGCATCTTTGGTCCTCTTCTGCTGCACTGACAGCCATTTAGTGAACCCCCGAGCCGAATCATCATCGATCGATCACAGGAGAATGGATCGATCGGCAACTTAGCTAATTACTTATCATTGTGTGGATTGTATTGATGCACATATTAAAGGGGACATTTAAAAAAAACAAAACAAAAACGGCTGTTTGGACTGCTGCTTTAAGTAACAACAAAACTAGTGGTTCAAGTATACACTCCCATACCCTCAAAATGTGGCCAACATTTGATTTTTCCAATATTAATGATAAAGCCAAAACGAATGAAGCTAGCTCAGTCTACTATGTAAAAGCCCACTTTGCTGACATTACTTTGCCATGGTAAATTAAATCAACAAAAAGGTGCAATATCAGAAACACATTATTCTGTTAATATCAGCTTTCAACTGTGGATACACTGAATATCCGCTTCCTTTATTATGATGTAGCACTCCAGAGATATCAAGCTGTTGCTAAGTTTCTGATTTTGACTGATGGGAAGACTTCGGAAGTAATGGATTTGGAGGTTTAGTACCTTCCAAAGAAAGGAAATAAACTCAAAGGGCATCCGGTGTGAAACCGATACAAATAGGAGTAAGAGACCAAAGTGGCTCTTATGTATGCACTCAACTGGGTTAAGAAGTGATTTATCTAGTGCACCCTTTAATCGCATACATTAAAAAGTTTGCATGAATAATAATATTAAACTTACTCTTGCTCTTTTTCTTGTGCATTTAAAGCAGCATTTCCTTCAAAAGCCTATACTGTATATTTTTTTTTAATCTAAATCAGTTGTGTAGAAGTAAATCATTTTTACTACATTTAAAAAAAATAACATTGCCTTTTCAATAATATTTAATGTATTAAGCGTCCTTCTGTTGCTATAGCAACCATTTAGTTACACCCCTTCCTCTTGAAATAAGCAGCCGCATTGCGTGCCCCGGGGAGGCAGGCATCTGCGCCAAGAACTGCTGCATTTATAAAAGGAAACGCCTCTGCGTTCCCGGCTGACACTTTGCACCTCTCTGTGTAGTCCGTGGCTTAGTCCAGGGGTGCCCAACGCCAGTCCTCAAGCCGACTAAGCCTCTGATTGAGCCACCTGTGCTGAAGCTGGGATATCCTGGAAACCTGACCTGTTGGAGGGGCTTGAGGACTGGGGTTGCGCAGCCCTGGATTAGTGGGTCTGTACTAGTTGCACTGATTGGGGACACTGGGGTATGCTTCGAACAGCTTCCTCTCACTCTCTCCAGGCAGGTTTCTGGTCCAAAACTGGAACCAAAAACTTCATTTTGAAAGCGATTGATGAACTGTAATACATTTGGTACAATTATCAGATCAATTATACACCAGGAAATCATTGACCGCCAACAATATAAATAAGTTATTTAAACGATCATTATAGCTGGAATTTAGGAATATCCAGGGCTAGTGCACGCTCCTGGTAATAGTAGTATAGGTACAAATACAAATCCATGAATTCGTAAATAAATCAAAGGGGAGCGGTCTGATTTACAATTATTTAAAAGCCATTTAAAAATCCCTACTGCATATAACTTAATAGATTAAATATAATGTAAAGATTAAAACAGTTTTGAAAAAATAGAAACTAGTTTCTTTCACTCATTTTTTTCAGCTAACAGTTAATAAAATTGTCAAGGGTCCATGCAAAAACATAGTGATGGTTATAAAATGTCAGGAGGGGCGTCATCAATTATCTTAAAGCTGCAGATCCTTCATGTGTTTTTTTGTTGTTTTTTTATTTATAAATCAGTGCTGTACTATGAGAAAATACTTGTAGTATTTTTTTAAACAACCTTGAATTACATTTTTTATGTATTATAATGTAACAAGCCTTTGTTGTTTCTACAGCAACCATTTACAAGTCACACCGACAGCAGAACTCTCCTCTGCAATCATTTAGTGAAACCCTGAGCCCAATCGTCGCCAAACGATCGGCAACTTAACTAATTACTTATTGTGTGGATTGTATTGATGCTCATATTAAAGGGATTTTTTGTTATAAACGGCACTTGGACTGCTGCTTTAATATGCGGTTGTTGTCCACATAAAAAAGTGTTAACAGCCTTTGACATCTGTAGATATGCAACCATATTCTGCCTCACAATGTAACGGTTACTATAGTGCTATGAAAAACGCAGCAGGTGTATCAAAAAATAAAAAAAAGTCGCTGCAAATATTAGAGTATATTTTATCTTGTGACAATGGATCAAAGTACTTTCTTCCAATTCTGCCCAGTCTGTACAAGCTTGTGGTAGGAAAGGGCAGCAGGAGGCGTTACATGATATACGTTATAATGACATGTATCGCATTCTGCTTCCCTGGGTGTCAATTTTTTCTCCATTCTAGGTAAAGAAATCCACAATGTTGATGTGTAGCCTTTCTGGCTTTTAACAATGTGACAAATGTTTTGGTACGTTTGATAGAACTGTGCACAGGAAAGCGATGCAGTTAGTGATGCAGTTAGTCGCTTTTCTTTGCGTTCACACACAGACTGCAATTTTTTTAAGTGACTAAAGCTCTTGGTTTATTTTTTTTTACTAGGTGGGGAGCAGGTCATCTTACATCGGAGGGCTGCCGGTAGCAGCCCGGCTGGGCTCAGAAAAGGTTTATTTAAAAGGTCCCCGCGTCCGTCATGCCTTGTGGCTTCTTATTGGCCGGCGGGACCTTTAAAACAGCAGTGAGCGGCATCACCATCTGATGCATCTCGGGGAGCAGGAAGTCCCGGAGCTGCAATTAACATGCCTCCGCTCCAAGAGACCCCCTGCTTCTCGCCTAGGGGGGATATGAACATTTTTTTTGAGGGTAAAGGTCCTTTAAGTTAGGTGACCCTAAATATGAAATATGCCTGGAGACAAGATTATATTTATAGCAGTGACAGGATCAACATTGCACTTGAAACTATTTCATTGTGGTCACATTCTGTATTAGGTTTAAAAACTTACTCAAGAAACAACATTGATAATATAATTTGTGCTGGAGGCAGACACAGTTGAGTAGTGTTAAGAGAATGACCAGTAATGTAGGTGCGTTTTAAATGGAGTTTTGAATGTTAAGTTATTTAAATCATAGCAAACAAACAAGCATGTGAATTGTAATGGATTTAGCTGTATGTAAATGATTTATACACAATCTTGGCCATATAACGAACGGATAGTGTAGCATTGTCCTTCTGTCGGCGACAGACCTTACTGCAAGAGGGGTCTGTAAAAACATATGTTACTGGTACCTCAGGAAGCAAACCTCTTCAAAGTTGTCACAGGTTAAAAAATTTCTAACTCAAAAAGATTATTAAAGAAGACCGCTATATAGCACCAGGGTGGTCAAAGCCTCAGTCCTTTAGGGCCACAAACACGCCAGGTTTTCAAGATTTCTGTAACTAATACATAATTATCCATATTAAAAGCAAAACGACCACTATTCATTGTTTCCCCCCCCCCCCTCCCAGAATCAGAACCCCGGGAGGTCCTTCAGAGCCGAGTGACCCTGGACCGAATTCTTGACAGAAGGCCCCCATCCTGTCTGACTGGTATCGGTTGTACAGCAAGAAGAGTCCATGTGTAGGGAGTATGTGTATTGGCACCCAGGACCCCCAGGTTCCTCAGAAATGCAGATAATATTCTTAGCTTTCGGGAAATTAAAGTGGCTGTCAGATTAGCCTTGCTTCCAAGGGCCAATAGAAAGAAGCATTACATGACCAGGACATTGTAGCTTCCTATTGGATGACCCTGGTGGCCATCATAATTATTTTCACTTAAATGAGGTAACATTTTTAGAAAACAAAGGGTCCTAATGGAGAACAGATGGGATACCAGCACTCCTATCAAAATGTAGAGTCAACTGTGCAAATAGGGGAATAGAACAATATATACAAGACAACTGAATAGCATGTTATCCAGATGGATAAGTGTTTCAGAAAAATTCCCTTAATGGTATGCACTCAGTATCACTCAGTGGGGAGAGGGATGGTGGATGTACGTTAATACGTAAATATGTTAAGTAATACGATCCTAGAGAATTCACCATAAGAACGTAACAAATAGTATAGTGTAATGATTTTAAATGATTTGGTCAAAATATTTACAATAGAGGGCTTTAAAACACATTCTGAGCAGTGCTGCTCAGCCAAGTTTGATACTACTGGGTCCCACAGGGAAAAAAAAAACACCTTTGCAGCCAGTAAGCCAACACTGTGCTGCAGCAGCGGACTCCAGTTTTCACCTTCCATGGGACCACAGGAAAAATAGGAAATGTACATACTGATATGTCTGTTTCATTGTGTCCTCTATGGCAGCCATAAACAGCTGGGATACAACTCATCCTTCTAGCTGGGGTAGGACAACAGTTCTGATGCATGCATAAAAGAGGTTGGTCTGCTTCCCTGGTCAGCTATGAATTATCTAAGCTCCGAAAAAGAAGCATAAATGAACTAAAATAGACAGGTAAAATAGCCTTTGTTGAATGAGACCTAATCGTCTGTGGTAGTTCTTTCCCTACAGAAGTATAAACTTCGCTGATGGCTGTTGAGATCCACCTTCAAATAGATGTACTATATTCATAAATAAATGTTGACAACTCCAATCTTCCTAGTAGAACTGCTTGCCTGCCATTACATTTTGTGTCTCAAAATGTAGGTTGCTGAAAGATGGGGAACTGCTTGGTCTGCCCACATAAAAATTCTTGAGACCTATGAGCTTTTATACTTCAGGTGCCCCCTTGTTGATGTAGGCTATGGCTGTGACCTTATTTGACAAGACTCAGAGTGGTAGGTCCTTCAAGGCTGGACTCATTCTCTTGATAGTGTAAAATACTGCACACATTTCCAGGAAGTTGATAGGTAATTTGTTCTCTGCTGGTGACCAGTGACCCTGGACTGACGTCGTGACATTAGGCCCCCATCCTGTCAAACTGGCATTGGTGGTACAGTAAGAAGATTCATTGTGTAGGGAGTCATGGACCTGCCTTTCTGAAGGTTGTCCTGATTCAAACATAGGAATTCTGTGTTGCAGTGTGGGAAACATGGTCCTCCTGCGTCGAATAAAATTGACCTTCAACCATCTGAGGTGGGATCTGGCCCATAGAACCACGTCTATGACAGAGTTTAGGGCCCAATGTAGCTGTAGCGAGATGGATGTTTGATCCTTGGAAAAGAGTGAACCTCACAGATGATGTTGGTCACTTTTAATGGGGGAAATGATACGATGCCCCATTGAATATTGAACAGAATCTCAAGAAATTGAATAATTTGAGCAGGAATCATCTTGCTCTTCTGCACACTTATGATGCATCTGTGGTCCTCTAGCTCGTTGTGAACAAACTGGACATGAGGTTGTGGTAGGTGTTCTGAAGAAGCCTTGATCAGCCAACCGTCTATATAACACATGATCAATATCCCAGTTTCCTTAAGTTTTGCTGCTATCATCACCATCACTTTGGTGAAGATTTGAGGTGCTATCACCAAACTGAATGGCAAGGCCTTGAACAGGAAATGTATGCCTTTACACATTAGTGGAGGAATTTGCAATGAGCTTGGTGAATCGGGATATGGAGATATGAGTATCAGAACAATCGAAGCAAAGTAATCGCCTTCTTGTACTGCTGACATGGCAGCCCTTAAGGACTCCATTTTTAATTGTTGAATCCTTAAAAAAATGATTGACCCTTTTAGGTCAGGGACTGCCTGGACTTGACAAGAATTCTAGAGCATAACAGTGCTCTATGATCTGGAGGACCCAGAAATCTGCTCTAACATGGACCCAATGGTCGAGAAACTTGTCTGCCTCCAACAGGCATACACTTCCCAACTGAGGCCCCCAATTCTTCAAGAGCTCTGCTTCTTCAGCTCACCTGGGAGCTGGGCCAGGCCCTATAGAGTGAGTGGGACTATCGAGGTTGTCGAATTGACCCTTGGTGCTAGAGAGCCTGATAAGGATCTCATCCAAAGCTTCTACAAAAAAATAAGAACCGTTATGGAAGATGTGTCTGGCGCCTAAGGCTTCAACCACAGTGCCCTCCTTGGGGTTACTGTATATGCAGACGATCTCACTTTAAGCTGGATGAGGTCCATGGATGTATCACACAGAAAATCAATGGTGTATGAGGCTCGAAAAATCCCCCAACAAATCGGTGTCTGAAAGTCCATGTTTCAATTCGGTCTTCCAAATTGGAGATCCAGATTCTAACGGTTCTACTGCCATGGCAGTCGTGGCTTCTAAGTTGATGGGACTCCGACAATGAAGATGGTAATTTTCTCATGGACAGGTTAAGAGCAGTCAGTTTGGGAGAAAGCAAGCAAGCATAATCCACAACGCCGTTACAAAAAAAACAAAAATTGATGGGAAAGACAAGTTCTCACAGCTTAGGTAGGACAGTAACAACTGATCAGGGAACAGGGCAAATGCGACAGAACTATTGTGCTACCCCAGCTAGGAGAAGGAGCTACACATAATTTCAGCTATTATGGCTGACAGAGGACACTGAAGAAATTCTGTTTTCCCCCATGTCACCAGGGAAGGTTACCTTGACTGCACATCTGAAGCTCCAACGATCGCAAAGATCGGTTAGGTATATACCTGTATTACCCCCAGAACCTAGCCTTCTGGATGCTTCGAGGGCTGATTTGGGTGCACTAAAAGAGAATCTCTAACAGCAAGAATGTCCTAGCTAATTGGTATTGCGTACAGTGTTTCGGAAATTAGGTTTCATCAAGCCCATTCCCTACCTGACAAAAGGCACCTATGTAGAGTTATATTTTTAGATTTGTTAGATGCGTTTACAAATCTGTAGTCCCTTTTTGTAATACTTTATACAGACACCTAAAACGCACATACAGTACATTATGTCTACCAACCGGTAAGATCAGTTCCCTCTGGGAAGATGAGAAGTTGGAGGGGCTCCTTTATGTCACAGAAATAGTCCAGCATTGCTTCGAAGTGGCTCTTGTCCTCTTCCCATTTCCTGCGGATAAAGATGAAGGCAGCAATCTGCATGGCCCAACCTAGAAAAGAGGAGCGGGATTGTTAACAGCTTCATTGGGAACATGGAGGTACACCGGGTACTACTGTATATACAGTTCACCTCAGTACAAATTGTTGCCCATAGTGCTAGACGGTCCTTTTTGGCCCCATAGCCAGCCAAAAAAATAACCCGCTGTAAGGAATTGAACAATCTAATTGGCTTCATTAAACAAATCTAACCTTATTAGAAGCAAAGATTTGACAGATTATGTTAATTTGGAAAAAAATATTACAAATTGCAATTCTTAGGGGCTCCTGAATTAAGGAGTGTTAGTCATTCAAATTTGTACTATATCCCTAAAATAAGTGGGAAAGTGGGGGGGTTCTGGCTGGTAAAAACTCTTGGCAAACAGACAGTGACAGACAAATGGGAGCAGGCAGAGGGAATCAAACCCCTCCCAAGTCTCAGCTCACCAGGTTTACAAACCAACTTTAAAAAGCATTTTAAAATATCTAAGTGTCAGCGATGTGCAAAAAAAAAAAAAAGGCATCCACCTCCCAGAATTAAATGCTTATACATGTCGCTGACTTTTGTACAGGGGTGCGCAAACTGGGGGGCTCGGCGGTTACAGGGGCCCCGCGCGCTTCCTGAAGGCATTTAAATGAAATACCGGGGGGCGACGAAAGCCTCTGTAACTTCACTTACCTTGGCTCAGATGGCTTCTGGCGACGCATCGCCATGGCGACGTCAGAACGCAGGAGCCAAGGCAAGGAGGGGGGGGGGTGCCGGTGGGAAAAGATTGCACACCCCTGCTTTAGTACACTATTGCCCTAGCAGGGATTGCACGAGAGATCTCCAAACGCAAGAAGAGCTACAGTACAAGGATTACGCAAGAACAAGGCTGTATATAAGTAGGAAATATTAGACGTTTTCTGATCAATACTCTTATTTTGATTTAATGTGACCAAATCAATGCAATTTGCAAGTCAAATGATGGAGTAAATTTTTTTTTTTTAAAAATAAAAAATAAACATAATGCCATTTATAAATGTGTTTTGCAATGTTCCCGAAGGGGCAATGTATCCTAAACAAAGTACATTTTGGAAAGCGCCTGTGCTATTGTTCTTCCCAGAAAAAAAAAAAAGCTGTGTGTGCTGTGCACGCCCATAGTAAGTGAAACTTCTTTGACTTTTGTCACAGAAATTGACTTATAACGCGCGTGCTCGGCACATGTGTCAGTCAGTGTATGTGTCAGTGAGTGAGTATGAATGTGTGTCAGTCAGAGAGTATGTATGTGTGTCAGTCAGTGTGTGCATGTGTGTCAGTCAGTGTGTGCATGTGTGTCAGTCAGTGTGTGCATGTGTGTCAGTCAGTGTGTGCATGTATGTCAGTCAGTGTGTGCATGTGTGTGTGTGTATGTGTCAGTCAGTGTGTGTGTCACTGTGTGTGTGTGAGTGTGTGTGTGTGTCACTGTGTGTGTGTGTGAGTGTGTGTGTGTGTGTGTGTGTGTGTCAGTCAGTGTATGTCTCTCTCTGTGTTGTGTGAATGTCTCTGTGTCGGTCAGTGTGTGTATGTGTGTCAGTCAGTGTGTGTGCGTGTGCGTCAGTCAGTCGATTAGGAGCGATGTGACAGGGGACGTGTGAGCGGAGTGGCGTCCATTACGTGACGTCACTTCCGTTTCACATTTCGCCCCCCATCTATCCAGTTTTATCCCATCAGAGGTGCCACTAAAGAAGTTTCACTTCAAAAATCATCCAAAGCTGCATCTCAAAATGTGCTAATTTTAAAATAAATTTGGCAAACATGTTGAGACCCAACTGTTTGATGAACTCACAATACAAGTTAAGTTATTGGCTTCTGAAAATGGGCATTTTAACAAAACTCTATAATATTGTCTGCATAAAATGCACAACACTATTCAGGATATTCTTTTTAAGATTTTTTAAAAAAAAGTTCTTTAAATGAAACAAATGTTAACTAGTTTTATGCTGAAAATTAGAATTGTAGCAGTATAGAACATTATAATTTTGTACACATCCCACCTTATAACTAGACATCAGAATTAGACAAGTGTGAATCAGTAGGTAGCGAATGTGAATCAAACATATGTTGCTTATTCACAATTATGATTAATATGCTAGTGGTTATTAGTACTTCAGTATTAGGCGACACCTTTTTAATTTGGAGGTATTGCTGACCGGAGAAAGAGGAGAACTCTAGAAAGCTTGTCTTATAATATCAATTGTTAGTCCAAATAAAAAAAAAAGTTGTATCCCCTAATACTGAAGTACTCAGTCTGCATTAAGAGTTAAACAGAAATGTAATTTTTTTTTTCCTTAAATAGATAATCTAAAGCAGATAATGTAGGAAAGGAATAGCAGAGAGAATGGTAAATAGATAGACAGGGCAACAAATGGATGAAAAGGACAGTGAGAAATAGGACTATACATCCAGTGTGCAGTGAGTTGGCAGGGTTTCACCGGGAGACTGCGGGTTTTGGCCACGTATTTCCGGGCTACGGGTTTACCTAGTAAACCTCCAGGTGGTGGCAACACTGGGAGGCGGGCGACGGCAACATCTCCCGGCATCTTCCCTTGCAACTACTGGCAATATGGCGGCGCGCCGACAAATGATGCCATGCCAATGGGAATGCCACATGACGTAACAGCATCACGTGACGCCCATTGCCATGACGAGACGCTACATGACGTCACAACGTCAAGCAGTGTCATGTTGTCATGGAAACTTGATGCTGTGTGGCGTTAAGTAGCATCCCGTTGTCATGGCAACATAGCATCATTTGACGCCGCGCAGTCATATTGAAGGTAGTTGCAGGGGGAAGATGCCGGGAGGACGCCAGAGGTAATTGATATATATATATATATATATATATATATATATTTTTTTTTTTTATGTCTCTGGTTTGGCCTTCAGTCGAAGGTGGCAACCCTGGGTGCAGGGGGAGAGGGGGTTACTTGTAAAATTAACAGAGACAGAGGGAGAAAGATTACAAACAATTATGATCGTGTGTAAGAAACCCCATATGAGCATTGAGTCCTCTTGATTTAGTGCTAAAGATCATTAACATTTTGAGTTAAGATGTTTTCCGTTCACTGGACTAACACGGCTATTTCTATTTAATTTTATTGAAATTCTATTTTTAAAAAAAAAATCCTCTGCTAATTCCTCTATACTAAAAAGGAATGCAAGAGATTGTGCTATTTTTACCCAGGGAAATCGCATATCCTTAACTTCCTGACAAATTGGCAGAGATTGCATAAATACATGATCTGTATTTCCATTTTTTCTGGTGATACGTCCGGTGTTTTCTTTACTGTAACTAAAACAGACTTTATGTAAAATATCTCAGTTCATTATCAAGCAGACGGACAGGAATTTAAACATCTGTATGCAGACAGTTAATTAAACAAGGAGGTGGTCATTTTCTTCATATGCGATGCGGTTTATAATACTGTTAAATATATATCTTTGTATATCATTTAATGAGTAGTAAAGATGTTCTTCGTGCCTCTGTACAAATAGTCTGCCACAGAGAAAGGAAGACAACCACATTTTATGAGAACATTAGCGCGTTTAAAATGAAAACAATTTCCATAATCGTCTGCAATTATTTTGTTATGAATGTAAGAATTCCAAAATATGTGGCCAGCATTCACACTGGCACGCGCACCGTGTGAGCGGGGACTTACATATATAGATATATGTAAGTAAAAGCGGCAAGCGCCGCCCACTCAGCGTGCTCAGCACAAGCGGGGACGCAGCCTTAAGCTGCAGTCCAAGCAATATCCTACATGTGTTTTTTTTATAAATCTGTTCTGTACTATGAGAAAATACTTGTAGCATTTTTGTAAAACAATTCTGAATTACATTTTTAATGTACTATAATGTAACAAGCATTTTTTGTTTCTATAGCAACCATTTACAATGTCACATCCCCTTCCTCTTTTGAAACAGACTCTGGTACATCCCTTTTTGAGCCCTGCCCTCTCTCTAGCAGTACACCAATTGTATATAGAGACTGCCTGGTCACATAATCTTCCCCACAGACCTTTGCATCTTTGGTCCTCTTCAGATACACCGACAGCTATTTAGTGAACCCCCGCGAGCCGAATCTTCGCTGATCGATCACAGGAGAACGGATCAATCGGCAACTTCGCCAATTACTCATCATTGTGTGGATTGTATTGATGCTCATATTAAAGAGAGAAAAAAAACTTTTAAAAAACACAGCTTGTACTGCTGCTTTAAAACATACTACAAAATTCTTCTCTGATATCTTGAGTTTTCCATTAGCTGCTGTTCAGTTTCTAGCTTCTTTTTGGATGAGCGAGCGAAGTGAAGACTTCCACTAGACTTGGAAACCTCTTTGGTTGTGTGTTTGTGGTTTTGTTCCTGTGTTCTTTCTCCACAGGCCGACAGCCTTAAACAATTCTGATGAAAGTTTGAGGGTACCTTTCTCCCATCCTAACATAGATCTGCCAGAAGTTTCAACCAAATCGGTGCAGCCCCCCATCTTGTAATTATTTGTTTATTTTTTTGAAGTGATAAATAAATAATTTTTATTGATAAATAAATAATAATTATCGACCATATTCTTCATACAAAACATTAAATGTATTATTTTGCAACTTGTACTAAATTCAGACAATTTGCTCGAACCATTTCAGAGAAATTAAATATTAAAAATATATATGTGTGTGTGTTTATATATATGTGTGTGTGTGTGTGTGTGTAATTTAAAAAAAAAAATTGGTAAAAATAAAATATGTATTAGACACACACAGACACACACAGACACACACAGACACACACAGACACACACAGACACACACAGACACACACAGACACACACAGACACACACAGCCAACTAAAATACTGCGCGCATCCGGCACTATAGAACGTGCCTTACTCCGTTTCAGAGCTGCATACGCACCTGGCAGAGAGGCTGATTCAAATTGCAGTAATAACATCTAAGGAGGATTATTAAAAGAATATAAGAAAAGACAAGGACTATAGCTATTAGGAGTCTGTTTTACATCTGCTTTTTATTTACGATTGAACAATTCTTGAATTTTGAGTTTCTTCCGATTCGCTTTGACATCTAGGTGGCAGTGATAATTATTCACTGCGCAATAGGTTTCGATCGGTTTTCCATGGTACCCACGATGTCTGTATAACTTTTCAGTTTTGGAGGATAATGCTGCACACCCCAAAATAAATTCAAAAAGGTTGATACAAATACCGGTGCTCCTGGTTCAGGAATCTCTTCGTTGTACCCCCAGTTTCATGTATGAAAGGAAGAACCTAGGCACTACGGATTTCTGCTATAAAAGTGATTTAATGAAAGCCAGTGGTTAACGTTTCGGCCTCAAGGGTCTTTCTCAAATGCAAGTGGCATATTGAAACGTCAACCACTGGCTTTCATTAAATAACTTTTATAGCAGAAATCCGTCGTGCTTAGGCTCTTCCTTTCATTCAGTACAGGCATACCCCGGTTTAAGGACACTCACTTTAAGTACACTCGCGAGTAAGTACATATTGCCCAATAGTCAAACGCCAGCTCACGCATGCGCCTGTCAGCACATCCTGAACAGCAAAGTTGAACTCCCTACCTGCACCAAAGCTGTGCGCAAGCGGGAGACTATAGAGCCTGTTACAAATGTGTTATTTACATCAGTTATGCACGTATATGATGATTGCAGCACAGTACATGCATCGATAAGCAGGGAAAAGGGAGTGTTTCACTTTAAGTACATTTTCGCTTAACATACATGCTGCGGTCCCATAGCGTACGTTAATGCGGGGTATGCCTGTATAATATTTCATACGTCACGGCATTCTAGAGAATAATACGTTTTGTGTTTTTTTGTTTTTTTCAACTTTCCTACAGTTTGTGGTGAATGAGATTGTTACATGGACATGTCTTGCACTTTGGGATATTTTATTAACTACATTTGCTTTAAAGTCACAATTATGTGAGAGTTGAAGTGATATTCAGTATTTACATTAGTGTGACTTGGAGACAGCGCTTGATCACCGGGACAGACATTAGCCGCCTTTCTGGGCAACTTCGTTGTCGTTGCCTAGACTGTCAGTGGTAACTCGGCTTATTTATAGGTTCGTATAATAGCGCGAGAATTAAATTGTCCAGACATTTCCGTTTTTAACTGAAGTTTGTGAATACCAAGACAATATGATGACAAAATATACAAATTGATGCTATTTCAAAGTTTGTTTTGCCCGTGTTTCATTCCGTGTTATGAATATATTCGGTTTAATCGCTCATCCAACCGCGCGGTATACAAACATAGCGTTTTTCTAGTATATGTAATAATTAGCATAGACTCAGTCTGGACTGTTTGATGTGGTTTGCAGAGGTGCTTGTAACACAACAACTCAATGCTGCAAACACCCACATTGACCTTTTAATCAGCTTCTTGTGGATTGAACAACCACAGAATCAGGCAGTATTCATATGAAGGTTAAGGTAGATAAACACAGTTGACCTTTTGCATGTATTGTCATAAATGTAACAAGAATGCTCATTTCATAGTTAATTTAGTATTTCATGTGGCCAGAGTTCAAATTAAAAGGTTGGCTGTACATGTAAAAAGCAGTTGAGGAGAAAAGTGGATTTGCAGTAGCTATAAAGCCTACATAGTTTTTTTTTTTTTTTTTTTTACTTCAGTAGGACTACCTACAGAACAATAATCTGTGCAAACTTTAATGCTGGGTTCTCTCTCTCTCAAATGTTTGGATGTCTGTTTGCACCATCTGTGATTGGCCGGCGGACGGCCACAGCTCATTGGCCTTTGGGGTGGGCTGACGTCACGGCCACGCCTATGTAGGGTGTGACAGTCACACCACCCTTAGCATATCCCCTCCCCAGTCCTGTAGGGTGAGAATAGGGGAGGGGGGAGGGGCTCTGTGTTCAGGGAAGAGAAGAGGGCTGCAGAGTGAGAGGTGGCATACACACACACCCACACGAATACATGCACACACCCCACACACATCCACACTAATACATACACACATACCAGAACAATACATACACACACCCCACAGACATCCACACTAATACATACACACACATCCACACCTATACAGTACACACTAATACATACAGTACACACACACCTCCACACCAATACATACACAAACCACACACCATACAAATACATACACACATAACACACACAAATCCATACAGGCATACCCAATACAACCCTATGTATATAGATCTATCTATCTATATAAATATATATATATATCTATATATATATAGATATATATATATCTATATATATGCTAAAAAAATCTTTGTCAGTTTCTGCCCCCTGTGATTGGCCGGCGGACGGCCACAGCTTATTGGCCTGCGGGTTGGGCTGACGTCACGGCCACGCCTACACAGGGCGTGACACTCACACCACCCTTAGCACACCGGAGCCACCCGCAGCACACACAACTTTTTTGTTACATTAAAGAAGATACTGGATGACACCAAAAGGAAACCGTAAGTCTTTCATTTTCTTTGATTTACCTTTCGAGTGCTGATCCTGTATGTTTTTTTACTAGGAGATAATACATTGAGACATTTCATGAACCATTACATATAACATGATTATGGGCGTATGTAACAGTTACAGACCAGATTAAAGTGCAAGAAAACTGAAGTCTTGAAATTACTTCTAACTGGAGGCAGTTTTGAGAGTCTCTGGTAGGTTGTTCCAGTCATCAGGTACACGGTAACAGCAAGATGGGAAGTGACAGGATTCCTTATTGAACTTTGGGATTGTGAACAGTCTTTTGAAGTCAGATTTCAGGTGAAAAGTGCTGCGTGTGGTAGGGGTGAGGAGCTTGTTCAGATAGGCGGGTAGCTTGCCCAGAAAGTATTTGAAGGTAAGACAGGAAAAATGTACTTTGTGTCTGGACTCAAAGATAGCCAATCTAATCTAGGTTTTGGAGCATTTCGCAGTAATGTGGTTGCTTTGTAGGACAAAGTGGCATATTGAGTTAAGAGTGTGTTTCGTTTGCCAAGATACATTTAGGGTGTTGTATTATATACTATGCCCTCATAGTCTATAATTGGCATTAGCATCTGCTGTGCGATGCACTTTCTGACCAGCTTGCATAGGGAAGATTTGCTCCTATAAAGTACACCTAGTTTGGCATAGGTTTTGGATGTCAGGGTATCAATGTACAACATAAATGTTAACTGGAAGTCAAACAAATATGCAGAGATATGGGCTAAGATGGTGTTGGAATAGCTTCTGATCAGTAGTTCTGTCATTGGAATCTTTATAAATTTAGCCTTAGTCCCAAATACCATCGTTACAGTTTTGCCAGTGTTTAAAAATCATTTGTTTCAGTTTAGGCTCAAAAATGCAATCATTAACTGTACAGAGTCTCAGATCGTGGTGGATTAGCTCTCCCCAACCTGATAAAAATACTACCAGGCATCTCAACTGGGCCAACACCTATGGAACTGTCCCAAAGACTCCAGAGGCTGGGTTAACATTGAGCATCACGAGTCTGGCTCGGCCGACATCAACTCACTATTATGGCTGAAGAAGTCAACAAGGCCATCTCCCTGAGGAAGTAACGCAGTCACGTAACGCGTAGGGTCAGAGGTTACAGCTGATCGTGAGAGATGCGCGCGCAGCCTTTTAGCCACTATGAAAACAGCCCAGCAGCTGTCAGTGAAATTCTCTCCAGATTCTGCTCCTGCACTTGAGCTCGGTACACGGAGCACACAGATGGCATCGGATCACCTACACAGACATTCCCCTGCAGCGGTGGAGCCATTGGGAGTCATCTGCCACTGGTTGGATGTGCCTATTTAACTCCTGTCTTGTTGTGAGCAGGATTATGGTTTTTGTAAACCGGACTAGCAGCACGACCAACTCATGTATTTTTAGACAGACATTCTCTTTTATATTTTAATAAATTAGCTTAACTGTTTGTTTCAGCAGTGTTTTGATTGTTCATTGTTTGTTAGTCTTGTCCCGTCTTAGTTGTTTGTTGTTATGTTGTTATGTTGTTTATGCAGCAGTACACACTATGATTGTCCCTTGTGTTTAATCCCACATGTCCTGAGGAAACTTCTTAGTGGATTATTCAAGTGGATCCGGATGTTCCAGATTGGACTTCTGTAATAAGGTTTTCATATTACCTTATATTTGCATTTATTGGACTTTTTGGAGGCGCCAGTTTGTATTTGTTATAGACAAGGCCAACAACACACGGTTGGTTCCACCCAGTAATCAAACAAACACACTCTCTGGGACCGACTTAGAATTCCATACTCTCCACATGAAGATAAAGTATGGTCCCATTATTTTAAAAAAAACAGATATTGCTCCTGGCCTCTCTGAGCGGGCCTTCAGTGCTTGGATTAAGGCCGGCATCTCTAGGGTTCGGGATTTGGTTTCGGGATTCGGTATAAAGCAATTCCCAGATTTACAGGGACAAAAAAAGAAAAAAAAATTGTGCCACTCAAATCTTTAGATACCTACAACTCAAACATTGCCCAATGCCCAGTACACCCCAACCATTCACTACTATATGTACTTACAAATCTCCTGAAATTTATCAACTGCTGGGCCAGGTCTAAGCACTAAAATGCCGATATATGCGCAAATGGGAGGGAGAACTGGGTGAGACCTTAGATGAGGACAAATAGGTTGAAATATGCCTGGCGGCAGCCAAGATTTAACTCTGCACGGCCGCTAAAGAAAATGCAAACAAAATACTGTTCAGGTGAAACCTGACCGGACCAGACAACATGCCATGGATAATAGACATTCAGCCAACTGCTTGAGAGGTTCTGGCCAGTATGGCTCAATGGCACATATCTGGTGGTTCTGTCCGGTATTGGTCCCTTTCTGGAAAAGGGTGTTTATCCCTCATCAATTCACTGATTTAACACTTCACTGAGGCCCGAGGCCTGGTTAGCCCTGTTGAGCAGATCTCTCTCCGAACTCCCTAGGATGTGAGGTTAAAGAAAACCATTAACCACATCCTCACAGCCACCAGGTGCTGTATCGCTGCCTGATGGAGAAAAACCAAGGCCACAGACATAACCAGAGTAGAAAAAAACAAAAAAACATGAATTTTGCAAACCATGACAATGGATCGAATAACGGCCTTCCCGAGGTAGAGATGTAGCTAGTTCACTAGGGTTTAAAGCCCCTGGCTGCAGGCACAGGGACTCCCATTAAGCAACATTCCTCACAGCACTTTGATTTGGGGGGGGGAAACACCTTTTTTCTTTTACTATATGCAGCATTTGAGTACCTTTAATGAAAACTAATTACCTACTGTATGCTGCTGATCGATCCGTTCTCCAATGATCGTGATCCTGCTTCCCCGGCTTCACCTAATGACTGCTTTTCAGTTTCAAATCAATCCTCCAGTCAGTTTAACTCATCAGCTACAACGTAACCTTACCAAGGTAACATTGTCTATTGTTACGACTTGCTGCTCGCTACCGTCTCCTGCTGGGAGCACTGCAACAATTTCCTGTTTGTGATTAGTCGCCAAAGATCTTGCACTCCTGGAGGTGTGCTAAAAAAACATGCTTATAGTAACCAAAGGATGCTCAGTATAAGAAATAAAAAAAATGCAGTATTATCTAAAACTATAGAACGGATTAAAAAAAAAAATATTATATATATATCATATATCTATATATATTATATATATAATAATATATATTATATATATAATAATAAATCAAAAAATAAATAGATGATACCGTTCTGTGGCTAACGAAATCTTTTATTTGTGCGAGCTTTCGAGATACACTGATCTCTTCTTTCGGCGATGTACAGCCGGAGAAGAGTCAGTGTATCTCGATAGCTCGCACAAATAAAGCATTTTGTTAGCCACAGAACAGTATCATCTATTTATTTTTTGATTATTGAAGCTCGGCTAACACGGTACTGATACCTCTACATATGTATATGTATAGTATGTATATGATATGTATTGTCTATTTGTCTCTATCTTCATATCTATATATTCTAATCTATCTATATATAGTATCTATCTATTATACACATTAACCTCTATATATATAATACATTAATCTAGTGGTTGACACATCACAAAAAAAACTTACTCAGCACGCCCCTAGTACCAAAACGTGTGCTGTCTTGGCCTATTTACTCGCCCGGGGGTTAAATCCACTCGCGCCGGGGCGAGCAAAGTATAGGTTGTCGAACACTATATTTATATATATATATATACAACCCATTATCATAGAGTAGTATTATATATATATATACACACATATACATATATATATATATATACATATATATATATATATAATATTGAATAATTTCCTGCATTAAAATAAAAAGGTGTGCTGAGCAGGCGCATTGTAAGTGAAACGTTTGTGTTTTGTCACAGAAATTGTATTTGCGATGGTGATTTTTTTAATTTATTTTTGTGTTGAAATGTCCATACTATCACTCTGAATACATGATATAATTAACTTATATCTAAAGTAAGATACATATATTTTGGATTGCAAAGTATCTAAATGCCGTTACTCTCAAAAGTCTTTCATTCAATGTAAATCCTAAAAATCAAAACACAAATTTCAGTAACAAAAAAGCAAAGAAGTTTGACTTCGGGTGTTCAGCACACACACCCTGTGCTTTTATTTTTTATAAATCGTTAAAGTTACTATATTATATTAATCTACATACAATTCATGTGTTATATGTGTACACACCTTTCATGTTTTCCACTTCTGCCTTTTTTTTAATTATAAATGGTATATTTCTAAAATGTTTTGCTATTTGCACTTCTATATTTATACTCACTTAGAATTCCTCTGGTAACAGTGGTGTGTGTCCCTATCTTTGTGTGTGTCCCTATGTGTGTGTGTGTGTGTGTGTGTGTGTGTGTGTGTTTCCCCTTCTGCGCATTCGCGGAGTACGGGCGGTCGCTTCTGCACATGTGGAGTATGGCAGTCGCTTCAGCGCATGCGCCGAGTATGGTCGCCGCTTCTGCGCATGCAGAACCATCTCCAGCCAAAGTCACTTCCGTCACAGATTTTCGTTACCAGCCAAGAGATTTTTCCCATCAAAACCCTGTAGGTGCCAGCAAAGACGTTTCACTTCAAAATGTAAATTTCTCAGAATCAGGGTGTTCCCTGGAGTTAAGAAGTGTGTGGTTCAGCTCCGCAGTTGCCCACCCGATCCAATTATTAATAAATAAAACCAGCGTTAAAAAAATGAGTAGGCCGATTGCTACTTTAAGTGACACCAGAAATCAGACATGGCTGCTGACTACGGGCACGAATGTAAGTATACTGTATTGCAAATAGTTCCTATACAGTACAAATGTAATCAAGGCTATATTATAAAATAATGTAGCCGACATTTAGATTTTCATTCATTCAAGGACCATTCTGTAATAAGCAACAATATTATGGTTGATTTCATCTTTGTTACATGGTCTCCGTCTAATTCTTAGCTTGCGTTATTATGCTGCCGCAATTGAGAAATTCTAATCTGTAAAAATAATATATTTGCTGCCTAATGGTTTAGCATATGTAATAGGAATGAAACAAATACAGAAGCATAGAGAATGAGCCGAGTATTCAGGGAGAGGTACGTACTGTATCATTAAACTGTATTGATTAAAATATTGCTGCATACTATTTCAAATGTTTACCAACCTTCTGGCTCAGATGCAACTCTGTATATACACATCGTAAAAGAGACTTATAGGCCTTTTTTTACCAGTAATTCTACTTACGGATGCATGCTGTAAGCACTTCTACATTTAGAAAGTTTTCCACTTGTAAAATAATGTATAATCTTAATGTATACACGGTGATGAAACAGATAGATACAACTCTTTAATGGGCAAGTGTATCTTTTGATGGTTTTAACAACCTTTTAGCAAGGCATGCACCAACCCCTAAATTCCTTTCCCATGGTATATATTTTTATGGGGTTTTTGTGCACGAAATGTTGACAAGATGAGGAATAGTGTAATATGGGATTGGGTTTCAATGCTGCATAAAATGGGCTTCTATGAGCTGCCACATTGTAGTTAATGGTACATATCAGCACTACATAGATTAAGCATTTGTAAAAAGAGAAGAATATTTCGGCTCTTGTGTGTCCATGTCGGGGTGATAGTGACCATGAGTCGTGGTTGCAACAATAGGACTTCCTATTTCATTGCTGATGCCAGATTCTCAACATTACTCCATGGATCCCTTTAATTCAAGACATTCTCACACCATGAATGTAAGAATGTACCCCTATGTTAGCAAATATTTTGTTGAGTTAATCATATGCGATTGGTTTTCAAAAATGTATCTTCTACTTTTACACATGCGGAGGACTTGTGCAGTCCTTTTTCCAGATGGTATGCTGGAATTATTTAGATAATACGTAGGGTAGATGCTTCCACCATTTGGATTTGGGAGCACACTTAAATAGTATAGACCAGACTACTCGAGAGGGTGCTCCTATCAGCGCAGCTCTAAAAAGGTACTGTACAAAAATAACAAAGGGATAGGCACACCATAAATCTGCAAATAAGTCTTATTGGCCCAATGTTGCTCTTGATAAAGGCTCCAGAGGTTGCATGTGTGTGTGTGTGTGCGCCTGTCTATTATTATTTATTTTCTCCTAGTCCCACTACCATTTAATAAACGTTTGACATTAGACCTTCAGGTCTAAGGGAAGAAGAGAAGTGTTTTTCCATCCAAGCAAGGTTACATGAAAACAGCTTTTCTTTATGAAATATTTAGAACAAAAATCACACTCTTCATTTGTATGACGTTAACTGAGGATTTGTATGGCTCTAAAATCTGTCAGATAATCCAAAAGCTTCGATACCTTTTTCTGTTGCGTAAAACCGCACAAAACAAAATGGTGGAGGTGGCACTCTTGCGTATCATTGGTGCGGATGCAGGGTGGCGGGGAATACTTTAAACGGCACAGGGTTACATCGAATAAAGGTCCTGCTGCACTGGAATAAAACGCAGAAAAAAGTCCCTGACATTTTGGTTTGCTTTTATTTTAGCAGAACAATGCGCAGCATTGAGGATTAAGCCTGCTTCACGAAAAAAAACAACCTTGCCACCTGGGAAAGGGTTAATTCACAAAACGTTGTGCACTTTTCTGCTCAAATAAAAGCAAACCAAACTGTCAAAGTGACAGAGTTTTATTTGAGTGTGACAGGACCTCCATCCGTTGTGTTAAACTGGTAAACACTAGTTACAGTATACCTTTCCGAGACTATTCCCCAAATAGGTTTATATACATGCCTAATTGTAATGGTTTATTATGTCTAAATGGAGTTATTGGGGGAAGGGTAATTTAACCATTTGTTTTTCTGGGTACCCAATTGTGATGGTAAGCCTCAGTAGTTGGAAGACGTGTTTTAGGAACTAATCCGAGTTTGAGGAGACAATACCACGTGGTGTCAAAGTAGGAAGTAATGGCTTTCCGCTCTTACCCGTGTGTGCTGTAGCTACAGATCTAGCCGTTATTGAACCCGCTGGCGCGTTATAGTGAGATATTCTACGTGATCACCGACATTGAATCCTATGGAAAATCTGGGATATTCTGCATTATAAACACTATGGTTATGAGCAGGTGCCATAACTACATCTGAGTACCATAGTGGAATACTCTACTTTACAGATGTGCAGCCCTTTTAATTCTCTGGCTCTCTCTCTAACTAGCACACTACTCACTTTTAAAATTAAACATCCAATCCGCTCATCTCAAGATGTTTCTCTTCACCCCCCCCCCCAAAAAAAAACCCAACACTTTTTTAGAGTAACTTCCTAACTCATTAGGAGCAGAATTTAAACATTCACGACTAAGCCCCAATTATTCCTGCTTTGAGTATAGATATAATTAATGGCCATCATGACTGCTCCCAGTCATTTAACAAAAACTATTTACATTGGCCCCTCTAAAGAGGAGGGTTGAGCGAGTTAATATTTCAACAAATTTGGTATGACTAATTATTCAATATGCCACCCCAGCTTAATGGCTGGAAAATAAAAACAGCTACCTGTTAACATGCAGTTGATGCAGAGAAGCTCTATAAAATTAGGATTACTCCATACAAAAGGATGAACAATGCTTTACAATTTACACAATAATAGCCATCATTAAACACGTATGGCACACACAACACCTGGTTAAGATTTAGCAAGTGCATTTTTGCCAGGTGTTTTGTGGTCTCGGCTGCAAAACTGGAAAGCAGACAAATCCTCAAATAACGCGCTCCAAAACCGGCACATAACAGGACATGAATAAATCCATCTGCTCTGAAATTATTTCAACTGATTAGATGTTCCATTCATTCAAAGCTGGAATAGCCTAGAAATGTCAGATCTCAACTTTGAGGCAGTTTTCTATTGGCCGCCAGAGGCATGGCTGACCCCAGAGGTCACATTGTATCCTCCTGCCTGTATATTGGGATAACAATTCTCATATCCCTGTTTTGTAAGTAGCGACGGGGTAAGAATGACCATGGAACTACCACTCCTGCCCTGCTGTACAGACTGGAGACTTGCCTACTGTGTCACTGTCAACTAATCCTTCTCTTGGTGCAACTCTACAACTCCACTCAGTGTACTGGCAATTGTTACTGCAAAGGAAGTTCTTAAATATCCTTCTTTATCATCCAACCTTGATCTCTGAGACTATTGTGAGGATCAGATGCAGGCTCTGCCCGTCGATCTCCTGTCGCCTGATTGGGTCCAACCTGATTCCTGTCTGCTGTTCAGCCTTGCGCCTGATTGGATGCCCCTGCTATTTAGGCTCAGCCCTTCTACCAGGAAGTTGGCCAAGCATAATCACTTATGGCGTTGTGTTGGTCGTAAGCACGCTGCACTCGCCTGACCTTGCCAACTTCTCCTACCCTCGACCCGGCTAGTGACCTCTACGATCAGCACCTCTCTCCTCTTCGACCCCTACGATTCGCACCTCTTTTAACCCGACCACGAAACCTGCACTCCAGACGCGGTATCGCGGCTCCACGTCAGTGTATTCCATCCCAGCCTCGCGGTGCCATCCCGTTTGTGGCAAGCACCCGTTACAACTATGTGCGTGCACTCCGGTTTCCTTTGTTGAAGAAGCTTAATATAAAGTCAGTACAGGCATACCCCGGTTTAAGGACACTTAGTTTAAGTACACTCGCTAGTAAGGACATATCGCCCAATAGGCAAACGGCAGCTCGTGCATGCACCCGTCAGCACGTCCTGAACAGCAATACCGGCTCCCTACCTGTACCGAAGCTGTGTGCAAGCGGGGAGACTATAGAGCCTGTTACAAATGTACTATTTACATCAGTTCTGCACGTATATGATGATTGCAGTACAGTACATGCATCGATAAGTGAAAAAAAGGTAGAGCGTCACTTTAAGTACATTTTCGCTTTACATACATGCTCCGGTCCCATTGCGTACATTAATGCGGGGTATGCCTGTAATTGAGCTAGCATAGGACAAAGCCTCTGACTGTGCGTCAAACACGCTGCGAGTGCTATACATGGTATATACATTCTGGAAACTATGGATAAACTGAATCGAAGGGTAACAAGTGAGTAAGAGTGTGTTGTTGATGCAAGTACTTTACCATATTAGATTATTATACTTTAGACCTACTGTCATAAGAAAAAATGATCTACCTCTATTGTGTACAAAAGGAGTTTGAGCGTGCTGGGAATGTGGTGCTACCTCTATTGTGGCTATACATGAATGCAGAACTGCTGAAATACATTGAAAAACCATGTACTGCTTTGAGGAGTAGAACCAGCCTGCACCCTCCTGCATGTTACATTAGAAACATATCTGAATACATTTAATGCTTCTCGTCATGTTCTGGAATAGTTTTGTTTGCAATTTCCCCATTCCTATCCTTTTACATTTAGACTCCAGGTGGGTTATTTATCAAAGTCTCCCGGCTACAAAACCAGGGCAATACTGGCAGATTTATCAAACAAGAAAATCCCATTGGTCTCAATGGGAATGCTTTATCCTTAATAAATCAGGTGCCGTTCTTGCGTCAGTTTTGCCGCTGGGAGACTTTGACACTGAAATAAATGACACTCTTCCCTCAGATAAGAACAGTTCCATAAATTCTGGCTGCAACTTTTAGAATTATATTTTAACAAAAAGAACCTGAAACTTCCTCAATATCCCTTCCATTCACAGGATCATTGAGATACTTCATCTAATGGACCAAAAGCCTTAGGATCTTTGTTGCGACTATCACTTTTGTGAAGAGATTACCATTGTCAAGCAACGTCTTCGGAAAATGTGAGCATTCCATAACCAGAGTTAGAGAGGTCTTTGTTGCTGAACCAGCTCATTCTTCGATTCTTCATGGACTGATGTACATCGATTCTTCCTATGTACAGTATTCTCAGAACAGGCTTGTGCAGTAAGGTTCCATTCTCCTGGGAATGTTCATATTCTTAAACAATTTACCCATTAACTTGATTTTGTGCCTCTCTAAATCCAGCCACTTTCTCCAGCTTTGGGAGGAGTTACAATGTATTTCAGGTTCTTGCTCCATTTCTTCCCTTTTTATTTACCAAAAAGTGCTGTAGCCCTCTTATCTGTATCATATATGAGGAGCTTAGAAAACCGGCTTCTTGCATGATACAAGAGAAAAAGATGGAGCAATTGCAACAAAACACTTTTCCATGGGTTTATACATCACCTCTATGTTCCTCCAACTCTTACTCCCATGCAATTACTCTAACTATTCAACACATCCTCAAAAAATCTCGAAGCAATGTCTTTTACACATTTTTTTTTTCTAAAGTAAATGCTACTTTTAGACATTGGCTAAATCTTCCTAACCATGTGATATTGTAATTTCAGTAATTGTCATCGCCATCCAAAGTTCAGCAATAAATCATTATGGACAACATTTCCCCACTCGACGGCAATTGTTTATTTATAAATTGTTTTACCAGGAAATAATTGTCGTAGTTATACTGTAGATAAGCTAATTTTGTTGGCTGCATAAAAGCCTGTATTGGCAAAGAGACAGAATTTTAAAAATAGAGCTGTACCAGCAATAAAGTCTGATTAGGCTGCAAGCTTACTATCAAGATATCAGAAGCATAGTGAAAACGACACATAAAATGCATATTGCCAGGCAAATGTTTGTTTAAGAAGAATGCAACGAATGTAATATACAACCAAGATTCTACCTTATATAGCCACTTCTTGAGTTTCGCCCAAGCTCTGTGAGATGTACATTCAATGACCATTTGACCATTAAAGGAAAAAAGTAACCATCTGGGAATTTCCCTGAGAAGACTGACTCCAGTATAGAGAAAGAATAGATAGAGAATAAAAAAGGTGCAACCAACAAGAAAAAAAACTAGGAAAATGGAAAACTGCAAACTGAATGAGAGAGGCTAAGAGCCGTCAGTCATTACTAAAAAGCAGAAGTTACAAGAGGCAAGAAAAGTAGAAAAAGTACAGTAAATGACAAAAGTGAGAGGCAGCTGTTTCTATTGCTACCTGTGTAGAAGTGGTAGTAATGGGATTTCAAAGGAGGAAAAGGCGTTATGAAGAAAAGGGCTAGAGCACAATGAATACAAGTACATTTATTGGGTTCATGGCAACATAAAAACAAGAATAGCGACGGGCGCTTTATCAGAGAGCGCTTTGTTTAAGCACCTGAAGCGTGAAGTACATCCGATTCTTTTTCACCTATACTCTATTCTTTTTGTAACCCCTCCCTGCTCGGTCCAAAAGGAGTGTTACGTTAGATGTTATTTGTATACCGGTGGTGCTCGTGTCTATGTACCTTCTTAGGGTGCTGGCACCCGTGCCGGCTGGTACTGTAAGTGGTAGTAATAAAAGAAGGCAATTAAGGGCGTCAGGAACTTTATTAGACAAACAAGTTTTCTTTATTTCTTAAAGTCACACATTCTTCGACCCTGGATGCTCAGGCAACACCCCAGAGAGGCGCATGGCTTGTCACCTCAATCAAACTTTTAGTAGATAAACGGCAATCCCTTGCTGGTGATCTGAGGCTTTCAAGCAGCCTACATGCAGGGATAGACCTTCTATCAAGGATCCCATCTTCCTATCACCCTGGGCAGATCCCGGCAAGTCCTTACTCTGGCTCGCCAGTGGGCTTTATCTATGCAAATCCTGTGTGACACTCTGGGGCCCTTCACAAGGAATCCCCTGGCGTTGGGTGTCACGCACATCCTCATTTTAAGTGGCACTTGCGAAATAAGGGACACCTTCCCCACTAAAAAATAATAAAGGTGACCATGCTCACTAACATATTAAAGACAGACGGAATGTACAGTGAGGCTCCTCTCCTCTTCCTCCAGAAACCTAAAGGCCTAGAACTTTCTGCAGCTGTTTATACCCTTCTGCGATGTCACCATCTCCCTAGATACAGGGGGAGGGGCTTGGATGTTGCTAAGTCACCCTGGCCCAGGTGGCAAACTAAACATCTTCTAGAAGGTGAGCGTGACAAAAATATGGTGTTACTCTGCCACAACCCAGACCGTTAACCCTATAGGGCCCTTAAGTGAATATAGTAATCACGGAGCAGGGTTACATTTTATGTTGCCATGAGCCCGATTAATTTACTTGTATTCATCGTGCCCTAGCCCTTTTCTTCACACAGCAGTGCACAGCCTTTTTCTCATTGGGACTCCCACTACCTTGAACCACTGATGGCAGGAAGCACGGAAGCGGATATTGACTCGGCACGGTCGCAAGTACTGGATTTCTTGTACCCGCCCTATACATTCTAGGGGACCACTAATAAACAAATCCCCTAGTGGACATTATGACGTGGCATATACTGTGGCCTCCTATGAAGTCCCTCTTGGCTACAATATAAATCTATGTGGCTAGAACATAAGGTCAGTGACAAGTTTGTATATTGCATGGATTACAAAAACATATGAGACAGGGTCAGTGGCCTGTAACTCGTGGTAAGCAGTAGGTAAGTGTATGTACCACAGACCATTTACAGCAACTGTAGCAAATCATCATGTATCTGCAATTGCTATAACTAAGGTATTCAGTTGCTACATTAGGTGCTTCAGAAAGCAAATCATAATACATGGAATAAACGGTTTCAATATGACAAAACGGTTTCAGGACAATATGTAACACTAGAAGTAGCTGTATACACACAACAGTGTAGAGTGCAAAGGAGTTGCAGCCACACCGAGGATACCCGTGTCTTACTGATGTCGTGTTTGGTTATGTCTCAATGGACACGGGATGATTGAGGTTCAGCTTGCATCACGGACTCTGCTGCGGAGTAGTATGCAGCGCTAGTAGTGCATGAATCACACCAAAACCAGAATAGCATGGATACCCTTAATGGAAGAACATAGATCAATATCATGAAGCTGTGTCACATAGCGTAGGTGCTCGAAAGGGGTGCGCGGAGTTACATGGACACCCTGATGAGGTCTGCTAACCCCTATAACATCATAGGCTATCGCCCGATGTTGCCTAATTTAGTGTTTATCAGGATTATTAGATTTTACCAACAGACTAAATCCCCCCACTCCCAATTTTCTACACGAAAACAATGGGACATTTGTAACAGAATCTAAAAGCGATTTGCCAATAGAAAGGATAGTCCCGTGTTTCTTAATAGCATTATGTAAAAGATTGCAATAGTCATCAGAACATCAGAAAAATTTAGTTTTTTTTTTTTTAGAATAAAGAGGCTCATTCAAAATTCTTCACTCTCCCTTCACAGTAGTACTACACGTGACATAATTTAACACAATGGAAACAAGCGCGTCAGACATAAAAGTAATATTAGGAAAAGGAGTCCCTGCCCCGAAGAGCTTACAATCCAAGGGGTAAGTAGGGAGTACTTAGAGACAGTAATTGGGTGTTCTGGTAAGTGTGTCTGCAAGGGGTCAAGGTCACTGCATATTAGAAGTATAGTAACCGCCAACGGAGCTAACCATATGCTTAATTAAATATGTTGGTTTTTTTTAAGATGTGTCATAGAGAGGGTGCATTCCAGAGGTGTGGGGCAGTAAGTGAGAGATTTTAGGCAGGAGAGGGCTTTAAATACAAAAGGGGTAAAAAGAAGACATCATTGATCCGAGTGTACTTGTGATACTGGGTGTATGATAGCTCTGCCCAAAAGTAATGGGGCAGTATGGCCAGGCTTGGGAGGAAGTATGAGAAGCTCAGTCTTGACATGTCAAGTATGAGTCAGCGTAGGGCTATCCAGGATGATATAGTGGAGAGACATTCAGAGACTTTGGTCTGTACAGCAGGTACAAGGTCAGGGCCTGAAAGGTAAATTTGTCTGTCATATCAGTATGGAGGTGATATTTGGACCCAAGTGATGTGAGAAGGCCGCCTAGTGCAGGGGCGTGCAAACTTTTTGCGGCGGCCCCCCTGCCTTACCTTCTCCGTTGGCCGCCCCCCTCCTTATCTCGCGCGGCGTCAAATGATGCAGCGGGGTCGTGTGACATCACGTGACCCGTGGCATCATTTGACGACACGTTACCATAGCAACTGTGACGTCACATGACCCCGCTGCGTCATTTGATGCCGCGTTGTCATGGTCACGCGTGCTAAAGAATCCTGGTAAGTAGAGGTTGCAGAGGCCTCGCGCGGTCCATAGGCATTTAATTAAAATTCCTGGGGGAGAGCACAGGACCTCTGCAACCGCCCATGCCCTCCCCAAAAAGATCTCGCCCCCCAGTTTGCGCACCGCTGTCCTAGTGTGTGTACAGCGAAAAGAGAAGCAATCCCAGGACAGACCCATGGGCAATGCACTCAGATCAAAAGAGGATGAGGTATTTGCAAACGAGACACTTAATGTACGATGGGAGAGTTAAGAGGATATCCAGGATAGAGCGCTCTTACGGATTCAAAAGTATGGAGAATGTGCAGAAGAGGGTGGTCCACTGTATCAAAGGCTGCAGAGTGGTCGAGTAATATAAGCAGAGTGTAATGACCTTTGTCATCTTTCGCAGCATGGAGGTCATTAGTTATTTTGGTGAGGGCTGATTCAGTGGAGTGAGTAGTACAGAAGCCAGATTGTAAAGGATCTAAAAAAGAATAGGGGGTAACAAAATGGAACAGGCGAGAGAATACAAGGCGTTCAAAAAGTTTAGAGGCAAAAAGGCAGGAGGAAGACGGCAATAATTGAGACAGGTAGGGTTAAGCTTTTTGTTTTTGAGTAAGGGTATAACTGTTGGGTGCTTGGAGGTGGGAAAGGTACCAGATTGGAGGGAGGAGTTCAAAATGTGTGTGGGGATTAGAGTAGGAGCGAGAGGTTTGAGGAGATGTGAGGGAATGGGGTCAAGTGGGCAAAAGTTAGAGGGAGAAGAGGCGATAAGTAACAACACATCTTCCTCTGTGACAGAGGAAAAAAGTCAAGAAAGGAAAGAAGAGAAGTTAGGAAGAGGTGTAGAATATGAGGAGGATAAAGAGGGGATGCAATACACCTTTGTCTTTAAATAGTTACCAGAGTCCTGAGGTGAAAGGGAGTTAAGGTAGCTGTACAATTCTAGGAGTGTTTGGTTATGCCCAGCCCAAATCAAAAACTATTATCAATGTAACAAAAATACCAAGAAAAAAAGTCATGGAACAAGTATAAATATTGCTTTTAAAACAATCGCCCCAAAAGAAAATTTGTGTGTGCTGGTTCCACATTAGCCCCTATGGCTGTGCCAGTTTACTGCAGGTTCAACCTTAACATCTATTTTCTGCAATATCTTTTTTAAATGGACTAAAAAAAAAAATGAACGGACAAGCGGTTGTGAGCTAATTTTCTCCCTCCATCAATTCAGAGATAATACTGAGGGTCCATTAAAACGAATCTGTGATATAGATGGGCCACAAACAGTAGTTCTTCCTCAATGTGGAAACATGTTGGCAGCCTGGGCATTGACAGTGCTATGCTGTACACATTTGATATTGTGTGATGAGAATTTAGTTAACATAAAATCATTTTAGGTGCTGGAATATTTAAAGGAATAGTAGCATCAAAATGTTTTCTTTTCTTGAATCTGCCATCCTCACTCCTGCTCAGGACCGGTGCAAGGGTATTCGGCACCCTAGGCGAAATTCCAGCCCTCCGCGCCCCACCACCTCTTCCTCTCATCTCACCCCCCGCCTCACCTCTCTCTCGCCCGCCTCCTCCTCCTCCCTCCCGTGGTCGGTGGTGGAGCAGGTCAGCAGAGGAGGACGTTAGGCGGCAGCGGGAGAAAAGGGACGGAGAACGGCAGGAGCAGAGCAGCAGAGGAGGAAGACGGCTGTGGAAGACTGAGGACCATGTGAGCGGAGCAGGATGGCACAAGACGACAGCCAGGGAGGAGCACGCTGCAGCAGCAGCAAACGGAAGTCAATGACGACTTCCAGGTCAGAGCGCTGGGGGTGCGCTCCTTCCCGGCCATCCTCCTTTGTCGCCCTGCTCCGCTCCAGTGGTTTTCAGTCCTTTTCTCCTGCCGCAGCCTGCCATCCTCCTCTTCCACCGCCCTGCTACGTTACTGCCGTCGTCCTCCTACTCCTCCTCTTTCCGCTGACCCCCTGCTGTCGTCCTCTGCCGTCCAAAATCTACCGCCCTAGGCAACAGTCTAAGTCGCCTAATGGTAGCACCGGCCCTGCTTCTGTTGCTTAGATTATGCTTTCTGCTCTCCTACTGCATGTCAAGATTTAGTCACGTAGTTTTCAGTCAGTAAAATTAAATACATGGACAGGCTATTCCAAATATACAGGCAACTAAACATATACACTGATAAAAACAAATTCTCTAACACACAATATGCCATGCCACGCATGAGCTTGTTCTTAAAGGCCTATATATATTTATCTCCACGGAGCTCAACAACAATGATCCCAGTTCAAGGGGGGGGGTGGAAATAATTTGTCCAGTTGGTCAACTGGGTGAACGACGTCAGTCTGGCCTTGACCCATATTTTTATACATAGTGGACAGTAGAACTATTTTAAATGAATGTACTATAATATAAACCCTTACCTTTCTCACCTTGCCCTATAAAATGTGCACTTATGTGTTCCTTTTGACCTTCTGTCAACACACCTGGTAGTTTTGCAAGTTCTTAGGAGCAAGGACTTCCAGTGTATTGTGCACTTTTCCTATTTGTATTATTCTTCCCTGCATTATGTCTTGTATGCCATGTAAAACGCTGCACACGATTGCCGCCATATAAACAAAAATACAATGTATAGCATTTAAACACAATCATGTCAAAAAGAAAGAAAAAAAGACGGTGAAAAGAAAATATCCCCCTGATGACAAGTGAAAGAGGTCTTCTAATGAATGGGAACGGGTACAGGCATACCCCGCATTAACGTACGCAATGGGACCGGAGCATGTATGTAAAGCGAAAATGTACTTAAAGTGAAGCACGACCTTTTTTCCACTTATCGATGCAAGTACTGTACTGCAATCGTTATATACGTGCATAACTGATGTAAATAACACATTTGTAACAGGCTCTATAGTCTCCCTGCTTGGGCACAGCTTCGGTACAGGTAGGGAGCCGGTATTGCTGTTCAGGACGTGCTGACCGGTGCATGCGCGATCTGCCATTTGCCTATTGGGCGACACGTACTTACTCGCGAGTGTACTTAAATTGAGTGTCCTTAAAGCGGGGTATGCCTGTATACTGTAAGTAATTACATACACAATTCACTTTGTAATAACAGTTGTTGAAAAAGGAGCCATTTTCAATCACCAAGCATATTCTGGCGTCTGTCGCTGTAGAACGGACAAGTAAAAGGAAACCGTACAGGTTGCATGTCATATCCTGTGTAATTTATATCACTCCCCAGGAGTCAACTGGAAATTCTATTGGATTACAAACTTTGACTTTCTGTAAGCTTGGAAAATGTGTACAGGCATACCCCGCATAACGTACGCAATGGGACCGGAGCAGTCTCTATAGTCTCCCCGCTTGCACAAAGTATCGGTACAGGTAGGGAGCCGGTATGCTGTTCAGGACGTGCTGACAGGCGCATGAGCAAGCTGCCATTTGCCTATTGGCGATATGTCCTTACTCGCGAGTGTACTTAAAGTGAGTGTCCTTAAACCGGGGTATGCCTGTACTGGTCAAAACAAGCTCTGTTCTGCTAGGAGGCGTTAAATATCGTGTCTGCATAACGCAAGTTAAAAAAAAAAAAAAAAAAGAAGAAGCCCATCAACAATATCTGTAGTCGCCTTGTTCTAAAAATATTTAATATACAGAAACCTACCAAATCCCGGGACGGCTTTGAGACTGGATTTGAGGCAGATTTTTTCCAGCCTGAGGTAGCTGTATCGTAACAAACAATTCCACAGAAACATCCAATCCAATCTGGTTCGATGGTTCATAATGATTACACTTCTTTCTCCGGGAATGAAGCCATCACCCGTTATAACCACTTTTGCACCAAACACCAGCTCCAGCAAAGCCTAATGGAAATAGAATGTATGAATTATTACCGTATCGAACATTTGAATGCAGGATATTCATTGGTATTTTGAAAATATCAAATAAGCAGAAGCATTAGTATTAAACCAGATACTGTCACCGCCTTCCCAGCGAGTGAACCTGGGTCAATTCCAAGAGGCAGCTAAAGTGCAAGTCTCTCAGTGCAGGGGCCCAACCCCAGTCCTCAACACCCCCCCAAACCAGATCGGTCACTTCAGGCAGATATAGAATATACCCATTCATCTCAATGTGCCTGAGATACTCAATACACTAGACTGCAAGATCAGTTGAGTAGAAGAGCTGTGTGCACTGCAGCTACACAATAAACCAAATATTACATTTGGACAGGTATCCATGCGGATCCCAATCAATAATACTAAGCATATCTAGATTCATTGAAGGGCTTGGATACCTTGTAATAGGAAGCTGGTCACCACAGAGGATCTGAGCACCAAAAGAAAGAAGGGATTTGTGAAGTGGCGTGTTCTTTCAGGGCTCATGTAAAGGCAGAATATAGTGAATTATACGGTATAATCTTACATCTATTGACAATTCTGAATCGTTTATTCAATGACTTTTCTTACTTCTGTATTTAAAAAGAAATACTCCTCTGTCTAATATGCAGTGGAGGTGCTGTGTGCTGGGTGATAATGGTGAAAGGCAGGGTTGCAGACCTGTCTAAGACATGCAATATCAGTGAATATCATGAAACAGTAATATTTCCATTTGCTATATGCTTTACTGTGGAGGGTTTTTGGTCACTTTTTTTACCCACCATAACTTTACTAAGTGTGGTGAAACCTATCCCTGATCCATTTTGCAAAGCCAGTATAACCAACCCCACACTGAGGAGACCCATTAAGGTCAAAACAGCTGTCTGTGGGTGGGTTTACTGGCTATGCATCTTAACCCAGGCTGTGCTGAAAAGCTGTGCAATGCAGCAAGCATAAGCTTATAGGGGGTCCATGTCAAAATGGACTTGAAGCAAAAGGTGTTACTGTGTGCTCATTTGCATTTCATTTCCCAGAATCCCTTGCGGCAGTGGAACCAGTACGCTGGGCGATAATGGTGAAAGGCAGCGTTGCAGACCTGTCTAAGACATGCAAATGAGCATACAGTAATATTTCCATTTGATATATAGATATACATATATAGACGAGTTTTTAAAGTTTTTGAAATAAAATAAATGTGCATATTTTATAATATTTTATTTTTACAGTGACTTGGTACGGTGGGATATGCATTTAGGTAAGGTATTTCTTCTCTTTCATTACCACTTGTTGGCAACAATATGACTATTCAAACTTGTATCAATTATATAATTTGGTTATTCTTATGCCCCCCACCCCCTCAGAACAGCTGTCTAATTGCTCTATATTTTTATTAATAGTGTATGGAGCATGTCATTATTAAATGTGCATATTATAGTCTGCTTTTATGCCAAGTTGCACTACTTGTATTAATGGATTAATATAGCATGCTGCAAATATGTAGATTTACATGACCTATATGAATTGAGAATTGATGGTACGTAGCACGTTGTACAGTATGGCTCCAAAAAAATGTAGTACTATAATTGCAGTTACTAAAAGGTCCATTAGATGGTAAGCTCTTCTGGGCAGGGACGCCTTTTCCTAATGTCTACTTTTATGTATTAAGCGCTTATTCTCCTATTATGTCCCATATGTTACTGCTGTAAAGCGCTACCTGTATGTACATGGATGGTGCTGCACAAACGAAGATATACATAAAGGCATACCCCGCATTAACGTACGCAATGGGACCGGAGCATGTATGGAAAGCGAAAATGTACTTAAAGTGAAGCACTACCTTTTCCCCACTTATTGATGCATGTACTGTACTGCAATCGTCATATACGTGCATAACTGATGTAAATAACGCATTTGTAACAGGCTCTATACTTTTCCCCGCTTGCGCACAGCTTCGGTACAGGTAGGAATCCAGTATTGCTGTTCAGGACGTGCTGACAGGCGCATGCGTGAGTTGCCGTTTGCCTGCAGTGCGATATGTCCTTACTCGCGAGTGTACTTAAAGTGAGTGTCCTTAAACCGGGGTATGCCTGTACATAATCAGGGCTGGCCACGGCTGCTGCAGAACCTCTTCAGAAGAGCTGTCAATCATCACTGCCTTTCAAAGTGGCGCCCCACAATGCCTTTCATGGTGCTGTGCGTGGCATTATGGAGGGGGGGGGGCGCGACTTTAGGAAGCAAGGGTGCTCATTGACAGCTCTGCTTCCAAAGACATTCAGCAGCGGCGGTCTTTCAGCTTCGAGGGTTTCGAGCCATGTCTACAATTATTTTCTATTGATGTAAAATATGATCTTCAGAGTTTGTTTCCTTTCTGCCATTCCCTTTCCATGCAGCGTTCCTTCTCGATTTCATAAAGACGTTAATGCACTGAAGGTCTGCATAGGGAATAGCCTGTTATATTTGATTTTCATGAGCAGGGAGATAACTATATACTGTAGAAGTGTTTTTGGTTTCTTGTTGTCTAGAACAATACACTGGTTAAAACAATAAATGGTAGTAAGAAGTCAACTAAAAAAAAAAAAAAAAAATACAAGTATGCTACACTACAGACTAAAGATTATCATTTGTTTAGTGGTTTCGCTTAAAAGACAGGTTGGAATTTTATTAGATGTAGCCCAAGTTAATATTTGGAAATACAGAAAACATAGTTGTCTAATTATCTGAAATTGGAACTGTACTGACACTGTACGATTAATGCAGCTCTAAAATCTACACTTTTACATTTTAGACAAGGGGGAATTACTCAAAGCATGATGCTCATTATTGGATTTTCACTTCTGATCACAAGTCAATCATGCGCTTGTGTCTCATCAGCCACCTATAACTGGTTAATAAAGAGACGATTGTTCCCTCCTATTCTCTATTCTTTGGATGCCCTTCAGGCCAGAAATACCCTGCTCCGGGATTTAATATGCTTCACTAGCAAATATAATGGATAATCAAAGATGACTATGAAGACCACCAAAAAATCCCGAAGATTGCAGTGCTGATGTCATTGCGTCTCAGTACGCAGTCCTATCGAGTCCCTGCTTTTCTTTTTGGGATAGAACACAAGACAAGATGAAAGGCTTACCACTGGTAATGTTAGCCAGGTGGCCACAATGCGGTCAGTTATCCAGCGATACCAGCTCGGAGACAAAAACATCAAAGGCAGAAATGGACTCAGCATGAAGATACTTCCAAAAAAACTTCCCATAAATAGCACAAACACAAAGTAAATCCCTCTCCATGACACCATGGCTCTGAAAGACAAGTACAAATTCAATATTAGCTCGAAGCAATATACTGTAAACAAAGAGATCATTATAGGATATAAGGAGTAGACAGCACACTATAAATGCAAGAAATACAAATAAATGCACGTGGTGCAGCAAGAGCAAGGAGGGCCCCAACCCTTCCAAATATAACTAACAGCACAGGAGTTCCCAGCACTCAAAGAACGAAATAAACAGAACATACAAATGCAATATAGGCATACCCCGCATTAACGTACGCAATGGGACCGGAGCATGTATGTAAAGCGAAAATGTACTTAAAGTGAAACACTCCCTTTTTTCCACTTATCGATGCATGTACTGTACTGCAATCATCATATACGTGCATAACTGATGTAAATAACGCATTTGTAACAGGCTCTATAGTCTCCCCGCTTGTGCACAGCTTCAGTGCAGGTAGGGAGTTCAACTTTGCGGTTCAGGACGTGCTGACATGCGCATGCGTGAGCTGCCGTTTCACATATCGATGTACTTACTCGCGAGTGTACTTAAAGTGAGTGTCCTTAAAGCGGGGTATGCCTGTATGCAAAATAAATCCTAACAATACATTGTACACAATGGTAGAAGTTGTAACAATGATATAAAGTGAAGCTAAGGCTAGCTACAGGTGTATAGAGATAACTAAGGGGGAAAGGTGAAACGGAGGTAAAGGGATGGGGGAAACAAGGGAAGGGAAAATAAAATATAGGGAGGAGGGAAAAAAGGGGAAAATACAACGTAAAAAAGGTAAGTAGAAGGGGTCTATATTCCATTCCATTCTTTGAGTGCTGGGAGCTGCTGTGCTGTTGGAAAGAGATCATTGTACTCTGCTATATGTTTTCATGCCCGTGCAATCAAGCTCCATTTTTACTAAAGCCCTACTGTTAAATGATTAGATTAGCCGTACCATCCATCTAACGTTTCTGCTCAGAAAGAGCCTCCCTCAGTATAATGCTACAATGGTATATTTAAAATAACCGGTAACTCCCAATCGAATAGCTCTTGCCATCATGACATCATTGCCAGCAACACACGATGATGCCCCAACTTGATGACATCATCATGCATGGGACAACCGCGGATGCCATGGCAACACAATTAAACATCACACAGCAAAACTTTGATATCCAAAATGTCCTCCTATGAAAGAGCATTGGGACACTATATATGAATATAAAACCATTAGCAGTACCCGCCGTAACATACACCGATCTATGAGATCTGAAGGTTATTAAACATCACTCTGTGTTTTCACCCCTCCCTGTAATGCCTTGCTGTCTCGTCCCCTCTTCCTCACCTTACTCTCTCCTCTATCATGCCCTGCTCCTCTTTGCAGTCTCTCCTCCCCTCTCTCTGCACTCCTCTCTGTGCATACTACACTCCCTCCTCTCCTACACATCTATCTCCTCCTCTCCTTGCTGTCTCCACTGCCATTAAAATCCCCTACCCTCGTGTTTTCTGGATGAGTGAGAGGCCACTCAGTCCATAACGGGAGGATGTATGTATAAGTATCTTTATACATAGCACCGACAGTGCTCGTCAAAGACAATACAGCACAAGGAATTATAATAATACAATAAGTGCAGCTAAGTGAGACAACAGGAAAGGAAATAACTGCCCCGGAGAGCTTACAATCTAAGTGATATGTTTGAAGGCTTACAGAGACAGCCTGTGAGGGAATAAGTGCAGTAGATGGCAGCGCTTGGCCACAAAGGTTGGTACGAGCGACTGTCGGTGTGGGACAGTAGCCATGAGTGCAGGCTATTAGAATGCTTCTTTTGAAAGGTGAGTTTTAAGGTTGGTCAGTATTAAAAACTTGATGGGTTAACACCATTAGCAGGGACGGAGGTGGACGAGAGTAGGTGTGTATATAGCTAGGTCCAGGAAGGAGAAAGGGAGAGATGTGGATAGAAGGAGAGTGGGGAAGTTAGAGAGACCAGAAACGTTTACAAAAGGAGTGAGGAAACCACAATCAAAAAAAGCAATAGGGAGGCGTAACGAGATGCAGGGAGAGAGGTAGGAGGGGAGATGTTCTGGTCATTTGAAAATTGTATCAAATACTGAAGAATTTACACTGCATCTGATTTCAGTTGCGCTATTAGAAGGGGCTGGGGGTTCCTCAGAATTTCACCCAAGGTTCCTTAACCAACAAAAAGGTTGGAAACCACTGTTCTGGTTGTTCTAGTCATGAAGGGCAGGGTATGTACTGAAGCACTCATTTATTCTACACTATCGCAACTGGACTACCAGCTATTTCTATTTAAGTCATAAAGTAGGAATGCAACCGAGCAGAAAATTGTGGCCAGGACACTGTGAGGTCATCAGTGACATCAGAATGGGAGGATGTGGCTAAGTGCAGATGCTGCCATTTGCCTGGTGTAGTCATCACTCATTTATCAAAATGCTGTCTGACTGTAGACAGTATTGTGAGGTCATGTGAGCTCATCAAGACATCATAATACACTGAATTTGGTGAGCTATAAATGCTGAAGCCAGGAGGAGTTATCATTCATTCATCTGCCTGGACTCCAGTCATACTGAGCCACTAATTGAGCCAGCTGTGCTGAAGTAGGGATATCCTGAAAACCTGGCCTGTTTGCGGCCCTCAAGGACTGGAGTTTGACATGCCGGTCCTGGAGCAAAGGAGGAGCGCTTCCCTGTAACAGCTAAAAAACATCCTGATGACCAATGAGGCACAGAGAGATGTAAGTGCAGTTTATTCTAACAATGGCCAATTAGGACAAGTGACGGAACACCAGTCCACATGTTGCATTTGAGAGAGTTATTGAATTGGCTGAATATTCTCCTTAAAAGCAGCAATTTCCCTATGAGAGAGTCAAGAGTTAACGCTCTCTGTTCAGGCACAGGAGACTGACTACACCCTAGTGTCAGGTATTCTAAGCTATTTCAAGTAAATCTCCTGATTGCAAGGGGTTTAAAAATCAGTCAGCAGCCTGCCAGAACTGAGTCTTTCCCCAACTTGCAAGGATGCGGTTTGGAACGGTTCCCCCGGCCTGACCGGACACACCCAGCAACGGAAGTTTAACAAGCCTGCAAGGACATAGGGGTTTGTCTGCTAAGGAAGCACGGCTGACCTATCTGCAATGTGCAACTGTCCCTAGAGGGATTACCTGGAAACTCCTGGGACGAATTCCCAGCACCTCCGATAAGAACTTATGTTGAGTACAGATGTACTGTATTATGCTGTGACCTGTTTGAACTGGTAATTAGCTTAGCTAACCAGTCGGTTAGTCAGGGCCTGTTCTGTTTAGTCAGTCTCCTTAATGTGGAGTAGGCTTTTCTGTTTATGGTTTTGTTTTGCCTTAAAGGGACAGTGTACCTAAATTTCTGTCTACTTGTGTGGAAAATAAACCAGCAAAAAGATTGTTTCAGCACAAGTGCAGTTGTGTGGACTCTTTACTGACCTGGCCCACAAAGCCACTCCGCCACATTCCCACGCAAACAAATGGGTTTGTTTTTGAAGTCCCGCCATCTTCCTCCACACACAGTTCAATGCCCCCCCCTCCCCCTCCCCTCACATCTGCGTCCTCCCTGAAGATGCCCCTGACTGGGCCCTGTGAGAGTTCCCGGCCAAAAACACGGAGCCTGTGAGAGAGTGCCCGACGGAAAACAACCAGTGTCAGAAATGCTCCCAGAAGATGTCACAGACCCTTATAACAGCGGTGCGCAAAGTGTGGGGCGCGGGAGTACTAGATTGTCTGGGGGGGGGGGGGGGCGGGGTGTTACAGAGGCCCCCGCGCTTCCCCGAAGGCATTTGAAATAAACTCTCCCCAGGCCCGGCAGCACCCCCACATAGCAGTGACCTGGCGGCTCCAGAGCTCAGCAGCAGCAGCCGCCCCGGTCACTGCTATCCTCCTCTCTGCCTGCTCCGGTCGGCACATGCTCTCGCAGCGGGTGGGGGGGGAAATGCATTCCACGTACTTCACTCCTGAATGGGTCGAACAGGAGGTCAGAGTTTACCCAGGGAATTGGAAACCTTTGCAGATGTATTCCCAGTCAGTGCCAGAGCGACATGCGAAGCAGCGCCCCAGCTGCCCTGTAAAAGTGTGTGTGTGTGTGACAAAGAGCAAAGAAATTCTTGTGCGCTCGGCCACTGACTTCCTGTGTGCAGGCCAATACCAAGTGACGGGGGTATATCTGGGTTCCCTGCAGTAGGTTGATAGACCAGAGGTGAGGTAAGTGTTGAAAAAAAAAAAAGCTGTGTGTGCTGTGCACGCGCATAGTAAGTGAAACTTCTTTGACTTTTGTCACAGAAATTGTATTTGTGTTGGTGATGTTTTAATTAAAAATCAAAATACAATTTCATTGACAAAACGCAAATAAATTTGACTTATAACGCGCGTGCTCGGCACACATCCCCTGTATTAGCTATTTGCACTAAGTGTGAATTCCTTGTGTGTATGTGTGTCAATCAGTGTGTGTGTGTGTGTGTGTGAGACAGTGTATGTGTGTATGTGTGTCAGTCAGTGTGTGTGTGTGTGTATGTGTGTCAGTCAGTGTGTATGTGTGTCAGTCAGTGTGTATGTGTGTCAGTCAGTGTGTATGTGTGTCAGTCAGTGTGTATGTGTGTCAGTCAGTGTGTATGTGTGTCAGTGTGTATGTGTGTCAGTCAGTGTGTATGTGTGTCAGTCAGTGTGTATGTGTGTCAGTCAGAGTGTGTGTGTGTGTGTGTGTGTGGGGTGTGTGGTGTGTGTGTGTGTGTGTGTGTGTGTGTGTGTGTGTGTCAGTCAGTGTGTGTGTGTATGTGTGTCACTCATTGTGTGTATGTGTGTCACTCATTGTGTGTATGTGTGTCAGTGTGTGTGTGTGTGTTTGTATGTGTGTCAGTCAGTGTGTGTGTGTGTATGTATATGTGTGTCAGTCAGTTGCTAGGATACGGCAGGTGCTGGGTAGACAATTACCCTCTATTGGCTATATATAGAGGGCAGGGTATTTGCCTACAGTGCACAGATTTCAGGGCAGCTCCCTCTTTGCACATGAACACTGACAGGAGAGGGTCCCCTGAGTGGGGACAGTGACAGGAGAGGGTCCCCTGAGGGGGGACAGTGACAGGTGAGGGACCCCTGGGTGGGGACAGTGACAGGACAGGGTCCCCTGGGTGGGGACAGTGACAGAAGAGGGTCCCCCAGGTAGGGACAGTGACAGGTGAGGAGGGACCCCTGGGCGGGGACAGTGACAGGAGAGGGTCCCCTGGACCCTGTGTCTCATACATCTGTCCTTAAGCCCAGGTCACAGTCCTGAGCCAGCCCTGGCTTTCTATCCCCCCATTACTCCCTGCCTGAGGTCCCGTCCCAGGGGTGGTTGCACTCATTGTCTCACAAGTGAACCTGCCTCCATACAGGAGACTGGGGACCCGGAAGTGTGTGTTCAGCAAGAACCACAAGTACCACAATGCACTGGGGGGCTGGAACCCGGAAGTGGGGGGTCTCAGCCTCACATGCGCCCATTCGCTGCACCCCGATATGTGACCCTTTCCCCTGCCCCCCGCTCGGACATTATTGGGGGTCTCACTCACCTAACGGGGGCGCGCATGGCTCCTCCTCGCAACTGCTGCTGCCGCCGCCGCCCTCCGGGCCTTCCTCCCGGCAGGCCTCGCTGCTGCCGCTCTCCAGGCCTTCCTCCCGGCAGGCCTCGCTGCTTCCGGCCTCCCCGGTACCGGAGGGGGCACAGGACAGGGATACTGTAGCCCAGAGCGACCGGGGCTGAGGGGAGGGGTTAGCCAACACAACAGCCATGCGCGGCATGGCAGCAGGCAGCGAGCGGGGAACGGCAGCCGTTAGGAGCGGCTATGTTAGCGGCTGTGTGGGGGTTGCGGCGGCCATCAGGAGCTGCCGCCGCCGCATCTGATTTTGTGAGCGGTTGGGATGTCAGTGTTGGGGTCGGGCTTAGCCAGAACACAGCCCGGCCTCAACTGCCAGCACTGACGTCACATCCGTTTCATTTCTGTCTCCACAATCCATTTTTGCCCCAGTTCGAATGAGGTGCCACTAAAGAAGTTTCACTTCAAAAAAAAAAAGAGAAAAAGAAGAAAAAAAAAAAGAAGAAAAAGAAAAAAAAAAATAATTTGGTGTATTTTTTGTTTTATAATTTTGGAGATTAGCACATATAGATATAGATATGTGTGTGTAAGTGGGAGAGTGGGTGTGTGTGTGCGCGCGCAAGTGGGAGAGCGGGTGTGTGTGCGCGCGCGCAAGTGGGAGAGAGCGTGAGAGTAAATGGAAGCCCGTGAGAGAAATGGAAGAGTGTGAGAGTAAATGGAAGAGTGTGAGAGTAAATGGGAGTTGTGTGTGTGTGTGGGTGTGTGTGTGTGTGTGTGTGTGTGTGTGTGTGTGTGTGTGTGTGTGTGTGTTTGTGTGGGTGTGTTGTGTGTGTGTGTGTGTGTGTGGAAGATACGGTAGATTGGAATAGAAATTATAGAAATTCAGTACGGGGTTTGTGCCTCAATGTTCTCTGCCTAGAATCTCCCTTACCCATCTCTTTGTTGTGCGATACGTCGTCTGGGCTGTCACGCCTTGTGTGTTGGGTTAATAGGTTTATTTAAAACCTCAATTAAATGGAGTTTTCCCAAGACACGGAACTTATCCGTAATGTATCATTTCAGCTTAATGATTGAGGGCTGTAAAAAAAGTCAACCAATTGAACTATGGACTGGTTAATGGAGTAGGTGGCAGGGAATTGGTATCCGCCGTGGCTTTCATCAATTCTAATTGATCATTGGATTCTGACAGTTTCTTGTTTGTTTTCTTTTTGTGGCCATGGCGCCCACGGTCCCTGCACATGTTGCCAAGTGTACAATAAACACAATAGCCTAAAGGTCAGCAGGTACACCATCAGGATTTCCCAGTAATGGTATGATTATATAATCACTGTGGTTTAGTAAACCTTGAGAAAGCCTTTTTGTGAGACAAAACGGATGGATAGTTGAATTACTGATCCAATTATCTTGTAAGGCCGGGGTGCTTAACTCCAGTTCTCAAGATCCCCAACAAACAGGTCAGGGTTTTCAGAATATCCCTGCTTCAGCATAGGCGAGTAGAAAAGGAGAAAAACTTTTCAAAAACGTTTTTGACTGAGACTCAGCTTGAACCATTTGTGCTGAAGCTGGGATATCTTGAAAACCTGACCTGTTGGGGGCGGCTTGAGCACCCCTGTTGTAAGGTAAACTGTTCTCTGTTGGTACAATCGAGGGATTTCAGGTTGAACCTCCCCACCTCCAGAGACGCCCAAACACATGGATGTTTATTGTATCACTCTTCCTTGAACTACAGCTATTGCTAACCAATTCTCATGTGGCCTTCTCCGACATCATTAGGTTAAAGATTATTTTTAACACCTTAACTGCTGGAAGGCCAACATCACTCCTAAATCGTAAATCCTATTTTGACTGGTTTTGTAGTAAGGATTTGAAGCACTGTCACCCAATCAGCGTAAAAAAAGGTCTGTGATTATCGTTTGGGTAATATCAGCAGCTCTCTCTTTCCGACAGCTCTGCATGAACGTGCCTATCATAACCAATGTATCCTTTCTGCAGTGTAATTAAATCCCTCCTTTGGCCCTTCCCACCTGTTGTCAGATTCAGCCTGGGCTTCCATCCATCTCTGTCTCTACCAGATTCCAAACCTCAAATATCTTTCTTATACTGTCATGTTCTGTTACGGTCCTGTTTAAAGAAACAATAAAAAGGAACATACGGCAATGTCCCATGTTTCTCAGAATACGATGCTCTAATCAGTGCAAACATGAAGACGAAACAACTGGGACTACGCCAAGGGTATTTAGCAAACTGATGAACGAGTGGTAAACCAGAATTGTTATTTCAAATTACCACACTAAAACCTCTAGATTTTTTTTTAGGGAAGGGGGGGGGGGGGTTTAACTTTTAAAAAACCTTTTTTGCCAGATCTGATAATCCAACATATTAATGTTGATCAATAATATTAATCTTAGGCAACCCGTGCTGGTTAATTAATGAGGCTAATCTAGAAATAGTACTGCACCTGCTTTCAAATACTCTGGCAGCTGGTTTGAGACTAAAATTGGATGGCACACTTGCAACAGTGAAAGAACCTTCTCTCCACAACTGCTCTTTTGGATCTAGTTAGATCAACCAAAATCACTACAAGCCATGAATGAAAACTAATGATAAAAACAATTCTATGCAGATGGCAGCCCCTCTACATAGGAGAACTCTGGGTGTCAGAAGGTCTAAGGAACGAGAGGTCTTTAAGCAATTATCCTAGGGCAAAACTCTCTCACCGACACTGCTTTAGGCCTGGGACATGGCACAGCAGGCCGTGCTGAGCCGCGCTGAGCAGATGCACTTACCACCTGCATCTGTGATCAGCGCGGCTTTAGGAGCCGCTTCCGCATGCGTGCGGAGGCTCAGAAATTTTCAAGAGACAGGCAGGTTTGAATTTCTGCGCTGAGGGGAGCGGAGTAGCGGTCACGTGACCGCAACCATCCAATGGGAACGAGGGACTGGCCCCGGCTCCCCTCCGCCTCCGTCACGCCTCCCGCCACGCCCCCAAAGCGCGCTCACTGCCTCGCCTGCCGGGACGCAAAAAAGCCCCAGCTTGAGCAGGCGAGGCAGAGCAGGAGCGCGGCTCAAGGCACCATGCCCGAGGGCCTTAGTCATTTCTCTATTCTTGCAGGACTAGCCTCCCTTTCAATGCATCTGCTCCAAAGCGAATCGCTGGTGTCAGGTCATTGAGTCTTCCATCTCTCAGACAGTCTCAAAAGTTGGCAGGACAGAGATCATCTTCATTAAGGCACGGTTCTTTTAAATGGAAAAGGTTCTCTCTTTTTGTTCCATGCGCCCCTCGTATTTACATATACAATGCAGCTAGTGCACATTAAAGAAAAAATAAATAAAGTACTGATGTGCAGTAGCAAGACTTACAGTCCCTAGCGCCGCGGAGGAAAAAGCAAACGGCTGAAGAGCAAGGGACAGTGTCTGACGCAATCGCACTGCGGAGGGTCCGTACTTCCGGACCGGAACGTTAATCCAGCCGGGCCGCGATCGCGGGACTGCAGCAACACTAGCACTAAGGTCTTGCTACATCTGTACCAGTGCACTCCTCCAGGGTCAATACAGCAAGCTGCCACAAAATAGCCATACACTGATCTCCCACCCTTCTCCCGAAGACCACTGGTTGGCAGAAACCTTGGTTTATTTTGGGACTGTACTAAAATATATATCTATGTATATATTATTTTTTTTTGCTATTTTGGAGTGCCATAATAGCCAGTAGGCCAATCCCTTTTACTTTTGAGGTGGTGGGCTTGTTTTGAAAACAGGGTGTCAAGTCTTTGGACAAATCTAATATTGGGGACCAAGACTTTGTAAACCACAATATTACCCTTAAGAAATGTTTTATTTTTTATTCACTGTTGCAGATATACACCGTAACAGTACTATGCCTGGAGCTCCACACACCCAAAAAGACTTCCTGGTTTACTGTTATGAACTGTACAAACTGGTCTTAGTATTGGGGGCCTTTTAAATATGTTTCCTTTTTTTTTTAATACTTTTTCAGGATATTTTGAAGAGTTTATTTTATTGCCATACAAAACAAGTGGGAACGCGCTTGATACATGTAAAACCGGATTGCATAATGAAAGACAGAAAAAGGGCAACACACTGCCAAAAAAGCAGGAGGAGGCTCACAAGTACTGTACAATAAAAAAAGTTTATTCCATAAAGGGATCAAACATCACCCCCAGATAGCAACAAAAAGCACCTATGTACTACACATATGTGCCAGTAGGCACTAGGTACTTGTCCCTGTTCCCTGTAAGGCTGAGTCCATGCTCCCTGCTGGCTCGCTGAGGTGCGCTGAGGCTCAGGGAAAGCGGGTGCTTTCCCTGGCCTTGCGGTTGCTTACCGCACGCTCCGTCAGCGGGCCGTCAGGTGGTGGGGCCGGGGGCGGGCGCGTCACTGGCCGGGGGCGGGCCAGTGACGTCACGGAGCTGGTTCGCCCTCATTGGCCGAACCGCTCACGTGACCGGCCTGTCGCGCCGGCAAGCGGGGGAATTTTAAATTCCCCTAAAACCTGCGCTTCCGCAAGCGCGCGGAAGCGCAGGTGAGCCCCTACTAAAGCCGCTCTAATTGCGGCTGTATGGGCTCAGTGCTGAGCGGGAGCGCGCCTCAGCACGCTTCCGCCAGCAAGCGGTTAACATGGCCGAGGCCTAAGGGATGCTGTATTAATAATTAGTCACAGTGCAGAGGTCCAGGCGGATACATATGTTTCTATGGGACTGATCTGTTTTTGATGCGCCGGCCACTTACATTCTTGCACAATGAAAGAGCCTGACTAACAGAAGCAATACAACAAATTTTATCTAAATAAATTCTTCAACTAGAAGACAAAAGAAAACATAAGAATATAGCGACCAATATGTCAAAATGGTCAATCTTGGCCTGTATCTTGCCCAGTGGGCAGCACTGGGAGCATATTGGAGGGACTAAAGAGCAGGAGTGGCCAACACCAGTCCTCAAAGGCCACCAACAGGTCAGGTATTAGGGTTGATGGCTCAATCAACGACTGAGAAATGTGCTGAAGCAGGGAAATCCTTAAAACTGGACGACTTGTTGGTGGCCCTTGAGGACTGGAGGGCTGGAGTTCCAATCCCTGCTATAGAGTAACTTCTATACATCTCCCAATTACAGGAGGTCCAACAAAACAAGCAGCATTGATTTACTACATCAAACTGGAGTGTTGTGACGAACCATATTTGCGATCGGTAGCGTTGTATAAAAAAATTGAAAAGAAGGTATGCGTGAAATGAAAAGCTTTCCAGTTATTTAACCCCTGTACTGTATCAGATTAACTGTGGTTATAGTCCTTCCATTACTTGAACCAATATGTTTTACTCAGTGTGCTAAAAGCTGCATGTTTACTGTGACATGCTAGCCACAAGAGTATTACTGTACATGGTTTCCATAAGCAACATAAAGGTGTGGAATCTCTGAACAGTGAATGATTTTGAACTTCTCTTCTGGCAATGAAATAGAAGAGACCTATGCTATAAAATGTTACGTTATAGCAGACATCTGACCCTAATGCTCTCACTATGCCTCAAAATGATCCCCACGTATCTAGCTTCTTCCTCTGGGTAGAGAAGAGTAGGAAAGGTTAGTGCTTTTTCACTAGAGATGGTGGGGAGGGGGGTTTACTCTTTATACAACTTTAATCAGATTCTGGATCATAATGAACAGAGATTTTGTCCCTTCAACGAAAAACAAATCAATCATTAAACGTTCCATTGAAATTTGTGCAGAAGAGCAAGATAGCCAATATCTCTTATTTGTAATAAACATTGGGGTACGTGGCAGCTAGGGCAGGGCGAGAGCATTTCCTGCAACGATATTTGTTGTGAGAACTATCTAATCAATTGGAAGCATAGAAAAAGGACTCTAAAAAAAACCAGGAAAAAGCATCAATAACTTAATATATTTTGAAGCTTTTTTATTGATAATAAATGTCAAAAATCACGTGGAAGGTATTCAGTTTTAACATTAAAAATGTCAAGGCATTTTTAAATAAAACGTACAAAAAGGGGAATGCTGCACACCTCCAAAGAAAAAAAAAAGGGGGTACTAGTACTGGTGCTGCGGGTCCATGGATGCCCGTGTGTTATTCCAAGCAAATATGAAGGAGGGGTGACAGGGCACTACGGATTTAACTCAAGAAATGTATTAGCCAATAGATCGACGTGTCGGCCTCTCTCAAGAATAAGTGGCCACAAATAGCTGCGACCATCTCACCGCCGGGACATTTGGCTGCAAGGACAGTTTGCCGCTGCCCCCTAAAAACCTTAACCTCTTACGCCAAAAACACAAACCTTAACACCTTACCCCAAAAAGCTTAACCCCTAACCCCCTACCACAGTGTCAAAACATGCAGCGGCTAAACGGCCGCGGCTTAAAGTCCCTTTCGAAGGGAGGAGTGCTAACCTCATGGAGAGGGGCCGGGATCCTGTTTACACTGGCAGCTCTGGCTACTTTAAAGCGGCTGCATCTTAAACTGCAAGTCACCAGCTGTCTGTAAAATATCAATGACTCAAATGACTGATAGCAATATCATGATAAAGAATTACAATATGGACTTATCGTCATTTTATTATCGCGATATTACTATTATATTGATATGTACAGTAGCCGAACTATATGCCAAGCCACCTCAAAACTTTTATTCGATTTATTGAAGCATTTGTGTACAAAATCAATGACAAGACACTTGCTAACCAAATTTCTTAGATTTAAATGGCGATCTCGTCGCCAGGCTGGTCCAACCCATTCTCAAAAGTGGCAGATTGGTTTAACACAGACCTGGAAATACGGAACGTCATAGATCGCCTTAGGAAACGTATATTGTGTCATGTGTATAGTTTACACATACTGTGTAACTCCTTCCTGACACAGGCACTGCAAAACAGGAAAACCACATCTAATAATAAAACTTCTGTAAACAATTCAAAGTCTAAAACTACAGTGTGTGTGTTTGTTTTTTTCTAAATTGATGCATTCCTAGTCTTCTAAATCGACATTAATAAACCGATATTAAGTACGGAGAACATATTTAAGCACCCACCCTACACAAAGTCATGGCTGGACATTCATGTACTGTATCCTTCCAATAATAACAGTCACTTCCTGTGTAATGTCCTGGGAGCTCATGAGTATACAGTAGGGCTGCGCTTCTCGGAGATCCCCCAATATGGTGGTACGCAAGCGCAGAACGGGGACAGCCGAGATCACGCATGCGCAGAAGTGGGGACTGCAAGTCTGCGCATGCGCAGAAGGGAAGGAGACACCGAAAATCGCTGGTTCCGCTTTTCAGCAATTTTCGCTTTGCGGCAGCGCCATGGAACGGAACCCGCCGTATGAGCGGGGCCCTCCTGTATTCATGAAGAATTCAGAATGAGACCTCTCATACCACCCTTGACCTCAGGACAGACAGCATTGAAAACAGAACTTTTCTGACCAGCAGCACAAAGAGAAAGTGTTCATTCATTATTTGCCGCGTTCTATGGGGCCAATTCAATATTCCCTGAAGAGGCGATCGTCCGAAAACCCCTATTCATTTGAAATGGGCTTACACTTTGGGGCACATCCCCTAAATGTTAAATCGCATCAGTATTAGGCAAGACTCCTCTACGGCATTAAATGGGTTAAAGAGGTGCAATCCCACTTAGCTAGCCAGCCTTTTGTAAAGCATTAACCAATTTAATTGGCTTTTTTTTTTTCATACAAATCAAGTTGTGCTAAAAGCAAAAGGTTTGGCGGCTCAGATTGCATTTCTTAGGGGGCCTCTGGACAGAGGTGTTTGTCAATCTAGGGTTTTCTTTACCATTTGCCTACCCTGTCCATAGAGAGCCGATAAAGAGGAGGGTTTTGCTTGTGCAATCTCTTGTCGAACACACAGTGACATTACTCAAGAGAGATCAGCCCGAGGAAATCAAACCTCTTCCAAGTTTCCTCTCACCATCTATATAAAACGTACAAAATATATACAGATACAATAGATATCTTTATTAAAAAAAAAAAAAGTGTTGGACATCTTTTTAGAAAGGAGAGGTATACAGGGATATACCTAATAAGTAAACATGGGATGGATGTTGATCCAGGGAGTAATCCGATTGCCATTATTGGAGTCAGGAAGGAATTTATTTATCCTCTTATCATTGGATGAGGTTTCACTTGGGGGTTTTTGTTTGCCTTCCTCTGGGTCAACATACTGTAAATACAAATACAGGCGGCCCTCACTTTTCCGACGGAATGCGTCCCACTAACCGCTGTCGGTTAACAGACCGCCGGGTTGCGGGTCCCATGTTAATCGGCGGCGGTGAACGTCGGGATAAGCGGGTCCGGTGTCGGATAATGCGGTGTCGGATAATGCGGCGTCGGATAAGGCATCCGTCGGAAACCGGGACCATCTGCATAGGATAAGTATCTGTCGTCTAAATTTAGCATAGGTTGAACTTGATGGACATGTCTTTTTCATCTACTGTGCAGTATGTGCGTGCGTGCGTGCGTACACACACACACACACACACACACACACACACACACAAAATAGCCTTAGGTATCAGATTCTAGTAAAACAGGAAGACGTGGCCCTTTAATTCCTGGAGTGCTCATTGGATGTACGTTATACGGTATGTCCTGAGGACTGGCAGCCTGGAGGGAACTTATGACATACCCTGTACACCAAAGCTCTTCATATGGCGCCCCGTGGGCCAACTGTGGCCTGAAAAAGGGTCTTGATGTGGCCCTTGGACTCGGCTCCTGCTGACTTCATACTAGTTGCTAAGGCAGCTTGATGCAATTATTCACGCAGTAAGTTACGGCAACGTCAATTGGTACATGGTGCGGATGTTGTAACTCCTTGCAGCATGTTTAAAATGAGCATATGGCAAGTCTTTAAATGTAACTAATACTATTACATTACAATAAACTTGTGGCCCATCCGTTCCTATCTGTTTTCTGATCCGACCGCTTTGGAGAACAGGTTGAAGACCCCTGCCGAACATCGCTGCTTTTTGCACGGTGTAGGTAAGATCGCGACGCCTGATCTGAACGGGTGCGAAGAACCCATCTCTTCCGTTAACATCACTGCAGCGACCACGATTTACTGGAAAGGCCGAGGCACAATGGAACCGCGGGCCGTCCAGCACTTAAGGGGTTAAGTGCGGGTCATCGCCATTAATGGTTGGAGGAATTGTCCTTGTATCCCCGGCACTGCCAGAGGGGTCCTGAACATATTCCTTTGCACCTACAGAACACCACGTGCCATTAGATTAATAAATATTCTGTAATGCAAATAACGACCACGTGTAACCCCTCCCTGGCACGGGAAGGCGGTGAATGCATCGCAGGCTGCTCTGGCAGCACAGCAGTTAAAGAGACAGTCAAACGGATCCAGATATATTTACCTATAGATCATAACAGGCAGATAATATCCAAGGTGATCAGGAAATCGCTGACTAGACAAGAAAGTAACGATTGCACCATTTATTCAAATTGAATCATTCAGGTTAGTAAACCGGTTACATGTGGGTAATATATTCCTGTTGGCACTTGGGTACATACAAAATACACCAACGCTCATTAAGCAGCAAATTACCAACATGCCTATTCACGTGACATGAAAAAAAAAAAAAAAAAAAAACAGTATTATATATATATTTATATTATTTTTAGAGAGCACTCAAAGCTGACTTTGGAGCACCCAGGACCAATAGAAATGTCAAAAGAAGTGAAATACGATTGCAAAAGGTCAAAAACACAGAGCTGCAGTATATCAGGTGATGATAAAGATCAGTATTAATATTGTTTGAATAAACACAACCCATTTTTACCTGCAAGAAGTCCTATGCAGTGAACGTTTCTAATAACTATATATATATATATATATATATATATATATAATATAATATATAAAAATAAAGTACACCCTCTTTGATTCTATGGTTTTACTATAGGAAATAATAACAATCATTTGTTCCTTAGTAGGTCTAAAAATTAGGTAAATACAACCTCAGATGAACAAAAACACATGACATATTACACCGTGTCATGATTTATTTAACAAAAATAAAGCCAAAATGGAGAAGCCATGTGTGAAAACTAAGTACACCCTTACTGCTTCCATAGGAATAAAGATGCTAAGTAGCAGACAGGTGCTGCTAATCAAATGCCCTTGATTAATTGATCATCAGCAACCATCAGCAAGTGTGACCACCTCTATAAAAGCCGTCGTTTTAACAGTTTGCTGGTCTGGAGCATTCAGGTGTGTATTAACACAATGCCAAGGAGGAAAGACATCAGCAATGATCTTAGAGAAGCATTTGTTGCTGCCCATCAATCTAGGAAGGGTTATAAGGCCATTTCCAAACAATTTAAAGTCCATCATTCTACAGTGAGAAAGATTATTCAAAAGTGGATAACATTCAAGACAGATGCCAATCTTCCCAGGAGTGGGCGTCCTAGCAAATCCACCCCAAGGTCAGACCATGCAATGCTCAGAGAAATTGCAAAAAAACCAAGGGTTACATCTCAGACTCTACAGGCCTCAGTTAGGCTGCAGTCCCAGTCATGTCTGTGACATGCGCGCCCGGCAAGGGGGGGGGGGGGGCGGCGTGCACAGCACTAACCGCGATCTGCGGTCTGTGGGGAGAGAGGGAGCTTGGGAGGGGGCGTGGTTGGGGATTTGCGGGGGCGTGGCCATCACGTCACGCGTCAGGTTCGCCCTCATTGAGTGAACCGCCGGTGGGGGCATGGCCACGCCTCCGTCGCAAGTTTTAAACTCAATTTCATTGAGTTTCAAAAATCTTGCAGTACGGCGCGGCTGCACCTTCAGCGTGAAGGTGCGTACTGGGCCCTTCCCCATTGAGGGGCGGTGCTTACACGCACAGCGCACTGGGACCGCAGTCTTAGCATGTTAAAGTTCATGACAGTACAATTAGAAAAAGACTCAACAAGTATGGTTTGTTTGGAAGGGTTGCCAGGAGAAAGCCTCTTCTCTCTAAAAAGAACATGGCAGCACGGCTTAGGTTTGCAAAGTTGCATCTGAACAAATCACAAGACTTCTGGAACAATGGCCTTTGGACAGACGAGATCAAAGTGGAGATGTTTGGCCATAATGCACAGCGCCACGTTTGGCGAAAACCAAACACAGCATATCAGCACAAACACCTCATACCAACTGTCAAGCACGGTGGTGGAGGGTGATGATTTGGGCTTGTTTTGCAGCCACAGGACCTGGGAACCTTGCAGTCATTGAGTCGACCATGAACTCCTCTGTATACCAAAGTATTCTAGAGTCAAATGTGAGACCATCTGTCCGACAGCTAAAGCTTGGCCGAAATTGGGTCATGCAACAGGACAATGATCCCAAGCACACCAGCAAATCTACAATCTGAAAAAGAAAAGAATCAAGATGTTGCAATGGCCCAGTCAAAGTCCAGACCTCAACCCGATTGAAATGCTGTGGCTGGACCTTAAGAGAGCTGTGCATAAACAAATGACCACAAACCTCAATGAACTGAAGCAACGTTTTAAAGAAGAGTGGGCCAAATCTCCTCCACAACGATGTGAGAGACTGAAAGTCATACAGAAAACGATTACTTCAAGTTATTGCTGCTAAAGGTGGTTCTACAAGCTATTGAATCATAAGGTATACTTAGTTTTCACACATGGCTTCTCCATTTTGGCTTTATTTTTGTTAAATAAATCATAACACGGTGTAATATGTCATGTGTTGTTGTTCATCTGAGGTTGTATTTACATCATTTGAAGACCTGCTAAGGAAAAGATGATTGTTATGTCCTGATATGTAAAACCATACAATTCAAAGAGGGTGTATTTTCTTTTTCACACAACTGTATATACACACACTATCCATGCGAGTACACTACACACTATCCATGCGAGTACACTACACACTATCCATGCAAGTACACTACACACACACACTATCCATTTGAGTACTCTACACACACACTATCCATGTGAGTACACTACACACACACACACTCCATGTGAGTACACCACACACACACTATCCATGTGAGTACACCACACACTATCCATGTGAGCACACTATATACACACTATCCATGTGTGTACACTACACACACACACACTATCCATGCGAGTACACTACACACACACACTATCCATTTGAGTACTCTACACACACACTATCCATGTGAGTACACTACACACACACACACTCCATGTGAGTACACCACACACACACTATCCATGTGAGTACACCACACACTATCCATGTGAGCACACTATATACACACTATCCATGTGTGTACACTACATATACACTATCCATGTGAGCACACTATATATATATACACACACACCGGGTCCCCCCCCTGTCACCTGCTGCTCTATCCTGCGGCCCCTCAATCACACAGCTCTATAGCTGCCCGCGCGCACCGAACCTGCTGCACCCATCGGGGGGTACGAAGAGGTTAATGCGCTGCTGTCCTGCCGCTCACTGCGCCCGGCCTTCCACTCAGTGACTGGCAGCGGTGGCGGCTTCAGCGGTGATGACGTAACTCCGTCGCCGGGTGGTTGCGTCACGGGGGGGGGGTTGTTGGGCGGGTTAGTAGGCGGCATGTTGCGGTGTGTGGGACTGGGGAGCACAGAGCAGGGATCTGTCACACACCGCGGGTAATATCATCATCTCATGTGCGGACAATACGCACAGCCTTCCATCATTCACTACATACAATGCTAACATATTACCATAATAGATATATCTCATATAGTATATAGTATATATATAATATCATATATATATATAAATGTATGCAGAGAAGAGAGAGATGCGGAGAAGAGATGAGATGGAGAGAGAGAGAGAGAGAGAGACTGTATAATATCTATTATATAGATATATAGTATCTCTATAATGTGTGTGTTTATTTAAGTTATGGTTATGGTGGGTGAAAAGGTGACTAAAAACCCTCCACCATATAGCATATAGCAGCGTTTCCAAAATGTGGTTCCGTGGAGCCGTCCCAGGGGTTCCGCCTACAGACTCACTGTGCCAGCTTTCCCCCTCAACCTTTCCTTAGCACGCTGTCACGGCTTTCCCCCTCAACCCCCCCCCCGCCCCCCAACTGAGCGCGCTCTAGCTGTGCGGCACTGCTATAGCGCGTGTGAGTGCAGCCCTGACCGCCTCGCCGCCGCTTCCCTAAGGCCTCGGTCCCGCTGCGCTCGTTGGCGCGGGCGGCAATGTAGCGAGTTCCTCACCAGCAGGGGAATCCTCGCGAGCTGGTCCCGGTCCCCACTGGCTGCACAGCTGACTACACGCTGTCGCGCGTCAGCCGCTGGAGACACCACAGAATGGTGTTTCCTAGCTTCGACGCGTGACGTGTGTGGCTGTGAGCCAATGGGGAGGGGAGGCTTCGGGAGGAGGAGAGGCTTCGGGGAGCGGGGAGGAGTGTGGAGTGAAAGCAGGTGAGTGCCTTTCTCTGTGTGTGTGCCTGTCTGTGTGTGTGTCTGAGTGCGTGCGTGCCTGTCTGTGTGTGCCCGAGTGCGTGAGTGCCTGCCTCTGTGTGTGTGTGTGTGTGTGTGTGTGTATGAGTGCGTGAGTGCGTGAGTGCCTGCCTGTGTGTGTGTGTTTAAACTTACTTTCCAGCTCCAGCCCGAGTCCGTGGAGGGAGGGGGGGGGAGAGTAGCGGGTCCCTCCGCTCAAGCCACGCCCCCCCTCCCTGTCAAACCGCCCACCACCCGCCCACCTCCGGCTCCCGCTCCCTACAGACCGCATATCGCGGTCTGTGTATCTCAGCGCACCGCCTGTCAGCAGTGCGGGTGCGCTGACTCTGGGAGCGGGGCCTTAGCCTAAGGCTGCGGTCACTGCCACAGCGCACGGCTCGGCGTGCGCTGTGCGTGTAAGCACCGCCCCTCAATGGGGAAGGGCGCAGTACGCACCTTCACGCTGAAGGTGCAGCCGTGCCGTGCTGCAAGATTTTTTAAAGATTTGCCCCCGCAAATCCCCGACCACGCCCCCTCCCGTCGCAAGCTCCCTCTCTCCTCTCAGATCGCGGTTAGCGCTGTGCACGCGCCGCCCCGCCCCCCTGCCGGACGCGCGTGTCACAGTCCACTTCCCCCCCCCCCCCTCCTGCCGTCAGCACAGCCGCTGCTTCAGCCCCCTGCTGCCGCTGCTTCCTCCGTTGGCAACCGTAGAGCAGAATACCTGCCTCTCCTCCCACCTGAGGTAGGCTGAGGGGTGCTGGGGGAGAGATATATATATATTGGGGCAGTGGGGATAAAATGTACTGGGGCAGTGGGGGTCTTTTAAAAATGTACTGGCGCAGCGGGGGTCTTTTAAAAAGGTATTGGGGCAGCGGGGTCGTTTTTTTGTATTTTTTTTATACTAATAAAAAGCTGTGTGTGCTGTGCACGCGCATAGTAAGTGAAACTTCTTTGACTTTTGTCACAGAAATTGTATTTGTGTTGGTGATGTTTTAATTAAAAATCAAAATACAATTTCATTGACAAAACGCAAATAAATTTGACTTATAATGCGCGTGCTCAGCACACATCCCCTGTATTAGCTATTTGCACTAAGTGTGAATTCCTCGTGTGTATGTGTGTCAGCCAGTGTGTGTGTGTGTGTGTGTGTGTCAGTCAGTGTGTGTGTGTGTGTGTGTGTGTCAGTCAGTGTGTGTATGTGTGTGAGTCAGTCAGTATGTGTGTCAGTCAGTCAGTGTGTGTGTATGTGTATGTGTCAGTTAGTGTGTGTGTATGTGTGTCAGTGGGTGTGTCAGTGTGTGTGTGAGTCAGTGTATGTGTGTCAGTCAGTGTGTGTGTGTGTGTCCTGCTGCAGCCAGGCGTGGGGTGTAACATTGCGCACCACCTCCCCCCCCCCCTTCCGCAAATTCTGCGTATCCCCCCCCCCCCCCCCCCCCGCGGGGTACATGCGCCCGGCACGGGCATGAGTGACCGCGGGCGAGAGGTGAGGTTACCCGTCCGCTGCCCGGCCCACCCTTCCAGCAGCAGGAGCTTGCCCCCGGGGCCGAGCCCCTGTGCCGCGCGGGTTGCGCCTGGGTTTGCGCCGTTTGCCACCGCTTCCTGCGGGCGCAGGGGGCCCGCGAACGCCCGCGTCAGTGGAGGGCAGAATGGTGCCGTGTGGGGGGAACGGCGCCACTGCTAGACGCTTCTGCGCATGTGTGGCGTCCGTCAGCGGCGCCATCACAACTGAGCATGCGCGGCATGGCAGCGGGCGGGGAACAGCGTCCGTTAGGAGCGCCAGCTATCGCCGCCGCATATGTCAGCAGTCGTGGGGGTGGGGGGGAGGTTTGGGGGGTGCGTGCGGCGCCCATTAGGAGCGGCTACCGCCGCATGTGACGGGACGTGTGGGGGAGCGGCATCCATTACGTGACGTCACTTCCGTTTCACATTTCGCCCCCCATCTCTCCAGTTTTGTCCCATCAGGACTAGGTGCCACTAAAGAAGTTTCACTTCAATAATAAAGAATCGGATGCTATAATTATCATTTAATTAAGAGTGAAACCTTATTTTTTTTCACCCTGACGGGCACGTATATACTGTAGGGCGGCTGCATTTATTTATGGGACGTGAAAGAGGACAAAACATGTTGCCTTCCCCCTGGAAAAATGTAACTTTCATTAAAGGTATATGATCTTGAACCAAGAAATTTTTCCGCCTGCAGCGCATTTAATTTTTTTCGTGTGCTACGCTAAAAATATTTAAGGGGTTCCATTCTGCTGTACAAAATATAAAAGGGTTCCACAGCTAAATTTAATTGGGAAACACTGGCATATAGCATATAAAAATATTGCTTGTGAGCACATTCACATGTCTTAGGCTGCAGACATGGTGCCTTCTCCCGTGCGGAGGCTGAGGGAAAGCGGGTGCTTTCCCTGGCCATGCTAGACAGGCCGTGGGAGGGTGTTCCTAGTGACGTACGGAGCTGGTTCTCACGTGACCTGTCTGTCGCGCTGAGAAATCAGTTTAACTGATTTCTCACGCAACGCGCTCCCCCTCCCACGCGCCGACGTGAACACTGCCTGAAGGCAGTCTGTTCGCTCTGCATGTGGCCGCGGCCGCACGGTCTTTGGCACCATGTCCGAGGCCTTACGTCTGCAACCCTGCTTTTCACCATTATCACCTAACATACAGTGCTTTCACTGCAGCAAGGGATTCTGGGAAATTACATGCAAATGAGCACACAGTGCCCCATTTGTCTCAAGTCCATTATTACATGGAACCCTTAAGCCAATGCTCACTGTTTTAAAAACAGCTTTTAAACATAGCCTGGGATGAGATGCAAAGCCAGTGAACCCACTCACAGACAGTTTCGACCTTTTGGGTCTCATCAGTGTGAGGTTGGTTGTACTGGATTTGCAATTTGAGACTTTGGGTAGGTCTTCACCACACATTATTTAGGTTATGGTGGGTGAAAAGGTGACTAAAAACCCTCCACCGTATAGCATTTAAAAATATTACTTGTGAGGACAATCACGTCGTAGGTAGGTGTATGTCTGTATATATTTATAAATACATTTTAAGTTATGGGTGAAAAAGGCGACAAAAAAACTCCACCGTTAGCATATAGCCAATAAAGAATATCACTTGTGAGCACATTTACATGTCTTAGGCTTTGGTCCCGCTGTGGCCGGCGGCGCACGCGGCCGTGGACCACCAGCTGCTTGCCTCCGGTCTGGATGTCCCCGCTGGCTCCTTCCGGCATGGCTGACTGCGTGCTGTGACGCGTCAGCCAGCCGGAGCTACAAGGAGCTTGTGGTTTCGGCGAGTGCCGTGACACGCAAGGCAGCCAATCCGATTTTCCCCCCCCCCCCCCCCCCTTCCCCCCCGTTCCCCTTCCCCCCCCCCTGCTCCGATTCACCCCCCCCCGTGTGTATTTGTGTGTGTGTGTGTGTGAGTGCCTGTCTGTGAGTGTGAGTGCCTGTGTGTGTGTGAGTGAGTGCCTGAGGGGCTGAGCTGGGCTGTGTGATGGCCCCGCCCCCTCACGTCATGGCCGCCCCCCCACCCGTTTTGGCCACGCCCCCAGTGCCGGACAAAATCACCGCAGATTGTGGTGCAGTGAATTGCACGCGCCGCCGCCAAGCAAGGCGGCCGTGCGGGCACGTGCAGCGGGGCCTTAGCCTTAGACAGGTCTGCAACCCTGCCTTTCACCATTATCACCTAGCATACAGTGCTCTGACTGCAGCAAGGGATTCTGGGAAATGACAAGCAAATGAGCACACAATGTGTCACCTTTTATTATTCTTTATTGTGTGTGTGTGTGTGTGTCTCAAACAAAAAACAAATATAGTAGCGCTAAACTTAAGGAACATACACATAAACCAAATATTAACAGCAACCGAATAATATTAGATAAGCCTCGCACAAGGGGTTAATAATAGACGCACGCACAATGTTAAATTCTAGAACATGACATACAAGACACAAACAACAGATAACATAAATGACCGGTCCCAAATGTTCCCTCCAAGGTAGAGAAATCAGAGTCCAATTGTTGCAATGGGGATAAGCTGCAGCTCTCAAAAGTATTAACCCAATCCTAAAAGTACCTTCCTTAAGGAAGCTGGAAACACGTGGTACCAGGCGCTGAGTCACTACTCCGCGACGCGCTTGTGGCCGGGTCGCGCTGCATGTTACTTTGTGTGCTGTTATCAGTGAGTGCCGCATCTACATCGGGACATCTCTTATTCTAAGGCCGCGCTTATAGTGCTGGCGACTCGACATCGCCCGAAAACAAATGCATTGTCGTCGTCGCCGCCGCCGCGTGCGCTTATAGTAAGCGCAACGTGGCGACGCGATTTTTTGAAGCCGGGAATATTTGATTTTTCAGGGGCTGTCGCCTCATGTGACAGCCCCTGATCCAATCAACGGCCTGGTCGCCAGCGACGCCGCCGCAAAGCAAAATACAGCTTTCGCTAGCGGCGCCGGGTGACGTCGCGGTCGCGGGCACTATATGCGTGGCCTAAGACGAGTGGTCTGGAGTGGAAGCCGTGCGTATAGTGCCCGCGACGGGCGACGTCAAAAACAAATACATTGTTGCTGCCGCGTGCGCTTATAGTAAGCACGCGGCGACAACACGACGGAGCGTCGCGAACTTTGGAAGCTGGCAATATTTGATTTTTCAAAGGCTGCCGACTCCTGTGACAGCTCCTGAACAAATCAAATGCCAGTACGCGCCGCCGCCGCAAAGCGAAATATAACTTTCGCTAGCGGCCGCGTCACGTCCACTATACGCACGTCCTAATACTGCATGAAGATGTGTGTGCTGGCCACACGTTTTTCAAGTGGACTCCTAAGAATTGGAATCTTATTTGCAAGGCTGGTTTAATAACAGACACCAATCTCGCTACTATTCCCACGCGTCCACGGTGCTGTAAATTATAAAGACAATGAAATTCAACAAACGAATGCAGGTGGGATTGGAATTCCTGACCAACATTCGTCCATCTTATTGACATAGTACCACTGACCATTAAATCGTCATTACAATAGACTGGATTCTACAGTGTGACAGTGAGGGGTTAAGGATTGTTGTGGCGCTGGGCTGCACAGTCTGATTCACTGCAGCAAGAGCTAATCAGCCTCTGGGAGATAAAAGGCTGACAAGAACAGCACTGGCTGCTCAAGTCTGGAGAGGGACAGCATGGAGAAATGTTGCTGCACAGACTAGATTGAGAGAGAGAGCTTGAAGCCACTTCTATGGTGATAGGCAAGCTAGCACCAGCTGCGTTCTTTGCTTTGAAGTTTTTGGTGTATCTATATATATTACTGCTGCAATAAAGAAGTGTGTGTGTGTGTCCTGATTACATACCCCTGTTACAAACGCGAACCCGAGTGCAGCTCATCCTGCTTATTATACTGTATGGTCTGCCCTAATGAGCTCTTACTAACAGAATATTTGAAGTCTTCAGAGATGTAAAGTCATTTTTACAGTTGCATTATGAAATGTCTCAGGATAATTTTGAGATGCATTAAAAGCTTTTTCTGTCTTACCTACAATTAGGTACAAATAATCATGTCTCAGAAAGCCATTTGATGAATCCGTCGCCATCGAAAATGAAGCCACTTTATGTCTGTTCTTTTCAGACACCGTTTATGACCAGGGAAGGACAGGATGAATAATAGCCCCAGTTCAGGAAAACAAGCAGTGGGGAGAGTTTGACGAATTCTTCCCAATCTCCGATCTAGTAAGGGAATAACACAGAGACTGAATTTACTGTTCCCAATAAATGTTTAAAAATAGCCAGAAAAGTGTCCACCTCAAAAGTTCCACAATATGTGTTTGTTTTTGTGCATATCTGCTCATCCCTGATTCTGAATGTAGTTGAAATTGGTCACTGCGCATGTTTAGGTGCAGCAAAGGCTCCGCTAAATTGCCAGTGAAAACTTGTGATGGGGAAAAACAAAATGCTAGGCAAGCAATCCGCATAAAACACACGCATTGAACCTTGTTCTGTGGGTACCTAAACACTTTAGGATCTTCTGTAAGAAGTGGATGAAATACACACGTAGACAGGAGAGAAAAAAAGTTAAACACGGATTGTGTTCCCTCTTTATGTATGTATGTATGTATAGCTTTATATATATATATATATAGTGCCCACAGTGTAGTCAGTGCTTTACAAGAGACAATACAATACATGGAATAAGTGCAACAAACAAAATCAGACCGTAGGAAAGCTCGGCCCCGGAGAGTTTACAATCTAATTGATTTATCAATTTATCAGTCATTTAAACCAGTAAGCCAGGGGTTCTCAACTCCTCTAGTCCTCTAGAGCCCCCAACAGGTCAGGTTTTTAAGGATATCCCGTAAAAAAAATGATATCAGTCATCGACTGAGCCTCTGATTGAGCCACCTGTGCTGAAGCAGGGATATCCTTAAAACCTGACCGGTTGGGTTGTCTTGAGGACTGGGGTTAAGTACCACAGCGTGGTCTCAGGCAAATCAGCCAAAAACCGAGCACACACAACCACGTGTCTAATGTATTTGATCAATTCCTCCATATCTGGTACACCGCATAATGAGAATTACAGCATTGTCTTGGAAGGCTGTATATTCTATAATAAACGTATATCAAATTACTTGACACTGTGCTTTAGTAACGAGGGATTATTTTAGAAGTATCGGATTTCTTTTTGAGACGGTTTGATTACATATTTCTGTGGCAATCGGCAAGGCATCATTTTGCAGTTCATTTAAATGATTTTTTTACTTGTTGATCCGGTCTTCAGCGTTCCTCAAAACCCTCTGTACAACTCTGGATAGCAGTAGAAGGGTGACATCAATCAGCCGTTAATTGCTCTCAGATGGTTTTGAAAAGACATCCATTGTTATTTTGCTCTCATTCTTCAGAACAAGTACATCTAAGAGATTATCTTGTGTGAAGTCATATGCTCAGCCTCTGTCCCTTTACATGCTGTATATAAAAAAATGCAGTTAAAGCAGCAGTCCAAGCTGCCGTTTCTTTTTTTTATTTGATTTTTTCCCCTTTAATATGTGCATCAATACAATCCACACAATGATAAGTAATTAGCTAAATTGCCGATCGATCTGTTCTCCTGTGATCGATCGGCGAAGATTTGGGTCCGGTTCACTAAATGGCTGTCAGTGCAGCAGAAGAGGACCAAAGATGCAAAGTTCTGTGGGAAAGATCATATGACCAGGCAGTCACTAGATACAATTGATGCACTGCTAGAGAGAGGGCAGGGCTCAAAAAGGGGTGTGCCAGAGGCTGTTTCAGAAGAGGAAGGGGATGTGACTTTGTAAATGGTTGCCATAGAAACAAAAAATGCTAGTTATATTATCATACATTAAAAATGTAATTCGGTGTGGGATATTGCTTGCTCTGCAGCTTTAAGCTTCATATATTCACATATACAAATGTAAGGGGGTCACCCCCGGTTCCCCTGATCTTCCTTTGCCCCTGTCTTACCCCTGTGGCAGTGGGGGAAAGGGATGGCGAGCTTCACCCATGCGCAGTAAAGGTCGCGCACGTGGTCCCCATAGAAAAGAGCTGTACCAAGAACTACAATTCCCAGCAGCCTCTAGGGAATGCACTTTCACCCTGGTCACAGGCAGCATTGAAGCCAATAGAGCTGGCAGATTCTCATGCTGCAGAGTTGCAACAATGTTGTGTGCAGACAGGGTTTTTGTCAGTTGCAGCACGTTGGGCAGACAGAGACCGGAGCAGCCCAGGGAAGGAGGTAGGGTACAGGAGTCCAGGACTCCCTGTACTAGGCCAGCACCCCCAGGGCTCGAGATAGCTCAGCTCCCCAGTAAGGTGAGTGTTGCCAGGGGCAGCCCTCAGGTTAGGGACCCTGCCACTTACATTAGTGGGAGCTGGGAAAGGAAGGTTACAGAGAGTTGGAGTCAGGGAGCTGCGAGGGAAGGAAGGGTGTGGGGAGCGAGTGCATCTCCTGCCCCCATATAGGTACTCACACCCCAACGTAGGCCCCAACTCCCCACTAGGTTAGTGGGTAAGTGCTGAGGGAGGCCCAAGATAGGGACGCTGCCCTCAGTGTAGTGCTGCATTGTCAGAGTCACGGCGGGCAGTGCTGTGAGGTCTGACAGGCAGGCACCTTGTTGCGCAGCACGTTGACTGCCAACCTCCAGTGAGCTACAGCTTGCTGCTGTAGGTGCTGGGACTAGTTATATAGTAGTGAGGCCGAGGGACTTGGGTAGTTAGGGGAGTGGGATAGGTCATTACCCCGGCAGGCCCATAGGAGTTCCCCAAGCCACTACAGGTTGCTGCACTACAGGGACAGGCCCTAGGTTAGGATTCCTGTCACGTTAGTGCCACTTAGATTAGACAGGGACACAGCAGACGCTGCGGTTCCTGTGAAGCGGTTCGGACCCACGTTGGGGTCCGCAGAGACTATTCCAGAGGGAGACCGCCCTGGTGGTCTGCGTACAAAGGAGTTCGGTTGGAGGATCAGACGGATTCATCACACGTCTGACCCTTTGCGAAGCCAGTTGCTGATCCGAGTACCGGAGTGCTCGGCAGGTACCATATAGTCATAAGTGCACCAACGGGCCCTTAGTATAAATAGTGACTGCGCAGTCACCCATTGACTCTCTCTGCAAGAGTGCGGGACATTGGGTGGGGTTCATTGGACACTGGGTGGGATCACCTGGTGTTGGGGAAGCGTCCTGCTGGACGTCGCAGTAAGTGTCTCCTCGAGAGAGGGACACCTGTTCGGATATGTTATGGTATTAATGTGATGATGTGTTATATGCTGTTCCCAGTAAATGGTATTAGTTAATATATAAATCACTGTGTATGGTATTATTGATTGTCCTGCGAGGAACCACTCCCCCTCTGGTGGGAGCCATTGCAGGTGGAGGCGCTGAATTGAGTAAGTGGTTACCCCTAGTATAATTGCCCCAGGTTCCCCGTGGCGGAAGCTCAGCCCTCCTGCGAGCCAACAGGTAACGCACCACACCTGAGTAACAATATATGTTTCCTGCACCCACACAGTAGAATCTGCGATTGGGTGGGGGAATACCCGTTACACAAATATAAAAAAAAATATATATATATATATATGGGGAGCTGCTCTTTTAATTACTCCTGGCTAAATGGGGCCTATTCATTAAACTGCAATACTTTTATTTTCATTTATTTTGTGTAAAATATCATCTGGCTTTATTCATTAAGCAGTTATCACGTTACAGCTTTTTTTGTGCGGTATGTATACAAATCAGGAAAAATGCATAGATAGATATTAATGGGCTATCCCAGGGGTCTCCAAACCTGTCCTCAAGAGCTGCACACAGGCCAGCTTTTATGGATATCCCTCTTTCAGCACAGGTGGCCCAATCAGTGGCCCAGTCAAGCATTGAGCCACCTGTGCTGAAACGGATATCCATAAAAGCTGGTCTGTGTGCGGCTCTTGAGGACTGAGTTTGAGACCCCTGGACTATCCAATACATTGAGAGATTTTCTGGAAAACTCACAGCCAGGTGTTCCCAGATATCACCATGTAGAAATTGGAGCAAGAAATGCCTATAGCGCTGGGAAAAAAGAGAAATACAGTGCAAAAAAAGCAGGAAGAAAATCTGCAGGCTGCTAAAGAAGCACAAGTGCTACAGGAACGTCTGAGAACAGTGTGTCCTTGCAGAGCAGCATGAGGAACTGAAGGCTACCCTGAGCATCGCTGGAGGCCAAGCTTAGAGGTCAGGTGACTCAGTATGAGGGAGCACGAGAAGGCCCAGAAACTGAAGCAAGAGCTAAACTTGTTGAAAAGGGAGAAAAGCAGCAGAGTCATTCAGAAATACTACAAAGCTCTTGTCCAAGCGAGGTTGGAAAGAGAAATGTGTCTGCGCAAACGCTCTGCAGTGCTCACCATGCAGGCTGCCTACTGAGGAATGAAAACTCGTCGGCTAAATCGCCAGAATAAAGCAGCCAATCCATATGGAGAATGCGACGACAAAGAGAGAACTATGAACATTTGAAACAATGTGTCATTCTTCTCCAGTCAAATGTTAGGAAGAATCTGCAGCAAAGAGGCTACAAAAAAAATGAAGGATGCTGCTGGTGTGATTCAATCCAGATACAGGTCCTCATCACAACCAAGCAAGCTGTGCGTTGCTGTAAGCGCATCCGCAATGCCATCTCCATACTACGATCGGTTTTCCACACAATTCTGGAAAGAAGAACCGAATTACGACTGAGAAGCGCAATACCAATACAGGCATGCTACGGTGGCCCCATAGCCCAAGCCAAAGTCCTTACAATGGAAATAGCTGCTAAAAAGATTCAGTCTTTGGCTAGATTGAGGCAGAACTGTTTCAGTGTTCACACCTCTACAGGTACAACACTACCAAACGTAGACGCCATGGAAGTCAATTGGTATGGATAAAAACTCTGCCTAGCTTGAACCACCCGTGAATATGGCTACATAACCCGATGCAGGTGGTCACCCTAAACTCAGGGAAGAAAGGATTGCCCGACGCAGGGGAAAATACATGACAAAGCGGTCAGAAGAAAGACTGTGCTTGGAAAAAGTCCTCCTTGAGCGACTGAGGTGTGCTGATCTCAAACACATTCTGGAGGAGACACTAAACCTGGAGAAAGGGCTCCAATCCCAGCGGGACTCTGGGTTCTCATCCTCCATCCACTCTCATTCGAGCTGCAGGGATATCCCGAGTGAGAGTGGACGGATGGGCTTTAGCCATTGATAGCCTGAGCTTCCCACAAATGGGGGTGGTATTTAACAGGGACCTATCCCTGTTTAAATAAAAGCCTTTAGTATTCAGAAATCCACCAGTTAGCTGGTTAATTGCAGCCAGTCAATTAACCAGTCCCCACCTGGTAATCAGGTTGAAAAGCGTCCTGTGAGAGAAGCCTACAGAGGACTCCATAGCACACAACTGTGCTGACACAGGAGAGCAGAGAAGCCTGTACACAGATACTGTCTTGAACACAAAGGCTGTGCTGAGATCAAGACACCCAGAGACCTATATTCATTGACACAGAGGACCTAGGAACCTGCCAGAGACTGACATGAAGGGCCACCTGCATTAAGGTACCTCCTGAGACTTTGGGGTGATAATGGGATTATCCCTCCAGCCCTACAGTTATGGACTGGGGAAGTAAGTTATCCCTTACAAGGAATATGTGTTTGTTTATTTTGTACATATGTTTTGCCTTAAAACTGCTGTTTAAAGGAACAGGCTCAATAGAGCCAGGATTTAATTTCACCCTAATCTCTCTCCATTAAATGTACTTCTGCACACATCTCTTACATGCCCTTACTGTAAATCCTTTCCTTTGTTGCTGATGAAATCTCCTTTCCTCCAACCTTAAAGTCGTGTTAATAGTGGTAGCGACGGCGCGCATGCGCACGGGCGGCGTGGACAAAAAAACCTCTTTTCTATTAGGCCGCCCATAGAGCACGTGTGTTTCTCGAGAAGACAAACCAATTTTGTCTTTGCTGCGCGACGGCTGGGTCAAGTGCGTGGTACAGCAAAGGAGGGTGAACCGCTCACCTGACATTACAGCCACTTCTCCCCATCGCACAAATCCAAAGAGCAGAAATCGCTCGAGCAACAGGTGCGTGCATTAATATGCACTCCGTCGCGCGCCCTCTATAAACGGCCCTAAAGCAGCAGTCCAAGTTGCCATTAAAAAAAATATGTATATATAAAAAAAATTCCCCCTTTAATATGTGCATTAATACAATCCACATAATGATAAGTAATTAGCTAAATTGACAATCGATCTGTTCTCCTGTGATCGATCGGCGAAGATTCAGCCCGGGGGTTTACTAAATGGCTGTCCGTGTAGCAAAAGAGGACCAAAGATGCAAAGTTCTGTGGGGAAGATCATGTTACCAGGCAGTCACTAGATGCAATTGGTGCACTGCTAGAGAGAGGGCAGGGCTCAAAAATGGGTGTGCCAAAGCCTGTTTCAGAAGAGGAAAATGATTTGACTTTGTAACTTCGTGGCCCTGATACTTAGACACACATGAGTCATATCAATAGGTTCGGGCGATTGTGATGGATGTAACAAGATTTTGACCGACTTGCTCCTAACTTTGAGTGACAAATGGATATCTGTCCCTTATCAGCTGCTAGAAATGAAGGGGTGGGACTTATTGCATTTGTCTATTTGTCAGGATTACAAATCTCTAATTCTTACTCTTATGAATTACTGTCAAGACCCATAATTTCTTCATTTTAATAAAGTCCTCCAACTAAGTGGTTACCAGTTTGCCACCTTTCTGGGAGGCGCATGGGGTATCTCAGGAATGTTAGTTTCCTTTGAGGCTGACAGTTTTGGATCTGGTGATTGTCCCCAGCCTTCTGATCTATATATATGTATTTCACTTTTAGTGACAGCCCCCCAATTAAGCCCTCTTTGTAGATCGAAGGGTCTTGACCTGTCATAAACCCTATATATTGTATATTTAAAACAAATGGTAACCACATTAACCCCTCAACAACCATATTGACCAAAATACTTAATATCCCCCACCATTTTCATTACACACGTCTCATTAAGTCAATAACAAAGATTTGTGGATCTGGACCTCTCTCATGAAGTACCTAGATTTCTACGAAATGGTCTACTCAACAAGCAATCTTGTTCCATTAATCTGCTTATTTAAATATACGTATTAAAGAGGCGTTCATAGAGTGGTGTCTGTGACATTCACTTTCCTCTGGACGGTGGAAATGTTTTCTTTGTATTGCTTTAAAAGAACAGCAGCAGATTATGCCCTCTCCTTTAATTGAAGCTATCATATTTCCGGAAAGCTCAACAGGGAAAAAACTACATGAGCCAGAAATATGTTTTGTTGAGAAAGTAGAGGATTTAATCATTTAACCTGTGATACTTTATTTAAAAGAGAGCAGATGTTTGGTTACTTATATATTCAGGTTCTCTGCAGTTATTCCTGACCTCTCTGTATGTATGTATAATTGTATTTATATAGTGCCAATCATGTACGCAGCGCTTTACAACATCACAATTTTACAATAAGTATACATGGGAAGGATGTTGATCCAGGGATTAATGCGATTGCCAATTCTTGGAGTCAGGAAGGAATGTATTTTTCCCCTTATGAGATATCATTGGATGATATGACTCTGGGTTTTTTTGTTGCCTTCCTCTGGATCAATAAGTAAGTATAGATATAGGATAAAGTATCTGTTGTCTAAATTTAGCATAGGTTGAACTTGATGGACCTGCGTTTTTTTTCAACCTCATCTACTATGTAACTATGTAAAAATAGAAGGTAGATAATGTACATTACAAACAATGGAAATACATGCAACAGGTAAATGACAACAGATGACTGAAGGAGGCCCTCTCCCAAAGAGCTTACAATCTAATTGTTATGTTCGGAGACTTACAGACACATTAAGACTAAAAAGTGCAAACAGAGGAGGGCAAGTGCATGTGGAGTTTGTAGCAGAGGCGTATAAAGTTTAATGAGATGTTTGTTTTTAGGAGGTACATTTTCAGCTGGGCTTTGAATGTGAAAAGTGAAGGTGCTTGACGAATATTGGTAGGGAGAGATTAGTGAAAAAGATTTAAGATCGAAGATGGTTGTAAAGGTAAAAGGAGCAAGGATGAGACAACCTTGGTTAGAAATTAAGAGATGTTTAGGTGTGCAATGAGAGATCAGAGTTGAGATATACAGTGTGGAGGTGCAGAGGTGTGTAGAGCCTTAAAAGTAAGGAAGAGAATGTTGTAGTTTATACAGAAAATAGGAAGCCAGCAGAGAGTGTTCAGAAGGTCGAAAGCGGATACACACCTAGAAGAGCAAGAGATTATGTGAGCAGCAGCATTTGAATGGACTGTAAATTAGATAGATGTGAAGCAGGGAGGCCAGATAAAAGAATGTTACAGTAATCAATACGGGAGAGAATAAGGTCACACATTAGTGTTTTAGTGGTAGTGGAACATAGGAAGGGGCATATTTTAGGAATGTTGCAAGGAAAAACCAGCAAGATTTGGAAATGTAGTAAGACTTAACAGACCATAAACTTTTGCTTGTTTGTCCACGGTACTGGGGACACTAAGTCTTACTACATCTGTACCAAAACTAAGACTGTCTCGCATTTTAATCTGGTCTGTAACTGTTACATACGCCCATAATATATATTATCTTTAACTCTGCATGCAATGTCTTGTATATAATGTAAACCCTGTTCACTTATGTAACTGTATTTGTAACCATGTATTATTTGTCATTTTAACTAGGACATACTTGAAAACGAGAGGTAACTCTCAATGTATAACTTCCTGGTAAAACATTTTATAAATAAAAATAAATACATCTGTAGTAATGGTGTTGATATGTGGGGAGAAGGAAAGGAAGGAGTCGAATGTAACCTCTAGGCAGCATGCTTGCAAGACTTGGTGGATAGTAGTGTTATTGACTAATGGAGAAGGAAAAAATGGGACCATGGTTTGAGAGGGAATATGAGAAGTTCCGTCTTAGCCACATTAAGCTTGAGGTGATGAAGGCCCATCCAGGCAGAGATAGCTGTCTGTAATTTTTTAGTGGACTGCGAATGTAAGGTTAGGGATAGATAAATATAGTTGTGTATCATTGGCATAAAAATGATTTGTGAATCCAAAGGCCCAGCTACCCTAGAGAGTATATAGAGAGAAGAGAAACGGGCCTAAAACAAAGCTTTGAGGTACACCTACAGAGAGTTTCATCGAGGCTGAGGAGGAGTTGGCATAAGAGATACTGAAGGATTGGTGTAAGAGGTAGGAGGAAAACCAGGATACGGCAGTGCCATAGATGCCAACAGAGTGAAGCATGTGTAGGAGAAGAGGCTGGTCAACTGAGGCTGAGGTTGAAAGTTGAGGAGAGGTCGAGAAGAATCTAGTAGTTTTCATTGAGATTTGGCAATATGGAAGTCATTAGCTACTTTGGTTAGTGTGGTTTCTGTAGAGTATGCTGTGCAGAAGCTTGATTGGAGACGGTCAAGCAGGTTATGGGAGTTAAAAAAGTGAAGAATATGTAAAGAGGCAATACGTTTCAGAAGTTTAGAGACAAAAGGGAAGCGGGACGATAGTTGGAAGGGGTATTAGGATATAGGGTGTTATTTTTAAGAATAGGTCTAACAATAGCTTGTTTAAAAAGAGATGGAAAAGTACCAGAACATAGAGATGAGTTAAAGATGTTAGTGAGGCTGGGGACCATGGTAGAAGTGAGAGATTTCAGGAGATGTGTGGTTGAGGAGAGCAACAGGAGAGATGCTACTTCTGGAGAGAAGGAGACAAAGGCAGATGGAGGAGGATTAGGAAGTAGGGGTGTGGAAGGGACTGTTACGGTTGTGCTCGCCACAACCCGGGGCCGGACCGCATGGCTGAGGCTGGGTTATGAAATCACCGACCTTAGACCGCGCAGACTGGTCCGGAGTGCGCAGTTCATAGTCAAACAGGCCAGGTTCAGGACTGGAGAGAGCAGCGTAGTCGTTGGGCGAGCCAGTCGGGATAGGAGATGTCCGGGTAGTCATAGTCCAAGCAGGGAGTCGGCAACAGGAAATAAAGCAGGTCCTCCTGCTTCAGCGTAATCGCTGCAGGTCGGGAACGGGGTTTGCGCGAGTGGCGTCCATGGCCCATGGCGCCGGTCTAGGAGAGGGAAGAAAGACCGGAGTGGGCACTCCGCCAGGCAGCACCGGTAAACCAGTGCTTCAGCGCAAGAGTTCAAGCTGGCCTCTGCAAAGGGAGAAAGGGCAGCAGGCCACAGGGTCCAAAGAGCAACCTCTGCTAAGGGTAGAAGCAGCAGGTTGCGGGCTCCAGGGGGATAGCACACAGCAGGTCTCCAGGGTGCTTCAGCGTGGGAGTTTAAGCTGGCCTCTGCGAAGGGAAAAAGAGCAGTAGGCCACGGGTCAAAACAGCAACCTCAGCAAGAGGTGTATGCAGCAAGTTGCTAAGTCCAGGCAGGCGACACAGGAACACAGGCCTCAGAGAAGTAGCTGCAGGCTACGAGGAAACATTAACGAGAACAACAAACTGGAACAATAATCAACAGAGATTAGTAACGAGAGATAACAAGCCTGGAGGCTTGTGGCAAAACACAGGTAACATCCAAGAAGGATTATGCTCGGCAGAGAGGGAATGTGGGAATGCAGTATTTAAAGGCCAGCGGGCCAATCCCAGGAGGAGGGTGTGAGGGCACTGCTCCAATGATGAGTACAAGGCTAGGTTGCAGTGATAGCCCGCACAGCAGCTGTTGATTGCAAAGAGGGAATTAGTGAGAACAACAGCACCCTGTGAGGCTACGAGAAAAGCCAGGAGTGGATTCCTGACAAGGACAGAGGTGATTTCTTTGTGGATATTGTCCACCTTGCACTTGAAATAATCGGCAAAGTCTTCTGGTGTAATGGAAAGAGTGGATTATGGTGTGGGGGGAGGTCGAAGAAGGGTGTCAGACGGAGAAGAGGTAACGAGGCTTAGATTTATGCTTGTTTATAAGAGAGGTCAATTAACCCTGTTTGGAGAGAAAAAGAGCAGAGATAAAGAAGGAAAGAGTACATTTGTAGTGATGCTAATCAACCAGAGTGTGTGACTTCCTCCAGAGGTGTTCAGCAGACCAAGTACAAAGGTGCAGAAAACATGTATGTATTTAGCCAGGGTTGTGGGTTGGAGTGCCATGAGTGTTGGCAAGCAGGAGGAGCATACTGGTCAAGAGAGGAGGAAAGGACACTTGTACGTTGGGACAAGACTGTTTGGATAGAGATGGGTGGTAGTAAAGAAAACATTGATTTTAGGCTGGATTCCAAAGACTGAAGGTCAAAGGAACGCAGATTGCGAGTATAGAAAGGAGAGGCAGGAGGTTGAGTGTGAGGAGTGTGGGAAAGTGGGAGAAAATGTGATGAGATTGGGAAAGGAGAGAGAGACATTTTTTAATGAAGACAAGGTCAAGGAAGTGGTAGTTCTTGGGAGTGCTCAAAACAGTCCATTGGAGGAGTCCATTGGATGAGCCCAAAGGAGAACATGAAAGACAGGAAGCGAGATGCCCAGGACTGAGAGGGGTCATCAATGTGACAGTAAATGTCTCCTAAGAGGAGAGTGGGTGAGCCAGAAGAGAGGAAAAAGGATAACCAGAAGTCTGTAACGCGTAGCTCACCACAAACGGAGCGTGACCGCGGTGCTGAGGTAGGGAATTGAGTAACGCCAACCCACAGCCACGCGGGTGCGCCTAGGATGTAGATTGGTCATGCAAGCCAGGTCAGGGTTAGAGATGTGAGAATAGTAGATTGTACTTGCCAAGTCAGGAGAGGAGAGTTGCGGATCGTCAGAGTGTCTAGCCAAGTTTAGGATTGGAGAGTAGCGGATCGTCGGGATACGTAGCCAGGTTCAGGATAGGAGACTAGCGGATCGTTGGAGTACTTAGCCAAGGTCAGGACTAGAGATATGAGAATGGTCGTCGTAGCCGGATCAGGAGAGGAGAGGTGCGGAGTCCAAGAGATAAGCAGGGTTAACAACAGGTTAACAGGCAAGGCAAGGTCACAGGAACTGAATGCAGCAAGGCACGGCATCACACTAGACTATGCTCAGCAATGAGAGTCAGAAACAGGAAGGCATAAAAAGGGGGATCCTACAATAGAAAGCCAGAATAGAACCAGGAAGCGGAATCCTATTGGCTGCTGGTGCACACAGGTGCACGCAGCCTGATTAGGAACGGAGGCGGGACCAATTGCACGCCGACCCGCGCGTGTCACTGAGGTCAGGGGGCAGAGGCCGGAATGCATGTCACTCCCACGCCAGTCCTGTCCGTCACCAGAGCGGGGGCAGAGCTTGAGACGGGCGTCAGCAGGGAGGCTGGACGAGTGCACCCTACGCGCGCCGTAGCGGGGGGCAGAGTCAGAGCCCGCGGACGGAGAGTCAGACCGCGCAAGTTCCGCGCGCGGAACAGGACCAAGGGATAGCGCATCCTGGATGCCCATCGTGGAAGGGCCTTTAAGGTGAGGAGATGGTCTACGGCCACCAGGATGGTGATTCCTCACAAATTCAAAGTCGGAAAGAAAATTGGAGTTTGAGCATGTAGAGTTAGGTGGCCTGCAGATGACAGCATTATGCAGAGAAAGTGGAGAGAAAATGTGAATCGTATGAACTTCAAAAAATGAGAATGTCAGGGAAGCAGGTGTAGGTAAGGGCTGAAACTTACAGTGAGCTGAGAGTATTACTACTCCACACCCACTTCCCAAGGGGCAAGGTGTGTGTGAGAAGGAAAATCCATCATAGGATAGAGCTGCCTCCAGAGCAGAGTCTGAGTGTGAGCGCCAAGTTTCTGTCCGTGCAATAAGGCAAAGAGAGCAAAAGAAGAACAGGTCATGAACAGCTAGTGTTTGGTTAGAGAGAGAGCATGCATTCCAGGGAGCACATGAAAAAGGGAGAGAAGCGGGGTGAGCAGGGAATAGAAAACTGTTTGGAAGGGTTGGATCTTTTAGATCTTACACATGAGAGGTTTGACAGTAGAGAGCCAGAGCAAGTGGGGATATGGCATGGGGCTGGGTATAGATAAATATCTCCAGCAGCCAAGAGAAGGAGGGATAGAGACAGAGAGGTGAGAGGAAGACTTATAGCATATGCTCTTACAAGGATAAGAGGTAGGTGGCAGAAGTGAGCACAAAAAGCAGTGGAGTACATGAGTGCAAAGAAAGGGAGAGGGAAAGAAGAGAGGAGGAGATGTGTATATACATTAGTAAGGAGAGCTTTGAGTTAGATTAAAGTAAGATAAAATCATTTAGAAAAGATGTTGCAGTACACAGAAGAAAAACAAAGGTGGGCATATTGGAGGATGGGACAGTAAAGGAAGAAAGTATGGGGGGGGGGGGGGGGGGGCCGTATGGGAGACGCGAGGAGGGCACTTCGGAACCGGAGACTTCATCGGTATACTTACCCAAGCTTATACTTCTAAAGAATCACATGAACCCCAATAAAACAGCTTAATTGCATATTACAGACTGAACAATTGGCTGACAAGGAATTTGAGGTAAAACAGACCAACCCCTAACATATCAGATAAACAGAAGGGGGAGGGGGGGATAAATCAGTCCAGTCACTGATTTTCTACAGTTATGTACTGTACAAACCAGGAATGTCTCGGTAAACGTAGGCATTTGGTAACTCTACCTTTATTCCAAGAGCTATATGCAGCACCCTGTCAAATATTACTAGGCTCAAGTCCAACTTGTAAACATATACAAAGTTAGAACTGTACGTAGTACATTAAATCAAGCCATGTTCTCAAATCATTCATCATTCATTAGTTATCAGGAATCATTCTCACAAGGAATGTAATAGAATAGAAATTATTGCTGTAGCACTTATTCCCATGACCTGTTATTTATACTATCTTTTATTTATTTGATTACCACAGTACTGTGAAACGCTATGCACATTAATGGCGCTATATAAATAAAGACATACAATACAATACAATAATATGCATGTAATAGGCATTTAATATAACACTTAGAGCATTCCGAAAGCAACTGTTTAGTATTATTGCCATTATAATACAGTATTCATTAATCATGTTCTAACCCTTACTGGTCTAAATTCTGGTCATTCATTTCTTGGGAAGGCTCATAGATTTGAACCAGTAACAGCTAAAAACAGGGGTTCTCAGCTCCAGTCTTCAAGATCCCCCAACAGGTAAGGGTTTCAGGATATTACTGCTTCAGCACAGGTTGCTCAGTGTGCTGAAGCAGGGATATCCTTAAAATCTGACCTGTTGGGGGATCTTGAGGACTGGAGTTGAGAGCCTCTGAGCTAAAACATTAAAATAAATACTAATGAAACAAATTAATATTGTGATCCCTGATGAACAGATCATTACTGTACCTGATCACTCATGTCTCAGCTCTCAAGTGTTGCTGGGAATATTATTTAAACATTTATTTTAGTTATCAAAACTAAAGATATACACATTGTAGTTGAAAAATGTGCGCTAGTTTTTTTTTTTTTTTTTTTTATTTAATATTCAATATTCAAAACTCAGAAACACAAATGTAGAGCATTGGAGAAGTTTAAAAAATATGCAAAACAGAAAAAAGAAATCTAAAATTGGAGAATATTCAGAAATGAAACAAAATTGAAAGAATATTAGAAAATTCAGAGAAAAAATATTCAAATATTTTAGAATTTTTGCTTTACATTTTTCAAACATTTTGGGGGAAAAACAAATCGAATCTTGACACATTTTCCCTAACAAAAAATAACTGCCTTCCATCTTCTCATTGCAGAAAGTGCTGAATAAATAGAAAGTATGTAACCCCCTGTGTGATGAGCTGACACACACTCACACTGCCCCTGGCAGGTTCCTCTTATAAGTGCCCTAGACAGGTGACTGTGATGGACATGAGAACAGCCAATAATAACAGCTGTGGCACCGGAGGGACTAAGAGGAGCCTTTAAGAAGGGGGGCAGCCATGTTTGATCTGATCTGTGTTGACCTGAGTGCTATCAGGTTCGGTCGAGTTCTGCAGAGAGTGCACACGGCATCAGGAGCAGAGAGCTACAGTTCCAGACATGGACGAGACATCAGGCACAGCTGAAGGGGACCTTCAATGGCTATAAAAGCACAGTGGTACCGAAGCAAACTTTTTCAAAGAACAGGCCTCAGTACACAATGAGCTTCCACGGTTTGTCGGCACCATCACCAGCCAACCTACCCAGGATTGGGTGGCCACTGACACTGACTCACACCTGCTCATACTGTGTGTAGTGATCCTCACCTGAGGATCACAAGCTTCCAGAGTCAGTAAGATATAAGTAAACGAATTGTATCGCCCGTACTGTGTCTGTGTTACTCCTGCTGTCTGACCACGTGTGGCCCAGTAAGTTATTTACAGGGACTCAGGCCTCGGCCTCATCGATAGTAATGAGTCTGGGAACTAAAAGTAAAAGGGTTACAAGAACATTCCAAGGAACAAAGTAGAAAAAAAAATTCTTGTGGAAAAATGTCATGCAATAAAATCAGACATGTTTATGGATATTAAATAAAGAGCTTTGACAACATTAAACTTAATTGTACGTTTCATGGAATACTCATCTGAAGAACATATCCAGATTGGGCAAGATGTTCCAAGAGGATTCTATAAGCTTCAGGCCCTATTTAGAGTTTGCACGTTATTGTAAAAATAGTGGTGGCGTTAAAATATTAGTGCTGCACCATCTCTATTTGTGGGATTAAGAGCCGGTTTAGAGTTAGGCGTACAGAGTTATTAGCAGGTGCTTTTAAAATATGATAATGAGGTGGTCTATGCCCAATTTGAATGTCTTTTGCCATCATAAAACTTTCATCTAGATAACGTTGCTTCAGCTTCCTAAGATACCGGCGGTCCTCACTTATCCGACGGAATGCGTCCCGCAATCCGCCGCCGGATAACGGATCGTCGGATTGCAAGTCAATGTTATTCAGCGGCGGGTCCGACCTCGGATTATGCGGGAAAGCGGGACGTCGGATACCGAGGACCACCTGTATGTGGCTTTTGAGGGAGTGACCTCAGTCTGCAATAACAGAGCTTAGCAGAAGGTAGCTTTGCAGTCAGTAGCTTGCTCATTGAAAGGATAACTGTTCTAACGTGTCTTTTAGGCTCTAGATATAAGCACCTCTTAAGTATTTCATCATCACGTATAAAAAATGCATAAACTTTAGTCCTTTACATTATTTTCCACCCCTCCAGGGTCTATTGTCAAGAATAGCCAGCATTGCCAGGTGGGCTTGCACATCAACAGAGCGGCAATACAGCCATGGCACCATAAAATGTACGGTTTGAATAATGAATTCCTATAGTGTAATGTGATTAATGCCTGGTCACCATAAGACACTGGGGGGCAACAAACCTCCCAGGGGGTGGGCTTCACCTGTGACCCACAACTGCAGCCCACTTCCCCTCTCCCACCCAGGGTCGTAGGAGCTGGGTAAAGAATTGTAGCTTCTCCCGCTGCCTGACCTGCTTAATGACAGTGTGCTGCTAAATACTGGCAGGGCTGGTTTAACCCCTAGGCCAATCGGCGGCCGCCTAGGGTTGCAATATTTGGGGGGCAGCAGCCGCCTAGTTTGCCTAATTCAGTGGGGTTTTTTTAACTGGAATGTGTAATTTCTCCAAGCACTAAAGTTAAGGAGAAAAAAAATACTGGAGGTAGATGCACAAAAGTATTTAAGCCTTAAAATAAATATTACTATAAAAACACATCACTTTGCTTACGCATGACCCTAAAATATCCAAGGGGAAATAATGTTAGTATCCTACAGTATGGGGAGACTTCAGGTTTTTTCCACAGCTGATTGTAACATAATCTTTGTTACCTTATTGGAATCACTGCAGTTTCCACAGCAAGCCTCTTACTTATACTGTATACACAATGGAAGCAATGTTGAGAATCAGTGAGAAAAACACGGGACAGTTGGGTTGGTGCTTTAAACTATAAAATAATGTTACAATTCAGGTTTCCGACTGCAGTGCAAACTGTTTTTGTTTTTTTTTAAACTGCTTAAATCCTGTGCTTGTAATTTTTCTCATCCATTTGGTTATTGGGTCGTTCGTCACGTTCACTACTGTGTGTTACCATAGCAGGCAAACAACATCTTTTCTGTCTCCAGGTAACAGGAAACATTCATTCCTAAAAATATCATTTTTGTTTTAGGTTTCGGTTCATTTTAAACATTCTCGCAAACTCAGGACAGGAATTACTTTCCAAAACAGTTACATTTTTGGAAAAACTAAACAGCTTCACTAAACCCCGTTCCAATATTTTGCCCAAGCCGTCTGGGCGTGTTTCTAATACAAACCAGATGGATTTCTTTGTGGTCTTCACTGCCTCGTGCGCTGTGCTTAATGGTTTACATTTGAAAGTATTGTTTTCTATCCAGGTACTGCTGAAACATAATTGTTATGGTAACTACAGAAAGTATGGGATTATAGGCAGCACTCCCTATGGAAGTTATTAGAACAGTACTGAAATGAAGGATGCATGGGAACAATGGTGGGACCCCTAATCCCTCCAAAACAACATAGAACACAATTTGTGTTCCCAGCACTCTAAGTGCTCTATAGTGTTCTATAACCTTAGTAACTAGGATTGCCAGGTGGCTTCTCCAAAAGTATTGTACACAATGGTAAAAGGTGCGATGCACTCGAGAGAGATACATACACACACACCTCGCTCTCTGCTCCATGCTGTTTCCTCCTCTCCTTAGCCCCACTCCCAGACTCCTAACACCTCCTCCTGATTGACTGCTGTGGGGTAATACAGCCAATCAGGATGGAGTAAGCTGCCCAGTCCACTGGCAACAGCCCTACTCTCGCCCTGCTCAGAGAAATCCCGCGGCCCCTCCAAGCCGATCAGATTAATATGTCCAGAGAGGTAATACCGGACACATACATGTCCAGCATTACCTCTAATGTTTTACTGGACAGAGAGTCCAAATACAAGACAGTCCAGTTCAATACTGGGTGTCATAGGAGACCAGGACCTTTAACAAATTTATACCGTGATCATTCAATAGGCAAAACAAGGCGGTGAAATAAAATAGGGTTTATTTGGATAAAAACCTCTGAAACAAGACAGAAATACAAAAGACAGAAATATACACAATTACTGAGGTCTGGGGATTGAGATCTAGCCTTTCCTAGGTGCAGGGCACCCGCTTGCAAGGGCTTTCCCTGATCGGGACCTTGTCCCGGACATCCTGGACTGAGATTCGGTATAAAATTCTGACCGGGACCTTGTCCTGATCGTCCTGGAACTGATTTCGGCAAGAACTCCTGACCGCTATGTTCTAAAATAAGAACTTGGTCCTCGCGTCTCACTTCGTCTCTGCAGGGCAGACTTTCCGAGCTTCAAAACGAAGCCGGTTACTCTGCTATTTGGAACAGAGCAACTTTGAAAAGCCCGTCCTAGCTTCATTGACTCAAGCAACAAACTTGTCTGGTTCTCTGACTGGGGCTTCTCCTTACATACCCTCTGCTGCGCTATGTTCAGCATGGAGGAAGGAGGAGCGACCAATCAGACCATGGGAACTCCTCCCCGCCAGCCAATAGAAACAGGGGCTCGTCTCTGGGCTTACGTCAGAGGAGGAGGCGTGCCAAGCCGGCTCGAAAAGCCGGGTGAGCGGGAAATGTGATTTAGCCATTGGGAGAAGAACCTACGAGTATCTCCCCCAGCTAACTCATTGCCACCCGTCTGACTTCATCAAGTCTGGCAGATCCAAAAGTTGTCCTCCTTTAAAGGTGCCCTTTGTTCTCCGGACTTTGCAATTCGCCCTTCCTCGCCCACCAAAACGGTCTTCTCATCTCTGGACATCCTCTCCCCTTTGAACTACTGACTCTATACAGACATGCCGGCGTCTATGCTGATGCCCAGGCTGACTGCATAGAGTATTATACAAATGTATAGAACATTATAAAGTACACGTCAATAAAGTATGGACTTTGGGGAACCTTGTACTTATAAGGGAAATGGGTTTGGGCTATTTGGACTCGAAACTCAGGAGTCTGGGGGACACAGGGTTGCCCCAGTTTAATTCACCCAGAGTACCGGCAAATCATGCCTGCTCGTCTGAGAGAATTAAAGGACTACCGGTAACTTCGGCCCCCGAACTCCTGCAAACAAAATAGTTGTATTTCTACCCAAATACCCCACTTAAAACTTACACATATACGACGTTTTACAGTTCTAGTTCCCTGGAAACATGAAACAGAAAAAAGCAGGGGTCACTTTATTTTCCTCATGTAGTATCCCTGGTCCCTGGCTTATGGTGCTATGTAGCTACCAGGGACCCCACGATTTCAGGGGTAACCAGAGGGCTTAACCTTTATTGTATAGCCTGGTTACCACCTCCCGCCACACTGGGCACCTGGCAACCCCATTAGTAACTATAGATCAAGAGAGTGAAGGAGAACGGCATAAAAAAAACCTAAATGTATACTTTTTATATGGTAAAACAGAGAGTGTCTTGCAGGGGTTGAAGTGGCTTAAAAAGTAGGGGTACGGTGTCAGATTTACAATAGAAGTGTACATTTGTTAAACATTGGGGAAAAGCTCTGCGGACGGTAAAATTAGAAAGAGGAAGAAGCTTTCAAATGTATTTGTAAGCTTGGATGTAAATAAAAAAAAAAGTAGCAGTACTTTGGGTAAAATTAAAAACTCCCCCTATCAATTGTGGGGCTGTGGGTACTTTAGTTACGTTTGTCATTGGCAGACGTTAGATAACAAATTATTGTGTTCATGAGGAGATTTCTCTAATACTGTGTATCTCCACATTCTTCCCTTCCTTCTCTCATTAACATCCACCTTTGCTTTCATCCAAGGCCACCATCAGGGCAGGATTGCCAGGACTACTGTCCTGGGCCTGGCCTGCAGATGACCCCTGACTTCCATGTTCGGCCGATATCCCATGCCCAGAACACCTGGTGGTGAGCCTGCTCTCATCTTTGTCCCTTTCTCCCTCCTCTTTTGCCCATTTCTTCTCTTCTTTTGCCTTAAAATACTTTGTTCCTTTACTTGCCAATGAGCTCCTTCTTGCACCAGATTTAATTTTGTTCTTTCTGCTTACTTCTGTGTCCACCGCTGCTGTTGGGAGTAGGGTTGCCAGGTGTCCGGTATTGATCCGGACTGTCCTGTATTTGGATACTCTGTCCAGTAAAAAAAATGAGGCAACACTGGACATGTATATGTGTCCAGTGTTACCTCTCTGGATATAGTGACCTGATCGGCTTAGGGAGCCACAGGATTTCTCCGAGCAGGGAGAGAACAGGGCTGTTGCTAGGGGGCTGGGCAGCTTCCTCCATCCTGATTGACTGCATTACCCAGCAGCAGCCAATCAGGAGGAGGTATCAGGAGCCTGGGGGTGCGGCCAAGGAGAGGAGGAAACAGCATGGAGCAGATAGGCTTGAGGGATGTGTGTATGTCTAGAGCACATCAAACCTTTCACCATTGTGCCCCATCTTCTCTCCTCCCTCTCTCCCATCCTCTCCTCCCCTCTACCCCCATCCTCTCCCCCCTATTCTCCCCTCCCTCTCCCCCATCCTCTCTCTAGCCCCACCCTCTTTCTCCTCCCTCCCATCCTCTTTCCTCCCTCCCCCCATCCTCTCTTCCCTCCATCCTCTCTCTCTTCCCTCCCCCATCCTGTTTCTCCTCCTTCCCCCCATCCTCTCTCTACTCCCTCCCCTCCCTCCCCTCATAAATACACACATAAACTACACCATTTACACACATACCAAACATGCAACATTAGGGTAACACACACACACACACACATACCATATATAAAAACACATTTATATTCAACATATACAGACACTAAATATACAACATGCACATGCATATAATGTATGAAACACACATTTGTGTTACAAATGCACACACTTACCAACACAGAGAGAGACACACACACACTTAACCAACACAGACACACCTGGAACCGGGAGATCTAGAGAGGAGCAGCTATGGAGTGCTCTGCAGCGCTATCGGTTGCCCAGAAGCTGCAGTGGTTAAGCAGCCAGACAGCCCGGCTCTCCTCTTCCCTCCTACCGGCTAGAAGAGTTCTAATGTGATCAGCTCTGCCGCCGGTATCCTCCTTTGATCTTTGGGAGGACACCGGGACAGCTCATTAATAACCGGGGCTGTCCAGGCTAAATCAGGACATCTGGTCACTATAGCCTGATACAAAAGTGGTGTAATTTGGGGCAAACATCTCTCGCCCCCCCCCCCCCTCCCCTGCACCATACGTATCAAAGAAAAATATCCCATTGACACCAATAGGATTTTTTTTCTATGATACGGATGTGGAGCAATATTTTTGTCTCGATACATGTGCCCCTTTGTATTTTAGTTATTTATGTAAAAGTCGGCTAGCCATGTTTTATTGTAAATTAACAGGAAGAAAAATACACACAAGGTACAGCAGAACATCCAAAAATATTTTTGGATTACTGTATCTCAACATTTTTTTCATTTTGCTTCTTTCATATTGACTGAATATTTGTGCTAATTTTTTAATTTTACAGGAAAAAAACCCAAAGATCTCAGGTTTACATGTAAAAAAGCTATTAAATACATATTGAATTCTGAAACAAGTGTTACAAGTGAAGAATAACTGAGTTTGTAATCATTGGCTGCTGTGCAGAATTACATGTTGCTACCAAAAGGGAAACATATGGAAAACATTACACACCTGCGGTTGCCAGGTGTCCGGTATTGGAACTGGACTGTCCTGTATTTGGATACTCTGTCCAGTAAATAAAATGAGAGGTACTGTAATACTGGACATGTATGTGTCCGATATTTTCCTCCCTGGACATAGTGACCTGACGCACCTTTCACCACCGAGTCCAGAATTTTTGGTGAAGCCACCTGGCGACCCTATACACACCTTTACTAAAACTATATATGGGCGCCAGACGCATTTTGAATTCCACGGAAAAATGGGACATGCATATCTAGATGGTTTGCTGAAAACATAAAAGTTTGATTAAAACCTTATCCATTAGTCAGAAGGTAAGGATTGATTTAACCTTTCTGCTTTCACTCAGAAATACGGATGCGTAATCTCATTTTCTAACCACTTTATATATTTAATTGAAGGGCTAATATTGAAAAATTAAGTACACTACGTATAAACAATATTTTCAATAACAAAATATTAAAATGTGTGCCCCACGGCCAAGTATCAATAAAATCTTAATGATGCAGCGAATGCTTTTCTATCATCACAAAGCCATATGGAATTGACTCATTTAGAACTTTGACATATAAAGCTATTGGTGTAAAATAACATTAGACATCATAGAACAGCAGTACAGAGCATTACATGTCAAGCAGGAGAAACCTGATTTGCAAACGATGGTATTATTTATTCAAATACCATGACATTTCGGCACAGATGATTTGAAATAAGTTGCACATAAACATAACAATTCCTTATTCAGATACTCTGCCATTCCTACAACCAAGTTCTTACAGTTCAGTAGAGATGGGCGGAATTTCCGCCAGAATTCCAATCCGCCTGTTCCTTTCACCTGTGGATTTCTGGAGATCAGTCTCAGAAAGGCAGATTCGTTTCTTTTTTTTTCTATTACTGAAAATCCGTCCGACGGTTTCAGTATCTGAACCTGCGAACAGAATCCGAAAGCTGCTTTTTTATGGGAGGAATACATAAATAGGCGCGCAGCCTCAATTTTAAGCTGTCGTTTGTTCCGCGGATTGGATTTAAAGCAGCAGTCCTATCTGCCGTCCCCCCCCCTCCCTTTAATATGTGCATAAACACAATCTTGACAATAATAAGTAATTAGCTAAGTTACCGATCGATCCGTTGTCCCGTGATCGATTGACGAAGATTCGGCTCCGGTGTTCACTAAATGGCTGTCAGTGCAGCAGAAGAGGACCAAAGATACACGAAAACCCGTATAACTGCTTTAAAGAAGAGCTCGAGTGTTATAAATACAGTATATGGAAAACAAGCAACCTTCAACCGGCTCTTATAAGATATTTCATAACTCGGTTTGGAATCATACATTCTTCTTTGTCCGACTTTTTTCACGCAGCATGTATAAAAGGTTACACATTGTGGAAGTGATGAAATGCTTTCCTTCTACCCACAACCTCCTGCTCTCAGCGTGTCTCCACGTGGCTGATAAGGTCACATCACAAGGAAGGCTGCTTTGTACCTTTTTGTGGTGAAACAGTTGTGGTAAATTAAGTTTGCACCAGCGGGCCGAGTATAACCAGTGGAGTGCATGAGAAATCAGGTCTACAGATGGTGCTCTTTAATGTCTTCATTACTGACGTTACGGATGGACTCAAACGAAAGGGAAGTCTTTCTGAGAGTTGGGTTGACATGAGAGGTAAACAAAGTTTGTTTTCAATACATAGGCGCTGATGAACAAGTCAGAGACAAAGATCTACTGTACAAACGTTGAAAAATGCCTGTACTGAACACTACTAATAACACTACTCTAGAGCAGGGGCGCCCCCCTCCTTACCTCTCGCGGCGTCAAATGACGCCGCGGAGTCGTGTGATGTCCCGTCATGTGACCCGCGGCGTCATTTGACATCACATTACCAGGGCAACCGTGACATCACATGACCCCGTGGTGTCATTTGACGCCGCGTTGCCATGGTCACGTGTCCTGAAGCCGGCTGAATCCCGGTAAGTAGAGGTTGCAGAGACCTCACGCGGTCCCCCGGCATTTAATTTAAAGGTGGGTCTTGAGGACTGGAGTTGAGAACCACAGTATTCATGTAATAAAGAACTTTTGTGAAATAACCTATGGAAAGCTTTCACCTTGTACCCACTACAGAGGAGGTGAAAAAATGTACCTCTGCTAAAGTACTTGCATTTTTTTTTTTTGTCCTACACAATAAAATTAGAGATGGAAAGTTTTACAGACGAGAGCATTTTATTATTGACTCGAAGTCTATGGATGAAAGTGTCAGTAGACACTCCACGACATGAGTTTGCTCTGCAATGCTCCATAGATTTCTTCAGCAATAAAATGGTTAAACATAGCCATCTGTTATCTGGTGCAATCAAAATAAAAGACTCCAATGGAGCAAAATAATTTTTGTGACATTAGAAGCTCAGAGTTGGCTATGCAGTCCCAATTACACCCTACTATTATATGTGTGCCTAATGTGTCCATTATCCGCCCCCCCCCCCCCCGCTCCCACCCCCCCCCCACTCCCACCCGCCCCACCATATTATTACAAGGCTGGTAATGTACCAAAATGTCAAATTGAAAGTTTCACATGTCTGGGAAAAAAAGACACAACATGTACAGAGTGTGTTATTCTGGCACCTGTTGGCTGCTTGAATATTTTTTTTTAACCCCTTTCTCCAGCCAACAGCCATGATATATCGGATAATAAGAGGGATATGTGATGGATGTGTGTGATGGTGAAGGGGTAACAAGACTCAACAAGAAAGGTTAAGCCCGTCTGGTTACTTCTGATCCATGTATTGGGGCTCGGAAGTGTCAGCTCTTGAGCCGAGTGATTGTCAATGCATGTCTGTAAACTATGCTACAATAAAGATTTTTTGTGTTTTTACCTTTCCAGGAGTGCCAGCAAGCAGAGATTGCTGGGCTATGAGTTTCAAAGGGGGTTTTACGGCGAAAGTCTTGGCGGAATGTGTCTACGTAGCCGGGTTCCAGAGTTGCTGGATACCCTAAAAATGTACCCGGATATATTGTTCCGGCAAAATTTCCCCTTGAAAACGGTTGCGCAACTTATCGCTAGGATTCCCTACTTCAGCACAGACCAGAAAGTTAAATGGGGCATAGGGATGTGTGGTATCCCTAGAACGGTAAAGGGGTCCCTAGTATAAGAGGTGATGCCCAGTTAATGCCCTGATCACCCAGAAGCTGTTATAGGAGTTCTGGGGGTAATCCAACCGTATATATATGGTTGCAAGGAGTTTTAAAAGCTAATTCCGTTATAGTGTGTGGGGAATATGGCTAGTAGGAATAAAGTGCAAGATTCTTATTCTATTCCCCATTGCCTTAGGACTTAAAAATGTTTAGGGTATATATGTTATTAAATCAGTATGTTTAAAGTGTATATATGCATGTGCACAGTATATGAGCTGGGGACTTCCAGGTCCAGGGTTCCGAGAGACCATTTGGCTACCAAGCTTGGTGCCATAGAGTCTGCTCGGGTCCCGGACATGAAAGCCTCAGAGGTTGCCAAGGTGTTAAAGCCATTTGGGTACCGGAGTTAGCCTCAAGTACTCACATCCTGGGCTGAATGGAAGTCCTCGGACAACCATTTGCCCATCCCAGACTTTGAGGAGCCTAACTCAGCGGGTGGCTTCTGCATGACAAGTACCAGAGGTGCCAGGTTGGCGCATGCCCTTTTCCGATGCCGAAGACCCACTTGCCTGGCTTTGGCAGCGCTCTGATTGGCTGGTAGGAATTCTCCAACACTCGGCTGCCGTATCTCATGAATGATCTCTAAAATACTATATGGATGCCTCAGCCAATCCGGAGAGGAAATTCTAAGTGCGAGAACAGCAGTGGTAAATTTGAAACGACCAAAAGATGCTCTTGAAGAAATAGCAACGAGCCAGCTTCAAAAACTTTTCGGGCCAAGTTCTGAGAATTGAACGTAACGGTTGCGGCTAGGATTGCAAGCCGAAAACAGTTCCAGGACCTTTGTGACTTTCTCCCGGTCAAGGGATTTCAGCACCTCCAGAAGAACGAGAGCGGTGGCGTCAGGAACTTCATGCCGATTTGAGTTCCAGGACTTTTGGGACCAATTCCCGGTCAACTAAAAACTTTATTTTATGTCCTATTTGAGCTAGGAAAGTCTAGTTTTCAGCCCCAGACCCCCAGTAAGTGAGTTCTTCTTATGTATTTTGTGTTTCATTGTGCTTAGCCTATTTTAAGTGAATAAATGACAATTTATTTTACCAACTTGTTTTGCTCATTGTTATAATCCCGGTATAAAAGGTGTAAATGCCTGGTCTCCCATGACAATGTGTGTATGGAAAGAATGGGAGGTGGCAACATCATCGTCATCATTAACAGCTCTGGTGAGGCGCCACGTTGTGACTGGGGCCTGTGGTCTGGGACCTGAACAGCTACGCGGTAAAGACGGTAAGGTGATATTATCCACGTCGGAATTCACCCAATGCAGAGTCAGACGCCATCGCGGACGACACCTTGGATCAGACGGATCCTCTTTGTTACTCTGCAATACCCGGGTGCTGGCACCCCGGGCAGGTACCTAATCAAGTGCACTAACATTTCCCGGGACAGCGCTATCTCCAACACTTTGGGTGGGCCTTGACATTGGGGAAGGGACATCAAGGGATTGGTGCCTGGCACCCAATGTACTCTGGGGACACTCACTGTTGGTATCAAGTTGTGGTCTATTTTACTGTGTGGTACAGGGTACCATTATTATTGTGTTCCGTAAAGGTTGCTAGCATATATTTGTGTGCGTGCATTATTATTATTATTATTATTGTTCCTGTAAGAGGACCATCCCACTCCGTTGGGATCCCTTACAGGTGGAAGCGCTGTTATACAACGAATCAGGTATACCCCAGGCATACCCCAATCAGGTATACCCCAGCAGCGGAGGTTCAGGCCTTCTGTGAGCCACAGGTAACGCACCAATCACACCGCAACCACTACATCTTCCATGGGGGGGGGGGGGGTGTAAAGTGTGTTACATATATATACCATCAAATTTGAAGTTATAATGGATGAAAACGGCAACAAGAAACCTCCAACATGTGTAGTGTTTGTGCATACATATATATATATATATATATATATATAATATATATATATATGATAATATATATATATATATATATATATTGGATGTGTTCCACTGAACATCTAAACTCCTCTTCTGTCTTCACCACCTAAAATAGCATCATGTGTTTCTTTAGTGACGCACAACACATCAAAATCAATGTTATACATTGCCGCACTGATGCATACATTTGCTACTCTTCTGTGCAGAATTTGGAGAACAAATTGATTTTAGCACCCCGCAATAACCATGGCTACATCTCTATGTAAAAATTGATGCTAAAATCAATTTGTTCTCAAAATTCCACGCAGAAGAGAAGAACATTGATGCATCGGTGCAGCAATGTATATCATCGATTTTGATGTGTTGTGCGTCACTAAGGAAACACATGATGCTAGGGGGTGGATACAGAAAGGGAGCTTAGATGTTCAGTGGAACAATATATTTCCGATGTTGTTGTGGAAAACAGGACAGGCTTTAGGGGTGATAGTTGGTTCCCCTTCATTCTTGGGCTAGCGCCTCCATCTGCCGCAGGCTCCAGGAGAGCTGAAGCCAGTCCTTGCGGAAGAACTCTCTCATGCTCCCCCCTGATAGACTGCAAACTCAGGCAGGAGTATATTTTGTAACAGGAACAGTCTTTATTCTCTCGGACAGGAATACAGCATGACAGTCAGCAACTGCATACACTAACACTGGTCTCCAGCCTTAGGATGGTCCCTGTACTCAACCCCCAGTCATGGGCCCCAAAAGGTCGGTCCTAACTCTTCCCCTACTCCGTGATGGAGCAGGGGGTATGTTTCTCACTCCCACTCCCTTAAGGGAGGAGATAGAAGGTGACAGAGCCCTGCACACCTCTTCTGTGAGACCAGTTTCTCTCATGGGGGAGAGACACTGGCTAAAATTAGGAAGTGCAGCCCCTTCAGTACCCTGGAGGAGGGTCCAAGATCTGAGCCCAGGATTGGGCACAACACAGGCCTTGTCCCGCCTCCCCTTATCACTCAAGGGAGCTGCTCACTGCAGGGGCAGAACAGATAGGTAGTATCCAGGGAGCAGTGCTTCCCTGGACTAGGCCTAGCTTTGCCCCGTAGGCCCCAGATAGGCCCCAATCACCCTCAACTTGTGACTGCTGCAGGGAAGGCCCATAGTTAGGGACACTTCCCCAGTAGTCATCATAGTGAGGGTACAGCACACTGGTGATGGACACCACACGGTGCCAAGGCCTATGGTCTGGGACCAGACCACCACCATAATACAGAGACTCTTTATGGTGGGACACTTCAGCGGGAGTCCACCCCACACGTAGGCGAATATCTTCGTGGGACAGACTGACCACTTGACTGTTATTCAGCGACACCCAGGACCTGGAGCACCCGGGCAGATATACCAACCAAGTGCACCAACAATCCACAGGGTAGCGCTATTCCCTACACTTGGGTGGGATTGACTATTGGGGGCTGGAGCCTGGGACACTAGTGCCCCTGCATCCAAGTACTGTGGGGATACTTTGCGGGTCTATATATATATATATATATATATATATATATATATATATATATATATATATATATATATATATATTGCATGTGTTGTATGCTATAATCAGTTGTTATATTATGTGTCCAGTAAATATTGTTATATCATATCCTGGTGTGTAATTACTGGTTACATTGTCTTTTGAGGGGCTATCTCACTGTGTGCGGATCCTTCCCGGGTGGAAGCGCTGTCACCCTACTCATTCGGTACACCCCAGGCTCCCTGCAGTGGAGGATCAGGCCTCCTGTGAGCCTACCCGGTAACGCACCACACGTAGTCACCCTAGACACGGGGGAAACGGGGCTACACACACACACACACACACACATTTTTTTTTCCAACTTAACCAATATATCTAGATCTTTACAGATAGGCTAAAAGAGTTATGAAAATAGGAACCACAAGATTTTCTTTTAATGCATTCCAATGACGTGACTCGTGATGGAAAGTTAGTCACTGTTAAAAGTTTTTCTTAAAACTGCTCTACCTCCCCACAAATGGAAAGTGCACACAACCTGTAACCCACAAAATAAGTCAAGTTGAAAATTACTGCTAAGTTGCATGATCCCCCCCTCTCCTCTCCTCCCCCCCTCAGTAAGTGCCCCCTCTCTCTGTTCTAAAGCATGGGAATCCAACCATACTGTAAATCTCTCATTTGAATTTCAAACGTTTCTACACAACACACTAAGGTATTTCCTACAAAGCTTCAATAGCTTAACATCACTTTTTCCACTGTGACGTATGCTTTTTCTTCTTCTTCTTTTTTTTTTTTTTAAAATAAGCTACAGTATATGCTTATTTAGTTTTCATTATCATCATTAATAGTTTAAGGAATACCCCAACCAGATTTTTGGCCCGTATCTTACCTTAAGTTAAACAATATGTTGCTTTTACCATTGTCATATTCCATACCCAGAATTTTTTTCTGAGATCCAGAGCTGTTTTGATTTTCAGCGCCCGAGTTCCACCTCAAACTCTGGTTGGTTCCCCTTTTTTTATTTATTAACAATGTCCCATGCAAGCACGGTGAGGTCATCCTTTCTTTCAAAGATTATCTACAGTTAATTTAAAACGTTCCCCACTCCTGATGCAAGAAAGATTTTAATCATTGCCTCAACAGTTCCCATATTGAGAGTATATATATATATATATATATACAGTGTTCGACAAATAGGCATAACCACACGCCCGTGGCGAGTGGATTTAGGCCGCCGGCGAGCCGTACTGCGGCTCTATAAATTCCCCTGCTCGCGCCAATTTTTTTTTTAATGAATAAATTATCCCTCTCCCTGATTGGGTTCACGCGGGGAAGAGGGCCGGCAGGCAGCTCTTGGTTAGCCCCTTCCCCCGATCTCCTCCCCCCTGCCCCTGATCTCCTCCCCCTCCTGTCCCTGATCTCCTCCCCCTCCTGCCCCCGATCTCCTCCCCCTCCTGCCCCTCGATTTCCTCCCCGCTTGCTGCCCGGGTCTTGAGGTAGGCAGCGGCGGTGTCCACGTCTGAAGGGGGTGCGGCGTCCGCTTAGGGGGGGGGTGCTGCGGCGGCTTCTGCTTTTGGGGGGGGGTGCTGCGGCGGTGTCCACCTCTGGAGGGGGGGCAGCCCCCCTGCCTTACAGAGGCCCTCCTGCCGTGCGGAGGGCCCTGATGCCATGTGCGACCCCCCCCTGCCTTGCAGAGGCCCTCCTGCCATGTGGAGGGCCCACTGCCATGCGGAGGCCCCACTGCTGCCATGTGCAACCCCCTGCCTTGCGGGTGAGTGTGAGTGACAGTGTGAGAGTGACAGTGGGTGAGTGTGTGTGTGTTACAGTATGAGACAGTGACTGTGTGTGTGACTGAGTGACTGTGTGTGTGTGTGTGACTGACTGAGTGACTGTGTGTGTGTGTGTGTGTGTGTGTGTTGTGTGGTGTGGTGTGGTGTGTGTGGGTGTGTGGGTTGTGTTGTGTGTTGGTGTGTGTGTGTGTGTGTTTGTGTTGTGTGCTGAGTGCGCTAGTGTGTGTGTGTGGTGTGTGTCTGTGGTGTGTGTGTGGCCTGTGAGTATCTTGAGTGTGTAGTGTCGTGAGTGTGATGTGTACTGTGAGCGTCTGTGAGTGTTTGTTGTCTGTGTGTGTGTGTCTGTGAGTGTGTGTCTTGAGTGAGTGTGTGTGTTTGTGAGTGAGTGTGTGTGTCTGTGATTGAGTGTGTGTGTCTGTGCGTGGTGTGTTTGTCCTGTGTGGGTCACCCTCTCTCCCTGTCAACCCTCTCCCTGTGTCCACCCTCTCCCTTGTCACCCCTCCCCTGTTCGCCCGCTTCCCGTTCTGTCTACCCTCCACCCTCTCCGT
>CM071570.1:13635648-13703880 GCA_036426205.1 Ascaphus truei
GTGTGTGTGTGTGTGTGTGTGTGTGTGTGTGTGTGTGTGTGTGTGTGACTGACAGTGACTGTGTGTGTGTGTGAGTGTGTGTCTGTGAGTGAGTGTGTGTGCCTGTGAGTATCTGTGAGTGTGAGTGTCTGTGAGTGTGAGTGTCTGTGAGCGTCTGTGAGTGTGTGTGTCTGTGTGTGTGTGTGTCTGTGAGTGTGTGTCTGTGAGTGAGTGTGTGTGTTTGTGAGTGAGTGTGTGTGTCTGTGATTGAGTGTGTGTGTCTGTGAGTGAGTGTGTGTGTCTGTGTGTGTCACCCTCTCTCCCTGTCACCCTCTCCCTGTGTCACCCTCTCCCTGTGTCACCCTCTCCCTGTGTCGCCCTCTTCCTGTCACCCTCACCCTCTCCCTGTCGCCCTCACCCTGTCCCTGTCGCCCTCTCCCTCTCTGTCGCCCTCTCCCTCTCTTCAGGATTTAATAGGCTGCAATGCTTCGCGTGTCCGCCAGATGGCATAAATTCATGAATTGTAATGCAGTATATATATATATATATATAACAACAACCCCTATAACCCCTAACATACACATACAGTACAGTATATACACATCAATGATACTATAGGCCGGCGGGGGCGAGATGTGTTTGCAGCAGAGAGAGATCCGCTGCTCTCTCTGCGCAAACATTGGCACATTAAAAATTATTTAAAATACATTTTTATTCATAGTGTAGATGTGCAGGGGGCCTCCGGAGCTGAACCGCGTTGGTTTCAGGTCCGGGGACCCCCTGCTCCCCGAGATACAGGCCCCTTTATGAGGTGCCGGTATCCCTCTGCATTTAAAGGTCCCGATCACGTGACCGCGGCATGTAAACCAAGCAGAGGGATACCGGCACCCCCTAAAAGGGCCTGTATCTCGGGAAGCAGGGGGTCTCCGGACCTAAAACCACAGTGGTTCAGCTCCGGAGACCCTCTGCACATCTACAGTATGAATAAAACACATATATAAATAAACACTCATTCCTTACCTTTGCGGCTATGTGCTACGGTAACGAAGCAGCATGACTGTATTTTTAATAATATTGTACAGTGAGCAGGGGGTTCCCTGAGCCACAAATCAAAGCTCATACAATATTATTAAAATACAGAAAATGCTGCTTCATTACAATAGCTGATAGCCGCTAAGGCAATGAAGGGGTTAACCCAAAAAAATAAATAGACAATACCATTCTGTGGCTAACGAAATGCTTTTACTTGTGCGAGCTTTCGAGATACACTGATCTCTTCTTCCGGCGATGTTACAATGAATGAAGCAAGGATATACTTAAAAACAGTGTCTCTTGGAATGTTATCTGTGCTGGTCCTTCCCCCGGTGTGGATGTGTTTTATGGCTAGAGGTGTCAAAGGGTTACTGAAAGCAAGTGAAGAAAGTGTGTATCAGTGTGAATAAAAATGAATGGAGAGCCCACAGTATATACAGTGCTTTACACAAGTGTGCTTTACACACTGATATCTTCTTCCGGCTGTGTTACAATGTTACATACCTCCCTCCAGCCCAGGAACTGACACCTTAGGCAGAGGTATCTTTGCATGGTCTTTATTACAGGCATCTTTCATCAGCACTTTTAGCAGCTTGTCATACTCCACTCGTCACAGGACTTCTAGATGGTGCATTCTCTCTCTACTGCTCTGCTCCAGGTGGTCATTAGGCTAGCCAGCCCAATATGAGCATGCTTACCCCGCCATGGGGAAGACTCACAGCTTCCACCTCGATCATCCTCCTTCACACTAGACAGGGTTCAGGAAGGGACACACATCTCCTCACACTCTGGGGTGCTGAGGCAGACTCTCCTTTTCCCTCCTCACTCCCTGAGGAGCTCAGAGGAACTCTCTCTTCCACATCCTCACTGCCTAAGGAGCTCAGAGGAACTGCTCACTAACTTTAGGCTACTCCCCCTAGAAACTTCTGGAAGGGGCGGGCTCATGGACTGTACCCACCTAAAAGGGGCTGTACACAGGCCATGAGGCACCACCTACCTTCCTTCATTTTCTGTGGAAGCAGGAAGGAGGGGGGGGGGTCAAGGGCCCCCAGATTAACCTGCTAATGCCTGGATCTTACAGGGCTTACATAGCAGATACACTGGGTGGAGAGAAACAGGTACAGCTAGACATACCCTGTTTCATATATATATATATATATATATATATATATACATACACATACACATACACACAGGAAATTAAATGGACTGCTCTGCGACTCACTCAATATGCTGTGTTGCTTCATCCATGTATTGGAGAAGATTTTAGCCTCATTCCTTATAATAGAGCCGATTAATTCTGCAGCACAGGAAGCAGCGGCACGCAGGGGCGGATTTCCCATTAGGCCCGGGCCTAGGGCGGCAACATTTTGGGGCGGCAAAAATGACTGCCCCCATATACATTTGCTGCGCTCTCGGGTCATTCGGGCCCGATGGGAAGGCACTTAGCTGTGGGTTTGAAGCAGAGGATCTCCGGAGCTGAACCCAATTAATTTTAGCTCCGGGGACCCTCTGCTTCCGGAGATAATTACCTCCCTAGAGGGTGCTGTTAGCCGCTCCGGCTGAGCTAGCTGGGGTTTAAGGCCTCGTTCAGGGTGCCGGAGGCAGGAGTTGGAGGGCGGGCGTTCGGGAGGGAGGGCTGCAGTCTGCTGGCGATGTGTGTTCATCCCCAGCAGACTTTTTCAGGAGTTGAGGAGGCGGGGAGGGGGCGGGGCTACAGACCTGAGGTTAAGGATCCAAGTTGCAGTCTTGAAATCATTCTCAAGAATGATTTCATTGGCTGCCGAGGTCCCAGTGACGCTGCTGCAGCTTCAAAAAACGAATTGGTTTGTTTATTGAAACTGTAGCCAGCGTCAACTCCGTACTTCGGAGACAGGGCAGCTGCTACCCTGACAACCAGTATTCAATTTGAATATATTGTGTCCCACGGCAGCTCGCACGTCAGCACGCCCTCCCTCCGAAGCCTGCACCCTGAACGAGGCCTAAAGCTCCCACGTCACATGGTCCAATAGGAAGCCAAACCATTGACATCACGGCTTCCCGCAGGGCGCCGGAGCTTTAAAACAGCGCCGAGTGGAGCGGCTACCGGCACCCCTTACGGGAGGTGAGTATCTCTGGAAGCAGGGGGTCCCCAGAGCTGAAATGAATGGGGTTCAGCTCCGGAGACCCCCTGCTTCAACCCAATGTAAAAAAAAATAAAAATTATAGATGACTTGTATTGCCGCTTTGAAGCCCAGTGATGATTAATCTCACAGCTAGAGGCAGTTTTACATATGTTTTCAATATGTGTAAACTCAAAAAGATAGAAACTTGTTTTAACCTGTACAGTAAATGTTCTAAACAGAAATGGCTATTTTATTCTCTGACTTCTTTGTATACAGCACAATAACAATATTATTGTATGCAGTTCAGTCTTTTTTTTATTTTTTATTTATTTTTTTACTTCAATAGTTTCATGTGTGCAATCTCTAATTACCTAAAGAACTGTATAGCTGCAGGTCAATTCGTTCTCCATGTATTGATAGGCGAAATTTGGTGACATAATTAGTGAAGGGATCTGTTTATATTCTGTTTCAGTCCGTCAGTGGAAGCTCATGAATATTCATGAGCACTCCTGCACTGACATGTGCTAGAGGGAGGGCAGGGCTGACAAAGGGGTGTGCCAGGGCTTGTGACAGGACATGAAGGGGCAGTGCCTTAGCAAATGGCTGTTAAAATAGAATACAAGAAAATTGGTCTTTCAAAGTTGTTTTTTTAAAAACAGAAAATGCTAAAAGTATTTTTTCTTACTACAGAACTGATTTATTAAAAAAAACACACATGCAGGATATTGACTGAACTGCAGCTTTAAAAGGGGCTTTGCTTAATTTAAATCACTTAACCATAACTAGATCGTTATACAAGTCCTTTTAATACAATACACAAGGAAGGCTTTATAAAAAATACTGTACACAAACACTAAAATGTGTCTGTATGCAGCTGTGCTAGTCAAACCATACAAACTGATACGTCACCGAAATAATGCGGCTTTACAGATATAGGTGCTGCATTCACTGTAATATTTATTACAGGCTTTCCAGTTAATGATTCTGATGAATGAACAGTAGCACAAGCAAAATTGGCACAGCAAAAACTTAAAGCTGCAGACCATGCAATATCCTACGCGTGTGTTTTAAAAAAAAAAAAAAATCAGTTCTGTACTATGAGAAAATACTTGTAGCATTTTTTAAAAATAATTCTGAATTACATTTTTAATGTATTATAATGTAACAAGCAATTTTTGTTTCTATAGCAACCATTTACAGTCACATCCCCTTCATCTTCTGAAACAGGCTATGGCACATCCCTTTTTGAGCCCTGCCCTCTCTCTAGCAGTGCACCAATTGTATATAGAGACTGCCTGGTCACATGATCTTCCCCACAGAACTTTGCATCTTTGGTCCTCTTCTGCTGCACTGACAGCCATTTAGTGAACCCCTGAGCCGAATCTTCGCCGATCGATCACAGGAGAACAGATCGATCGGCAACTTAGCTAATTACTTATCATTGTGTGGATTGCATTCATGCACAGATTAAGGGGAGGGGGGAAACCCAGCATCTTGAACTGCTGCTTTAACTCCATGTGCAATTTAAGTGTAATGAATAGGGTACAAGTATTTGTGCAAACAATTAAATGTTTTTCATCGATGCCGTAAAATGGCTTTGTCACGGGAGACCAGGACTTTTAACACATTTATATTTTTCTTGGATCATTCACTAGGCAAAACAAGATGGTGGAATAAAATGAGGTATATTCGGGTAAACCCGTGTACAAACAATAAAATACAAAATAAGACAAAATCACACTTACTGGGGTCTGGTGTTGAAAACTAGCCTCAACCAGGTGCAGGGCGCCTGCTTCAGAAAAGGCTTACCATGTCCGCTCCACGTCACTGGAATAAACCTGGAACAAGTAACATTATTCCTCAGAACTTGTCGAAGTATTCAGAGAACTTGGCCCCGAAAAGTGGGACAGAGTATCTTTTGGTCAGTTCAAATTTACTGCTGCTGTCTTGGCGCTTAGAATCTGAGGACCGGATTGGCTGCTGGGTTTCTTATAGTATTTCAGATTCATTCATGAAATACTACAACCAATCCGAGTCTGGGAACTCTACAACAAGCCAATCAGAGGGCTGCCAGTCTTCCAAAGCCGGGCAAGCGGTTCCTCTGAATGCAATGAGGGCATGCGTGAGTTGGTCACCATAGCCACTTGTTATTCAGAAGCCACCGCTGGGTTAGGTGCCTCCAAGTCTCCAAGGAAGGCAAATGCTGGGAACGATGGCTGGCATTATTTCCCGGACGAGGGTACTCAACCTAACCATCCTGCGCAAATGGCTTTGAACCTCTGGCAGCATCTGTGACTTTGAAGTATGGACCTAGGGCAGACTCAGTGGCACCACAAACTGGTAGCCCACTAGCCCCCCCCCCCTCCCGCCCCCAGAGAATCATCTTTGAAAGTCCCAGCTTGTAACGCAGTGTATAAAGCATAATACCGTACAAACATTCAAAGTTAATAAATTATACTTTTACACTATTCCTGGCTAAAATGTCTAAGTATTTTTGGTGTTAGGGATAGAATGAGAACTTTTACTTTTTATTCCACTAGCCATATGGCTAACACTCTGCAAACCTGACTTACATTTAAAAAAAACCCACAGCTTTATTACTTAGCTGGAGTACCCCCTGAACCCCTATACCAGGTGCAGTGTGACCTGGGCATTAACTGAGCATGCCCCCTTATACTAGGGACCCCTGTACAATTCTGGGGATACATTGCATCCCTATGCCCCTTTTTCCTTTCTGGTCTGTGCTGCAGCAGGGACTCCTGGCGGTGAGCTGCAAGAACGTTTTCAGGGTTGGATTTTGACCGGAGCATTGTGCCTATATATATCCGGGATTCCGGCCTGATTCCCGGCTACATTATTGGGGTATCCATCAACTCTGGAACCCCGCTATCTAGACACAATCTGACAATACTTTCTCCACAAAACTCACCCTGAAACTCATAGCCTAGCAATTTTTGCTTGCTGGCACCCCTGGAAAGGCAAAATCATAAAAATTATTTATGGTCACATATTTTTCATACAATGCATGGCAGTACATATACAACAGTCAGGCCTAAGAGCTGACACTCTAGGCCCCCAAAACATGGATCAGGAGCAACCAAGTGGGCTTGACATTTATTACTGAGCCTGGTTACCCCCTCACTGTTACATAGAGGTAGGAGGAGTGACCAATCAGAGCGTGGGAACCCTATCGGACTAGCCAATAGAAACAGGGGCTCGTCTCTGGGCTGACGTCAGAGGAGGAAGTGTGCCAAGCCGGCTCGAAAAGCAGGGTGAGTGGGAAATATGACTTAGCCAATGGGAGAAGCGCCTACAAGCTGTATCTCCCAGCTAGCTCATTGCCACAAGCTGAGCAGGCTCCACTAAGTCTGGCAGTTACCAAAAGTGTCACCACAGGGTGCCCTTTTTTTGCCGGACCTGCAATTCGCCTTTCCTCGCCCACCAAACGGTCTTCTCACCTCTGGACATCCATTCCTCCTTGAACTACTGACTCTATACAGACATGCTGGCGTCTATGAAAATGCCCTGGCTGACTGCATAGAGTCTTATAACAAATGTATAAAACATTGTAAAGTACACTTTAATAAAGTACAGGCATACCCCGGTTTAAGTACACTCACTTTAAGTACACTCGCGAGTAAGTACATCTCGCTCAATAGGGAAACGGCAGCTCACGCATGCGCCAGTCAGCACGTCCTGAACAGCAATACCGGCTCCCTACCTGTACCGAAGGTGTGCGCAAGCGGGGAGACTATAGAGCCTATTACACATGCGTTATTTACATCAGTTATGCACGTATATGACGATTGCAGTACAGTACATGCATCAATAAGTGGGGAAAAGGTAGTGCTTCACTTTAAGTACATTTTCGCTTTACATACATGCTCCGGTCCCATTGCGTAAGTTAATGTGGGGTATGCCTGTATGGACTTTGTGGAACCTTATACATAACGAAAAGGGTTTGGGATATTTGTGCCGAAACTCAGGAGTCTGGGGGACACTGGTTTGCCCCGGTGTAATTCACCCTGTGTACTGGCAAATCAAGCCTGCTCGCCGGGGACAATTAAAGGACTACCGGTAACTTCGGCGCCCGAACTCCTGAAAACAAAGTAATTGTACAGATTCAGCGGCCGTTATTGAAACACTTCACGCGGTGTTTACCTCGGAATACCTATGTGATGGTGCAAGATTTCTTCCAACCATACCGCCTTAAGACGCGAGTGCAGACGGGTGCACAAAATGGCATTTTAGTGTTCTGGCTTTTAAACACCTGAAATTGACACAGTAGCACAATACTGTACACATTACAATTCATTCATTTCATTTCACACAATCCATGAAATTCAAACAAAGCAACCACGATAAACGCGTGTGCCTGGGGTGATTGGCCACGTTAATGCCGCGTGGAGTACAGCAGCGCGCACAAAAACGGAGCTGTGATTTGTTCGAATAACGTCTGCTGCATCAGTATTTCTACCTAAATACCGCACCTAATACTTACACATACAAAGTTTCACCGTTCTAGGGCCAAGGGAACATGAAAACAGAAAAAAGCAGGGGTCACTTTATTTTTGTATTGTATTGTATGTCTTTATTTATATAGCGCCATAAATGTACATAGCGCTTCACAGAAGTAATACATGTTGTAATCATATAAATAACAAATAATATAAATAACAGGTCATGGGAATAAGTGCTTCAGACATAAAAGTAACGTTAAGGAAGAGGAGTCCCTGCTCCGAGGAGCTTACAATCTAATTGGTAGGTAGGGGAACATATAAAGACAGTAGGAGGGAATTCTAGTAAGTGTGTCTGCAGGGGGCCAAGCTTTATGTATCATGTGTTCAGGATTATCCAGTGCTATTCATATGCTTCTTTAAGCAAATGTGTCTTAAGGTGGGTCTTAAAGGTGGATAGAGAGGGTGCTAGTCGGGTATTGAGGGGAAGGGCATTCCAGACTTGCGGGGCAGAAAGTGAGAAAGGTTTAAGGCGGGAGAGAGCTTTAGATACAAAGGGGGTAGAAAGAAGACATCCTTGAGAAGAACGCAAGAGTCGGGATGGTGCATTATTTTTCACATGTATAATCCCTTGTTTTATGGTGCTGTTAAGCTGCCAGGGACCACACAGTTTCAGGGGGAACCAGAGGGCTTAAACTTTATTGTATAGCCTGGTTACCCCCTCCCGTCACACAAACAGTGGCAGGACCCTTCTTAACACACTTTGCTTCAGTATAAATACAAACCTATTTGAAGGACTCACAGTGAAGGCCCAAGTCTTAGCTCTGAAGAACCTGTTTCTAGAACATTGGGTGGAGCTATATATACCCTCCTATCCAGTGGTGTGTAACAACCTGGGAGTCACGCCGCCCTCGGCGTGCTCCCCACTCACCCGCAGCTCCGCCGGGTCCTCCCGCGCCCCGCGAGCAGCCTCCCTCCAGGACGCCGATTGCAGCTCCACATGGGCGCGCGCGCATGCCGTTGTCCCTCTTATACTGCCGGTCCTGCGGGCATGCCCGGTCATGCGCCCGCAAGCGCAGCCACACGGAGGTGCGGCCACACGGAGGCGCACCAGCCTCTTAAAGGCACAATAACCCAAGCTATTGCTGCAATCAAATGCAGCCTTACTACTGGGCTCTATAGCTCCTCCCCCTGGAGCCCTTCTGTCGCAGCCTGGCCAATCCACACCCCCCCACCTTGCTACCCTGCCATTGGACCCTCTCACCTATATATACCCTGCGGTGTCACTAACTCGTCGGCTGAGCATAGAACCAGTTGTTCTCATCACTCTCTGCCTCCCTAGTCCTGTCTTGTCTTGTCTTGCAGTCTTCCTCGTGTACCAAACCGGCTTCCTCTTCGACCCTCCGCACCTCTGGCACCCCGAACTCGGCATACGGTAAAACGATTACGTCTCTCTCTCTAACCCCGGACTTGGCTAACAGTACCCACTACTATCCGTACCTCTCCTGCCCCGGATCGGACATCCAGACCATTCTACTGTCAAGACGTGCCCTCATGGCTGTGGGTGGCGTTATATCCTTTCCCACCTCAGCACCGTGGTCCCGCCTCGTTTGTGGTGAGCACTACCTGACATTATGCTCAGCCCAACAAACATGGACCCCGCTGAGGTGGAGCGTACTTTGACTTCACACACTAATCTCTTCGCCAGGCTAGAAACGTATCTGGAACAAAATTATAGGCGGATGGATTTGCTTCAGCAGAGCCTTCATTCCCTTACCGTTCAAGCCCGGGCTTCCAGTCTGGGACCTTCGCCAACGGCCTCAGCTCCCTCCACAGCTGTCTTCACATCCCCTCCGTCTACAATGGAACCCCGAATCCCGACCCCCAACCGCTACGCTGGGGACCCCCAAGGATGTAGGGGCTTCCTTAATCAGTTTTTCATTCAATTTCAACTCTCACCCTCTCGTTTTGTCTCCTCAAGCTTTAAGGTTGCTTATATTGTGGCTCTTCTCTCTGACGAGGCGCTGGCCTGGGCCTCCCCCATTTGGGAACAACAGTCTCCCATCACACAGGACATCGACCTCTTCGACCGAGAGTTCCAAAGGGTCTTTGACACACCTGGACGGCAATTAACGGCAGCTTCCTCTCTCTTCCACATAACCCAGGCAGATCGTCCAGTCGCCGGTACGCTGTGGAGTTCCGCAACATCTGAGACGGGGTGGAACAATGAAGCACTATCTTCGGCATTTTGGCAGGGTCTGTCGGAGCCCTAAAGGATGAGCTTGCAGTGCAGGAATGTCCTACAGACCTAGAGGATTTGATCGCCCTATGTATCCGGGTGGACCAGCGTCTGCAGGAGCGGAAGACTGAGCGTTCTCATCACCGTCTACGGGTTTAAAGGTCTCCCGTTCCACCGTTCGTTTCCCAAGCACCTCCATCTTTGGACGTCCCGGAACCAATGCAATTGGAAGGGAATAAGCTGTCCTCTGCCGAAAAACAACGCCGGCGCAGTGCTGGTCTCTGTATGTACTGCGGCAATTCCGGTCACTTGGTGCTCCAGGGACCCCACAAGCCGGGAAACGCCAAATCCCAATGAGATGCCGGGGAGTCTCGTTGGGAACACTGCCCCTCTCCCCCATCATCAAGGATTTCCTTCCCACCAGGATCTTGCTGCCAGTGACGCTGTCTGGAGAGGGGTTCCATACTCAAGCACTGGCATTCGTGGACTCTGGCTCCGCAGGCAAGTTCGTTGATCAAGCCTTTGCAGAAAGGAACAAGATTCCACTTACCTGCAAGAGGATTCCAGTGGGCCTGGAGGCCATTGATGGTCGACCACTACTGCCGGCCTTCATCACGCTGCAGACGGTGCCTCTTCAACTGCAGTTCGTCGGGGTTCATACGGAGACCATTACCCTCAATGTCATTCACACTCCTTCCGTCGAGCTGATCCTGGGTCTTCCTTGGCTCCAACTCCATAATCCTCACATCGACTGGACCAACCAGGAACCTATCCAGTTGGGTGCTCAATGTGCCAAGACCTGTACCAGGCTGCCCCAGAGGGTAGGAGGTTTGTGTACCATGCCAGAGGAGGTCAACTCCTTGCCCGTAGTTTATTTAGAATTCCGCGATGTTTTCGACAAGGCACGATCCGAGGTCCTACCTCTGCACCGACCCTTTGACTGTCCTATCGACCTGCTGCCCGGCGCAGTCCTTCCCAGGGGGCGATCTTATCCACTTTCTCTTCCAGAGACTAAAGCCATGAACAGTTACATTGCGGAGAATTTGGAGAGGGGTTTCATCCGAAAATCTTCTTCCCCAGTCGGAGCGGGCTTCTTTTTTGTAAAGAAGAAGGATGGGTCTCTTCGCCTATGCATCGATTACCGGGGCTTGAATAAAATCACGCGCAAAAAACACTACCCGCTGCCTTTGATTTCGGAGCTCTTTGACCGCCCTTCAAGGAGCAACCATTTTTTCTAAATTGGACTTACGGGGCGCTTACAATTTGGTAAGGATACGCGAGGGGGATGAGTGGAAGACTGCGTTTAACATCCATGACGGCCATTACGAATACCTGGTCATGCCGTTTGGCCTGTGCAACGCGCCAGCAGTCTTTCAGGACTTCGTCAATGAGATTTTCCGGGATATTCTTAACAAATTTCTCATCGTTTACTTAGACAACAGCCTAATCTTTTCTAAATCCGTCCGAGAGCACATGAAACACGTTCAGCAGGTACTGTTACGCCTCCGGGAGAACCATCTCTTTGCGAAATTGGAGAAGTTCCAATTCCATCTGACGTCCGTGGCATTCCTGGGATACATTATCTCTGACTCCGGGTTCACTATGGATCCAGCGAAACTAAAGGCCATTCTGGACTGGCCCCGTCCGACCACCCTTAAAGCCGTGCAACGTTTTCTAGGTTTCACAAACTACTACCATCGCTTCATTCGCAATTTTTCCACCACGGTATCTCCCATCACTGCTCTAACTAAAAAAGGTACAGATCCCTCATCGTGTCCGGAACCGCCATACAAGCATTCAATCTTCTCAAGAAGGCTTTCGTGTCCGCCACTATCCTCACCCACCCAGATCCTAAACTCCCATTTACCCTGGAAGTGGATGCCTCTGACGTCGGGGCTGGCACCATTTTGTCCCAAAGGACTTCGCCCTTTGCCAGATTACACCCTTGTGCCTTCTTTTCAAAGAAATTTTCTTCCGCCGAATGGAATTATGATGTCGGAAACCGGGAACTCTTGGCAATCAAGTTGGCATTAGAGGAATGGAGACACCTCTTAGAAGGCATGGAATCTCCCATAACCATCCTCACTGACCATAAAAATCTGCTCTACTTAGAAGGGGCACGTCGACTGAGCGCCCGACAAGCCCGCTGGGCGTTATTCTTCTCTTGGTTCAATTATTTCATCTCCTTCGTTCCAGGCTCCAAAAAACTGAAGGCAGATGCCCTGTCTTGACAGTTCCTTGCAGAGGATAGGTCTGAAGAGCGGCTAGAGACAATAATTCCTTCCAAGTTTATCGTATCCGCCAACTCCTTTGACGTCATGGACAAGATCCGATCCGAGCAATCACAGGATCCTATGGGTCTCAAGGTCCCGGAGGGAAGACTCTACACCGCACCGCAACATCGCAAGAGAGTTCTCGAGTGGTGCCATTCCTCTAAATCGTCAGGACACCCAGGGATGCGGAAAACTAACGACCTCATCCAAATAACCTTCTGGTGGCCAGGGATGTCTAAAGATGTGGAGGAGTTTGTGAAGGCGTGTGGCACGTGTGCTCGCAACAAAGTACCCCGGGTTAAACCTGCAGGTCTTCTTCTTCCATTACCCATCCCAGACCGGCCTTTGAACCATATTTCTATAGATTTTATCGTGGATCTTCAAACTTCCAAAGGGATGAATACTATTCTTGTTGTTATTGATCGCTTTTCTAAGCAGACTCACCTTGTTCCCTTTAGGGGTCTTCCGAGTTCCCCCAGGCTCGCGGTTGTTTTCATCCAGGAAATCTTTCGTCTCCATGGAGTGCCGTCGACCATCATCTCGGACAGGGGGTCCCAATTCATTTCAAAATTTTGGCGAGCCTTCTCACTAAAATTGGGCATTTCATTACAATTCTCCTCAGGATACCACCCACAGACAAATGGGCAGACGGAGAGAGCCAATCAAAACCTGGAACAATACATTCGATGTTTCGTAACCGATACACAGGACGATTGGGTGGATCTGCTACCTTGGGCCGAGTTTGCCCTCAACTCCCTATGTAATGACTCCACTCAAGAATCACCCTTTTTTGTAAATTTCGGGTTTCACCCATTCTGCTTACCCTCCTCTCCCTTATCCTCTGGGGTACCAGCGGTTGACAAACGCATCACCTGCCTAAAAAACCTATGGAGGAAGATTCAGGAGAACCTAAAAGTGGCCACTGGAAGACAGAAATTACAGGCAGACCATCATAAACGCCAAATTCCGGAAATCTCCCCTGGAGACAGGGTGTGGCTTTCATCAAAGAATATACGACTAAAAGTCCCCACTATGAAGCTGGCACCCAGATTGCTTGGTCCCTTTTATGTGGTTAGGAGGATCAATCCGGTGGCGTATCGCCTGCGTCTTCCACCCTCAATGAGGATTCCCTCGGTTTTCATGTATCCTTGATAAAACCAGCATTTCAGAGTCCTCGTTTTTCCAAGACCACATCTCCTCCACTCCCTCTTCTGATCCAAGGTCAACAGGAGTACGAGGTCCAGTCTATCCTGGATTCTAGGATCTCCAGAGGAGGAGTACAGTACCTGGTCCATTGGAGGGGGTTCGGACCTGAGGAACGCTCATGGGTTCCCCACCGAGATCTTCACGCCCCTCGACTCGTCCAAGCATTCCATCGTAGGAATCCCTCCAAACTGCGCCATGGACGCCCAGAGGTTGTCCCTGAAGGGGGGGGTACTGTAACAACCTGGGAGTCACGCCAACCTCGGCGTGCTGCCACTCACCCGCAGCTCCGCCGGGTCCTCCCGCGGCATGCAAGCAGCCTCCCTCCAGGACGCCAATTGCCGCTCTACTTGGGCGCGCACGCCGGTATCCCTCTTCTACTGCCGGTCCTGCGGGCATGCCCGGTCACGCGCCCGCAAGCGCAGCCACATGGAGGTGTGGCCACACGGAGGCGCACCAGCCTCTTAAAGGCACAATACCCCAAACTATTGCTGCAATCAAATGCAGCCTTACTACTGGGCTCTATAGCTCCTCCCCCGAGAGCACTTCTGGACCTATCCCTGTCGCAGCCTGGTCAATCCACACACCCCCACCTTGCTACCCTGCCATTGGACCCTCTCACCTATATATACCCTGCAGTGTAACTAACTCGTCGGCTGAGCACAGAACCAGTTGTTCTCATCACTCTCTGCCTCCCTAGTCCTGTCTTGTCTTGTCTTGCAGTCTTCCTTGTGTACCGAACTGGCTTCCTCTTCGACCCTCCGCACCTCTGGCATCCCGAACTTGGCATACGGCAATTCGACTCTCCGCACCTCTGGCACCCCGAACTAGGCATACGGTAAAACGATTACATCTCTCTCTCTAACCCCGGACTTGGCTAACAGTACCCACTACTATCCGTACCTCTCCTGCCCGGCCCGGACATCCAGACCATTCTACTCTCAAGACGTGCCCTCATGGCTTTGGGTGGCGTTATATCCTTTCCCACCTCAGCACCGTGGTCCCACCTCGTTTGTGGTGAGCACTACCTGACATGATGGAATTCAGAAATGTTAGCAACCGGTTCTCACTCACCTTATCGCCCTTTCATAGTGAAAAATACTATTGGGCTTTTTTCTCCAAGGTTGTGTAAAATTCACCATACACTTTAAATAAATCTGCATAGTAATATAAGAGAATACTGACTGCAATTTTTTTCTCTCCTCATCCTCTCCCTGATCCTCTCTCTCATCATCCCTCCTCAGATCTCCCCCTCATCACCATCATCAGCTTCTCCCCCTCATAATCATATCAGTCCCCCCATCAAATCTCCCCCATTACCCATCATCAGTATCATCAGATCTCCCCCATTGCCTCTCATCATCAGATCTCCCCCAGTCCCCCTCATCATCAGATCTCCCCCAATCCTCCTCATCATCATCAGATCTTCCCCAGCCCTTCTCATCTTCATTAGATCTCCCCCAGTCCCCATCATCATCAGTATCAGTCCTCCCCCAGTCCACCTCCTCCTCATTACATCTCCCCCAGTCTCCGTCCACTTCTTCCTCCTCCTCATCATCATCAAATCTCTCCCAGTCCCCCTCATCATCATCAGATCTCCCCCAGTCCCCCTCATCATCAGATCTCCCCCAGTCCCCCTCCTCATCATCAGATCTCCCCCAGTCCCCCTCATCATCATTAGATCTCTTTATAAAAGGATAAGCAAGATGGTAAACGGCGGCAGGCCCCCGGTGTTAAAGGATAAGCAAGCCGGTAGAAGAATCAGCATCAGAATCAGTGGCAGAGCAGGACAGCAAGGGATGAGGAGCACCCCTAGCAACAGTCACCAGAAGTAAGAAAGACTTCCGGGTCAGACTGCTAGAGCACGCTCCTCCCTGCCATCCTGCTCTGCCACTGATTCTGATGCTGATTCTTCTACCGGATTGCTTATCCTTTAACACTGGGGGCCTGCCTCCGTTCACCATCTCCCCCCGCATACCATCTTCCCCTGCCTGTCTCTACGAGGGGGGTAGCGGGTGAGAGCGCAGCCCCCCCCAAGAGCGCGGATTTAAGTACCGGTTCGGCGAACTTGGGAAATTTTAGAAACAGGTTCGCACCGGCTGAATCCCACTACTGTTTCTATCTCCCTATGGTGGCATCACTCGTCACTAGACAAACAAAGGGAGTAACATCCCTCCTGCACAGTCATCCCACATCACATTATGTGGAGGGGAGTAATATGAGTCCACACAGTTAACCCTTTAAGACCGTTAAACTCTTATAGAAATAGTAGTCCCCGGAGGGGGACAGGGGGGGGGGAGGGGACCACACACAGGTTTCCTCATTTTCACAAAATGGTGAAACTGAATGAGTTTCATGGAAATAGTAATAGCTTGATGCAGAGGCTGTATTTGTGCAAGTGAAGCTGTCAACACAATGATGATTGAAGTTTAATAGGAACAGAATGTGGAGGGCAGGAATCAGTATGTACAGTAAACATACTTAATGCAGATTGCGGACAGAAAAGCAGTACATAAAAGTACATAAAAGCTAAACATAAACGGAGTGATTTAGAATGTATCATCAGAAAATATGCAACATGATTTTCCTAATTCACACATCACTAAGTTTCCCACTCTTTCTGTGCCAAGGACAATGTTTGCAGAGCTGAAGGTCTCTGTTCTAAATGGAAAGGTCTTAACGGCAGATAAATAAAAAGGTTTTTTTTTTTAAAGACTTTTTTTTTAAATACAATTTGACATACCTGAGTAAAGTTACATAAGCTTGTACCTTTTTTTGTACAATCTTTATTTAAAGTTTTTTTTTTTAGTAGTTGACAAGCAGAATATATATACAGTATAGTAGTAAGATCCCATAAGTGCTCAACCATAAAACAAAATGGGGACAAAATAAAATATTCAAATAATAAAAGTTAAAAAGATATAAAAACAACCAGTGAGTCAGGTATAGAGACATATACTGTAGGACACCCTAGAGAATAAAGTCCTGGCATAACCATATCATAAATATATTTATAAAGATATGTAGAGATATATATATATATATATATACAGTATATATATATCACATAAAAAATGTCCAGTCTCAATAGGGAACAATCATAATAGGCAGTGTTTGACAAACCTATACATTTGCTCGCCCCGGGCGAGTGGATTTAACATCGTGGCGAGCTCCTATTGGCAAAAGCAGCACACGTTTGGTACTAGGTGGCGAGTAGATTTTCTTTGATATTTGTTCTGAGTATACTTGAGTGCTGAGTTGGGACGCTTTTCTTTTCATTGTTATATTACTTCCAGTCCCTAGCACCGTTAGGGGTTATTATATTACTAATTTACTGTAAGTACTCATTATTTGCTTAGTATGTTGCAGGCAGTTTGTCTTGTTGTAATATTTATATATACGTGTATATATATATATATATATATATATATATATATATACATATTTATTTAGACAAAATAAGAACATATAAAGTAGCGCCAATGTGATAAAATAAAATTAAGAGTGACCTAATAGGAAAATAAGGACGGTAGGTGAATCTAGTGAAAATATAATGCACAATTAATATAATGCTAGAAATATAAATACAAACACTGATATATAAATGAATTTATAGAAACCAGTCGTTAGAAAAGTCCATCAGATATTTGATAATTAGTTGTGGTGTGGGGGTCTCCGGCAGCTCTCCAAAGGATTAACCACATCCGATTATAACCTAGAGGAGAAAGAGAAGAGAGAGTGCACGCCCCATAGCGTAAAAAAGTGCATTTAATGATGGGAAAGGAGGGAGGGGGAAGAAATTCACTCACAAGGGTAAAAATAAAATGTACACTTGTGAATAATTATCACCGCCAAACAGGTTGCTTTGCGTCCAAAATCCACCGTCTAGATCTCACTCTGTGGTGTAAACGAACAGAGGACCGCTGAGGAACCTTGGGGCACCTAGGATCTTCACCAAAGTCCAATTTTCATTTTCAAAACGGCTCTCCAGTTGTAGTCAGCCGCAAAATGTCCCGCGCTCGATCCGTGCGCTTGCGTAATGATGTAGTGTCAGTGCGTATTGCGTGATGACGCTCCCTGACGCGTTTCGTCGCACACGGGCGGCTTTCTCAAAGGGGGAATACAAGGGAAGTAATCGGCTGGGGATTTAAGCCCAATGGGTTGCCTAGCAACCAGTTACTACCAGTGTATTGTTTCAAGTGGATGATAATTCAGCCAATGGGCTCTCTTGAGAGAAACACTAAACAATGGAAATGAGACATGACAAGAAAATGAGTACTACAATAAACAAAATAACTAGACTAAAATTTCTGGATGAACTAAGAAAAATACAATAAAGGCTAGTACAACTTGCATGACATCTAAACCATAACATAATGCATCGTGTGACCACATATAAAACGTATAAATGCCAAGGACTACAGCAAGTGTTTGTACATACCCTAATTGAAGAAAGGAACAAATAAACCTACCTCGATAGAGGAAGAAGTGGGAAAGGGGGGAGGGGAGGGGGGGAGAAAGGAAAAGGGATGGGGAGAAGGGAGGGAAGACGGGGAGGAATGGGAGGGGGGATTTGGGAAGGGAGGGGAAGGGATAGAAAAGGAAGGGGAAGGGGGATGAAGAGGGGAAAAGGAGGGAAGAGGACGATCTGATGATAGGTTATGGAAATAGGCAATAGATATTATGATAGCCGTCATTACAAAAATGGCATGAATTCATCTAAAGACTTGTAGTTGCATACCTAAATCGCTAGACCTGCAGGAGAGAACATGATAGAGCAATTTAAGAGGACGCAGAGGAAGCAGAGTAGTCATATGTATGACAAAAACTAAGAGCCAGAAAAGGGGAAAGCCTCCAGAGGGAGAAGGAGACTCGACCAGTGTGCTCACATCTAGACATTCATTCAATCCACCAGGGGTAAGAGTACCCAACTGGTGGATCCAGACTGTCTCCCGCCGACATAAGGTTTAGAAGTGGTTGCCTCCCAGAGCATGAGGAGAAACATGTTCAAGACCCATAATTTTAAATCAGCACATAATCAGGACCCAAAATCAATGACTATTATGGGTCTATATATATATACAGCTCAACCCCCCAAACACCCTGTGCTTGGGGTCCAAAGAATCACATCATGTTATAAGCAGATTGCATTAGAAATAATGTACAATTGTATGAATTGTACAATAAAGTATTTAAGACACCAATAATCGTGTTGTGAAGTATTCATAAATACGAAAATTGGGAGCCACTCTTGCATCGCGTTATATGTGGATTCGCGTTGTAACGGATCGCGTTATAACAGATCGCGTTATAACAGGGTTGAGCTGTTTTATATATATATCCCAATCATTAAGGTTATGGTGGGTAAAAAAAGTGACAAAAACGCTCCACAGTAAAGCATATAGCAACTGTAAATATTATTGTATGTTCATTTGCATGTCTTAGACAGGTCTGCAACCCTGTCTTTCCCCATTATTGCCCAGCACACAGCGTTTCCACAAGCAAATCCTCAATCCAATGCATGCTGCTTTAAACACAGCTTTTAGACAGAGGCTGGGATGAGATGCAAAGCCAGTAAACCCACTCACAGACATGTTTCAACCTTGATGGGTACAAAGAAGAAGAAGCAGGCACACGGTCTTACTCAAAAGGAGGTTTAATATGCCATAAAGTCCAACGTTTCGGCAGTCAAATACTGCCTTTCTCAAGGTGAAGGCTACCAAACACATGAAAACAGTCAAAATATATACCACCCCCCCTGATACTCACCCCTCCCCATTCTGCCACTTAACCAGGATGTTGATGCCCACCTGATGACGTCAGAGCTACCATATGGCGCCCCCTAGTGACGTCAGACATCTAGGTCTAAATCCCTGGCAATACAGCATAGAGCTGTCTTGGAGGACTGCAGCCACAGCCACACCTCTCCCCAGACTGAACACTCCCCCATAATGACGTCAGCGTGACCCGGCTGTCAGGGGGGGGGGATGGGGGGGTGTGCACCAATCAAGACTGTACTCACAGGGCTGGACAAAGATGTATCCGTCGCCATGGGATCAGTGTCAGAGCAGGCAGGAGTGAGACACTCCTATAAATCACCCTGAAAGTGTAAGTAAACCACACACCAAAATATTAATAAAGCATATGTGCACAAAACTAATACAGCAATATACTATTAAAAACATGTGACTGTATACTGCTGATGACATCAGTATAATCCTGCAAAGTTACAGTGAAATGCCACATAAGAATATGCAGTACATCAGTATTTAGAATATACTAGAGTGTAAACCTAGATCAGAAATGGGTACACAGCCAGGGGGGGGGGGGGGGGAGGGGGGGGGAAGGGAGGGAGGGGAAAAAAAAGGATGGGGAAAAAGGAGGGGAAAAAAGGAGGGGAAAAAAGAAGGGAAAAAAAGAAGGGAAGAAAAAAAGGGAAAAAACACATAAAAAGGATAATTTTCCCAACAGGTAAGTGCAGAGTCCATGGATGGTGCAAGATCAAATATGCCTGTAGAAAGACAAAAATTACCTTCTATTAAGGAAGCATTTTAAATTCTGTTGCTCATTAAGACCCATACCGTTGCTGGTATTTAAAGCATGTATCCAGAATGCTTCACGTCTCAATAAGAAAGTCTCCCTACCTGGAGTGCCTTGTCTAGGTGCTACTGACTCAATACCCATGATGCGTAAAGAGGCAACATTATGATTGTGTTCCACACAGTGTTGCACAAGAATAGAGGGATCCGTACCTTTTCGAATTACACTTTTATGTTCAATGAACCTTGTTTTTAACATTCTTATGATCTTACCCACATAAAGAAGACCACATGGACACTTTATTATGTACACTACATATTCAGATCTACATGTGATTCTATTTTAAATTTTTATGATCCTCCCGCTGTGGAGGTGACTGAATTGACTACCGGTAGTCAGACTGTTACAGACCGAGCAGCTCATGCATCTAAAGTTACCCGGTCTGCCATCCTCCAGAAAATGAGGAGTTCTGTAGTTACCCTCATTATCTGCATGTATCAGGCCAGATTCCTCCCTCAGACGACAGAGAAGCCCAATGCTACATCCAACATGACAGAAATACACAGTAAAATACTTATATATTCTCTTGAAGTAGGGTCATTTAGTTTAACCCTTTGGCCAAAGCGTTGTAAGCTTGCGAGCCACGTCAAGGCAGCCACGCTCAATAGCACTCCATTTTGACACATATACATATATATATTTTGTGGGGGCTCAGGGGTTCCCAAAAAGAGCTTACTGGGGTTCTGTGTTTTGTTAACAGATTCCTCCCTCTTTTGAATGCCACCATTGGTGGTGCACAGCAACTTTCAGATAATATATCATCATTTTGCAGAATATGCTAATGTTTAAGAATGGTAGATTTAATAAAAACCACCAGCTTGACTGTACGTAGTGGTAAATACAAGCCTGTCCTCCTTCTTATTTTTGGTAGCACTTACCTCTTTATCCAGTGCCCGGTCTAACACAGCAGGAGGATATCCCCTAGCTAGGAATCTACTACGTAGTTCTCCAATAGCTGGTTCAATATTATCCTTCCTGCTCGTGATTTTGCAGACCCGGACTTTCTGTGAAAAAGGTAATGCATCAATAAGAGAAGGAGGATGATGGCTATCTGCCCTTAAAATGACATTTCTGTCTGTATCCTTTCTAAAAAGATCAGTATGTAACTCCCCATTAGTCTGTGTAATGAGGACATCTAAAAAAGAGAGTTGCTGTGTACTCCATGTATTAGTGAGGCGGACCGGTGAATGGAGACCATTAAGATACTCAAAAAAAGATAACAGCTGATCCTCCGTACCTGTCCATATGAAAAACAGATCATCAATATATCTGTAATAACTTTTAATATGCACAAAAAAGTCTGATTTGTAGATGTACTGCTCTTCGAAATGTGTCATGTATATGTTAGCGTAAGCAGGGGCCATATTACTGCCCATTGCTGTCCCCTTAATCTGCAGGAAGAAATCACTCTCAAATCTAAAATATTTTTTATAGAGAATGAAATGTAAAATGAGCATAATGTATTCAATTGGAACAGTATCACTATAATGGCGAATGAGGGCGGCCTTGATTATCTCAAGACCTTCAACATGGGGGATTATTGTATAAAGGCTAGACACATCTAAACTAACCAGAATATGATTAGTCCCATCACCAGGTGAGTTTTTTTAATTTGTCAAGGAAATCAAACGTGTCTTTGATGTATGACTTGGCTGTCTGTGCTATAGGTTGTAGAAATGTGTCTACAAATTTTGCAAGGGGTTGATTTAATGAGTTAATAGCAGCTATAATAGGCCGCCCCGGGGGATTTTTTAAATTCTTGTGTGTTTTGGGCAAGGTATAGAAAATAGGGCATTTAGGATGCAACATAGTTAGAAACTCAGATTCAGGCTCTGTTATCCACCGGTTATTAACCCCCATTTGGATAATTATCCAAATAAAGTGTCCATGTGGTCTTCTTTATGTGGGTAAGACCATAAGAATGTTAAAAACAAGGTTCATTGAACATAAAGTGTAATTCGAAAAGGTACGGATCCCTCTATTCTTGTGCAACACTGTGTGGAACACAATCATAATGTTGCCTCTTTACGCATCATGGGTATTGAGTCAGTAGCACCTAGACAAGGCACTCCAGATAGGGAGACTTTCTTATTGAGACGTGAAGCATTCTGGATACATGCTTTAAATACCAGCAACGGTATGGGTCTTAATGAGCAACAGAATTTACAATGCTTCCTTAATAGAAGGTCATTTTTTGTCTTTCTACAGGCATATTTGATCTTGCACCATCCATGGACTATGCACTTACCTGTTGGGAAGATTATCCTTTTTGTGTGTTTTTTCCCTTTTTTTCTTCCCTTCTTTTTCCCCCTCCTTTTTTCCCCTCCTTTTTTCCTCCTCCCCCCCCCCCCCCCCGGCTGTGTGTTCCCATTTCTGACCTAGGTATACACACTAGTATATTCTAAATACTGATATACTGCATATTCTTATGTGGCATTTCACTGTAACTTTGCAGGATTATACTGATGTCATCAGCAGCATACAGTCACATGTTTTTAATAGTATATAGCTGTATTAGTTTTGTGAACATATGCCTTATTAATATTTTGGTGTATGGTTTACTTACACTTTCAGGGTGATTTATAGGAGTGTGTCACTCCTCCCTGCTCTGACCTGATCCCATGGCGACGGATTCATCTTTGTCCAGCCCTGTGAGTACAGTCTTGATTGGTGCACGCCGTCCCCCTTTCCTCCCCCCCTGACAGCCGGGTCATGCTGACGTCATCATGGGGGAGTGTTCAGTTTGGGGAGAGGTGTGGCTGTGGCTGCAGTCCTCCAAGACAGCTCTATGCTGTATTGCCAGGGATTTAGACCTAGATGTCTGACGTCACTAGGGGGCGCCATATGGTAGCTCTGACGTCATCAGGTGGTGAATACCTAGTCCAGTCTCAAACCAGCATAGCCAGCAACCAACCTCACACTGATGATACCCATCAAGGTTGAAACATGTCTGTGAGTGGGTTTACTGGCTTTGCATCTCATCCCAGCCTCTGTCGGTGTTTAAAGTAGTATGCATTGGATTGAGGATTTGCTTGTGTAATAAGAGCTTGAGACAAAAGGTGGCACTGTGTGCTCATTTGCATGTCATTTCCCAGAATCCCTTGCTGCAGTGGAAATGCTGTGAGCTGGGCGATAATGGGGAAAGACAGGGTTGCATGTCTAAGACATGCAAATGAACATACAGTAATATTTACAGTTGCTATATATATATATATATATATATATATATATATATATAGTGATGCCCACACCACGTTGCAGTCTCTTTTAGTCCCAGTTTAAGGCAGGAAACATAGTATTTCTCTATACAGGGTTTATTTACAAGGATAAATAATACACTAACAGGCACACCGTCCTTTTAAGTCAAAACAAATCATAAAATAAACGCCTACTCCTCTTAGCCAACTAACTACACGTGTAGCTTCAGCCCTTACTAACTAGATGGACAGCTAAGCTTGTTACCACCCCAAAACATGCCCTGGCATATGCAACAACACATACAGTCTCTGCACACTGCAATCTAGTGTTCAGTACATTAATATGGTTCTTAGCTCTTCTCTTTCTGTTGGGGCTCCAGGTAGTTCCCTCTGAACCCTCCAAGAGTTCAGAGAATCCCTCCTCTGTAATTGCAAGGTTATGGACCAGATGTCCCCGCTTCAGCGTGGTCTCACGTCCTTCATTCTGAGGGGAGCTCAGACCCACGAGAGCTCAGAGAATCACTCCTCTATAAGTCCAATGTTAAGGACAGGACATCCCTGCTTCAAGCACAGTCTTGTGTATTCCTTCCTCTTCCTGGGATTAAGACCCGGGCAGTTTCAGCAGACTCTGCGAGCAACATCCAGCAAGTCTAGGGGACTGTGCCAGTCTCTCTCTCTCTCCTCTTTTTTCTCTCCTCTCTTCCCCCAAAGCATTTAAATTCATGCCGGGGGATCATGTGATGCCCTGGCAACGTCCCTTACCTTGTCTTCGGTGACACGTCACCATGAGAATGCGGCGGCAAATTACGCTGCAGGGTCAACGTGATGTCACAAAACTCTGCAGCATCATTTGATGCCGAAGACAAGGTAAGGAGGGGGGGGGGGGATGCAGGCAGGTGGCGCAGCGGGGACAGTTTCCGTGCCCCTGCTCTATACGACACATTCTGTGCCACATTAAAGCCCATTCATGGAGCCATATTTACTAAGAGGTGTCTTTTGTGAGTTGATGCGTGAGAAAGGTTATTAGAACAGATATAATGACTGGCATGAGCAGTTTGTTTTCTAAATCACTTTAACATACTCTATTAATAGTATTGTAACATAGTAAACGAGGATGAATAATGACACTTGTCCTTCATGTTCAACCTTTTGTTTAATGCCATAGTTAGAAACTAAAATATTTCTAAGTATTAATAGTGGAGGCTGCAAAGGAAATCCAATACATATACTACACAGTTTAAACTACAATTGATAACATTGCTTGCTAAGCTTGCTATTCAGTAACTTCAGCAATATATTAATGCAATATATAAACTACATGCACTACAATTTTATATTTGTCTCACTATAAACCCCATTTCACACTGGAAACCCTCATTTCTAGAGTAATCACTAAAATCAACGTTAACCTCCCCCAAATGTATGAATTCCTATTCCATATTGATTTGGTTTTAACAGTCATACTGTGCGACGTAAGTTCAAGCTATTATCAAAGTATATGGATTTAAATGGTCCAGACCCATGTAATATTCACAGCAAGAATTCTTTTTGTCAAACTGCTGGTGGTTCGTGGCGAGCGGACAGCAAATTGTAGCTTCCACCTAAAATATATTTCTGACCTGGGAAAGAACAGTTTCCATTATATATTATGTTGGATGAACAGAATCTCATTTCCTCCCACAATTCATCTTCCACATATTAAAGTAAACAGTTATGTTTAGCATGATTGGTTCTACGTTTTATACAGGATGGAGAGGAGATTAGGAAAGAGGAAATATTGTCTTTTAGTTCATCTCGGAGCTCTGGGTAGGAAATGCTGTTAGGCTGCTGCTGCTTGTGCAGAGAAATTACTTACAGCTGACATTGTCCTCTGAGATTTTTTTTTACTGCAGGATAATCACAGTAAAAAGAGTGACTTTTTGAAGGGCAGGAAAAGCGTTTACTTGGCCCAACAGAGTTCCAAATTGGTTAGATTTGGGAGGCGGACCACCATCGTTTTCGGCGGCCTGTCTTTCTTTTCTGCCCCTCTTGCTTCCACGCCATCAAAGAAGTATCCTGCTACTCAGGGACGTTTTCGCCTCGGTTAAGACGCCACACCTCAATCACTAGTGACTCCTGGTATTATGACAATACTGTAAGTGTAAATGCAATCAAACAGTAAATGTAACATTTACAGTAGTATTATTTTAATTTCAGCTTTTAGCCAATGTTACAGATGTTTTAATGAATTTTCCTACTCAAACTGGTGGGGTGTTTCAGCAATTGCATCATACAGTATAAGTAGGGACTGCTCGTGTGAAAAAAACAAAACAAAAGTGTACTGTATTGCGTCCAAAAAAAACCTCTCTCCTAAAATAATTAGCAGCATATGTTTGTATGGCCTGTCTATGATCTTACATTTGGCGCACGTGTTCTTATTCTCTATATGCCATGTTCTTACATATCAATGTACCAATAATTATTTGCATCTACTTGCATTTATCTTTTTACCCAGAGAAAAAGGTGGGCAATTGACGTACTACTGGTGCACAAAATTGACGCAAGAGTGCAATATTTTTTTAGTGTCACCAACAACCTGCAATCTCCGCCTGTAACATCCTTTTTTTCGTAGTGAAAAAAAGCTGACGCACAACACACCAAAATCCACATTATAAATTGCCACACACACGTATCATTTTGTTGCTCTTTCATGCGTTACATTAATGTTACATTTGCTTTTAGCAACGCTTTAGTTATTGTCCCTTCCAATGGAGCACACAATGTACAGTAAAAGAAAACATTTGCATACGCTTCCATTTAAATTCTGTGTTATAAAATTATAGGAACGGAATGGCTTCATCAGTTCAGCATCTGGCCTCGCAGAAGCCGTACTGGGATTCACAATGATCCCATTTAAAGTTATGAAAACACAATATTTTTTACAAAGACCAGCTGATTGACATTAATAGCATCCCCTGCCTTAAAAAAACCCCTGAAATGCACCCCGTGGGTTACTGTAACTTGTAAGATGGGCCTTTGTCAGGATTGACATTTGCCACACATTAGCTGCTAATTTACAGAATACAATGAATATAAGCGGATCGGTCTTTTTTTGTGTGTCATACTTTGATGTATCATCTGGAAATACAGTTTGTTGAGATGCTTTTTATAAAAATACATTTTACAACTTATAAATACTGTAAATGACATTGCTAATAGGGCAATTGCAAGGTTAACTTAATTTGGGTCAGTTAAAGTTATTCCAACACATACAGTACCTATCGCTTACATTTTCAGAGTATGTATTTCCGAATGACAATCCTACGACTGCTTGAATCTACTGTTTTTAGTGTCATTTTGGGAATTATGTGTACAATCAGTATTGTGGAAATAGCAATAATAATCATAATGAAAACTTAATATGAGTTCAATAGTAACAAAAACTAAAATAAGGAACCAATAAGGCTAAAAGTATGTGAACAAAAGGAATGGAAAAAAAATAGGTAGTATGATAAATAAAATAAAAAGTTGGACCAACAATAGTTTACAAGCTTACAAACCTCACAGTAAAAGACACTACAGGTAGTCCTCGCTATCCAACGTTTCACTTTACAACGAATGGCATATCCAACGCTTTACAATGCAACCCTATTGGCCATTTTTCAACACCGGAATGCGTTATCTGATGCCAGAATGCGTTATCCAACGCTCTCCGCCACTGATTAACAAGGGACTCACATTACAACGGTTTCACTATCCAACGCTACTTCCAGAACGGATTCCGTTGGATAACCGAGGAATGCCTGTATATTGTACTACCCAATTTTTCCCTTACCTTTTTTGCCCCCCACAATTCAATAGTGAGTGAAGCATTAGACTACTGTATACTTTTGACCACATAGTAGAGTCAGGTGGAAATGAATGAGTGGCTCAGTGAGTAAAGTGGCACTGAGTTTGCAGCATGGTAGCCTGGTTCAATTCCCGGTGTTGGCTTCTTGTGACCTTGGGTGTCATTTTATCTCCTGTGCCTCAGGGACATAGATTGTAAGCGCTACAGGGCAGGGAAAATGTGCCTGCAAAATGTCTCTGTAAAGCGTTATGTAAAACTAGCCTTTTGGGCTAGCATAGTCTAAGAACCTTGCAGATATGGACCTTTTAATTTGACCAATGCTAGGATTTTGACTACAGATCGAAGTGATTTCATTTTGAATGATATGACCCTCAGAAATTGATTGACATACATCCCGCAGGTTTGGGAACCATGGAAAAGGTAGGAATATACACACTTCTCTTGTTCTTGCAGAAACCTTCTGAATAACTTGCTACTGGCCCATGATCTGGATAGCTTTTAGTAAAGCCTTGTGTTGGCATCTGGGAAATTTCAAATCCCACAATTGGTTCTTTCTCGAAACTCTTAGGCCGAGGCCCCGCTGCCTCAGTCAGCGCGCCTGCACTGCATGCAGGCGGCACGCTGAGAGGCAATTGACCGCTACCTGTGGTCTGTAGGGAGCGTGAGCGGGAGCTGGAGCGGGGGGGGGGGCATAGTTTGAGCGGAGGGTCCGTTCGTCCCCCCCCCATGTCTGTCCCACCCCCCTCAATCCGTCCCCCCCTCGGGCCACCCCCCCACACAACAAACACACATACACACATACATAGACAAACACACACACACTTCCCCACCTACCTTTTGGAGGTGGGGGAAGCTCACTCCAGCCCCCGGCGCTGATAGGCTCACCAGCGCACCACGTGATGCTTCACCGCTCGGGATCACAATCCTGTTGCATCCCCTGGCGGCTGACGCGTCACAGCGCATAGTGAGCCTCATCAGAAGGAGGCAGTGGGGACAGACAGGCAGGAGGTAAGGGGCTGGTGGCCCCCGCACGCGGCCGCGCGTGTGGCCGTTCACAGCAGGTCCTCAGCCTTAGGAATTCTACAGCATAGCCGCTTGATTGTATCTCTGGTACCCATGAATCAGATATTATCTTGACCCGCGCAGAAATGTTACCCCTACCAGAGCCATAGTTAAGGACAGGTACATATGTCAGGTGGTGGAAGGCTTTGAAAACATTCAGCTGTGGCCGGGTTTACTCCTTTCACGTCTCTGGGTTTGACGGGCTGACTGAAAATCATATCTATGATAACCTCTTCCTGGTATCTCAACTGACTAACATTTCTTGTTGCTTTTTGTCTTTTTCCTGAAGAAAAACAAACAAACAAACCCTGAAGCCAATGATAAAATGGTGTCAAGTGCTTCAGCTAATAAAGGAAGAGAAACCACTTGTTCTGTGACTATGCATCTATGGCCCATAGGGATCTTCTGGCTCACACCAATAGCGCTGTAGATCTGGGCATAAGTCAGACAGCGTAAAACGAGGCATCAGACAAAGGAGAAAGAAAAGCTGTAGACGCCTGCTTTTAACTGTTCCTCAATTCTTGACATCACAATGGCAAGGTTTATTTATTCATTTATAAAAATGTGTTGTTACCAGGAAGTAATGCATTGAGAGTCATGTCTCGTTTTCAAGTATGTCCTGGCCACAGAGTTATAACAATACATGGTTACATTAAAAGAACAGAGGTCATACAGTCAATTCACAGACATTTCATGGACAGATCGAGTTGGAAAATTGGGTAAAGGGGATAAAGGGTGTGTGAGTTTCAGATTGAAGTAGAGGTTGTGTACATTACTTTCTCGTAAATTGCACTCTTTGCCTCATTTCTGTTTGTCTCAAATGTCTCAATTTCAGAGCTTTTAAGCCATCAAAACAAAATCATGAAATAGTGCTGGACCTTCTTCGGAAGCAATATTATTCACACAATCAGGACATACTTTCTTGGAGTAATTAGTGGGAAATTTTCCATCACAGAGTGCAAACTGCTGCAGCTTTTCTGGGCTTAAGTAGTTATAGCCACAGACTCCATTCTATGCTCAGAGGAGCTGACATAATACAGCTTGTGATATCACAGCAACAAGCAGCCGCACACTGACATTCTCCTAACACCGGGAAAGGAACTGATCAGTTCTGCCATAAAAACACACCTGATCAAGGAGCTTGACCTGATCCTGGAGCAGTAATAGGCCACCAAACCTCCATAGGGGCGGTGGGGGGGTAGACTATTGTCATACCCACAAAACACTCTCACGCACCTGCGCATTTACTTCCAGACATGAACCCATACTTTTGGTCTGGCCTAGCAAGACCTAAACCAGGAGGGCACACCTGGAAGATGTCTCTGTGTCCACATGGAGGGACCACCACAGTCTGCAGACAGAGGAAGGGCTTAAGGGCAGCAGTATTCCCTCCAGCTAGCAGCTGCAAGCAGTGCAACTCCAGGGACTCCGGGAGTCCGACCCTGAGAAGGCGGCTGTATAAGTGGCCTGATTAGAGACATCCTGCGAGGCAATCAAGAAGGAGCAACATGTTGCCGCAGAGGTGTCAGGGTCACAGAATAATTTTAACGTTGGAAGGATAGTTCTACCCTGTACTAGGAAGGGCCAAATACCCATTGGTGTGCACAGTCATCACGGACGATAGAGAAAAACAAAGGAAATAACAGGTTTTTGACGCTGATGGAGAAACTTAGAGCACAAGCACAATTTTAAATTGGATTTACGTACACTAATTTTGCTCCAGAAAAGCAGTTTGTGATGCTTAGTACATAGGCCGCTATATCACTGATACTAAGTGTAACACCCCTATGCTCCACGGCAGCAGCGATAGAGGATACAGTGAAAGAATGAGGTAGATAGACAGTCTTTGTGCATTGACAGGATTTGTACCTGCATCTCAGGGTTCTCTTGGTGGATCAGTGCCGGCTTTTAGTAAGGAGTTAATAATAGAAAAATGGCGTCAGGAACTTTATAACTCATCTTTATTGATCAGCAGCATCTCCATAACAGGACAGGTTTCAGTATACAATAGTGCAGTATCCACAATTTCCCATTGTTAGTCAGTCCATTTCTTATCCCAACATAAATCTGGAAATGGAACCCAGGATGGATCCACCTCAGGACCCTACACCTGAAACTGAGCACAGGTCAACCCACTCTCAGGTCCCTACTTAACCCTGAGAATGGATTGCTTCCTACAGCAATGTACACTCCTTCAGCCCTTATATAAGCACTCTAACTGCAATACTTTCCCTAGTTGAAACCAAATAAAGGTGTTGCCTGCTGTTTTACAGGTCAAAACAGCCTGGAGATCTTTTAGGGATACCTTGATTGTACTTGGGCCCCTGGAGGTCCTCCCTGGTAATGAGGGGTTCCTCCCTAGAACTGATAAATAAATGATGGGTGCTTCCTTCTATATCTAGGGTATGGCCAACAGTCTGCCGCCAGTATCTGGGAAGAATTGATGTTGCCACCTGGTCACACCACTGAGCATGTGACCCTCTAGCAACTTCCAGAGGTCACAGGGCCCAACATGTGCCTGGAATAGGGTTGCCAGGTGTCCAGTATTGAACCAGACTGTCCTGTATATAGACACGCTGTCCAGTAAAAAAATTGAGGTTATACTGGACATTACGGTATTACCTTTCTGGACATAGGGACCTGACTGGCTTGAGGGGATTTCCCTGAGAAGGGCTGTTGCTAAGAGTCTGGGCAGTTTCCTCTATCCTAATTTCCTGCTGCTGGGTAATGCAGCCAATCAGGAGGAGGTATCAGGAGCCTGGGGTAGGGCCAAGGAGAGGAGGAAATGGCCTGGATCGGTGAGAGGGTGTGTGTGTGTGTGTCTCAAGCATGTCGCACCTTTCACCATTGTGTCCAGTATTTTTGGAGATGCCACCTGGCAACCCTAGCCTGGAAGAGGAAACATAATAGACACATTATAGCAGCAACTACTACTGCATCACATGTCTAGCCTTGTGGGGACTGTTTAACCCTGGCACTGCCTACAGCTACCGGGGCTGACATGCAGAGCAAAGGGAATTTTAGCAGGGTGCTCCATAAGAATTACTGAGAGACACCATCAATGCCACTCACAGAAAAATCAGTAAGTGTTGGGCATACTGTATCTGACTGCAGTCACAGGTTGTGTAAATACAGTATCAATGTGTCACATTTTGTGGGGATCATCTGGGGGCACTCTTCCATATGTCATACAATGAGTATTGCTTTAAGACTAAGGGTTAGAGGCTGCTCTGGGATAATAGGACGAGCCACAGATGATGCAACAACATGCTTCTTTAAACCAAAAAATTATAGTTTAATATAACTATAGTTATAGTATAATAATTTGACCGGTTTCAGCATTCAAAAAAAGAACAAAATAAGCCGGCCGCTCCTCCTTCTATTACCGTGCACCCCAAAACTGGAACAACCTACCGGAGACTCTCACAGCCGCCACCAGTCTAAGTTCTCTCAAAACTAAACTTGTCTCACATTTTAATCTGGTCTGTAACTGTTACATACGCCTATAATATACATTATCTCTAACTTTGCATGCCATGTCTTGTATATAATGTATAACTCTGCTCACTTATGTAACTATGTATTTGTACCATGTATTATTTGTCATCTTAACTCTATGCCCAAGACATACTTGAAAACGAGAGGTAACTCTCAATGTATTACTTCCTGGTAACACATTTTTAAAAATAAATAAATAAAATAAAATTGTGAATAGAATATAATCATTGGCTATCACATGGATTTAAATAATAACCGTCATTGACTGATGAAAAATAGTTGCAGTTCATTAAACAATAATTATAGAAACACACTGAAGTCACATTTGTAATTGAATCTCCACTTGAATATTGCAACCAGTTTCTCAATATTTGCTATTATAACATTTTGTAATGATCCCTCCCTCTGACAAGAGATTGTGTGTAATCTTTACCAACAAATCTTGAAGAGGCTGGAGAAATGTAGTGAAACTGATTGAAATGAAATGCAAATGAGCTTTCTTTTTTCTCAAATACTGATTATATGTACTCGACCTTTGTTTACTAATCTGTTCCTGGAGAGGACGGATGGAACAACACACATATATCAATGAACGGCTGTGACAGGGTGAATGAATGTCACCAGCCATATATCTGGGAAACCTATGTTTAGGCTTGCAGTGCAGCAGTGATGAGGTTAAGTTTCAGTTGAGAAGGGCTGCTTAATTAGTCTGACCCCAGCTGCATAATCAAGGTGTTTTAAAACCCCCAGGCTGTACACACATGCAGGCTAGCTGTCAGGAGACAGGACTGAAATACTGAAGAGATTACTGCTATAAGAACTGTTTTTCAAAGTATATATGTGATGAACTGTCTGTGTCCTTCATGCTGAAGAGAAGCTGCCTTGTTTTCTATGCTGAAGAGAAGCTATTTTGTTTTTGTCTGCTGAAGAGAAGCTATTTTGTTTTTGTATGCTGAAGAGAAGCTATTTTGTTTTTGTGTGCTGTATGTTTTTAAGGCTCAATAAATAATCCTTATCAGAGAACCCGCGTGTGTGGTTGCATGTACCCTGCAACATATGGTGGCAGAAGTGGGATTTTGAGAGGCCCCTCCAGTTGAAGGGCCACACACACACACACAAAAATGAGAAAAATGGAAGAATTTTTAAAAGAGTTTCTGTGCGAGCAGACCAGACAACAGGGACTGTTAATGCAGGAGCAGACCAAACAGCAGGGACTGTTAATGCAGGAGCAGGCCCAACTACTATTGCAGCAGCAAACCCAGCACCTAACCCAGCAGCAAGCAGCACAGGATGAGCGGATGGCCAAGCTGTTGACCAATTCTAGGGGTCTGCCAGTCCAGAACTTGCGAACAAACCCCCGGTTCTCCTGAGGAAAATGGCTCCGAACGAGGATCCAGAGGCTTTTCTACTGACATTTGAAAGGGTTGCCAAAGCTCAGGGCTGGGCTGCAGATCGCTGGGCAACTGCTTTGGCCCCGCTCCTCATAGGAGAAGCCCAGGCCTCATATCAGGGCCTCCCATCAGATCAGGCAATGGACTACCAACAAGTTAAAGCCGCCATACTGGATCGCTTAGGTCTGACCCCAGAGACCTACCGGCAGCAGTTCCGGAACATGAAGTACACCACTAAGATGAGACCCCGGGTCCTCGCTCAGCGATTATTGGACTTGTGTACTCGCTGGATACAACCCAAGGAACGCACTAAGGAGGCAATTCTTGAGCAAGTGGTTTTGGAACAATTCCTACAGAAAATACCCCCTTTTGCACGCTCGTGGGTAAAACGCCATGCTGCTGAAACTTTAGCTTTGGCGGTCCGACTCGTTGAGAACTTCCTTGGGGCCGAGGATCAGGCGAGTGCCCTGGACCCGACGGATCGAACTTTACCAGCACTTGAGGATACCCAAAGAGGTAGATTGGAACAACGGGGAAACTACGGCCCCTCCATACACAACCGCCAAGTGCCACGAAAGGAACAGTCCTTCCAACAAAGAAGAAGTCAAAACGCCAGGCACCGCCGAGACCCTCATCCCCTTCCTGATGTCGGCTTGTGACCAAATGAGAGGAACTTCCGAGGACGTCACCCACAGGACCAACCAGATGCCTGGTATCCAGTATCCGGTCCAGCGGAGCACTATCCGCGGCACCCTCCTACGAGGGAACCCTGTCCATGTTCCGCCTGTGGAGAACACGGCCACCGGCATGTGGACTGTCCACAGATGGATTGTTCCTTCAGCAGGACTGTCGCCTCAGCCTTCACTGGAGAAAATTACAAGCCCTGGCTACTTCCAGCCCAGGTTGGGGAAAAAAATGTCCAGGCCCTTGTAGATTCGGGCTCTGGGAAAACTCTGGTCTTCCAGGAACTGTTACCGCCTAACGTGTGCTCTTTTGACTCCCCATGGAGTATAGAATGTATACATGGCGATGTAAAACGGTATCCGACGGCCAAAATCCGGCTACAGGTGAAAGGTCAGGAGGCCTACCTCGAAGTAGGAGTCGCTCCTTGGCTCCCTGCCCCCGTTGTGCTCGGCCGGGACTGGCCTTTCTTTTCGGACCTAATGGCTCCAGTCTCTCACAGGGAGCCTTATTCTATGGCTCAGGAGAACCCTGGCAAACTGTTCCCCTTCTCGGCAGACCTTTTTCCCAGTAGACACCAGGTTCAAAAGACTCGGAAGCAAAGACGCTCTGACAAACAGGACTGGTTGCAGAAATCTGGGTCTCAAGGTGACCATTCTAGTAGCCAGAAGTCACAAGTGATGACTGGGGATGGCCAAAGGGAGGGGTATATGGGCCCTGGAGATTTACCAGACCTATACCTCCCTGATTTTCGCCAGAGGCAAAGGGAAGACCCAGTCCTTGCTAGACAGTATGACAAAGTAGTAAAAATTGATGAGCAGATATTGAATGCACAAGGGGTGATAGTATTCCCCCATTGTGAATTGTCAAATGATATCCTGTATAGGGTGAATAAGCAGACACAAACGGGAGGTCACCAGACAGATGTTGGTACCCAAGGCGTTTGTTAAATCTGTGTTCATTCTAGCCCATACTATCCCTTGGGGTGGTCACCTGGGCAGGGATAAAACATTGGACCATATTTCGTCCGATTCTATTGGCCAGGGATGCATAGGGATATTGCCAAGTTATGTGCGGCATGTCCGGAGTGCCAGCTAACTAGTCCGAAGGGACAAAAAACAGCCCCTTTGGTTCCTCTACCCTTGGTGTCAGTTCCCTTTGAAAGGATTGGGGTAGACTTGGTAGGACCTCTAGAACCTTCTGCAAAGGACACAGGTTTATCCTTTTAATAGTTGACTATGCAACAAGATATCCTGAGGCATTCCCCCTGAGAACAGCAACGGCGAAGCAAGTAGCCAACAAGTTGTTGGAGCTGTTCTAACGGGTTCGTCTTCCCCAGGTTATGTTGACAGACCAAGGAACAAATTTTATGGCTAAACTGATGCAGGATGTCTTAAAAGTACTAGAGATCAAGTCGGTTTGGACATCTGTCTACCATCCACAGACTGACGGATTGGTGGAAAGATTTAACCGAACTCTAAAAGGGATACTGAGAAAATTTGTAGATTCAGAGAAGAGAGCCTGGGATGAACTTCTCCTTTTTCTGCTGTTTGCAGTGCGGGAAGTTCCCCAGGCCTCCACAGGATTCTCTCCATTTGAACTGCTGTATGGCCGCCAACCCCAGGGTATCCTAGACCTCCTAAAGGAGTCCTGGGAGGAACAGCGGCCCCCTTCTAAGAATACCTTGCAATATGTATTGGACCTTAGGAAGCGCCTAGATGTGGTCGGTCATTTTGCTAGGGAGAATCTTAGATCAGCCCAGGACATGCAGGAGAGACATTACAATAAAAATGCTCGTATGAGAGTGTTTCACCCAGGAGATCAGGTGATGTTGTTGTTACCCAGTTGTGAGAGCAAACTCCTAGCCAAATGGCAGGGTCCATTCGAAGTACTCCGCCGCACGGGTGATGTGGTTTACAAGATCGCTCAACCAGGGTCCAGGAAGGGTAAACAAATTTACCATGTGAACTTGCTGAAACCCTGGAAGATGCAGCGGTCTCTATTCATCCACCCGGTGGAAGAGGAAACGGACTTGGGTCCTCAGCCCCCATGGGAGAACATCGTGGGTGACGATAAAATCCCAATGGGTAGGCAGTTGTCCTCTGAACAAAAAGGGGACTTGTTAGAAATAATTACACAATTCCATGATGTTTTTCTGATTTGCCAGGGCAAACTAATTTAATTTCACATGTGATCGAGACAGCACCTGGGGTAAAAGTACGTTCCCGTCCTAATAGGTTGCCTGAAAGTCGTAGGGCCCTGGTAGAGAAGGAGGTACAAGAAATGTTACACTTGGGAGTGATTGAGGAATTATGCAGTGAGTGGTGTAGTCCACTAGTTATGGTCCCTAAACCCGATGGGAAGGTAAGATTTTGTGTGGACATCCGAAAGGTCAATGCGGTATCCGATGCCAAGGGTGAACGAGTTCATTGACGCCCTTGGTAACGTGGAATATACAGTATATCCACGCTGGACTTAACAAAAGGATACTGGCAAATACCTTTAGAGGAATAGTCCAGGTGCAAAAAAGCCTTTGCCACTCCCATGGGTTTATACCAGTTTGTGACAATGCCATTTGGACTGCATGGAGCCTCAGCCACATTTTAGAGACTCATGGATAAAGTGCTGAGACCCCATAGGGCTTATGCCACAGCCTACCTAGATGACATTGTCATTTATAGTAAACACTGGCGGGCCCATCTAAATAGGCTGAAAGCGGTCCTCAAATCTCTAAGAGTTGCAGGGCTCACAGCCAACCCTAAGAAATGTGCCTTAGGTAAGGCGGAAACCAAATACTTAGGGTATGCAGTGGGAGGTGGAAAAGTAAGGCCACTAGCCGACAAGGTAGTTGCCCTGAAAGAAGTTCCGACCCCCCAAACAAAAACGCAGGTACGCTCTCTGCTGGGTTTAGTAGGGTACTATCGGGGTTTCATCCCCAACTACTCGGAAGTTGCAGCTCCATTAACGGACTTCACAAAAAATTGTGCCCCTACACAAGTGGTATGGTCAATGGAGTGTCAGAGAGCCTTTGAGGACATAAAAAGGTGTCTATCAGAGGGTACCGTCCTTAGAAGCCCAGACTTCAACAGGTCTTTTGTAGTGCAAACCGATGCATCAGAGAGAGGGCTAGGGGCAGTGTTGTCACAACAGTTTGAGGGAGTGGAACATCCAATCCTTTTTCTGAGTAGGAAATTGTTCCCGAGGGAAAAAAACTACTCAGTGATTGAGAAGGAGTGCCTTGCAGTAAAGTGGGTAATCGAGGCTTTGAGGCATTACCTGGCAGGAGTCCATTTTACTCTGGTGACAGACCATGCACCATTAAAATGATTAAATAATATGAAAGACTCCAATGCTAGTTTGACCAGGTGGTATATGGCCCTCCAACCCTTCTCATTTGAGATTCAGCACATGCCTGGAAAAGAAAATGCAAATGCTGACTTCTTTTCTAGGGAAGGGGTGGATGATCGGGCTTCAGCCGTGCATGGCCCCAGCCACACACTAACAGGGGAGGAATGTGACATGGTGAATGAACGTCACCAGCCATATACCTGGCAAACCTATGTTTAGGCTTGCACTGCAGCAGTGATGAGGTTAAGTTTCAGTTGAGAAGGGCTGCTTAATTAGTCTGACCCCAGCTCAAGGTGTTTAAAAACCCCCAGGCTGTACACACATGCAGGCTAGCTGGTCAGGAGACAGGACTGAAGCACGCTGCCTTGGGGTCACACTCGACTCCTCTCTCACATTTGCCCCTCACATTCAAAACATTTCTAAAACCTGTCGCTTTTTCCTCCGCAATATAACAAAGATACGCCCTTTCCTCTGTTGCTCGACTGCTAAAACTCTGACTCAGGCCCTCATTCTCTCCCGTCTTGATTACTGTAACCTCCTGCTGTCCGGCCTTCCTGCCTCTCACCTGTCTCCCCTACAATCTATCCTTAACGCTGCTGCCAGAATCACTCTACTCTTTCCTAGATCTGTCTCAGCATCTCCCCTCATGAAATCCCTCTCCTGGCTTCCGATCAAATCCCGCATCTCACACTTCATTCTTCTCCTCACTTTTAAAGCTTTACACTCTTCTGCCCCTCCTTACATCTCAGCCCTAATTTCTCGTTATGCACCATCCAGACTCTTGCGTTCTTCTCAAGGATGTCTTCTTTCTACCCCCTTTGTATCTAAAGCCCTCTCCCGCCTTAAACCTTTTTCATTGACTGCCCCTCACCTCTGGAATGCCCTTCCCCTCAGTACCCGACTAGCACCCTCTCTATCCACCTTTAAGACCCACCTTAAGACACACTTGCTTAAAGAAGCATATGAATAGGACTGTGGCTATTCTGAACACATGGCACATAAAGCTTGGCCCCCTGCAGATGCACTTACCAGAACTCCCTCCTACTGTCTCTGTACGTTCTCCCTACCTACCAATTAGACTGTAAGCTCCTCGGAGCAGGGACTCCTCTTCCTTAATGTCTAAAGCACTTATTCCCATGATCTGTTATTTATATTATCTGTTATTTATTGGATTACCACATGTATTACTGCTGTGAAGCGCTATGTACATTAATGGCGCTATATAAATAAAGACATACAATACAATACAATACTGAAGAGATTACTGCTATAAGGTCTGTTTTTCAAAGTACATACACTGCCGACACGCTTTATTGCGCATCGGCCAGATCCGCAAGCCGGGAGATTTCCCGGCTTGCTAGTGGCCGCCCCTCGGCGTGCCGCGCGTCATAGACGCGCGGTCACGCGTCTTCGGGAGCCTGCGCCCCCTGCACGCGCGTCCAGGGCTCCCCGAGGGAGCCCTGGTGTCCCGCGATCGCGGGACGGCGGCAGGGGGTTCCGGGGGACCCGGCGGACCCGGCAGCGGTAGGGAGAGCGCCCCGATCGGAGGGCGCTCTTCCGCTGCTTCGGCGCGCGCCCGTCACTCTCGGGCGCGCGCCAGGCTACTGCTGCGGCCAAGAACGGGCAAATGCTCGAATAAACTTGGCCGCAGCAGTATGTGATGAACTGTCTGTGTCTTGCATGCTAAAGAGAAGTTGCCCTGTTTTCTATACTGAAGAGAAGCTATTTTGTTTTTGTCTGCTGAAGAGAAGCTATTTTGTTTTTGTCTGTTGAAGAGAAGCTATTTTGTTTTTGTATGCTGAAGAGAAGCTATTTTGTTTTTGTGTGCTGTATGTTTTTAAGGCTCAATAAATAAGCCTTATCAAGAGAACCCACGTGTGTGGTTGCATGTACCCTGCAACAACAGCTATATATTAATAAACAAACAGCATGCATTGTGAAACAAGTAATACAATAGCAAATTCATATTAAAGTACTTATGCAAAGATGTACATAAACAGTGTTGTATGTATGTTAGCACTTATAATTTCACAAAGTAGGTGCTCTAAACCAGTCATTCTCAACTCCAGTCCCCAAGACCCCCCCACAAGTCTGGTTTTAAGGATATCCCTGCTTCAGCACAGGTAGCTCAATCGATTGAGCCACTGATTGTGCCACCTGTGCTGAAGCAGGGATATCTTGAAAACCTGATCTGTTTGGAGGTTGAAAGGGGATGTCTTGAGGACTGGAGTTGAGAACCCCTGATCTAAACCACATAGAAAAGCTTTGGTAAAGCCTCCTTTTGGGATTTAGACGGTAAGTAAATTTGGGGTGAGAATTACTGCAGGTAAATGTTGCCACTTTTACTGCTGTTTCTTTATGAATCAAATAAAGAAAAATATCACTTGTGAGCACATTCACGTATTTTTATTAGAGATGTTTTTGATAACCCTTAAACATTTCTTTGTATATTGGTTCATCATGTGTATATATATATATATATATATATATATATATATATATATATATTATATATATCTATATATATATATAGTTGCATGATGAAGCCACTGTACAAATGAATGGGTGAAGGGTGGGTATCGGAGCAGGGTGGCTTAACCCCTTAATTACCTTTGCGGTTATTATCCGATAAGGTGATTAAGGGGTTAATTGATATCAGAATGTAATTGCAATGTTTTGGCTATGTATTTTGTTGGCAACTGAGGACACGGATTTTGCTGGCGAGGGGGCTTCTTATTGACGAGGTCAGTAGAACCTTATTTATTTTATTATGGTAGTTAATGTGTTTAATAATGGGCAAATAATCTATTATCCCTATCTGGATAATAGTTATTTTGCACATTATTGTAGTGTATGTGTTGGGGGGGGGGGGTGGGGAGGGGATTGATGTATTTAATGTAAACGACATGTTTATTTTTTTTACATACAGGGTTGTTTCCTCAGGTCTCCTCTGGCTACTCACGGGTAAACGGCTGCCGGGTCCACGGGGGGACACCTGCAGGGAAGAACCGGTGGCCCCACATCTGTGGGGGCACCGCGGACCCGTAGGGACCACCCGAGGCCCCCAGACTCCCGTGGGAACCACCCGAGGCCCCTCAGACACCTGTGGGTCTGACCCGGGGCCCCCAGACAGCCGTGGGCCTACTCGTGGGGACCCAATTGTGGCCCACGGTGATCCACGGAGACCACCTGGTGGACTACGGCGCCTGTCGGGGACCACCCGTAGGCCTCCAGACCCTGTTTGAAACATGGTGCTGGGCTACTGTAGGTCTGTGAGGTGACCCTTCAGGCCCACCGGGGACTCCCGTGGGCCTGGGGTATTTACCCTGTATGTAAAAAAATAAATCATGTATTTATGGAGGGGCACAGGGGGTGGGTTATGTATTTAATAAATATAATGATGTTTATTGTGGGGCTGTGTATTGTTTTTATTGTGGGTACTGGGGGTGGGGGAAGGGGGTATTGGCCCCAAGGGTATGTGGGTAGGCCTCCCGGCTGGTATTGGGTAAATGAGGGTGGGTAGTGGGGTGGGAGGGGGGTAGTGGGGGAGGGTATTTAGGCCTTCCGAGTGGTGGGTGAGGGTGGGTTAACCCCTTAATGACTGTAGCGGTTAATAACCGCTATGGTGATTAAGGGGTTAGGGGACATAACATTAACTGTTTTTATTCTTGTTTATGCTTTGCATCATCGGAGGGGGCATGGACGGTGATGAAGATGAGGATGGCCTTCATCGTGGCAGCCGGACAAGGGTGAGTGCAATATGTATTTCATGTATTTATTGTTCTTTATGTATTTTAAATGGGCAAATGCACTATTATCCATTTGTGGATAATAGTATTTGTGCCCATTACTATACTGTATGTGTTAGGGGGGATGTTTATTTCTTTATAAGTATGTATGTGTTTTTAAATTAATTTGGAGTGCACAGAATTGGTACTGCAGGCCCGAGGGTAACACCCGAGGGCCTCCGCCGGCCTATAGTATCATTGCTGTGCATATATGTACTGTATGTTAGGGGGGGTATAGGGGTTGTTGGTGTAATATATATATACAGCTCAACCCTGTTATAACGCGATCCGCTAAAACGCGAATCCGCTTATAACGCTATGCAAGCGTGGCTCCCAATTTTCGTATTTAGGAATATTTACAACACGCTTATTGGTATCTTGAATACTTTATTGTACAATGCATACAATTTTACATTATTTCTAACGCGATCCGATTATAACGCGATGCGATTCTTTGGACCCCGAGCACAGCGTTATAAGGGGGTTGAGCTGTATATATATATATATTTATTTATTTAGTGTGGGCTGTTGTGTGTGTATTTTTTTTATTGTGGGTAGCGGGGTTGGCCGAAGTGGGTATTAGCCCCAATGGTGGTTGTTTAGGGCTTGCTGGTGGGTAGCGGGAGGGCTTAACCCCTTCATGACCGTAGCGGTATAAACCGCTAAGGTCATGAAGGAGTTAAGTCCACCCGCAACCCCCCGCAAGCCCTAAACAGCCACCAAGGGCCAAATACCCCCTTCACCCACCCCCGCTACCCACAATAAACCTGGCACGGCTGGTTAACCCCTTCATTGCCTTAGCGGTTAGCCGCTAAGGTAATGAAGTGGGCTTTAAATGCATTTTTTCTGCCTCGGATGCATGCCGGGGGGCTCCGGTGCTGGTATTAATGGGTATCAGCTCCGGAGACTCCCGGCATCAATCCTAGGCAGGAAAAAGGCCTGAATTTTTCTAAGTGCCGTTCCGCCGCTCATCCGCAGCCTCTCCCCAGCAACTTGCCAACTTTTTTGGGCGAGACGGATTGCCGTGAAAATCTCAATTCTAGAATGGCGCAAAGCTACTCGTCACTACTAGAATTGAACGGGTTTAAAAACATGGCTAGTTGCGGCGCAAAGTGCCTTTTTGCCACACCGATGGCGGGAAAAAAAAACCGCCAACAAACTTGGCGTTTTTTTTGCTTTTTGACAAGTTTTCGGCCCTTACTGAATCGGGGTATGCATTTTTGGCGCAAAGCGGGCGAAAAGTGACTTTGCGCCGCTTAATGCATGAAGCCCTTCATGTCAAGGCACTACAATACAGGACCATTATGCTTCCCGACAGACCTTTCCGGGACAACGGGACAAGTCAATTAAATAATAGACAATCCCATATACAGCTGAACCACGTTATAACGTGGTGCTCGGGGTCCACATAATGAAACCGCGTAATAACCGGGATCAGAAAATGGCCACCGCTCAAGGACATGCACGTTTTTTTAATAACTTTCAATGCTTTATTGCTAATACACACACACACACACACACACACACACACACACACACACACACACAATTTTAGCATACCATGCAGTCGAACCCATACACTAATAGGGATTATCTACCACTGCACCACAGAGTCCAATGACGTGTGTGTATCCAAAACCTTGGAGATGTGCGCCGCGCACGTGGACACAGCCTGATGAAAGCAGGGAGACAGGAGAGAGCTGCAGAGAGGAGAGACCTGCAGATGCCGGGTAAGTCCTCACGCAGCGGCCATTTCACAAAATAAAAAAACCCCAGATGTTTTTAAATCGTAAGTCACACTCAGACCGCGTTATAAGAAGATTCACGTTGTAGCGGCACATGCTATAACGGGGTTGTGCTGTATATGGGACGTCTGGTAATATATAATATATATGTGAAAAATCTGTGGTTGGAGTCTTCTTATCCTGTAACAAAAAACTGCATTATCTAATTTACAGAGATTGTTACTTTATTTAGTAAGTACAGTATATAGTATATAGATATGGTCTATGTGTAGACCATCTTATGGCGGGGTATATATGGCCCAGCAGTATATTTGGAGATAGGACACATGAAATTCGTTGCAAAAGAAGGGCAGTTTTATTTTCACTCACCAGTGGAAAACAAAGTCGTCGTCAGATAAAGCCAGGCATGTAAGCTTTTCAGAAACATACTATAGAGCAGAGAATGCTCAACTCCAGTCCTCAAACCCCCCCCCCCCTGAAAACCTGACCTATTGGGGGGTTTAGGGGGGGGGGGCTTGATGACTGGAGTTGGCACCCTTTGTCTGTCAGTATGGAAGGGGAGTGCTGAGACGATGTCATGCTGTGCCTCAAGAGAAAGCTCTGCTATTGTTTCTATTTGTAACCTACAGCAGGGGTGCTCAACTCCAATCTTCAAGCCCCGCCCCCCCCCCCCCCCCCAAAAAACGCAATAGGTCAGGTTTTGCTATAGGTTACAAATAGAAACAATAGCAGAGCTTTCTCTTGCAGGCACAGCATGCTTTGCATCGTCTCAGCTCTCCCCTTCCAGACTGACAGACAAAGGGAAGAGAGTTTAAATACACCTTCAATTGGGTTCACTTGGCCAATTCAGTGAAACTGCAGTCTCTGTGACTTGTGTGTCAGTAAGTACAACATCAGGCAGCACTTAAGGAGTTAGTACAATTCCCATGTTTTCATAACAGTAGAATGTTGTAATGCTTCTTATTATTAGAGTTAAAGTGGAACATATGTTCAAGAAGACTGACTAACATGCACACAGATTGTACAGATTAATTTGTGCAGTATGTCTATCTCCGTATCAAATCTCGCAACACTTTTTCCCCCCTATCTGCTTTCTGTATTTATTTCCATCAGTCGTGTCAAAAATATAGTGGTAGTATAGTCAAAATGTTGAAGTGGTGGGAAACCCCATCTGATATGGAAGGGATGCCCTAGCAGAATTTCCTGTTATTGTACAAAGATTCCCCCGAGTCTCACACTTATAGGTATGATGAAACGCTGCAGAATCAAACCGTGTGTGTGGGGAAAAAAACAAGCTTCTTACCTCATGTGCTTTACTCATCTCATTTCTATAATCATTTCAGTCCCAAAACGACACAGGCACATTGGGGGTATTTATTTAACTGCGATAGTGCCTTGGGCACTTCTCTGCGATAATACCCCATCCTGCCCTATCACAGTTTAATGAATAACCCCGTTGGACTCCATGGTCGGACTTTCAAGAATAAGAGAACAATGCATTACTTTGGACACAATTAAATGACTTAATATCCCCTGAATTAAACCCCCTATGCAGGGACTGGCTGGCTTGGGGCAGGAGGGCCATTGCCCCTTGAGTCGCTCAGATTTAGCTGATATCTGCCAAAAAATAACTTGACAGCTTCTGAAAAACTGCTCCACAGTAACTCCTTCTGTCTGCTCCTCTCCCCTGGGTTGTTATAGTAGCTAATTGCAGGAAGTTCCTCCATGTCTAAAATCCACCTTCTGAAGGAGGTTTAAGTAACCCGATAGGAAGAAGCAGGGATAGGACTTTTTGAGATGAGGGGATTGAGGACTCGAGTTGAGCACCTCCGAAGAAGGCGATACCTCTGTGGTTCACTTCAAGGTAGAATATGCCACATTGGCGAGTAATTCCATCCTCTGTCGCTAGTTGTACACACTCTTGGTCAGTAGTCAGAAGTTGAGCTTTTATAGCTCCATGTGTTTTCTCATATACCAGGCAGGCCCCTCACTGCTTATCTATTTTCATCGGACTTTCCAGTCTTCTTTTATTCTGTAATCAACAAATATAAATTATGTAGTCACCTACAAGCGCCACATGCTTTAAAATCTCTCAACTGTCTGTTTTGTCCTCAGATTAACACCAAATCCAGTGCTGCTTCAATATGGGTTGAAGGAGTGGCTTAGTGCTAAGAACAATGACACTAAAGAACGTAAACCTTGTTAGAGTCTCACTATCAGCTCCCCCTGTGACCATGGCTAAGTCCAATTATTTACCTCTAGCACCCACAAAAAGCTCTTCAGGGCTTGGGTAGGTAGTCATTATACTGTCAGTGGCGGTAGAAGAATGTCGCACGGAGACTCCCGTTACCTTCAATAGGAGTTTCCGTGTTGTGCACTTGTAACCCCTCTATTGTACTGTACCTCGGACTACACGCCCTGTGCTGAGGTGTGGGCCTGAATCCTTATGCCTATGATAAATGCCACACGTGCGTGGGGCAAACAAGGGGACACAACACGTGCATATCATTACCCAGAATCCCTGGCTGCACACGTGCATGTCATTACCCAGAATCCCTGGCTGCAGTGGAAGCACGGTTTGCTAAGAGATAATGGGGAGAGAGAGGGTTGCAGACCTGTCGGAGGCGTGCAAATGTACCCACATGTGGTATTTTTATTTGCTGGATGTTTGTAGGAATTTATGTGCATTGTTCATTTCTGCATGAGTGGATATACTTACTGTAGTGGCAAGTCAGCTCTCATGTACATGTATTCAATCTCATGGATTTACATTATTACTTACAGCGTACTGTAAATGTCACCGTTTATGCCGCACTTTATTGTGCCCTTTCTGCTTTATAAATATGTATTTTGATGTGTGGTATTAATAGCGGATACAATAAGTCATTTAAAAAAAAAACCTGTGCATATCAATATTTAAACCTGAGGTCTTACAACATTATATTTCCAAACCGCCCGTCTGCCTCTTTAATTTTTAAATGTCAACTTCCTCAGCAAGTTACACATTTTTCTCATGAAGAAAAGTCCTATTTAGGGATGGAGAGAAAAAAAAGGCAAATAAACAAGGAGAAAACAAGTTAAATCAGCATTGCATTCAAAATAATACTGGTACGTGTTTAAAAAAAAAAAAAATCTTTTGTTTAGTATTAGATATAATTACTATATTTTTTCCCACTCTTTATACCCTTTTTAACGATTTCATGTATTAAGCTTCCAAGACTAAATTTTTAAAGCTTCCAGCGACTGAGCTCCTGATTAGAACCAATGCTAACACCACCCTAACACCTGTCACTAGTTTTAAATACCTGGGCTTATGGTTTGACTCCCACTTAACATTCGGGATGCACATTGATACCCTGACAACCAAGACCTATGCCAAACTAGGGGTACTTTACAGGAACAAATCCTCCCTAAGTCTCCTGGTCAGAAAGTGTATCGCACAGCAGATGCTAATGCCAATTATTGACTATGGAGACATAGTATATGGCTCGGCACCTCAAACCCACCTTAGCAAACTTGACACCCTCTACAATTCAATTTGTCGTTTTGTTCTCCAATGCAACTACAACACACATCACTGCGAAATGCTCAAAGAACTAGATTGGTCATCACTAGAGTCTAGGCGCAAAGTTCACCTTTCCTGTCTTGCCTTTAAATTCTTCATGGGCAAGCTACCCTCATATCTGAACATGCTCCTCACCCCTACCACTTGCAGCACTTATCACCTGAGATCAGACTCCAAAAGACTGTTCATGGTCCCAAGGCTCAACAAAGTATCCGGCCGTTCCTTCTTCTCCTACCGTGCACCCCAAAACTGGAACAACCTACCAGAGACTCTCACATCCACCACCAGTTTAAGTTCTTTCAAATCTAAGGCTGTCTCACATTTTAACCTGGTCTGTAACTGTTTCATACGCTCATAATATATATTTTGTTTAACTGTGCATGCAATGTCTTGTATATAATGTATACCCTGATCATTTATGTAACTGTATTTGTAACCATGTATTATTTGTCGTACTCTGTGCCCAGGACATACTTGAAAACGAGAGGTAACTCTCAGTGTATTACTTCCTGGTAAAATATTTTATAAATAAATAAATAAATTATGCTACTATAGCAGCCATTTAGGAAGCAGCATCACTTCCTTTGTTGAAATACACGGCCATATTGGGTGCTTGGGGAAGCAGGAGCATCGCCGATAGATCATGAGTGAACTGATCGATTGGCAGCTTAGATAACTGTATTGCCGTAAAATGTAAGGAACTGCGTACAAAATAAAGCAAATTGGACTCGGTAAAAATATTTGTGCCTGTATTGAAAACTGGTTGAAGGATAGACAGAGTTGTCATAAATTGAACTCTTTCAGATTGGGCTAGTGGAGTACCTCAAAGATTGGTACTGGGACCCCACTTTTTAACTTGTTTATTAATGACCTTGAGGTTGGCATGCAGAGCAAAGTCTCCATCTTTGCTGATGACATTAAATTGTGTAAGGTAGTAGAATCAGAGCAGGATGTAATTTCTCTCCAGAAGGACTTGGAGAGACTGGAAACGTGGGCAGGTAAATGGCAGATGAGGTTTAATACAGATAAATGTAAGGTTATGCATTTGGGAAACAAGAATAAACAGGCAATTTACAAATGAAATGGGGATAAATTGGGGGAATCCTTGATGGAGAAGGATTTAGGAGTGCTTGTAGACAGCAGGCTTAGCATATAGTTCCCAAAGTCATGCAGTAGCTGCAAAGGCAAACAAGATCTTATCTTTCATTAAACAGGCAATGGGTCAAAGGGAAGAAAACATAATTATGCCCCTTTAAAAAGCATTAGTAAGACCACACCTTGAATATGGAGTACAGTTTTTGGGCACCACTCCATAAAAAGACATTATGTAACTAGAAAAAGTGCAGAGAAAAGCCACCAAATTATTAAAAGGAATGGAAAATCTGACTTCACGAGGAGAGGCTAGCTAAATTAGATTTGTTTACATTTAAAAAGAGGCATCTAAGAGGGGATATGATAACTATATACAACTATATTCAGGGACATTACAAGGAGCTTTCAAAACAACTATTCATCCCAAGGGCAGTATAAAGCACACAGGGTCAATCCCTTAAGGTTGGAGGAAAGGAGATTTCACCAGCAACAAAGAAAAGGGTTCTTTACACTAAGGGCAGTTAAAATGTGGAAATCGTTACCCATAGAGTCTGTGATGGCAGATACAATAGATATCTTCCAAAAAAGGTTGAACATCTTTTTAGAAAGGAAAGGTATACATGGATATACCAAATAAGTAAACACCGGAAGGATGTCGATCCAGGGAGTACTCTGATTGCTCATATTTGGAGTCAGGAAGGAATTTATTTTTCCCCTTATGAAATATTTTTGGATGATATTTCACTGGGGTCTTTTGTTTGCCTTCCTCTGGATCAATATACTGTAAATACAAATATAGAATAAAGTATCTGTCGTCTAAATATAGCATAGGTTGAACTTGATGGACATGTTTTTTTTCAACCTCATCTACTATAAAACTATGTAATTGCTGCATTTTATTAAACAAAATAAAAAAACGGGCAAAAGGAAATGCTGCTTTAAGAAATTAGAAAGATTAAATGACCAGAACAGAGGTGGCCAACTCCAGTCCTCAAGGGCCACAAACAAGTCAGGTTTTAATGATATCCCTGCTTCAGCACAGGTAGCTCAATCAGTGACTCAGCCATTGATTGAGCCACTGATTGAGCCACCTGTGCTGAAGCAGGGCTATCCTTAAAACCTGACTTGGTGGTGGCCCTTGAGGACTGAGTTGGTCACTCATGTGTTACAATGTACTGTAAGAGGACCTTATTTACTTACCTGTTTTGAAAAAGGTCTCCTTGAGCAGAATCACTCAGTTTTACCATTGGGAGCCTACCTGCCTCAGAAGATTAGAACCAATGTTCTGCACGTTTTACATAGTACAGTAATATTAGACGCTGTTATTATAGTACCATTTGAGGTTCTTAGGAAGGCTGACTCATGTCCAGGACATCATCTCCTTAGAGAATATCTTTTCATTCCAAGTTTAGGGCAAGCAACCAGGCTATTCTAGTGAGTGTGTATTGTTCAAAATGCATACTTTAAACAATTACAGACTTAACGCTAATTATTAAAATCAATTTCAGCTGGGGAAATATCATCACCTAATTTAAATGCAGACTCAACAGAAAATAATTATGTTGTCAAACATATTTTGGCTGCAGTGGCAGATCATAAACATTCATGGGCATGTGAAAACAAATAATACTTGAAAGACTTGAAACTGCAATTGATCCTAATTATGTTTTGATTTTTCACATTGTACATTGTTGACTTTTAACATCTCTGTCTTGGCTTTGGAAAGAAAAAGTTTATATTGAGCTATTGCTAGGCTACATCTTCTTGCAGTTAGCAGTGACTTTCTTCATCATCACAACTTTGCAGTTATGCCATGAATGATAGCATTCAAATCTGCACAACTGCAATAGCTAAACTAAGCATTTCGATTGTTAGTTCTTTGGCTGTGTCCATAGAAGGACAAGCAGCGCTGAGCCACGCGGACGCTCCGCGCTGAGCCCCGGAATCCTCAATGAGGATGTCTTTAGAGGGGGCTCATGTGAGCATCCGCAAGGCGTGCTCAGGAGTTGGATTTTTCAGCCGACAGCCAAAGCTGTTTTTCAGCGTGCTGTCGGCTGAAAACATCCAATCAGCGCGAAGCAGCGTCAACGTCATGGCGCCGTGACGTCTGCGCCGTGATGTTGACGTCGGTGCGTCGCGGGTGATTGGCCCAGCGACGTCACTGCCCCGCCTCCCCTCGCCGCCCGATCGTGGACGCTGGCTCGACTGCATGGGCATGAAATCGCTCATGCTTGATCAGGTGAGCATCAGCGTCCGCGTGGCTCAGCGCTGCTCCACGTTCTATGGACGCAGCCTTTGGGGAAGGGCTTCCTCCTCTTATAGTGTCATTTTATATGTGATGCACATAAGGGTGCTAAGCTTTAGTACACCTTAACTCCCATTCAAATGAAAGCTTAGCATGCTTTTGAGGATCTGTGACTTGAATTACATTTCCATGTATGTACAGTATATCTTTATTTATATAAACAATAAATGACTTCCGTCTCCCCAAGGTTAATTCAAATTCCAGAAAACAAGGATAGGCAAATATGGATCAAACCATGTATTAGAGTCCAGTCAGGTAGATGCAGATAAGCCTCTGATGGCCACGAGATGATCCTCAGGACATGTGAAGATAAACAAACAGAGAAATCATAGTGTATACTGCTAGACTACTAATAACTAACAAAACATGGACAACAACCCATAACATATACAAACTAGACTGACCACACTAGACCAACTAACATATATCACATAAATGCTAGTGAATTGCTGGAAAATACAATTTAATAAAATATAAAAATAGATACAATATAACAATCAGTATTCTGTATCACAAAGATGCTGGTGCTCCTCAATTGGTTAAAAGTGAAGCCCTACTCACAGCAAGAAAGGCAAAATCAGGCACATTGGGAGTATGTCCACTTGAAGAGGCTGCATGGCACCCGCATGTGCTCCTCTCCAGAACACCTATGCTGCGTGGAAATCCGTGGATGACCTGGACTTTATTTATATAGCGCCATCCAGGTACATAGCACTTTACTGTACAATACACAAGGCATTATATTATAACATATAATAGGAATAAGTGCTTCAGACAAAATAATAGGAGTCACTGCCCCGAAGAGCTTACAGTCTAAGTTGTATTTGAATGCCTGTTAGTCGCGGTGGGTTTGCGATATATAGTTGTCTCTAATTTACCATCTTGCTTTTTGTAAATGATGATATCAAGGAAATTGATACTCTCGGTTTGAATTTCAAAGGTAAGATGGTAAATTAGAGACAACTATATATCGCAAACCCACCGCGACTAACAGTCTCCTCTCAGCAGATAGCCACCACCCAAGACACCTTATTTCCAACATCCCGACTGGGCAGTTCTTACGCCTCAAACGCAATTGTACGACAATAACAGAATTCAAAATCCAGGCCAAAGACCTTACCAGACGTTTTATAGATAGAGGGTTCTCCAAGACATCAGTCAACAAAGCCTATCGTAGGTCCCTTACCACACCCAGACCCAGTCTCCTTACTGACCACCCAAGAATCACTGATAATGAAACCCAGACAATCCGGTTCGTTGGTACTTATTGTAACCAGTGGTCAACCATCCGCAGGATTCTGAGCAGACACTGGCATATACTACTCCAGGATCAGGATTTGGTGAAGATTTTGCAGCCTACACCTAATATGGTTAGCCGCCGAGCGGTCAATCTACGTGATCGTTTGGTTAAAAGCCATTTTCAGACCAAGCCATCACGCACATGGTTAGACCATAAACCTAATGGTACATACACCTGTGGACGCTGTAAGGCTTGCCCTTCAGTTAAGGTCACCACAACTTTCACAAACTCTACTGGCATGCACACTTATACCATCAAAGACTTTATCAATTGTCTAACCATAGGCGTGATATACCTCATTCAGTGCGCATGCGGTAAGCAGTATGTTGGTGAAACTCACAGGGCATTAAAAATACGGATTTTGGAGCACCTCGGGTCAGTGCGAAACAAATTAGACACACCCGTGGCTAGGCATATTAATGATGCACATCAGGGGGATGCCTCCAACCTGAAATTCGTGGGCATGGCACATATACCCTGGGGCCCACGTAAGGGCAACTGGGACATGAGGCTACGTCAGCACGAATGCCGTTGGATCTATCACCTCAACACACTGGCACCTAATGGTCTGAACGAGGGTTTTATTTTCTCGCCATTCCTTACATAGGGTTAGGGGGATCCAGGTATATAGATATATTAATTCTAGCGTAGAAGGAGTCGTTTTGACTTTTTAAGCGGCTCCGCCTAGTGTAGTTCACTCCTACACTATCTACTCTGGTCCCCCTATAGCCCTCTGTGCATCATTTATATGCCTTATGTCTTACATCATTTGTGATCACCTGTGGAATCACCTCCATATCATATACCCTGGCACCCATGCTGCTTTTCCCACTTGCATGCCTGCTGTTCATCTACCATCAGGGCATCTGTCTGCCTTTATTAGGTTTTCTTAGCCTCTCCGTGAGGGCGCTCCACAAGCAGTCACATGATTATATGATTATATATTTATATATTTTTATCAATCCCACCTTGTCACCCCCCCCCCCGAACCCCCATTCCCCTCGGTTCCTTTATGTTGCGTCATGGTTACATCTGTAACCGTTATGCCTCTTTAATAGTATTAGGCATACGTCACTCATCCCTCCCCTCCAGGGAGGGCACAAAAGGTTCCACTATACGATGTTACTTGCTACCTACTCCTCCCCCTTGAGAAAGCACGTGGTGACGCGTGAAACGTACGTCGGGGTACGCCGTGACGTCATCACGTTGACGCATGCGCGGTTTGTGTTTGGAGGAACGGTCGCTCCGGCTACTACACGGAGCAAAACGCTGCTTATTGATATTTCATATCAGGTTGTATACTATCCTACTTTGGTTTGGTGTTATTCTACCTCTCTGGGGGCTTGTACTTCCGCACTTTGCAGCATGCGCTACCCAGAGCAAGTACTCAGAGTCTACTATTGACAACACACGAACGATTGTATGCGAGTGCTTGTTCTATGCTTTGGAGTATTTATTTTGGGCTTTTCTGCGTGCGCTACCCAGAGTCACTACACAGAGTCTATTATTGACTAATTACAATGATTGTATGTGAATATTAATTCCGTGTATGGTTATATTGGTCCCAAGCAAGCTGTTATAGGGCCTCTCTATATATATCCATTTAATGATTATATCTGAGTGTACTGACCACCCTATACAGAATATTTGTTGGTTAGATTTTGTATCATATAGCGTTTGTATTAAGACCACTGCTATCTACCCTTTATAATCATTCACCACACCTGTGTATGTAATACTGCAGCTCTATGCATAGCATTTGACTCATTATCAGCTATATGTTTGGAACACTATCTGTTCATATAGTTACCGTGACCAAACACATTTGGGGATTTTATCCATGCACTGTTGTGCATTTTTAGAGTGTTTCGTCGTTTTTTACAGTATAACTATTAAAGTGTTTTTTATTTTATTTTCATTTGAGTGTTACCTTTTGGTGGTGAATCCTATGCTAGGATTTGGCTACTATCCAGCCAGTTATTAGTAGACAATAGATTTTTTTGTCACCTACCTTGAGTGCAACTTTAGGGGGCTGTTTGTAATCCTAGGATTATTTGTGTGTGTTGATTTGTGCTTTCTCCCTTGCACCAGGTAGATTGTTTCCTGTTTAAGTGTATGTGTGTTTGGTGTAGCGACGTGCCCTCTGTGTATATCGCCTGCATCTATCACTCAGGGCAGGGCGTGAAGGGGGAAAACCCATGATTACTACTGGCGCCTTCCCTTAACAGGACTTACCACAGTAGGAGAAAGATATGTATAGCCCGTGCTGTTTACAGGGGGCTACACTCTCCCTCAGGTGGAATCCAATGGTCCCCACTTGAACCTAACGTTAGCAGTACCATCCTGCGGTGAACAACCTGGGAACACAAACACATATCATGCAGTTTTAGTTATAACATATGCTCACATGAGGTAGAAATATAACACCGTTACTCCCAACGTGGAGAACCCTAACTGTAATGTTTCGGATCAGGTTTTCTTACTTTCCTGCCATTGTGATCCTTAATGGTCACAAAGAAGGACTGGACCGACCCATGCTCCGGTCGATATATTACGCTGTGCATGTATATGCACCGTCCTATACTCCAGATCCTGACCAACTCACTTATCCGGTCCTCGTTATGATAACCGGCTTTACCAAATTTTGTTCGTAGATATTCTTGTACGGCTTCTCGGAGCCAACTATCTCTGTTCTCCTCTATTTCCCTCATTATGGGCTCAGGCACATAAGGGTATTTGTATCCATGTGACTGCCTATACCTAGCCACTATGGCTCTGTCGGCTCGGCTCAACTTAGTGAGCTTACGTTGACCCGCCCTGCTTGGCAGTACCCAAAACTCTGGTTCTATAGGAGCAATCTCGTCATACAATATACTGGGGCCTTTGGGCTGAATGAGTTTCTGCTCGATCTCCCGGTACTTGTGATCTATCTCATCCTCCACCTCCTGGGGAGTGAAGGCACCTGCCGCCCACCAATGATCAACTATGTTGTTTTTAATGAGCAGGAACCACGTACGGTCCATACCTTCATGGTACCCAGTGAACAGGGGTGCCCACCATTTGTCACAGTGCTCGTACTCTGTGGAATGGCTAGTATTCTCTACCTCTGACTCTGCTTGGGACGAGATACCGGACGTCCCCGCCTCTGTAGAGCGCGAGCAATCTCTCCTCCCTTTGGCGTTGAAATACCGGGTAGGGTTCATCTTATGGACCACCGTACTAACAGACCCAGCCTCCGCTGGAGTGTGGGACCCTCGGGCTCTCCCTCTAGCTGTAGGAGAAAACGGCACAGGGTTAGGCACACGTATTACATTGTCATATGGTATCTCCCCATCCGACCCCTCATCGCTCAATTCCCAGTCCCACCAATCTCTGGAATATTTGAGGTACTTGCTCAATTTATCCCCGCTAGGTCCCGGTGACAACACTCATGACGGGGCAGGGGCAGTGGCTGGGGCGATGGAGCTAGGGGTTGGGGCAGGGGCAATGTTCAATCAGTGTCCAGCAAGCGGGTAATACCGCCACCAAGGGACGCTTTCCTGGGTGCTTTCTCCGCCATACTTCGCACTTCTCTCGATGGGCATCGGCTCTTCAGGGTGGCCATTGCAGTGGCCATGGCTACTCTCCGTGGAAGAACAGCACTCCCGGGCCTCTCTTTCCATCAGGCTCGGAAGTGACGTCATCGCCGGGGCCCGTGGAATCTCCATCCGCTCCGTGGTCACGCACCGGTAGTGCGTCGAGGACCGGAAGGGGCGGCGGTGGATCATCCGGTTTGCAGACGGATAAGTAGGCCTCAAGCCTCTCCTTCTCGTCCTCCGTGGTTGCTGTCTTCGCCTGGCGGGAGTAAGGGGGTGGTGGAGTCTCCTTACCGCTCCGCTGCTGTTTGGTGATCTTGGGGTACTCCGGAGTCGTCTCGGACGCCATCTCCGCCGCACTGGGAGTCACCACGGCCTTGGGACTTCTACGGGCCTCAGGCCGCACCAGCGCTCGCCATCGGAAGGTGTCCAGACTCGTCTGCTCCTCGTTGTCACCGCTGGGGTGGTTAGCCGGTAGGTGCATCGCCAACGATGGTATGCCAACCTCTTCCTCTGAGGATATCACGATCGGATCCTCCGCAAGGGAGTCACCGGGTTCTTCTGCGATACAACCAGTGGGTATTGGTACGAAACGGGCCCGCTCCTGTACCTCCACTGCGGTCGTGCTCTTCTCCGCCGACGGTTCTCTTGGCTCCGTAGTTGGCTGGGCCTTGGTTCTTCCCGCTTGGTTGCAACGGGGAACTAGGGCAGCCTTGTCTTTCATCTCCGCCACCTCCGTTAGAGTTCCCGGAGAGGCACCCCGCTGGGTCTCGATCAGTGGCCATGGCTCGTTAGGCCACAGGTAGAACGTGCCGCATTGAGGGCATCGTGCCTTGGTGCTTGGGACCGCTCCGGGTATCCCGCAGTGAACGCACAGGCACCGGAGGTATTCGTGCTCTGCTACCTCCACTACCAGTAAGCCTCCTGGTAGCTGATAGATCGTAGTGCTCATCTCGAACATTGTTAGCTCAGGGGTGGAACAGTTCAGTGTTTCAGCTCCTTGCTCCTCGAATGCCAGGCAGAAGTGAAGCTCTTCGCTCTTGCTTCCGGTCCCTCCCTTTGCTGGGGAGGACGCTTCCGATTGTCTCTCCTTGTGCCCCCTCCCTCTGGTGGAATACAGAGGCGGGGCAATCCTTTTTTCAGTGTGATGTGGCCTGGTTTATGGGCCAGTCACTGCACAGGTGGGTGGGCTTTCGGCTTTCGCGCCGCTCCGCTCCTCTTGCAGGGGATCTGGGTTTGGGGCCAAACCCCTGCACATTTCCCGCCACATTTCTCGTACAGTCTTTTTGCACGATTCACGTGCGCGCTCCAGGATTGGCGAGAAATGCCATTTTAGGTCGGCTGCTATCTGCTGGGCCGTTGATGGTGCGTTTGTCGCCATTTTGAGTTCTTCCTTGCTCCGCGGAGCACATGTAGTGACGGCCGACATCTTTGATGAGCCCACCACATGTAATTGTGTACTACGCTCAGTGTCTACGGTGTAACACGAACCTAGAAACTGGCTGTACCCACTGACACTTTCTGATACTCTCTGCATGTTCAATGTGTTGCCCACTAAAATGAGGTGGCATACCCCAGGCTAGCCAGAACTCCTTCTTTGTGCACTGTACTCTGTGACTGTTCCGGCAAGTGCTCTGTGTTGCGTTTTTTGTGGGTGCTAGCTAGTGTACCGGGCATCTCCCTAGGTACGGGCGTCCCTACTTTTGGCCACTCATAGTGCGGGCCCTGGGCCATGGTCCCTGGACATGTTAGCAGGCTAACCCCCCAAGTTGCCTCACACTATCTGCCTCAAGGGACTAGGACAGCTATAGCTATGCACCCATCTTACGCCACCCTCTTAGGGCACCCAGGGCGTACTGTGCGGGAGCGGAGGTCCACGCTCCCTTGACTACCCCCGGTATGCATGCCCTACTTTCATCAGCACTTGACTAGAGAGTGCACATCACTCTTCCTGCTCTGCCTTGCTGTAAGCCTGTCCTGATCTGGATCTAAGCAGCGCCTCCAAATGTAACCCATATTCCCCCCCACAAACACAGATGCTATATCTAGGGTGTGTGAGGGCTGGTTACACGTGCTTGAGTGGTGCATTATCTGTAAGTAACAGGAGGGCCTGAGCTTCCCGTGATGGTGTTGGGGACACAGGACCAGGCTTCCGGGGTAGTTGCCTCATTCTTTAGTGGTGGTGATGCGCCTCCATCCTCTATACCTTCCTAGGGTATGGGGTAGGACCCGTATAGAAGAATTGACCCTGGTCCCAGGGTGGATGCTCCCGAATCACACACAGTCTCGAGTATAATCAGCAATGTCTCTTTATTGTCTCTAGCTTGCACACAGCAGCCTTGGTAGCACACAGCAGCAATAGCAGCAACAACAACAACACACCAGGAGATCCCAAGGTGTACAGCCGTTCTCCTCTCCTCTCCTTTCCTCCAAGAGGTACTCCGACAGGATGGTCTGTGAGGGGCCTCAATACCCCAATGCCCACCTCAGAGGGTATCCTCTGGGTGGGGGTAGATTCTCCCCATCACCCCCTCATCGGGGTGAGGGGCATTGGTCCACCAGAGCTCTGCTCACTCGCCAACTGTATTAGGCCAGAGTTCTCTCTCTCTCTCTCGCTTACTCTTAGGACAGAGCTTGATCTACTCCTTTCCTCCAACTCCCAGGACAGACAACTATCAGACTGTCACTCACAGGAACCGGCTGCTAAATAGTGTCAGCCCCACCCCTCATGATGTCAGCAGAACCTTCCCTCTGTCTCTTGCCTGCAGCAGAGTCAGGGGCCTGCATCTATCACTCAGGGCAGGGTGTGAAGGGGGAAAACCCATGATTACTACTGGCGCCTTCCCTTAACAGGACTTACCACAGTAGGAGAAAGATATGTATAGCCCGTGCTGTTTACAGGGGGCTACATATATATATATATGTAATATATATATATTATATATAATATACAGTGTTCGACAAACCTATACATTTGCCAACCCCGGGGAGGGGAATTAACAATCGTGGCGAGCTCCTATTGGCCCAAGCAGCACACGTGTGGACAGGTGGCGAGTAGATTTTTTTGTGTCGGCGAGTAGAGTGTTGGGGATTTGTCGACCCTGAATATATATGGTAATATCATAATATTATTATGTATATAATATATATATTATTATAAAATATATATATATAATATATAATATATATATATTATATATATATATGATATATATATTATATCTATAATATATATATATCATATATATAATATAGCACTGTAGATGAATGATTAACCAATATACAAATAAATAGGTAGATGGCCAAAACACATCTCTCCAATCAAACAGCACACAAGCAAAAGTCAAGAGCTGATAATCAAAATACAAACACTCAATTTGACAATGTGTACATGATACAAATAATCTGTGCATCATGTATACTATGTCACCCAATGCTCCAAATCATATACACTAATCCAAACAAGATACAAATAGAATCATTAAAGAAAAACAAAGCATCAACACAATTAAATTACCATCAATTAATCCAATCACCAATCAATTACTATCCAATTCAATTACACACTTCAAATCCTACAATCAAACCATTGTGAAAAATAATCTGTCAAAGTAACCATCAAACAAAATCTATGTTCCAAAAATAAGCCAATAAAATAATCTATAGCAACCAGCCTTTAACTAAACATTTGCAAAAATGAAATGTACATTAGCAACACATTTTTACACAAAGCAGCAAATTACAATTCAAAAAAACACCCTAACAAGGCAAGCCAACAAGTTTTTATTATACCTGTATGTATGTCCATCTATAGTTTACAGACATAAATACAGGTGCAATAAAAGAGCATGAAAAACAATTGAATCACATTAAAAATCAACATACAATACAACCACTGATTTGTCCTGTACGTATGTATACCTATAGTGACATACAGTACATACATTCAGGCAAAATAAATGGACATAAAAAAAAAAAATGGACGTCAGGATAAAAATGCCAAAAAACCTGTAAAATAAAAATAAAATACATTTTTTTTGTTTACTTATAATTAGATGAACCACTCACAGAAATCAAGGGGAACCGGAAGCACTGGAACAGCTAATCTAACAACAGGAACCAGGTAACCATAAAATAAAAAAACCATTACAATCCACAAGTGTCTGTATCTTCTTTTTTCTATTTGTAATCCATAGTGGGGGTCTTCTCCGTCTTCTTATGTCTTCTTCCGGGGTCTTCTTATCTTCATGCACCACGCCCTGGTCTTCTTTCTTCATAGGAGGTCTTTCCTCCTCAGCGTCTTCTAGCCTCAAAATGAGACGACATAGGCTTTTATAAGCCTATGAAATCACATTTTCGTCATATGGTTCTATCGGTCCTGATTGGGCCGTAAAAACCATGTGCTTTGGCCGACAAAAAAAAAATGATGACGTAATTTAAAGGCAATGAAAGCACAGCCAATCAGAATGGCTGTGCTTCAATTGCCTTTAAGATGATGTCATGAAAAGAAAGATGTCCGGCCTCACATGGTACGGTAGCCAATCAGAACATGGGAACTCCATCCCAACTCTGATTGGCTCAAGTAGACCATGTGACAGAGGCTTTGGGGAGAATGGATGTGACGTTATTGAAAGCCTGTCACATGGTACTTGAGCCAATCAGAGTTGGGATGTATTCCCCATGCTCTGATTGGCTACCATACCATGTGAGGCCAGCCATCTTTCTTTTCATGATGTCATCTTAAAAATGGCGCCGACACTGGCACCGATGCCCCATACCGGGGCCTTTAACTCAGGAAGCAGGGGGTCTCTGAGCCATTAATCAATGCGGCTCAGCTCAGGGGACCCCCTGCTCCCGCACACTATTATTAAAATGTACATTAATGCAGCTTCATTACCATAGCGGACAGCCGCTATGGTAATGAATTATTATTTATTGTTATGTGTTTTTTAATTCTAGTGTAGATGAGCAGGGAGTCTCCTGAAGCTGAACCGCATTGGTTCAGGTCCGAGGACCCCCTACTTCAGGAGTTACAGGCCCCTTATGGGGTGCCGGTATCCCTGCACTTTAAAGCTCCCGCGTCAACGTGACCGGGACATTAAATTCTGCAGGGGATACCGGCACCCCATAAAGGGGCCTGTAACTCCTGAAGTAGGGGGTCCTCGGACCTGAAACCAATGAGGTTCAGCTCAGAAGACCCCCTGCTCATGTATACTACTATTAAAAATCAGATTTGTACAGTATGATCGCCTGTAAGAGCCGTGCATTGAGACGCAGCGTCTCCATGCAGTTCTTACAGGCTGCTTTGTTTTTAATAGTTATCGTGCTAAATAACTTTTAGCACAATATCAGGGGGGGGGGAAAGGTGATCGCGCGCTATGGCCCTTTTGGCCAAGGCCGGCCGTAAACGCGCCAAACAGCCTTAGTGAATAGCGCTTATGGCTTCAGCCTTTTGCGGCCGAGCGATTTTAGCGCTAGTTAACGTAGCTTATTGAATCGGCCCCAGTGACTGGCACAGAATGTGAAGCAGGGGAACCTATTCCCGGTGTCGGCTCCTTGTGACCTTGGGCAAGTCACTTTATCTCCCTGTGCCTCAGGCACCAAAACATAAATTGTAAGCTCCAGGGGGCAGGGACTGTGTCTGCAAAATGTCTCTGTAAAGCGCTGCGTACAACTAGCAGCGCTATACAAGAACATGCTATTATTATTATTATTATTATTATTTTTATTATTATTATTAGTGGTGATTTATTTTATTGTGTAATCTTTCAACAAAATTTTTTTGAGAGAAAACTGGGTGGAAATTAATATTTACAGGTTTATTGTCATGTTACTAACTTTATTGGATGGCTAAAGAGTGTAGAATATAGAAATCTGAACCTAATGATGAAAAAAACTAAAAAAACAGGAAACAAAGTTCCAAGACTGGAGATGTTACCTTATATACAGTAGGTCAGTACTTTTACTTATTGCACCTCTAATATATTTTGCTGCATTGGACCTTCCTCTCTTATAAATGTGGAAATCCCAAATCGTAGCCTGGTATATAACAGAAAAGCAGACACATCTATCTTTAGATAAACTCGACAGGTCAAATTACCAAAACGATTGGACTTACTCTACAACCGTTTGCTGACAATCAGACCTAAAAAATAAACTCGAGGTCTCTGAAGACTATATACAAATTACATCTACTGGATAAATTGCTTTCATGTGGGTCCAATAAAATATATCATCATCTACATAATCAAATCTGAATACGTCAACTTTAAACCTCTCCTCAAAGTGGTGTCATCAGTGAGTGCAGAATAAATGTCGAGTACGGTAGTTCTGTAAACCAAGTGATAATACTAGGTGAACATTAAAGCTGCAGACCAAACAATATCCTACATGTGTGTTTTAAAATAAATAAATAAATTAGTTTTGTACTATGGGAAAATACTTGTGGTATTTAAAAAAAAAAAAAAAACCCTGAATGACATTTTTAATGTATTATAATGTAACAGGCATTTTCTGTTTCTATAGCAACCATTTACAAAGTCACATCCCCTTCCTCTTCTGAAACAGGCTCGGGCACACCCCCTTTTGAGCCCTGCCCTCTCTCTTGCAGTGCACCAATTGTATCTAGTGACTGCCTGGTCACATGATCTTCCCCACAGAACTTTGCATCTCTGGTCCTCTTCTGCTGCCCTGACAGCCATTTAGTGAACCCCGAGACGAATGTTGCCGATCAATCAGAGGAGAACGGATCGATCGGCAACATAGCTAATTACTTATCATTGTGTGGATTGGATTGATGCACATATTAAAGGGGAAAATAAATAAATAAAAACGGCAGCTTGGGCTGTTGCTTTAAATCAAAATATTCGAAGTTTTGGCCCCCCCATGGGTCTTTGCCTAGAACAAAACAACCTATCAAGTTTATCTAAAGATAGCTTATCTGTTACAGCTGCAGCAGCCGTTATTCAAACACTTGATGTGTTGTGTATATGAGAATACCGATGTCATGATGCGGGATGTCTTCCAACCTTACCACCTTAAGACGCGAGTGCGGCGAGTGCAGAAAATGGCATTTTAGAGTTCTGTTTTTTAAACACCTGAAATTGACACAGTATACAGCACCCAAAGAAACAGAATCCATGAAATTCAACAAAGCAACCGCCATAAGCGCGGGTGCCTGGGGCGATTAGCCGCGTTCATACTGCGTGGAGTACAGCAGAGCACACAAAATTGGCGCCGTGATTTGTTTGAACAACGGCCACTGCAGCTGTATATTTCAGCCTGCAATTTGGGATTTCCACACTTATAAGAGAGGAAGGTCCAATGCAGCAAAATATCTTAGAGGTGCAATAAATAAAAGTACTTACCTATTTTACGTAACCTCTCCAGTCATGAACTTTGTGTCCTTGTTTCTACACTCTTTAGCCTTCCAATAAAGTTAGTAGCATGATAATAGACCCGCAAATATAAACTTACACCCAGCTTTCTTAAACAAAAAAATAAACAAAAAAGCTGAAAGGGGACCACGCAATAAAATACATTCTGTATGCTTAAAGCAACGTTAAAATATCATTAATAATAATTACTTTATTGGAACATGTACAGTAAGTGGTTGAACAGCTGTGGGTACACCGCTTACAGTTATTCTGCTTACCACCAGCATATTGTTAATATTTGTTGTCACAGGTGTAATCGCGCGAAATTTGTGAATTTATGTCCAACCCGTTAATAAAAACAATCTTGGTGCAAAGTATCTCTCAGCAAAAAGGTTGTAATGCTGATGGATTCAAGAAAACATCAAAGAAAAATGAAGTTATTCGATAAGCAAATCGTCTCCAGGAACAGTTCAAAAGGATGATTAACAGTGTGTATATTGCCAATCTGCCATGATTAGCAACATAAAAAGTGGAGCACAAACAAGCCTGCGACTCATCAAAGAGATGTGAGACCAGAAGGTTTTGCTCAAAGTGTGATCACGGTTTTCAACGGTGGGATCCAAATCAAAAGTTCTTTTTTTGCTACAACAACAATAATAATAATAATTTCTGTTCACTGAATCCAGGCGGAAAAAAAAGGGGGCGGTTTAATGCAGTGCGGAAATAATTCAATCACTCCCTGGAATACTTGGGAAGATCATAACAAAAAGTAAAGTTATTATAGGGCAGAGATAAAATGCTGCATGTTGGGAGATTCGGATTTTTTCTTCTGGCAGCGCAGTGAAGAGAGTAATGTATAAATTCGGGTCGGCGGGGACTGGACATACTGTATCACAATAAAGGTTAGCATAAAGAGCAGGGGGGGGCAACTCCAGTCCTCCAGGGTCACCAACAGGTCAGGTTTTCAGGATATCCCTGCGTCACCTGTGCTGAAGCAGGGACTGATGGAGCCACCTGTGCTGAAGCAGGGATATCCGGAAAACCTGACCTGTTGGTGGCCATTGAGGACTGGAATTGGCCACCCCTGCCCAAGTTCCTTCCTTATCTTTATTGGCCCTCTGACAAGATTAAGGTGGGCTGTGGGTACGACCGGGTGTGACATTGATGTGAAACAATATTGTAAAATTACACATTTAGATCCTATATCTACATAATAAAGTGTTAAAAAAAAAACCCATAATGGTATAGGAAAAGGAAGTTCCTAATGATGAGAAGAAGAAAAAAACAAGACGCCGCTGGCACTGTTAAAGTGTTTACAAAAAGCGGGTTTATTATAAACTAAGTTGTACTGTAACAAAAGATGAGCGAACCTGTCCGATCCGCAGCTTTTCAGACCAAATCCGATCCCCACGATGAAATCTGTCGGACGGATTTTAAGTAATCAGAAAAAAACCACCCTGAATCTTCCTCTTTAAAACGAATCCGCTGAAATCCGCGTCAAAAAGGAGCTGACCAAACCGCGTCAGATCCGCCCATCTCTGTAACATCAGGTCTGAGTGAGGAGGGTGTTTGTACCCCTGAGTGCAGAAGGAAGTTTAGTTTTTTTGCTGCCAGGCATGCTCAAATCACAAAATATTCCTAGTATACAACTACACAAATCATAAGTTAGCTGAATAAACATTTGTATAAATCTTCTCATTCAGTGTCACACTTATATAGGGAGACCAATTTTACAAAAGTTAAATCCGGGACACACAAATGTTTTTATTTATAAAACAAATTACATCACCAACCCTCTCTTTTCTGTCTCTCTGCTCCTCTCTTCCCCCCCCTTCTCACACACACTCTCTCCAACCCATTCTTTCTATATCTCTCCCCCCCTATGCCTCCATTTTCTCTTCTCCATATTCTCTCTCTCTCTCTCTCTCTCTCTCTCTCTCTCTCTCTCTCTCTCTCTCTCTCTCTCTCTCTCTCTCTCTCTCTCTCGTTTTGCTGCAGTTCAGGTCCGTTTATTTGCATCTCCACCTCAGCTCTGCGAGTCCACTTCCTGATTGGAGACGAGCCAATCCAGCACTGCCAATACATTTGCACGATCCATTTCAAACCCAAGGGAAGAGATGAAATACCCAAGGAAGGAAATCTTCTTCTGTTCGTCCTTACATTTCTCGACCTTGGTAAAGAGGGAGTGGTCCCGAAGTCTTTGGAGGACCAGTTTAACCTATGCCCAATGTTTGGGCAAAGAACTGAAAAAAAAAATAAGGATATCATCCAGATGTACCACGAGAAATTGGTCAAGTAGATACCAGAAAATCTCATTGATGAAATTTTGAAATATAGCCGGTGCGTTGCATAACCCGAATGGCATGACCAGGTATTCGTAGTGACCGTCATGGGTATTATAAGCTGTCTTCCACTCGTCATCCTCTCTGATCCGAATAAAATTGACAGCTCCTCGAAGATCCAGTTTCGTGAAGATTGAAGCCTTCAGTTCAGGAATGAGGGGTAGAGGATACAGATTTTTTACGGTGATTTTATTTGGGCCTCTGTAATCGATAAATGGCCTGAGAGAATTGTCTTTTTTGGAAACAAAGAACATGGACCTCGCTGAGGTTGCACGGACCGTATCTCTCCAAGGGGAACTGCTCGGAGATCATGAGACATACCTCGCCCAGCAAAACCAATAGCTGGCACTCATTTCTAGCCGACTTCAGGACATTATCATCCGGTTGGATACACTCCAGGTGCGTTCAACCCCTGCACCGCCATTGCTGGCAGCGTCTCCGGCGCCAGCTCCATCATCCCCTATGCTCAGGGAACCATGGATTCTGGTGCCACTACATTATGGAGGGGCCCCTATGACTTGTAAGGGATTTTTGAACCAGTGTTCGATTCAGGTCGAACTCCAGCCCTCCATGTTCTGCACTCATCGATCCAGGGTAGCCTACGTCATTTGCCTACTGACAGACGAGGCTTTGGCCTAGGCCTCCCCTCTCTGGGAAAAGGAATCCCCACTGGTTAACAACGTCCTGCCTTTTTCCAAGCATTCAAAAGAGTTTTTGACGCTCCTGGTCGCGGGTCCTCTGCTTCTTCTTTGCTCCTTCGAATCCGGCAAGGAACTCATCCTGTGGTCAGGTTGGAACAATGAAGCTCTGCAGGCAGCATTTTGGCAGGGACTTTCTGTGTGTTTAAAGGATGAACTGGCTTGCTGGGACACCACTAAAGATCTGGAGGAATTAATTGCTCTCTGTATCAGAATGGATCTCCGGATGCAAGAACGACAGACCGAGCGAGACCAGTCCTCAAAAACCCTAATAATTTGACTCTCCCCCTTCACTCCATTCTCTCGCTCTCCCCCCTTCCCTCCATTCTTTCGCTCTCCTCCCTTTCAATTATGTCTCTCTGTCTCTCTCTCTCTCCCCTTCCTATTTTGTGTGTGTCTCTCCCTCCCTCTTTCTATGTCTTCCCATTCTGTGTGCCTGTGTCTCACCCTCCTTCCCTCCCTTCCCATTCTGTGTGTCTCTCTCTCCCAATTCTGTGTGTCTGTCTGTCTCTCACTGACCTTCCGGGTCCTGCAGCTGGGGTTCCTCTGAAGCCTCCCACACCCCCACTCTCCTCTTTAGCTGACCCTCCACCCCCCCTCCTCTGTAGCCCGGCCCAGCCTCTGGTCTCCTCCCCACCAGCATCCTCTGCTCTCCTCCCCTACGGCATCCTCTGCTCTCCTCCCCTACAGCATTCTCTGCTCTCCTCCCAGCTGGCATCCTCTGCTTTCCTCCCAGCCGGCATCCCCTGCTCTCCTCCTGCTGTCCTGCCAGCTCCGACTTGCAAAATTGAGACAATCAGCAAAAAACGAGATATTTTAAAGAATGTTGGGACACTGGGACAGACCATAAAAAGCCGCGACTGTACTGGGTAAACCGGGATGTCCGGTCATCCTACACTTATACCATCTATTTATATACCATGTTCACCATCTTCACCAGCCTATTATTCTTTGTAAAAAAAAATGCTTCAGCAGTATAGAAGCCCTGGAAACAGTGACAAACACATCGAACCGTAGAAAAAAATAGAAATAATCCTTCCTGAAGTTTGCCATAAAAAATGTTTATGAAATGTGATATTTTTTTCATAGATTTTGTCAAATTAGGCTTAACTAGGCTATTATTGCAGTGATGGCCACCTATCACCAAAGTTATACAACATACAGTAGACCCAGACCTACAAAAGGGGCCTAAGCTGTATATGAATAGGAGTAAAGGCATGCTGAAGTTCAGCCCCCTTTTTTTTAATCTGGACCTTTGTAGAACCTTCACATACACTCCGCCCCCAGCACAAGCTAAAGGACATGTCCATGAAGGGCAAACAACACAACACCCAAGAGAGATAGTAGGATTTTGTGGGAGAAACCCAAAGCGAAATTGAAAGCGGGGAAATACCCATTTTAACCCCAAACAAGAATAATTCTCTTCAAACTAACCATGATCTGAGAAACCTGCTCAATGTTACTATAGTTCCACCACCCACAGTGACTGCCATAAATAGATATTAGTGGAAACAAACATTCTGGAATTTCAGAGGGACTCCCTGAATCAGTATCTAAAGCCTGATGCCCCTCCTTTTAGTTTTAAAAGTACAGATGTATCACGATTCAACTACACCCTCCGCATCACTTGGAGCGGGGGACCGCAGCCCAAGTTCGGCCGTGATCGCGGCCAAGAGCGGCACAGGAGGAATTTCCCATAAGGATTAACGCAGAGGAGGTAAAAGTATAAAGAAAATGTTTGTAGGGATATGCTGTAAACCACCAAAATATCTGTGAGATTGAGGAAGCTAAAATACATTTGCAAATGGAGAAGGCATCACAACTACAGTAGGTCATGTTTGCATAATAGGAGATTTTAATTATCCAGACATAGACTGGGGCGATGAGATTAGCATTACAACAAAAGGGAAAAGTTTTTTGGGGGTGTAATGACAATTACATGATCCAAATGATTGAGGAACCAACCCGGAGACGGGAAATACTGGATTTGGTCATATCAAACAATGTAGAAGTAATAACAAATATTCAAGTCCGGGAACATTTGGGTAACAGTGATCATAACATGGTCTCATTTGAAATAAATGATCAAAAAAAAAACAGATTACTTGGGTTCAACAAAGACCTTAAACTTTAGAAAGGCAGATTTTAATAAACTGAGGACTAATCTACAAGGAATACATTGTGATGATGTTTTTGCAGGGAAAAATGTAGAAGATAAATGCGCTGTCTTGAAAACATTGTTAGAAAAGCACACTTACAGTATCAGTGTATAACGTTAGGTAATAAATATAAAAGAAATAAGTCAAAACCAATGTGGCTAAATAAACAGGTAGGGGTGGAAATGGAAAAGAAGATCAAGGCTGTAGATTTGCTTAGGGTGCCAAATACCCTAGCCCTGTTTCTGCTATACTTTACCTCTTCAGCTGAGTTCATGGAAATAGTATGTGAAGAAAGCCAGAAACTAACAGCCATCAGAAGTACCCTCTTAGTGATAATTAGTTCTAAGTGCTTTATTTTTAACGTGACACTTCATTGCGTACTTTAAAATACAAATAAACTGTTTGAAGCGCTAAACCTAATGCTAATATTACAGTGCTGTGCACTAACTAAACTGAGCAGCCTGGTGATCTATTGAGACATCTCTATTATCTCTAACTAATTAAATAAACACAAAAATAGATGACATAACCCGGCGCTAATATATGTAAAAACAATAAAAAATGAAAAAATATTGTATATATAGTCCCAAATGGTGCCAAGTGATGAAATGATAGTTCAATGGTTACAACCTTAAAAGTCCGGTTGGGCACAGACTCAGTTCACAGTTCATCAAAACAGATGGTTCTTCTCATATGTTGTACTTGATCCTGCATATTAAAGATATCAAGCAGAGAACAAACATTGCGCAGTATATTGAGACAAACAATAATATTTCCAAATAGTGATGTGTATCTGAATTGCCTACTTACTAGAAGTGGCTAGATCACGTGCAGGGGAGAGAATCTGTTCTTTAAACCTTCTTTCCCTGGAAGCCTCTTGATGTCGCACGAACCCCTCGTGGTGTTCCTGGCCTCCGTGGGTATAGAAGGGATCTTTCTGCAGCCCCTGTCTTCAGGAATCCTGTACCTCTTACTCCGTTTAGGGAACAAAAAGAAGAAGGACAGAGGATTGCGCAGCACAATAAATCTTTAAGGACGCAACTGGGAGACCCAAGAACCCAACGAGGAGAGGAGGTGGAATACGTCGTCCACAGAAGGGCGTGACTAAAAAATACAATAAAAAGGTGCTCGGCCCAGCACACACACACAGCCGCCTGAGTCACTGGTAGTCCGCTCCGGTAACGCGTGTACCTCGCGTGTATCCGGCGCTCTAGTGTGACGTCACTATCTTCCGTAAGACTCGCGGCTGGGATGACTGGGACACTGCTCCTTAGGCTCCTCCCTGTATATGAACCGCAGTGTCTGCCTGCAGTCTCTCACTGAGGCTGTCACCATGTGGGCTTCCAGCTGCTGCTATTCTGATCTGGAAGCCCACATGGTGACAGCCTCAGTG
>CM071570.1:13704634-13814012 GCA_036426205.1 Ascaphus truei
TTTTCACATATATTAGCGCCGGGTTATGTCATCTATTTTTGTGTTTACTTCATTGCGTACGCCTACCACACGAGAACATTTCCCTGGCAGTAAATGGGCTTCATGGTAATGGAAGTTCAGTGCCGGAAGGGTAGTCACTGCTGGCAGAAGAGGCCATCAGCGACGTCAGTGTTGCCAGCTTGCAAGCCAGAGAGGAGGAACGCAGCGCTGGATCCTTGGACGGACGGAAATCACCACACACCCCCAGGATGAAATCGGCTGCGGGTCGGCGGCGCTGGATCCCCTGGCGCACACTCACACTCTCTCTCCCCCCCCGTACTGAGCACACAGGGCCGCCATCAGCCACCTCCCCACAGCATCGCTTGTGCCCCGGCTCCCCCGAGATCTCATCTTCACCGGGACATGCTCCATGTCCCCGCAGCACCGTCGGAGGGAGGGAGGGGAGGGGGGAGAGCACTGAGCCCGTCGTGTCCCCGCAGCACCGCCGGAGGGAGGGGTGGGGGGAGGAATGCTGTGAGAGCCTGTGGGACATGCTGAGCGCTCCCGCCACCCCACCACACACACAGTGACACACAGACACGCACAGTGACACACACTGACTGACACACACTGACTCACACACACACACATTTGCTGCCATACACACACTGACTGACTGACACACACACACAGTGACACACACACTGACATGCACACTGACACACACACACTGATGCACACACGCACAGTGACACACACACTTTGACTGATGCACACACACACTCTGACTGACGCGTACACACACAGACACACTGACTAACGCGTACACACACACTGACTGACACCGCACACACCCACTGACTGACATGAACATACACACCCACTGACTGACGCACACACACACACACACTGACTGACTGATGCACACACACACACACACACACACTGACTGATGTGCACACACACACACACTGACTGACACACACACACTCACTGACTGACACACAGACACTGACACACTGACGCGCGCACACACACACAGAGTGACACACACAGTGACGCACACACACACGAGAAATTCACAGTTACTACGGTATAAATATAGAAGTTCAAATAGCTAAAACAGGCGTTCAAAGTCAAACTTCTTTGCGTTTTGGAACTGAAATTGTGTTTTGATTTCATCACACATAAAATTTCTGTGACAAAACAGTGACAAAAGACAAAGAAGTTTTAATTAAAATGCACGTGCTCGACACACACACACACACACACACACTTTTTTTTTTACAATTTGGAGCAAAAAGAGGTGGGGCTGCTAATTACATGCATAACCTATAGTTTATTATCTAGGGGACATTTTTGCTTTTACCAGCCATAGCAAGCAAGGTGTACAAAGATTCAAGGAGTGGAATAGGAATATAAAGCTTCTTGTCAATACAGTAAAGTTTAGATATCTGGAAATTAATACTGTAGAGTTAGATTTAATAGGATAAAGCAATCAATTAAATATGACATTAAGAAAAAAAAATTTTTCATAACAATGGCGCTGAACCATGCTATTTATACCTCCAGTAACACCAAAGTTCACGATATATTTATCTTATCACACTTTTTAAGTTTAATTAATATGGCTGCAGGATGAACTTAACTACAATTGAAAGCTGCAATGGGATTACGTCAAAGGAATTGCCTCTTTCTATTAGTTAACTACAGTACCAACAGCAATTTTATTCTTACCAGAGAAAAAACTTCTAAGAATGTTGTCAATTGAGGATTTATTGGTTTAAGATATGAAATAAAAATGGGGACTGCTGCTTTGAAGCTGCAGTTCAAGCTGCCGTTTATAACATTAAATTCATTCAATATGTGCATCAATACAATCTAGACACTGTCAAGTGATTAGCTAAATTGCCGATTGATCCATTCTCCTGTGATTGATTGGTGAAGATTAGGATCGTGGTTCATTAAATAGCTCTCAGTGCAGCAGAAGATGATCCAAGATGCAAAGTTCACTGTGGAAGATCATGTGACCAGGCAGTCACTTGTTACAATTGGTGCACTGCTAGAGAGAGGGCAGGGCTCAAAAAAGGGGTGTGTCAGAGCTGTTTCAGAAGAGGAAGTCGATGTCAATTTGTAAATGGTTGCTATAGTCACAAAAAATGCTTGTTACATTATAATACATTAAAAATGTCATTAAAAATAGCTTTTTTAAAAAAATGCTACTATTATTTTCTCATAGTACAGATACAAACAGTGGAGAGAGTAAAGACTTTACAGATTGTAAAGTGTATGCTGTGACTGAGAAGTTATCTACGGCGGTAAATAAAGCGCTTGTGTGTATGAATGAAGTGGCGCCCTTCAGTGCATCTCCAACGCCCTGCCTGCGCGAACCCAGCTCCCTGACAAGGGAACAAAGACGGGGCACTGCCGTATAAATATACACGTAATGTAAGCCCCTTAGGAGCCGGGCGAGGAGGGTTCCATGTTCCATGTGCATAGCAGTATCAAGGCAGGGGACAGGGCGACAAGTATTGAAAGTGATGACATTGTAAGAATAAGGGCCATTCATTATTTTGGTAAGGGAAATACCAGTGTAGTAAGCAGCAATTATACCTGCATAGTGCCTGTGAGAGATTTAAATACTTGCTGCTTCAAAAACGACTACAAATTAAACCTCGCTATCTCTTAACTAACGAGGAAAAGGTTTATTTCAATTTTTTGTATAAATTATTTTATATGGCTACATCAAGTTTTTAAATGCATATTTTTAACATTTAGAAGCTATCCCGGTCTTAAACAAAATCCCAGCAATCTTCACAAATATGTGTTATTCCTTCCCAACCGAGTCCTATGAAATATGCAGCATGACTCAAACATACTATAATCTGTAATGGGATCTGAGTTTGGAAGAGCTACAAATCTTTTTAATGTGCGTCTCTTGGCGGGCGGGAGAGCTTTACATGTTTTTTTTCATAGACTTGGCTCTAGCTTTAAATCAGTCGAGGAATGTAAACAATTTCAAAGGTCTTCAAAAGAGCTAGGGTGCTTCAAGCACCCGTCCCTTCCCCCCAAATCAACGCCTCTCCTTTATCCTGTGCCCAGTTTCCTTATGGTTACATCAAACAGTAAATGGAATATCCATGCTATAGCTGGGACTTTATTAGTATAATCCAACTATTCGTTAAACCTTTCTCAACTGGGGAACTGTATTGTGAAGCTTTGAATGAGTCTTGTATGAAACTAGTTTCCATTTGTTCCCCGTAAAATCATATGATATATGTTTCATCATAAACATACTAGGGTAAAAATCACGTTTATCGTCATTATCTTTATTTATTTATTTATAAAATATTTTACCAGGAAGTAATACATTGAGAGTTACCTCTCGTTTTCAAGTATGTCCTGGGCACAGAGTTAAGACAAATAATACATGTTTACAAATACAGTTACATAAATGAGCAGGGTATAGATTATATACAAGACATTGCGCGCACAGTTAAAGATAATATATATTATGGGCGTATGAAACAGTTACAGACCAGATTAAAATGTGTGACAGCCTTAGATTTGAAAGAACTTAAACTGGTGGTGGATGTGAGAGTCTCTGGTAGGTTGTTCCAGTTTTGGGGTGCACGGTAAGAAAAGGAGGAGCGGCCGGATACTTTGTTGAGCCTTGGGACCATGAACAGTCTTTTGGAGTCTGATCTCAGGTGATAGGTGCTGTATGTGGAAGGGGTGAGGAGCTTGTTCAGATAGCTGGGTAGCTTGCCCACAAAGAATTTGAAGGCAAGACAGGAAAGGTGAACTTTGCGCCTAGACTCTAGTGATGACCAATCTAGTTCTTTGAGCATTTCGCAGTGGTGTGTGTTGTAGTTGCATTGGAGAACAAAACGACAAATTGAATTGTAGAGGGTGTCAAGTTTGCCAAGGTGGGTTTGAGGTGCTGAGCCATATATGGTTCTCAAACCGCTCAAAAATTACAAGCAGATACATGTATCTTTATCATTACATGAGAAAAAGGAAAGTTGTGTGAAAAATCAGCATAAAGAAACATGTTTTTTGTTAAGAAGTCTAGAAGTGCTATAATGTTCCAGTATACTGTATGCTAAGGTAGATCTGTCGCTCAGATATACTGGAATGAAGATCAAGAGAAACTAAACCAAAGGATCCTATATAATAAACAGCTAATAAGTGATACATGAAATCAGTATTGAGATTGGCATACGTTTAGTACACATTGTGGGAGGCGGGAGCAGGGGAGATATACAAAATATGGTCCGTTCTATTTATTTATTTATAAAATGTTTTACCAGGAAGTAATACATTGAGAGTTACCTCTCGTTTTCAAGTATGTCCTGGGCACAGAGTTATAATGACAAACACATGGTTACAAATACATAGTTACAATGACTGAAAAGATTTCAGGTTTGTCAGTGTGGGTTGGGAAATTCGTTGCGTTAAGTAACTTGAGTTGTCGCTGAATCTTGTTGTTTTTAGCTTCGAGCCAATTGTATTTGAAATCCCCAAGAACTAGCAGCTCACTTTTCTTGTTCTGAGAGGAAATTGTGCCAATAAATTGGGTGACATCAGTCAGGGATTGTAGTCGGACTTTAGGGGGCCGGTAGATGCCAGCAATAAGAATGGGCTTAGAAATGGGGAGGCAGATTTTGTCCCTGTTTGTGTTTAGATTTTGACAAGTAGGATTTCAAAAGAGGGTGGGTTTGGGGGGCAATTTAGGAACATAAATTGTAAGGTGTCTGCAATATAAAATAACACCCCTGCTCCTCTCTTTGACCTGGTTTTCCTCGAAATGGAGTACCCCTGAATGGTGATAGTTGCATCGAGGGTTTTAGGAGTTAGCCAATTTTCAGTGATAATGATGACTGGGTTTATACATAAGGCACCATGCCCTTAGTTCAGCTAGTTTGGGAGCCCTTACACACTCAAACAGTGAGTTTGTTTCATTATATGAGTACCCCATATAAGTTATTCCGTGGGACAGAGGCTCTTGGGGATACTCCATCACTGTGTTATTTATGTGTGAGAAAACAAGGGGTTAAATTCCACATATGGGACAGTCTCTGAGAAGTTCAAAAGTGAAATCATTTACACTTATGTGTTTGCTGGACTCTTTTGAAATAGCGCCGCTAGGGAGCTTGGGACTTCCATTTCTCTCTTAACCCTTTGCGGTCCAATGAATTTTTACTAAATGCGCCAGCAGGTCTAATTGAATTTTCGTAAAAAAAAACCTCACATATAGCTCAACCCTGTTATAGCGCGATCCGCACACACATTGCGTGCACTCGCACAGTCGCACCCTGCGCGTGCAGAGTCGCACCCGGCGCGCGCACAGTCGTACCCTGCATGCGCAGAGTCGCCCACTGCGCACTCGCAATGCATGCACTGCGCGCGCACTTGCACCGCACACTGCACGCGCGCACTCGCACCGGGAATCGGTGCCGTGCCAAGGTGAGGAGCAGGGCTGGGGGATTTGGTGCGGGGCTGGGGGGGGGAATCAGTGCCGGGCTGGGGGGGGTATCGTGAGCGGCTGGGAAGCGGTGCCGGGTTTGGGGGGGGGGGGATCGTGCCGGGATCGGTGCGGAACGGGCGGGGGGGGGGGGGGCGGCGGGGACGATCGGTGCCGGCGGGTGAGGTGCAGAGCTGGGGGGGGATTTGGGCGGGGCTGGGGGGGATTTGGTGCGGGGCTGGGGCGATTTGGGGGGTGGGGTTGTGGGGGGCGGGTCAATGCGGCTGCTGGGAGAAGTGTGCGGCTGCCAGCGCCACACTCCAGCTACTCCAGCTCTTCCCCTCTCCTCCCTCCTCCCTCCTCCGATCCGACATTCGACCACAAGCAGGAAAATATTTTGTCGGATATATTCCGACATTCGACCGGAAAGGGTTAATGTTGGGAAGCAGGCTCTGGATATTTATATGGGCAACAGATAGACCTTTTTGGAATTTGAAGGGGGTATTCTCAGGGGTATGGACAGAGTTGAAAAGGGTAGGGCCTGGGTTACGTTCAATATCACCTGCTAAAGAGAGCAACAGTATCAATAGAAATTTGAGTAGTTTTCAAGTTGTAAATTTGTGATGTTTGCCACTGGGGTGTGTGTATGAGAGAAAACACCCCTGAAGATCTCAATTGTAACCACAAAAATAATAAAACGAAGGCAACCACCCCCCCCCCCCAAAAGATTCAAAATGATAAATATGAATAATGATAGTAACATAAACAAAGAAAGTAAAGTTCAAACCATACTGTATTTTCCTTGAGGTGATCAAAAGTGTTTATTTGAAAGTTCCGCAAATAGGTTGGTTAGTAGGATTAGTGCTGGGGGAAGACTTTTTGGGCAAACAGAAAAAAACACACAGAGCCTCATTCTAGCAGCTTCAGTAACCAACTCATCAAGGATTTTGAGCAGTTTTTGCAAAATTTTGCAAGGTTTCTATTCAGAAAGCCTCGATGAGTTGGCCAACTCGTACAGGAACTACATTTTTCTGTGAGTTCTCGCTCCTGGTCAAACTTACTGAGCGGGAGCTTCAAAAATCCAAATAGTACCATTTCAAGAAAATAACGCTATTCTAGTAGCCTCAAGAATCTCATCGAGGCTCTGGAATAGCGAGTTTCTCGAAGATTTGATCTCGCCAGCCAAAGGGTGGCAAGATAGGATCTGAGAATGGGATTTAGAAAAAATGAATTGAAGCCGGGAGTCTCCTGAACTGATACGCATTAATACCAGCTCCGGAGACCCCCGGCTTCTATCCAATGCAATAAAAATATATTTGCAGGCAGCTTCATTACCTTACCGACTAACCGCTAAGGCAATGAAGGGATTAACTACCAGTGCCATGTTTATTGTGGGTAGTGGGGGTGGGTGAAGGTGGTATTTGGCCCATGGTTGGTGTTTAGGCTTTGAGGGAGTGTGCGGGAGGAGTTAACCCAACGGCAATGAATGGGCACCCCCTCTAACCCCAACAACCCCACTCAACACATACAGTACAGTAATGGGCATGGTGTACCCCTGTGCCAATCAATGGGTAGAGGGTGGTTAGCTTCCTGGGGCAAGGGTAGGGGATTAACCCTTTAATTACTATAACAGTTACTAACTACTAAGGCGATTAAGGGGTTAGTGGCCACTAGTTTGTTTTTTGATTGAACTGTTGCTGCCCATGGAGGACATGGACGCTGAGGACGGTGGTGAGGCCGGCCTTCATCCTGGCAGGGGTAAGTAGAACTTTTGGTTACTTTATGCTGGCTAGATGATGTTTTATTTTGATTGGGCAAATTAGCTATTATCCATATCTGTAATAGTCCATAGTAATTTTACCCATTACTGTTCTGTATGTGTTGAGGGGAGTTGTTGGGGGAAGAGGGGATGCCCATTCATTGCCATTGGGGTTATCTTTGCTCCCATTGAGGGCATACTGTAGGTAACCACACTGGCAATCAATGGGTGTATTGGCTAGTATTGGGTTTAAATGTTTAGTGTGGGTAGCAGCGGTAGGTGAAGGTGGTATTTAGCCCGCGGTGTGTGTTTATGTCTATCGGGTGGGTTGCGGGAGGATTAACCGCTAAGGTAATGAAGGGGTTGACTCCTCCTTCGAGGCCTAAACACCCACCAAAATACCACCTTCACACACTACCCATAATAAACCGGACACTAGTATTTAATTACCGGTCAGCCGCAGCTGTAAATATATTTTTATTACATTGGATGGAAGCCGGGGGTCTCCTGAGCTGATATTAATGCATATCAGCTCCGGAGACTCCCGGCTTCAATACGATGCAGGAAAAATACATTTTTTTCTAAGTCCTACTCACAAATCCCATCTCACCTCCCTTGGGTTGGCGTGATGAGATCTGTGATAAACTCGCTAGTTCAGAGCCTCAATGAGATTATTGGAGCTACTAGAATAGCGTGAGCGTATCAAAATAACTGTCTGGAGCTGTTTTTCAACTCCTGCTCGGTGTGTTTGAGCCGGAGCTAGACCGCTCGTGGAAATGCACTTCCCGAACTAGTTTGGCATGTCATCGGAGCTTTCTGAATAGCAACCTGGCCAAATAGTTCGGGAACAGCTCAAATAGCTCGATGAGTTAGTTATTGAAGACACTAGAATAGGCCCCTATGTCTTTTGTGTACATCATTAAAATGCTTTCATTAACCGTGTTGGGTATATCCATGCTGAATATTATGTTTATGTTCAAAGAAACACATTTTTAACAGTCAATCAATCCTTCCTACATACTGTTTGTTTCATGGACAGGTAATTAAATAAATGATACAGTTAGAATTATACTGAATAAAATCCGTTATGTTTAATATTTTCTCTGAAACTACTCATTTAAAATTTATTTTCTCCTTTACATCAAGATGATTACAGTTCATACATCTATTACCACCACATTGGTAGCATAATAATAAAAAAAAAACATATTTTTCTCTGAATGAATTCAATTTTATTAGATATTAACAATAATCATGTATATAGTCATCAAAAAAAATATCATAGATGCTTTAAACCGGTATGCACATGTCATTGCATTCTATGTCTAGAATCTTTTTTTTCAGAGGCCAACATAAGTCCCCAATGATTGCATTTTAAAATGCTGTAACCATACAGAAAACATGTTACCATACAAGTTAAACTCCAAATGAGGGTACACGTCTCCAAACCTGTAATTAGTCCTAATGGAGTCACCAATTGCCCATGTTAGCTCATTGACCCGTCAGCTAACCTGTGCTGTTTGGCAGAGCAATGCTGTGCTGGCAGGTGGGCCTTTGATCACCTGGAATCGGGTCCAGAGGTGTGCGCCATGGTCCCCAGCTGATGGGTGATGCTGCGGAACACGGACCTCTGCATCCGCAAAAGATCCTGCTGATGTGCCATAATAGTGGCATCCACAAGGGTATCTGGTCTTGGTGCTGATGTCGAACACCCGGATACAGGAAGAGAGGCTGGAGGAGCAACAGGAGTAACTGGAACTAAAGGAGGAGCTGTGGCAGGAGCAGGGGCCTTGCAAGCTGGAGCAGGAGCACGGGCAGCCGGAGCTGGTGAATAAGCAGCTGGGGCAAAGGCAGCTGGGATCTGGAGCTGTGGCAGGAGCACCATGAGCTGTGGCAGCAGGAGCTGTGGCTGGAGCAGGTGGAGGAGCAGCAGTAGCAGCGGTGGTGGTGACAGGGGCAGCTGGAAGAGGAACTACATACTCCTCAGGAGGAACCTCAGTGATGATTAGGGTGACCGCCTCCTCACCCATGTCTTCCTCCATGGGCTCTGCAGCCTTTGCCAAGGGCTATCTGCTTAATGGTCCCTAAAAAAAATGACATATATAATCAAATACAGTTATACAGAACGTGAGTTCATATAATCACAGTTTTATAGATTTTGTTTGCATAAACAGCCATTGTTTTTAACCATATCTCAAAGACACAGATACCCTGATCCACAAACTGGTGCTAAATATTTTCTAGGCCTTTAGTGCCATGCGCAGGAATGAGAGCTAAGGCATGCTTCAGTTTATCACCCTTTTGTGGATCAATTACATTTAAAGTTACCTTTCATTTTCAAGTATATCCTGGGCACTAAGTTATGTTAAGTACTTTAGAATTGACTATTTATAACATGTTTGCAATGGCAAACATCAGAAGTCTGGAATGTATTTAGACAGGAAGATAATTTGAGGGACACAAGTAAATAGTTAAAGCAGTGGGCTGATTGTTAGCAGAAGGATCTTAAGACTATAAATAAGTTGTTGATGGTGAATCTTAGGAGATAAGTGCTGGGCACAGCGGGTGTTTAGATTCCTTTAATAAGATGATTAATGAGGTTTTATATTAACTCTTTCAGATACTGAGACTCTTTAACTGTTGATTAAACTAATGTTATTGTGATTAGTGAGCAGTTATATTGTCCTAAAAGAGGCAAAGGATAACTTTATACTGATTGCTATCTTATTGCAATTTGCAAGGCATGGCCTATAGTGTTTTGTATTCATTTGAGGGCAGAGATCTAAGTATGTCATATACGTTATTTAGCAAACTACTCAACACCTGTATGTGTGACTGTACTGCAAAAAATACCGTCATCTTTGTTCTAATCTTCAAGGTTGTGTATAAAGTGACAGGTATACATGAGATTGATCTATAGTGTATATTGTATGTACTGTCTTTTGACTTAACAGGTCTCTCCAGATCATCTGTGTCCATCAGTCTAGGAAGTTCCGTTCTGCTCAAGGATGTCTTCTCTCTACCCCTTTTAATCTAAAGCCCTCTCCTGCCTTAAACCTTTCTCACTGACTGCCCCACACCTCTGGAATGCCATTCCTCTCAATATCCATCAAGCACCCTCTCTATCCACTTTTAAGACCCAACTCAAAACACACCAGCTTAAGGAAGCATATGAGTAGCTCTATGAGTGATAGTTCTACACCGCATACATAAACCTTGGCCCCTTGCCTACGCGCTTACCAGAACACCCTCCTACTGTCTCTGTACGTCCTTCCTACCAACCAATTAGATTATAAGCTCTTCGGATCAGTGACTCCTTTTCCTAAATGTTACTTTTATGTCTGAAGCACTTCTTCCCCATTATATGTTATCTGTATTATTTGTTATCTATATGATTGTCACGTGCATTACTGCTGTGAACATTAATGGTGTTATATAAATAAAGACATACATACATACACTACCTGGAGGTGACAATTACCTCACTCAGGCGCTGGTCTATAGCGGTGAGATGAAGGGAACAGGTCTGTCTCTCTGTCGTTGGCCACATGGTCAGACATCTTGTGCTTTAGCTTGCACTTGCAGTTGGCCCAGCGCTTCTTAGGCATGTCCAATGTGCGGGCTGTATTCCCCAGGGCATTGATTCTGTTGAGGATGCTGCCCCAAATCCTCTGCTTTTCTGAGGTGCCAGTGCTTGAGCACAAAGCCCCAAATGATTTAAAGTGGTTGTCCACCACTCCATTAATGAGAATCTCAAGTTTCTCCTCAGTGAACGTGAGACTTCGGATTCTAGAGGCATCTAAAACAGGAGCACCGGTTCCAGCATAGAGGTGGATTCCTGCTCAGCCATGTCAACAGCTCAACTATCTATCTACTGTAACTTAATTCAGTATGTAATGTGTATTTATTTGAAATTGCAACGTGCTCATGGGCGATGTGTTAGGTAATGCGAGTGGAACGAATGTGCGCTAATTAGAATGCATGTTATATTTTTTCCCAATGTTAATTTGCTGTGTATTGTTTAATGCGCTTCAGCGTAATGATGATCCCTGTACATAAAGGTAACGTAAAGATGCTAGTTTGGCGAACGGCTTTTGTTTTTGCATAGCATTAGCTTTGAGGAGACCCGTTAAATTGAGGACACCTAAAAGATGTTACCTATTTAGGTGACGTCACGTTAGTAGGCAAAATGTAACGGAGCATTGAGCATCTACCCGTAAGACTTTTACTTGATGAGTCGACTTATCTAAGACACCATATGGACCTTTTCAATGAGTTTGGTTGACTCCTATTGAAAGCTAAAGCAGCTGGTGTTCTCAATGAAACTTAATTTTTATACCTGTTTAATGAGACACCAAGAACTGCGCTATGTTCTGTAATCTTCCCATAATTCATAAAAGATTAGTTGACCCCCCTAGTCGACCTGTAATTTTGGTGATATGCTCCCTGATGACTAATTTGACCAAATATGTCGATAATCTTATTTAAAGGACTATCGAATTGGTAACAATTAAAAAAAACTAAAGAATGGCAAAAGAATGATATACTGTATGGTTCACATGTGACTTTCAAGCAACATTTCAGACCATGCAGGGTTATTTCTCAAGGAGCTTGAGAAACGACCTTGTGTGGTCTGAAATGTCACTCTTGCTTTTATTATTTGCTTTGATGCATTAAATAAATATTTTCTGTTTTTTCTAACCTGGAACTCTGTGGAACACTTTTCCATATACATTATTGCCTGATCCGGTGGAAACAGATCGTCCAACCTACGCCCAATCTACTGAAGCTAAGTTTGCTATATTTGTCTGCTTTTCTTTTCTATGGGGAGTGCCTTAGTTTTTTTCTTTACTGTATGTCTGTGTATATGCAGGTGGTCCTCACTGTACAAGATCCATTATCAGTTGAACGGCTTATCCGACGCCGGATAATGCATTATCCGACGTCGGGGCAGGTTATCCGACGCTCACCGCTGTGAATTAGCATGGGATCCACAATCCGACGTTCCGCTATCTAAAGGCGGTTTGTAAAATGGACTTCCGGCGGATAACCGAGGACCACCTGTGTGTGCGTGTATATATATATATATATATATATATATATATATATATATATATTCTAGCAACAGGAGACAACACACAAGAAAGAATCAATAGTGTGATTGTTTGTCAATAGTATTGATCCTTTCTTGCACTTGTCTCCTGTTGCTAACACAATTCTAGAAAGTGGCATGGAGAAGTCTCACATCGACGAGCTACAGATCAAGAGACCTTGATCCTGACGACACAGCTTGCACCCCTGATGAAGTCACGCGTAGGGTCACGTTCTTTGATGTTGAGCCTACGCCAATGTGGAAGTGACTGCGAGGAAGCCCAGTGACTTTGGACTCCTCTGCTGCTATCCAACACTTCAAGAAATCAGCTGTCTAGCTGTTTCTCTACACTGTGGACTTATGGATCCCCTGCTCGTGGATTCCTGATTGCTGTGAGGACTCGGATTGCCAGGGAACATTTTTCTACTTGTGGAGTGAGCCTGCCTTCCTCCTTCCAGCATGCTGGGTGTCCTGTGCTGCAGAGTGGTTACGCTAAAATGCATTTTTTAATGCTCCGTTTGTGAGTGTAATTCCTGTCGACTGTGGTTTTTATATTGTTTATAAAATTAATTTTAACAGAGTCACGCTAGGGAGCCTGTGATTCTTGTTTTCTTTTCTTTTCAGATTTCTGTGTGATGTGGTTCATCACTTAAAGAAGCGGCAGCTAAGTCTCTTTTACCATACAATTATTCCTGGACTTCGTTTATAATGTTGTCCCATCAGATTATACCTTATCATTGGGACTGGTTTGCACATGTTTTCTATATATTTATAATTGTGTGGCACTTGTTATTACACTGTTTAAAATATTTTTTTTATTATTACACTTGTAACACATTTAGTTATAACACTCTTATATTAATCATACATTTTGGAATGTTTCTGTTAAGCAATTTTTCCTAGAGGAGAAGGCAACTAAAAAAATTAAGTAACACTGTATTTTTACCACTCACCTGTTTACTAACTCTGCTAGGAGAAACACACAATTACTCTTTCTCTTAATTGATGTGTAGCTCACACTATGTATTATGATCTACTACTTATTTCTTATTTTGTAAATATAATAGTATATTTGACGTCACTATAATTTATTCTGTTCGTCTTAAATTCATGCATTTGTTTTTACAAATGATTGTGCACAGGACTTTAACTATTTAAAAGACTATACAGTATAAAGTAACAACACATTCTGGTATACCCTGCAGAACAGAAACCTATGTAAGCATATCTTAAATAATAACATTAATAGGGATCGAACATTTCAATATATGCACACTAGAGACTTGGAATCAAACAATTTATGAATTGATTTTCTTTATGAAAAATTATAGTTGTTCAAAAATGCCCCCATACTTAAAGAAATACTTCTAATAGGAAAATTAAAAATGTCTTTAAAAGGCTGTTTTCTCCCTTTGACATACCTTTCACGTTGACAGAAACTACTGTACAGTACCCGCTTTTAAACTCGTTACCTTAAACGTCGAAGGGTCTTTTCTGCAGACGCTAAATGGGCTGTTTGTGTGGTTTGTTGGTTGAAAATCCCCATTGAATTTCATCGGGAAATTTTGTCGAAAAACAGCCTGAACGAGCGCTTCGGCGTATATATTTAAAACCAGAGACAGAACATGAAACACAGACAGAGCTATCCCGTTGTAAGGGATCGGGGGACACGCACCTTACAGCGGGTCACCGTCACCCCGGCTCCCAGTACTGCCGCTTGTCCCAGGCCCCCTCCCCGTCATCTCCTTACCTGCTCTGGTCGGACGCCACGCTGCTCCTCCACGGCACATGCTGCCTCCGTCCACACGCTGCAGGGGCGTGCGCGCGGGAGTGTTACAGGGCGCGCGCGCACCCGTCCTCTTCTACACTCCTCCTGCAGACTTGGCTCCACCTCCCAGCAGCTGGAGGCTATTCCCACTAGGGAACACCACACCAGGCATCCTAACCTATCCCTGGGACCGCTCAGTCAAGCCCCCGCTCCGCCTCTTGCTCCCATTGGTTCTCCGGCATTTATAGTTCCTGTCTGCCCTCTCCTTCCTCGCTCTGCATAGTTTTCCTGTGGCTCTTGTAGTACGGAGGTCTATGCCTGGCTCTCTTTTGTGTTGCAGCTCTCGCTCCAGTCCCTGCCCTTGTTTGATACCCTTGGATTTGATCTTGGCTCTCGTTAGACTTCGTGTACCTCGCTACTCCCTGGACTCGGCTTTGGACCTCACTACGCTGCTCTCCCCTGCCCCTGACCTACGGATTTTGGATCTTTACCCTCGGACCTCTGGTACTCCGGACACGGCAAGTATCAGGCTAACCCTTTCTCACCAGGCCCGGCAACGCATCATACCACACTCCGGGCATGCCCTCACTGCTGTGGGTGCGTGTTCTACCCTTACCCACCTCAGTATTGGGAACTGGCCAAGTCTGCGGGCAGTCAAGCTTTACATTATGCAGAGCCCACCAAATGCAGACCCCCTTGAGGTGGGTCAAGGTGTGACCATGGATCACTGGCAATTCCTGAGCGAACAAGTCACTGCCGTGGCACAGCAGCTTTCAAACCTTTCCCTGCGGGACCCGCCAGCTGCACCGTCCCCTCCTGCCCCAGTACCATGGGCATCTCGGAGCCACGTATTCCACCACCCAAGCGGTATGCCGGAGACCCCCTTACTTGCCGGGGATTCTTGAACCAATGTGACGTACATTGAGATGTCACCCGTCTCGGTTTCCCACAGATCTCTCTAAGGTGGCCTATATCTACGCCCTGCTGATGGGCGACGCTCTCGCTTGGGCTTCGCCTCTCTGGGAACACAGATCTGAGATAACGCAGGATTACCCCAGATTTCGGCGAGAGTTCCAGCAGGTCTTTGATACGCCAGCACGTAGGAAAACTGCCGCTTCTTCCTTGTTTCATCTCTCTCAGGGTCGCAGGTCGGCTGCAAGATATGCGGTTGAGTTCCGCACAATCGCTGCGGAGACTCGGTGGAATGATGAAGCCCTTTCCACGGCATACTGGCAGGGATTGTCCGAATCCCTCAAAGATGATCTGGCAGCTCACGCTCGTCCCTCATCTTTAGAGGATCTCATTACCCTCAGCATCCGGATGGACCAGCGCATTCAATAGAGATGCCAGGAGCACCAGCGTCCCTGATTTATGCCGCCCATGCCTGCTTCTCCTAGGTCTCCTCCCTTGGTCTTTCCAGCATTGGATGCTCCTGAACCGATGCAGATCGGTAGTCAACAGCTCCGGACCGCTGAAAGAACACGCCGCCGAAATGAGGGCCTCTGCTTCTACTGTGGTTCCCCGGACCACCACGTACGTCACTGCTGCCTGAGACATGGAAACAAGAACGCCCATTAAAGGTTATGGGGCTTTTACTGGGTACCATCTCTCCTTGCCCCTCTCCTCCCAAAGAGCTCCCGAAGAAAATTATTTTGCCTGTAACCCTCGAGGGTCCCAATGTCCGGGTAGCGGTGGCAGCATTCATCGACTCCGGGTCTGGTGGCAACTTCCTGGATCACGACTATGCCTGCAACAACCAAATTACGTTAGTCAAGAAGAAGTCACCCATCGGCCTTGAGGCCATTGACGGCCGACCTCTCCAACCAGCGTTCATTATATGGGAATCTGTTCCCCTCACACTCACCACCGCGGACGATCACACTGAGGTCATCATCTTCGATGTCTTCCAGTCACCTACAGTCCAGGTCATTTTGGGATTGCCGTGGCTCCAGCTTCACAACCCGCGTGTCGATTGGACGGACGAATTGCCGATCCAGTTGGGTTCTACCATGAAGGAGGCTCTCATACCCCCCATTACCGTGCTCACTGGCCTCGACACTTCGTTACCACCTCTCTCCACCCTTCCTGAAGTATACTGTGATTTTTTGGATGTCTTCAACAAGACCCAGGCTGAGGTCTTACCGCCTCATCGTTCGTATGACTGCCCCATAGAATTAATTCCTAGAGCCACACTCCCTAAGTCTAAATCATTTCCCCTCTCCATGCCTGAGACCGAGGCTATGACGACTTACATCCAGGAGAATATCAAGAGAGGTTTTATTCGGAACTCCACTTCCCCGGCTGGGGCAGGGTTCTTCTTCGTGAAGAAGAAGGTGTTACGCCGATGCTCGCCACAAACCGGGACCGGACCGCGGGGCTGAGGTGGGGTTATATAATCACCGACCTGAGTCCACGCAGACTGATCCGGAGTGCGCAGTTCGTAGTCGTACATCGCAGGGTCAGGATTGGAGAAGGCAGCATCGTCGTTATGGAAGCAGGAGTTCGGCAACAGGTAGTCAGGATTTCCCCGCTTCAGCTTAGGAGCGTGAGCGCGGGGGTGGCTTCTGCGCGTGGAGCGGCCTCGGCCCATGACGCCGATCTCAGCAGGAGGAGACAGCAGGCTGGCCGAAGTTCACCGCAGGGCAGCGTCGGGTAGAACCAACGCTTCAGCGCAGAAGTCCAAGGCAGGTCACTGCAAGAGGATCGCAGCAAGCCGCAGGAAAGGAAGGGTAGCCACTGCTAGGAGGGAATGCAGCAGGTACCGGTGCTGGCAACACGCTTCAGCACAGACGTCCCGGGTAGGCCACTGCAGGAGAATAGCAGCAGGCCAGTGCTGGCATCAACGCTTCAGCACAGACGTCCAGGATAGGCCACTACAGGAGAATAGCGGCAGGCCACAGGACAGGAAGGGTAGCTACTGCTAGGAGGGAATGCAGCAGTTACCAGTGCTGGCATCAACGCTTCAGCACAGACGTCCAGGGTAGGCCACTGCAAGGAGATAGCAGCAGGCCAGTGCTGGCAACAACGCTTCAGCACAGACGTCCAGGACCAGGCCTCTGGATACTCAGGAACTTGGAAGGTAAGAACGCTAGGAGAGAGGCTTGGGGTGGTTTGTGGCAGAGACAGTAACATAGAGGTAGGAATAGTTATGCTCGGCGCTGGTTCAGAGCCAACGCCTAGAATATAAAGGGCGGAGATCCAATCACAGGAGGAGGGTGTGTGAGTATTCCTCCAATGATGTAGCACAGGACAGAAGCTGCAATTGAGAGGCAGCACATGTGCCTTATATATATATATATATATATATATATATATATATATATATATATATAATATATATAAATGAGAGAGAGAGAGAGAGAGAGAGAGAACGAAAACGAAAACAAACAGGCGCACACCTAGTGTATTACCGTAAAAAATATAATATTTATGGGACATAAAACTTAGACAAATGCCCACTCACAAAAATAGCATTATTGAAAACATGTATGAGATTAACTCAATCGCCAACCATAGGATCCTTCCGATGCGCCTCGTGACCTCGGCGTTCTCCAAAAGTCGCCTCTCCACGTAATGCGGAAGCGGAGCCTGCCTCTCCCGGTTGCTGCCACCTCACTCAAAGACTGCTACCATCTGCGGTCCTGTCACTTCCGCATCCTTCCTTCCCCCTTGCTTGGAACCAGGGACATCTGGTTTGTGTTCCCCGGGGGAAGAATTTGAGAAACCACTGGTGCCGAGAGTTCCTGCTTGACGGAGACTCACGAGGACCACACTGGTCTGTGGAGCAGATGAGCAGAGGAGAAGCTTTTTGCTGACAAATCGGAGCATGAGTATTGATCTCATACATGCTTTTTTATCTTCATTGTTTGTGAGTTTAACCATTGAGTTTTTTGGAACATTAAATCCATTTTTTATACAGTAATGCACTAGGATTGGACGTTTTAGTTTCGTTTCAGACATATATCTATCTATAGTAGAGAGATAAGAGAGAGAGAAGGAGAGAGAGGTAGATTGAGAGAGTATATATATATATATATCTTTGGAATTACAACGTACTATGGTTCTTACAATGGAAGAAAACTGTGACACAGAGTATCTCTATTCATATATTCTATTCCTGAAGGTTTCTACAGGTGCAGCTTCTGTTATTCTGTTATGTTTCTATGTCATATAGTCATTTTTAAGATTGTACTATATCTAGTTTTTCAGACTACAGTCCATTATTTTATTATCCAAAGAATGGATTCATAATGTCCTACACAGCATCTCTAATACACATGCATTCACACTGAAGGTTTGTTTATACAGTATGTGGTGTTTTTTAATATGTTTTTTCTTTATTGATATTTTGGGATGTTTATCTATTTCTCAGCTTTATTTGTATTTTTAAAAACATATTGTTATATTCACATTTGTTCTCTTAGATTCTACTGTATGTCACTTTCATACCGGGGAGATACTCCAGACTCACCCGATAACCAAGTTTTGACGGTGACTTTTTCGGGTGACAAAGGAGGCGGTCTCTTCCAGTCTGAAGCCATCACAACAGGGACATCTGAGACGCAGTTTACTATTTGATAAAGTGCCAGATATGGCGTGACATGCGTCAGAGGGTTATTTAACCTTTATGTGTTCACTTTGTGCATGTATGTGTGTATGTATGTCTTTATTATATAGCGCTATTAATGTACGTAGCTCTTCACAGCAGTAATACACGTGACAATCATATAAATAAGAAATAATACAAATAACACATAATGGGAAAAAGTGGTTCAGACATAAAAGTAACATTTAGGAAAAGGAGTCCCTGCTCTGAAGAGCTTACAATCTAATTGGTAAATAGGAAGAACGTACAGACAGTAGGAGGGAGTTCTGGTAAGTGCGTCTGCAGGGGGCCAAGCTTTATGTATGAGGTGTAAAGTAGCAGCCACAGAGCTACTCATATGCTTCGTTAAGCATGTGTGTTTTAAGGTGGGTCTTAAAGGTGGATAGAGAGGGTGCTAGTCGGATATTGAGGGGAAGGGCATTCCAGAGGTGTGGCGCAGTCAGTGTGAAAGGTTTAAGGTGAGTGAGGGCTCCGCCATCTTTTTGTCTTCCTTGTCTATCGTTATGGCAGAAGCATGCCACAAGTTACATCCAGCAACTTGCAGGGGTCCGGTACCATGAGTACACGCATACTTTCAGCTATGTGACTGAAGATCTGATTGTGCAAGCCCGCAGGCTAGTGTGCCATTATTCTCAATCTACATATGGGGTTAGTGGTATATTTAGGGCTGGGGATCACCGGATTCCTGCTGAGGTGGGCCTCTGGTTTATTCCTTTCCCCTTCTCCTTCCCTCCCCTATCTCTTTGGGCAATATCATCGGGACTGATTCATGAGCATTAGCTTATTTTCTCTCATAACATGTAAGATTCATGAACATTTCAGATCTCCTCTAAAAAAGTTCCTTTTCATCTCAAGAATTAATGAACAATCCTATATTATAGCAGATTAACATCATTCCATTAAGGTTTTTGTATGCACCACTAGGGATTTGTTTTCCCACAAACTTTGCATAATGCACAGTAGAAGTATGGGGCACATACTGTACATGCGTCCCATACTGTAAGTTGTGTCCCATACTTCTTTTATCCCACACGTACAGTCCCTCACCAAATCCTGTTGCTTTCACCTCCACAATATTGCCAGAATCCTTTCTCAAGCAAGTCAACCAAAATCCTTATTTACGCTTTACTGTAATCTCCTGCCAGTATGTTGTTCCATGCATACAGTAAGGTAGTTCAACTGTACACAAGACAAGAGTATTTTTTGATGATGTTTCTAATGATTTAGAGGCCATTTTGGGGGCGTTACTTCACACCAAGCCTATGGGTGAGATTGAAGTTAGGACGTTTGCCTGCCACTATGTTGTCAACTGTTGTTGACTAGAAACAAATAATCACAATGTTTATGTACTTCACAAAACGTATAATAATGAAAACTGAAAAAGATCATTGTGATAAATTATGAAGACTGAAAACATTGTTTTATAATAATTTGCATGTGCTGCAATCTCTGCCCAGTTGAAAAATATGGGCTTGCGGTTGTACAGTTCTGTCCGAGCTTTAAAACAACCTATAAGTGGTTATTTTGTAATTTGTCAGTTATTTGGTTCTTAACTCACACAAAGGTTAATGCTGAACCGGATGATGAATGGTAGTTAGCATAAATGCTGATATAGCACACAGAACAGCTAACACTGACTGTCAAGAATGAAGTGTTAGTTGGAACATTGGCAGCCATACTTGTAAGTTCATCAAGTTCAATATACAGAGGTCCCAGAGGTGCACGCATAGTTCTATTATTTTGGACGTGGTCAATGGGTGGGACTTGGAAATTACACATTTCTGTGAGTCATTGTGGACTTATCATATTGAAAAGTCAAGGGTTACAGAACTGACTGTGCAATGGATGAAGTATAAATAGTCTGCGAAAGTGTCATATTCACTCGGTGATGTCTAGTTAGCAGCATATTGTGGGATAGGAGAAAAATGACATGGCATGGTCTTTCAGCGGGAAAAGGGCAGGATGCAAAGGGTAACAATAAAAAAATAGACATTGCTAGTTAGGAAAAGGTTTCTGTGAATGACTGCAGGAAAGCGTGCAGGGAGACCAGCACTTTAGCTCTTTTGGACAAGGATTATCTAGAGACTTACTGCCAAGTTTCCAGAGGGGCTGCTCATTTAAAAGGCAGGACAATAGTAAAGGACAAACCAATTGCACATTGACAGATTTATATTATTTTGTTTTTGCACCTGTGCAGCTACATGACTGGTGCAAAAGGATGTGAATAAATGGAGCATAACAGGTCTGAGAAGAAAATAATAAAAGGGCGTTGTTATGCATTATACAAAGGTCTAATGCAAATATAGCAGACAGACATCAGCAAACTTACTGTCGTCATTGTCTGTGTGAAGCGGTTACAATAAATTGGACAGTGAATCCGGCTTCCAACAGATTTGTTAATGTATGTACAACGTGTTATTTTGGAGCCTGTTGAGGGTCAATCCTTAGTATGCATGTTTTCCGTGTGTGTGACGACTTGCAACCCTCAGACCTCTGAGAATAGGACATAGTGGTATGAGTGTGGATAACATGTTGTTCCTCATAGATATCAACTTTCCCCGCCACCATCCAACTTTACATTCCCTAAATGGCAAACTGATGCACATGGGATAGAAGGGAAGCAAAACGCCTTAATATATATATATATATTTACTCGAAGAGCTTCCAAATGACAATGGCTGTCTTCGGCCCATCGTCCCTAAAGGTTGCGAGGTTTTATCACACCTTACAGTAAGTCTCATTCAAATGAATCCGAGTTAAAGCTTAGTGACCTATGGTGTCTCTGGACCTTTCTGTCCATTGTGCTTCAGAATTGTTTGGGTAAATTTACACCGTTGATTTATTCTTTATTTGCTTTTTTTTGTATGGATCCTAGGATACAAGGCTGATGTGAATGAGAATGTGAAGGCGGGAAGGAGAAACGCAGCTCTGCCGATGAAGAAATGGAGACCATGGCCAATAAAAAAGGAGAGAGAGACAGATGGTGTCAGGGAATGCATTATGTCAACTTATATTATCATATCAACTACAAACTGAAGCCATTTAAAGAATTATGTTCTCTAAGCTTACCAAGTTCAATTCAAACAATTACAATGTCAGCAGCATGTTTGAAACATCGTCTTACTCACAATTCTAAATTGAACCCAAATGTTGGTGATGTTGCTGACCACGTGTAGATCATTACTGAATATATATATATATATAAAAATGCGAGGGGGAAAATACACTCAATCTTAATGTTATTAAGAAAGGGAGGACACCGGCCTCAAATAAATACGTATTTGTATTTCAGCATACATATATGGTGCAAATAATATGCAAATTGCAAATTACTTGCATGAAAATACTGAATAAAAAAAATAGAAAAAAAGAATGACATAGCTGACACACTCGCCTGAAAAGACTCGACTTTTCAGGCTGTGGCCCTTTGTCAAGAGTCTTGGGATCTTGGGAAAGTCACTTTATCTCCCTGTGCCTCAGGCACCAAAAACATTGTCGGCTCCTCTGGGCAGGGGCTGTGTCTGTAATATTCCTATGTGCTGCGTACCACGCGCTATACTGTTATTGTGACGCGCTTTGAGTCCCATTGGGAGAAAAACGCTACATGAAATTAAGTTATTACAATTATTATTTTGTTATTAGACACTGTTAGGTAGAGTTTGTCCAATGATTTTAGTGCCTCTAATTACTACCATAACTATATTAATTAATTTTACTTTCTTGCATTGCACATTATGAGGTGTATTGTATTCTGCTGCATTCTAGCAAACTGACAAGTTATCCCATTATCTGCAATGTTTAGCAGCATGCATTCCACTAATTGTACTGGAACTAAAGCTATAGTCAATTGATACTGTGGCTTTGTCTGCAAGAACAGCCAACAAATAAATAATTGATTCTCAAACCTCTTCTTGGGGACCCCCAGTCACTGCAAGTATTAGAAATTGCTAGTAATTGAAGTGGCTTAAAATGTAATTAGGGCTGTGTCTTATTCAAAACATTCTCATTTTATTAAACATTGAGGAAAAGCCATTACAACCATATTTAATAAAGATTTATACAATATTTGTGCTCGGAAAGAAGAAACAAATTTTTTTTTCCAAATAGAACCACGTCTATCAATAAAAAATAGTGGTACTTTGGGGTTGTAAATTGTAGTGGGAAAAAGTAGTGGGACTCCAGTCCATACCACTCGTACCATCACACATGGACCGCTACAGATGTAGCTAACCTTACTATGTCTGGTGCCATGAACACCCACGGTGATGTGACCATGGTGGCTGCGGCACAGGAGAATTAATACTGTGAGTGGTCCCATTCGGATGCATGTACCCATGCCACGAGGTCGCGGCAGACACTGTCTCCGAGGCAATGGACTTTTGCTTCCTCGGCCGCAGCGCCGGGGGCAGTAACTTTTGCTACATCTGTAGACATAACCAATGCATTTATATACAGGTAAATATGCCTAATTTGCATATTAAAGGTTGGTTGTCCAAAACCTGGTTTGCATCAGTTTCCTTAGTTAATGTTTGATAACCAATGATCAAAAGAATTGCAATGGATCTTTTAAAAAGCTCTGTTCGTTAGTTATAGTGTAATTAGGAAGGTAGATAGGACAATCTGATGCCAGAACCACATGATCTGAGCAGTTTGTTGTGTACCGGACCTTGAGTTTGACACATTGCGAATCGGGTAGACAGATTGTTGGGAGTGGGCTGGGACTGACCCGGCGGTCTTGGTTCACGTTGGCACCAATGACAAAGTTAAAGAAAGATGGAGAGTTCTAAAAAATGATTTCAGGGATCTAGGCCACAAGCTTAAGGCAAGGACCATGCGCTGCCCCAGGGAGACACTTGTAGCTTAGAGAGGTTAATGCATGGCTAAAAATGTGGTATAGAAAGGAGGGGTTTGAGGTTTTTTAGAGTACTGAGAGTCCTTCTCTGAGAAGTTTCATCCTTAAAGTTGGGATTAATTGCACTTCAATGATAGCAGAATCTTTTGTGCTAGGGGAAATTATGTTAAAAAAAAGTTGTACGAGATTTTAAGCAAGGGAGGGAAGGACAAGGAAGAGTTCATGGATTAGATGGAGTAGATAGGAATGGGGAGTTTAGCAAGCAGAACGGCACCCATAGTAAATTCAGATAATACTAGAAAACCTATAAAGACTAAAATCCATGGGAGCAGGAAGGCAGGAGCAGATACGCTAACAATAGCACAGTCTGGTAGCAACCTTAAGGGCATGCTTGCTAATGCAAGAAGCCTAGCAGATAAAATGGGGAGATTTAATTAATGGCTTTAAGTGAGCTGTATGATATCATAGGCATTACTGAAACATGGTGGGATGAAACTCGGGAATGGGCAGTTCATTTAGAGGGCTATTCCCCTTTTCAGCATGTTCGACCAAATAAAAGAGGTGATGGAGTATGTTTGTATGTTAAAACCAAAAGTAAAACCCATTATAAGGAAGATATTTATGAAGGAATTGATAAAAATGTAAATACAGATGCAGCGGTCGTTATCCGACCATTTCTCAAGCTGAATCACGCAGTATAGTGCATGGTGGTCCGTGATGGTCCGAGATGGTCCGCTGCAGACTAAATGGCCCATTGGCTTAACACAGCAGGGGTCCCTGCCGGGCTCTATATACCTGTCTGTAAGAGACGCGCAGTAAGAGAGAGGCTTAATCAGTCACGCTACCTGCATCTCTAACAAGCGATCGCAGGGGTTTTATTTCATTTTAATACTACAGTATTGTAGTAGGGGGTCTCCGGAGCTGAACCGCATTGATTTAAGGTCCGGGGACCCCCAACTTCCCAAGTTACAGGCCCCGTTATCCCAGCCATGTTAAAATCCTGTGGGTCACATGACCGTGGGATTTTTACATTGCAGAAGATACCGGCACCCCATAACTAGGCCTGTATCTCTGGGAGTAGGGGGTTCATGAGGCTGAAATCAACTTTGTTCAGCTCAGAAGACCCCCCTGCTCCTGCACACAAGTATCAAACACCCCCCCACCACCCCCCAAAATAAAAAATCATTACCTTAGCGGATAGCTGCTAAGGTAATGAAGCTGCTTACATTTTATTTTTATTCATAGTGTGCAGGAGCAGGGGGTCTCCTGAGCTGAACAAAGATAATTTCAGCATTAGGGACCCCCTGCTTCCAGAGATACAGGCCCTATATGGGGTGCCGGTATCTCCACAATGTTAAAGGCCTCAGGGACCCTGGCTTCAGTGCTGGCCTTAACCAGCGATCGCTCCCGCTCCCGGCACCGCAACACCCCAGATTGCACTGCGGAGGTACTCACCGGAGGAGGATGGTCACTCGTAAGTTCCCGATCAATGGGAACATAAGCGGAAATAGTCCCCACTGGCAGCACCGGAGGAGCGGTAGGAGCAGCAACAAAATTAGTACCAGCCGATACTCTGATCGGGGACACCTTTGCCTGGGTCTGTGGATCTGAAGTACGCTCACGGGCCCACTCGCGTTGTAGATATTCATCCACATGTGGTGGCCATGTAAGCTTCTGCGCGGGCTCGGACTTGCTGCATCTCTCGGTGCTGCTGTCGAAAAGGATGAGCGTTCTCGTGGCTCGCCTACCATGCTGGGTTGACATCCTGGACCACCACGGCTGGGTAGTCATCAGCTGCTTGATCTGTGGAGACGGACGTTATATTGGGAGCATTGGAGGCAGTGTTCAGTATCTCGATGATGGACACCCCCTCGCCGATCGTCCGCCTGGACGCTGGGATCGCCGTCGGTGTCACCTCACGGGGAAGGTTGGTCACGGGAAGCAAGGCTCTCTTGGTTGGGCAAAACTGGGCAATGACCCCTCCAGTGTAAATGAGGACTCAGGACCTCTCCCGCCGGCCGACGTGGAAAAAGGTAAGTACTCCTTGGGTTCTCGGGGCTCCGCCGGGCTGGCATCGCTTCTCTGTGGTAATTGGTGGACGCCCAAGTACTCCGCTTCTGAGCCCGGCAGGGGTTGTAGTGTTCCCCACAAAAGACAATGCTGGAATCGTCACGGCTATAGTGGAAGAGATTGGACAGTATTGTCAGGTAGTCCCTCTCTGCGTCTGCAGAGGAAGTCTCCACCACTCGTTGGAGCTTACGGATCAGTTGGACCTGACGCCGCACCTCCGCCAGGAATAAGGCCGATATAGGCCAGCCACAGGCTGGCAGCCATGGTTGCAGATAGGCTACATAGCACTGTAGGCAATGGGCGTCGTCTCCTATCTCGCCTCCTGGGCAAACCGCAAATCAGGCATACATAGTGCAGGAATTTCTCCTTTCTGTTCTGTATCATTAGAATGCTTCCAGGCAGCGCATATCGCAGCGTATATCCATAGTAGTAGAACCAGAGATAGTTCAGTGGTAAACCTTCCAACACTGAGTAGACAGCAGGTTTAACAAAAGTGCTCAATGTCAGAAAGTAGCTGCAAAGGCAAATAAGATATTAACGTGCATAAAAGGGGGTCTGAATGGAAGGGAAGAAATAATTATTTTGCCACTGTATAAATCTGTATAAAAGTTAGAAAGGAAAGGTATGCAGGGATATACCAAATAAGTAAAGAGGAAGGCTATTGATCCAGGGAGTAATCTGTTTGCATCATTGGATAATGTTACACTAAGGTTTTTTTGTTGGCCTGCTGGTCAGAAAGCGTATTGCACAGCAGATGCTAAAGCCAATTATCGACTATGGAGAAATAGTATATGGCTCGGCACCCCATACCCACCTTAGCAAACTTGACACCCTCAACAATTTAATTTGTCATTTTGTTCTCCAAAGCAACTACAACACACATCACTGCGAAATGCTCAAAGAACTAGATTGGTCATCACTCGAGTCTAGGCGCAAAGTTCAACTTTCCTGTCTAGCCTTCAAATACTTTCTGGGCAAGATACCTATCTATCTGAACAAGCTCCTCACCCCTACCACATGCAGCACTTATGATCTGAGATCCGACTCCAAAAGACTGTTCATGGTCCCAAGGCTCAACAAAGTATCCGGCTGCTCCTCCTTCTCTTACCGTACACCCCAAAATTGGAACAACCTATCAGAGACTCTCACATCCACCACAAGTTTAAGTTCTTTCAAAACTAAGGCTGTCTCACATTTTAATCTGGTCTGTAACTGTTACATAAGCCTATAATATACATCTTCTCTAAATGTGAATGCAATGTATTGTATATAATGTATAACCTGTTCATTTATGTAACTGTACTTGTAACCATGTATTATTTGTCATCATAACTCTATGCCTAGGACAAACTTGAAAATGAGAGGTAACTCTCAATGTATTACTTCCTGGTAAAACATTTTATAAATTAAAATTACATTTGTTTGCCTTCCTCTGGATCATACAGTATACTGTACTGTATGGGATGGGTATCCGTTGTCTAAAACTAATGTAGGTCAAACTAGATGGGCATATGTCTTTTTTCCTTCTCATCTACTATGAAACCATGTTATTGAAAAATGGTCACGATTGTGTAGTAGTTGCCCTGTAGACAGAAGCTGTTTTAGAATATGGCCTAAAACAAGAGGGCATAGAGAAGCCTCCAATAGTGCAGTATAAAAGACAATTTTATTAAACGGCTCTCACAAGTGTGCTTAGGTAGTAAGCATATTAAGGGATTTAGGCGATCCTTCAGTGCAGGAGCTTCTCTTTCGGTCCTCCGGTGTTTATCTCTGATGGATAGTCCTCTAGCAACTCTTTCTCTGCATCCCAAGGATCTCGGTACAGAGTTGCGGTCCAATGCTCAGAGTTTTGTGACATCACTGGGAGGAGTGCGACTTCTATGGATGCCAATCAGAGCTGTTAGAGCACACGAGTGAGTGAGGCTGGAGAAAATGCTGCACAACGACGTTTCAAAGCCCACCAGCCATGGTGGTCATCCCAATATCTGGAAAGACTGTTGATCTGGGATGCTTAATTCACACATCCATTTGTGAGTGTATCTGACTTTATATTTTATGAGTAATAAAATAATGTTACTACACTATTAAGCTTTCTTTTAACATAGAACACTACACGGAGTCCAAACTAGTAAAATACAAAGTTTATTGGAGACAAATATATATGACCGTGTGGCCCTTCTTGAAAATTTAGGAGTGTTGGTTTACATGTGAATAAGACTCGATCACATCGTTTTATAAGGTGCAATTTTCCTTCTCATCGGATGAAGAAAATATTGTTGAGATACACTTGAAAGAATATTTACTCTGTGAGAGCAAAGTCTTCATTTATTGAATTGGCACAGTTTGTCAAAACATACAACACCATAGTTTTTTGTTGTTTTGTTCACAAATTTGGAATTCTTCTGAGATTCTTGGGACTTGGAGGCAGCATTTGGACTGAATCCCTTTTTATACTATATACTGTAAGGTATTCTTTCAGTAAAATTAATTTATTCACTATCACTTTTTTCATTGTCATGGGATTATGGGATTATGGTGAGTGGAACACTTATTTTAGAGCAGAGCACCTTTATCACAAAAATTGTATTAAACCATATGGCTTGAATGCCGTGAGAAGTATGGCTTAGGCTTTGTATGCCAAAAAACGCCGGCGGCGTCACGTGGCGCAACGCCGCACGGCTAAAAAACAAAATGCAGACATCTTATTATGGTAAACATACCTCGAGCGACGTGCGCACGCCTGGAACTGCAGGGCGGCAGACTGGAGAGCAGGCATCAAAATTTGTTCTTGGCAGGCGACGGCCACATCACGTGAGCGGTTCAATGAGGGCGGACCGCTCATGGCCACGCCTCCCTGTCTCCTCCTGCCTGCAGATCAACTTGCCGCTGTGCGCTGCTGCCCAGCAGCTACTGTTATAATCGTAGCCTTAGAAGTAATGGGTGGGAGTGTAGGTCAGACTGTTAGAGCCTCAGGTGATAAGAAATATGTAAATACATAAATGTGATAACATAGCTACTTGCTATGGGGGTTTTGGAAGAGAATCTTCAGAGATGTTTATTGGTCCAGTGTTAGAAACTGTAATATTGCTGATTTTTGTGTTGCACCTGGTAATCCTGGAAAAGGCTAGAGGGTTCTGCCACTTTCTGGAACCTTCCAGTTCCTGTGTTTCCCTGGAGGTCACAGTAGCCTGTATGTGATTGTGTGTGTGTGTGTATTTAGTGGGTAAATTAAAAACCTGTGGCTTGCAGTATGTAAAACCCACGGTGCCTTGCTCAGTACAGAAAAATGTCTATTTAAAGCATTACTATTTAAGAATCTGAATTAAGTGACATCTTTATTAAAGTATTATTTCTCAAGGTTAACAAAAGTGAACAAAGAAGCCCCAATGCACATCCAATAAGATACATTACTACTTAATTTGTCATATTTTGATGTGCAACAGGACTTCTTTGTTTACTGTTGTATATTTGAAGTCACTTTCCCAGCAGAACTCCAGAATAAGCAATAAGAGGGCAATATTATTATTTTTGCATATCAAACTTTAGTGATGTGTGTGAGTGTGTTCTATTCACAGATAGAACGTGCAGCACAATTCAAATAATATCTTTCTAGAACTGATGTTATAGACAGTAAATCATTAGACAGCAAAAGTACTTTCACATGGAGACAATGCAGACGTATCTGATAACAAGCAGATAACAAGCAGATGTATCTCGGGAGTGCTACATGTAGAAATTAAAAAAAGGTTTATTATAGAACAGTCACAAAAACGAAAATGTTTTAATCACTTGCCTGGTATGGAGTGGGCATTCTGTTCTATGTAGTAACTGCACCCACATAATCCCCACGCAATGTGCCACATGGATATTTCTACAAACCAGATTAGTGACCCGTGGCTGCAGGTAGACATGTTCAGATCTCACTGATGTGAGACTTATTGATGGTGTCAGTGTCACACATTCTTAGACTGAGTGATCTGATAATAAATTCTCACTGAAAGAAGTCAGTGGGCCCTATAGGGTAGATCCAAAGAAGGCTACCACTTTTGCACTAATAATGATGGTTCCCGCCAATCAGTAATGGACATTATTATTCTTCAGTTTAACAGGTATCCTCAAAGCTGAAGAGATGCAAAAATGACGACGGTTGGCAAAACGACCATCATAACGTTACCCGCGTTACCCGCATGAAGAGGGATTATCATAGCGCTGAGATGCTTTAAACAATACACCGCACATGAGCATTGGTCAAAAGTATAATTAGCACACGTGAGTTTGTGACACGTGTTGCATGTGCGGTACCTAACATACCAACACGGGCATGCTGCAATTTCAAATAAATACACATTACCAACTGAATAACTCAGCCATATCAGCTAAACTGCTAAAAAGTTGACATTACTGAGCAGGCTTACACCTCTTTTGCTGGGACTGCTCCTGATTCTAAGGCTGGGAGGATTCACAGCCTCATGTTCACGTACTAAGAGCTGGCTATCCTAATAACCACTCCATTTAACAACCACTCCAAACTGTTGCGGTTCTATGCTTTAGTACCAGCACCGGTGAGAAGCAGCGGAATTGCGGGAGAATACTCCACTGCATAAATGCCCTTGGGAACGCCATGCACAGCATGGATATGCTGAAGAAGTGCTGGGTGAACAGCAAGAGAAAAGTGACGTGAAAGACCACGATGCCCAAGCGAGGAAGACAGGAAGGGGGTCACCTTTCCCTTGCATCTGACCCCTATAGAGGAGCGGCTGAGCTTGGTTATTGCTACCGCACAGGATGTGGGACTTCAAGGCCTTGTGGACTGTGACGATAGCCTACACAGGTCTATTAATATTACACAAAAATAACTGGGTTTGAACTGAACGAGGCTTAAGATATAATAAAGTGATTTTATTCCTTTGGATAGGTGAACACACGAATAATACAGTAACAGACAAGAAGTACACTTACTTAGGGGTTGGGGAATGAGAAGTTTGATGTAGCATTTCTCTCAGCAATCAGGTAATCATTCAGGTGATATCAGGTAACCATATCAGCAAACGAAGACAAAGGATATAGGGTGGACAGCAGTTTATAAACCTTTTGTCCCTCTATCCTTAACATTAAGTACCTGTGATTGGTTTTCAATTACCTCCAGCCAATCTTTAATGTGGGAACACATTTTAATACATGCCCCCCTGCTAGCTGGCACAGGTGCAGTAGAACTCTGGGGTCTCATTTCTGTAGCCCCACATATGCAAATGGAATGCCAGCCAGTCTACCCATTTGGTTCTCTGGCAGGAAAACCTTTGTTGGAAGGTGTTAAATGGGACACTTAAAAACTGCTCTGGTTTGAGCCTTCTCCGCCCTCAAATAAACAGGGAGGGTGACAAAACCCTTTGAACAATACTTAAGTCCTAGACATTGGGTCGCCTCTCGGGCCATCTGCTACCCTGGTATGCAAAGGAATTTCCTCTGGGTCTTTGTCCATACCTTGGGACACAGTATTAAACATAAAACATAAACGTATTAAAATATCCAGTTCCGTTGGGTCTAGCAGGTCCAAACTTCCCAGTTCTCATTGCCAGAACTGGGACACCATATGGTCCAAAAAGCGACTTGCTATGACCTTCAGAACCGGAGATACAAAAATGCACATTTAATCATTTTTCACCTTAATACAAAAATCTCCGCTAAAAAAGAAATCTCAGCTTTTCCGGGCTTCTCCGCCATGGACTTTCAATGGTAAATTGCCGCCATTGAAGTCAATGGGGTTTCTCCGCCATTGAAGTCTATGGGAAAAGTCCCGAACTTTCAAGGGGGTCCATACTCCGTCGGGTTGGTCCAGGAGGGTCAAGGATGGTTCTGCAGTGATGCCAGAGCAGTGACTGCAGATACCCCAAACCTTGATCCGCTGGGCCCTCCAGAACCGGAGATATGGAGTACCAAATTTCAGCTTTTTCCACTAAGTCATTTTTCTGAGCCGTTTCTGACGCCGTCGGCAAAGCCTTTGGCGCGACCTGCTCCATCTGGTTCGACCCTTATTGGGGGTCCAGGCTCGGGGACCCGGTTGTGGTCGAGTGGGGGGAAGCCTAGGAGCAAGGGCAAAAATAATTTTATTCCTAGGGGCCCTAGATTTGTTTATTCCCACGCCAATTGACGTTGACCTTGACTTGTAAGTGATCAAAGCTCTCCTATTGAAAATGTATCCGCTTTGCGGTTTGCGGTCTGGATGGCAGCCAACTTGTTCTTTGAAAGTTACCTCGAGGAATCTCCATTGAAGTCAATGGGACCATTGACTTTCAATGGGAAACCGCCGCTCTCCCTCTCGGACGCCACCTGCTGGTCTTTACAGGAAACAGGACTAAAACAACAAGATTCTCCATTAGAATGCATTGAGCCCTAATGGCGGTCAATGGGGACCTGCAAAATGGTGCCTGAAAAGGCGGGAAAATTACACAAAGAGCTATAATCATTAAAGGACTATTAACCCTTGTGCTCCCGGATGGATTCTAGTGGGTGTGTGATGCAGACACGGATTAAACCAGACATTACAATGGAACAGGGGAACAGGGGAAAATACATTTACAGGTTATAACAAGGGTTAAATCACAGTTCTGGACCTCAGCCCAGTTAACCCCTTGTCTCCCTGGTGAGGTCAGGGGATGGCCAAATGGGGTGCAACCCCTTTAATATCGGGCCACCCCCTTTCTCCCTCTACATGGACACGAAGTGTGCAGTGAGACCTGGTGAGTGAAAATACTGTACATATATAATCCACTAGATATCAATCTTATGTATACATGTCACTTTAGACACAACCTTGAACATTGGAACAAAGATGACTGTCTTATTTGCAGTGCACTCACACATACAGGTGAAGAAAACTTAGCTAAATAACATATGTGACATGCTTACATGTGAGCCCACATAAGATTAGATGACACTATAGGAAATGCCTTGCCATTGCAGGAAATGATCAATCTGTATAAATTAACCCTTTGCCTATTTGAGGACCATATAACTGATCACTAGTACTGTACCAATAACACTAGTTTAATCAACAAAGTGTCTCTGTATCTCACAAAGTTCATATAAAACCTGATTAATCATCTATGAAAGGTATCTTAACATCCGCTGTACGAGCACTTATTCAATATCAGCAGCCTGCTACTAGTCTTAAGCTTCTTGTTGCTCTTCCTTCTGCTAACAATCACTCTACCACTTCAGCTATTGACCTGTGTCCCTCAAGACATCTTCCTGTCTAAAGGCAATCCAGCCTTCTGAAGTTAGCCATTGCAAACATGTAATGAATGTAACTTACTGCCCAGGACATACTTGAAAATGAGAGGTCACTCTGAATGTAATTGCTCTACAAAAGGGTAATAAAGTGCAGCATGCCTCAGCTCTCATTCATGTGCCCGGGAGTGAAGAGTTTCTAAAGTTTAGCAACAGTTGGTGGATCGAAGACACTATATATTGTACAGCTACAGTACCGACACACTTTATTGCAGTGTGGTCGGTACCGCAAGCCGGGAGATTTCCCGGCTTGCTAGTGGCCGCCCCTCGGCGTGCCGCGCGTCATAGACGCGCGGTCACGCGTCTTCGGGAGCGTGCGCCCCCTGCACGCACATCCAGGGGCTCCCCGAGGGAGCCCTGGTGTCCCGCGATCGCGGGACAGCGGCAGGGGGTTCCGGGGGACCCGGCGGACCCGGCAGCGGTAGGGAGAGCGCCCCGATCGGAGGGCGCTCTTCCGCTGCTTCGGCGCGCGCCCGTCACACTCGGGCGCGCGCCAGGCTACTGCTGCGGCCAAGAACGGGCAAATGCTCGAATAAACTTGGCCGCAGCAGTAACATGTTCAATAAATAAAGAGATATGTCTAAAAATGCCAGTTTTAGCAAAGCAAACCTATCCAAATGTTCTGCATGAATGTATTTGATGATATGATGTATTTGTTTTTCAGGACCATCACACAGATAGCCGGTGACCGAGGTAATCGATCCAGTACAGCATAAAATCTGCGCATGTGGGTAAATCGGTAAATCTTGCTAGGAGCACAGATATGCCCAAGAAGCGGTGGTCTGATAACAAAACGAAATGTAAGAAGAAGCTGTCGTACTACACCAGGTCGGTCAGGATGACGGGAGGGAGACCACTGGCTGAGCTGCACCTCATACCCTGTGAGCAGCGACTGATGGAGGTCTTCTCTCCATCACAAGTGGTGGGGCTGCCTATCATGGTAAATACTGAGCTGCTGGAGGAAGAAGCTGGTAAGTAATAATCAAATAAATATGATAATCAATGTTATCTAACTAATGTCCCAGCATGAATCAGGGCACTCCATAACAGTACTTTAAAATGTCCCACTTAATCCAATATAAAGTTATTATACTATATTCATTCACAAAGGCTCACACCCACGAAACTGTCAGAAGCTTTAGTACGCTTTTACTCCAGGTCATATGAATAGCAGTAAAGGTGTATTAAAGGTGAGTACACTTACTGTATGTCTCTAGGCCTAATTTAGATAAATGTACATTTTCTGAACAAAATGTTACACAACAATTGTTCATATTTTTTATTGTAAAAAATGTATATAATCGTATTTTTTTTAACCTAATCTTCAGATAACATTTCTCAGATGACCCTGTGACAGAGGGTGAGGCTGCAGAGATGGACACTTCTCAGGTAACAGAATCTGAGGAGTTTATCATCATCAACCTCACAGTGGTGGTTGATCCGTCATGCTGGACCTACCTCAGCAGCTGAGGCGCCTCTGGCTGCTGTCCCATAGGTTGCTCCTGCTACTCCTATGACCCCTCCTGCTCTTGTTGCCCTACTGGCTACTCCTGCACTTGTGGCCCCTCCTGCTGCTCTACCTGCTGATACTGTAGAGTCCCTAACTCTGCAATACCAGCGGGACCTGATCTCCTTGCACCGCCAACATATGTGGTACTTACAGTACGTCTGCAAATAAGGGATCATGCACACAGCAGTGCGAGGCTATGGCAGCGCAGAGGGCATCTACAGAGGCCAAACACAATTTTACAAGGGAGATGGTCAATATGATACAGCAGGTGATAGAAGTTTTCCGACCAGTCTCAGTGACCACACCAACTGAAGCCGTCCAGTAAAGTCTCCACTTCAACTGAGGCACTGGTTACTCCACGTTTGGTGCCACGGCGTCACTTAAGACACTAACGTAGGATCAGAGCAAGCACACCTGCTCCTAAAAAAAAAGCACATCGCTCTTAATTGTTTAGTTTTCCTGTTATTTAGTCATTTTTGGCGTGTTCTCTTTGTTCTAAATTTGCATATTCAATACTGTAAAGTAACAGTAAATTATTTTTCTTTACAATTTGTGTCTGTCATTATTTGCATTAATACACAATATATGAATATTTACATACATATGTATCCTGACGCACAACATTATACACAACAGGGTTAATGAAGAACCCCAATAATAAGGGTGCTGTAATCACACATACTGTAATCATTTTCATCAGCTACATTAGCTATAGCTAATGTTCAATTTGGAAAGTAGTGGTCCTGTACTAAGTGTACAATTAATATCTGTCTCTTTAATGCTATGTGAAGCTGATGTTCCATATAATGTGCAGCTTTGTCTGGATGTGGTCAACTCCAACTTGAAGTGTGACCTAGCTCGCACGTCGTTATATAGCAGTGTTAACTTTAACGCTGGTCTTTGGATTGGAGATGACGTTAAAGGGAACTCCTGTTTTGCATATTATTATCAATAGTGTCCATGATGCGCTATGGAGCTTTGAAGATCCCCGTTATCACTGAACATTACTGTAGGTGAGGTATGCAGGGGTAACGACAGGAGACTGGAGTTTGGAAAAATAAACGTATGCTTTTATTCAGCCAGAGTTCAGAAACACAAAATACAGCTTTTCCTCAGCCAAATACAGCTCCATCAAGCATAAAGTCTATATACAAACATAATATAACACAGGAAACCACTTCAAACCTAGTATCTCTCGGCAGACCAGGAACAGGCAACTGTGAGCTGCTTGCCTTTTAAATCTTGGCAGCCCCAGGCGGCTTGTTAATCCACTAGACAGGGATTAACTGTTTGCTTGCTAACACCCAGCAGTCCTAGCTGTTGGTACAAGTCTCACTCCTGCTACAATTACATTAACTTCTGTTAGTGTAGCGTTAAGTCAATAACAGAGTTTGTGGATCTGGCCCGTAGTGCCCAGTATTGGTAAAGAACAACCAAAGCTCACTATTTTTGATCCTGGGATTGTGCAGTGTTTTCTTATGGAGCAAAACAGGTTGGTGGAGGAATGATTAAATTACGTTTTGATTTCTCCTTTTAGTCCCTACGGTTTATTTGGGAAAATTATTAGGAAACATATGACATTTGGTTTGTCGCAGTGAGGATACATGTCGTATCGAGGGGAAATTTTTGTTAAAGAGGACTCCACAAAACTTGTTCTTTACTCCTTTTCTGCTCATTGTGTCCTTGGCCACTCTGGCAGTGGTGTGTAGCTGGTAATACTGTAGGAAGAGTTATGACAATGTGCTTGACCATGGCAGTATGTATGGGCGACAACCCCACCTATTGATAGCGAGATGTGGCATGAGACTGCAGACTCCGATTCATAAGACATAGCAGAGCTTTTTAATGAGAATGAAGCCCTTACTGTACATGATGTTACCAGGCTCCGCATTACATTTTTTGTACCTTACCAACATGAGTACTGCAGAAGTAAGTGCTTCCTTTCTGAACGCAGGAGTTTTTACAAACATCTGGCTTTCTGCAGCGTGTCACAACCCACTTGATAAAGTGTAAAACTATTTGAAAATATAAGGTAATGTTCTATTTAATAGGCAGCCCGCTCAGGGCAGAGACCTCTACATCACATCTGCTTTGCTTTTCTATAACAAATGATATGAGGTTATTCGTGTCTTCAACCAATTTGATGTATGGAATTGTGACTGGAATAAAGGCTTATACACACAAAGTTATAATATATAACGCGCCGTATTCACCTACACTGCAGTCATTGCTGAAGTTAGTGTACTCTACAGTATATCAAACTGAGGGGGCGCAACATTTTCTGGGGGGGCGCGGCGCTTACAGAGGCCCTGCGCTCTTCCCGCTGGCATTTAAATTAAATGCCGCGGGAGCATGGGAGGCCCCTGTAAGGTCCCTTACCTTATCTTGGGCGACTTCGGGCGATATGGGGTCACATGACGTTGTGATGTCAGAAACGCTGGAGACAAGGTAAGAGGAGGGGGGGGGGAGAGAGCCGCGCAGAGGGAAAACTTTACACACCCCTGCTCTATATGTATCAAACTGCGCATATTTGATTTGTAATGGGCATTTAAAGCAAAAAAGCAGAAAGGGACTAATTTCCTGAAACTGAGAACCATCAGTTGTTTAATTAGCTGGGAGACGGTTTGTGTAGCAATTTTAGCCCAGCATCTTGTCCTTCTCCTGTAATCTGCTCGTCCCTATATTTCAGTTCTGATTTATCACTATGTCCCTGCTCATCCCCTGCACTCTGCTCATAACTGTTCTCTTTTCCACCCCTTTTTACCTCTACTGCTTTCTCACCTACCTCAAACTTTTTCCCTCACTGTACCTTACCTGTGGAACTCCCTCACACTCCGCTTGTTGCACCTTCTTTTCCCACCTACTGTATAAGTTAAACCGAAAAACACACCTTCTGATTGAAGTATTTGAATAGACTGGACTCATGGCTACTGCCTCACACACAGTCACTCCTACGAACCATTGAGGTCACGAACCTCCAGGATATACTGCACTTACTCCTTCACCTGTTGTCTCTGTAAATCTTCTAACATGCACTATCGCTTAGAATATAAGACAATTCCTTTCCTATTGTCTGATTTCATGTTTGCTCCACTTACTGTATTATAACTGTACAGTACTGTATTGCCTCTTTTGTAAAGTGTAGCATACATACGTTGGTGTTATATAAATAAAAATATACATACATACACACTTTTTCAGGTTGACGTATGTGTACAGTATGTATTGTGTTTCACTAAATCAGTGGGGAACATGTATCGTCTTTGGGTTATAAAACTGGGGTAGAAATTAAACATAACAAATTACAGCAGATTTATCAAAGCAAGTTCTCCCGTTGTTATCCATAGCATTCCTTTTCTTTGATTAATCTGTTGCTATTTTTGCCCCAGTTTGGGAGCTGGAAGCCTTTGATAAAGAAAACCCAATGTGTGTATCACAACTTTCAAGTGAACCTTCTGGCTCTTGGACATTGAACACTAGCAAACACCAGCTGTAGTAAGGAGTGTCATCCAGGAACAGTGAGCAGGGCAGAAGAAGGCTGGACTTTCTGCAGAATAGAAAACCTCACCACATATTCTCCTCTTTAAATCATTACCCTGCGTATGTGCCTCAATATAGATTCTCCTGTAAGCAATATCATTGGCTGAGCAGCTTCTACAGTAGATACTGAACAATTGGTGGAAAGCTAGGCGCATGTGCATTGGAACATTCTTGAAACGCATATGAGTGTCATCACATCGACAGTAGGCGCATGCGCATGTGAACAGGAGACGCCCCCCGAGAAAATTATTGGTGGGACTGGCTGTGGGAAGTTATTTAGGGGCTGACTGACCATTACAGTAAAACTTTTACTTTTGTTTTTCCTCAGAAAAGAAAACTTTGTCATCTCATTCGGAAAACGGCACATGGAGGGATTTGGATGGATAATATCGCTTTGTGTAACAATGCCTGCACATTGCTGAATCGGATTTAAAAAACCACGTACCGGAGTCTACAGTTTAGTGGCCGTTGCTATTAGGATAGAATACTGTAACTGAGAGCTTCATAGAAAACCTGAAACAGTATGCTGTTGTTTTCAGACCGCATACAATACTTTTTTATATATATACTGTATAATAAACCCGAAAAATAAAAACTATGCATTTATTCTACATGTATTCCAGTACATATGTGTATTCTATACCCGTACAGCATGTATTGTTTTAATACTCTTGTGGTGTACAGTACTGAGCATGCCTACAGTATACGGTACAGTATGCCTGGACAGTACTGTACGGTATGTTCTAGAAACACTGTATTTTGTTACAGTATAAAAGGAGACAATGGAACAATTTAAAACAAATCAACATTTTCTTTTATTGGTGGAGTAAGTACAAAAAGTTTACAGCAACAACAGTATGGTGTTAGTAAAAAATTTCTTTATTAATACAATTTAAAACACGCAACATCTCCTTTATTAAAGTACAGAAAGTCAAAATATTTACAGTAGGATGGTGTACAGTACAGTAAGTCAGGCCTGCACAACTCCAGTCCCCGAGGGCCTCAAACAGGCCCGGTTTTATCCTGAAAACCGGGCCTGTTTGCGGCCCTCGAGGACTGGAGTTGTGCAGGTCTTGTGTAAGTAAAAACATTTCTTTATTAATACAAGTTAAAACAAGCAACAAATCAAAAAATAAACAACAGTTGAACAGTCACACAAATTTGATCCCCACCAGATTGTCCTTCCAGGGCCAATGCCTTATATGACGCAAAATGCCATTAATGGCATCTCTCACGATTTTCATTACAGGATCTGTAATTGAAAAATAGCGCAACAATTCCTCCACAATAGTCCTTCTTAAATTTTCAGGAAGCGCCCTTTTTTCGCGATTTCCTTCATAGTTTACATTGTTGGCCCACCCGCAGTACACCAAGTAGGACACGTGGTGCTTGAAAATTAACATGGCATACTTCTGGGGTAAAAAGCACTCATCACCCTATACTTCTCCCTGAGTGGATTGGGCAGCTCGCGCAGGATGATGTCGGGCACCGTATCGATGCAAGCGTATGTGGGTTGGATTCTTGTAGCGTGTATTCTTCTGGGAGCGGTTGTGCTTGTGGCGGCAGGTGAGGGTAAGTTATCTGGGAGGATGCTTTCCTCCTGTCTTGGTCGCCGTGTTGTTTCCTGGCGTGGTCTTGACGGGGTTGTCATGTCATCAACGGCATACATGTACACATATTCTTCTGGTGGATGGGGTGCGCTTGGTGATGGAAGGCGGTCGAAGGTCCCATTCATCCCATCCATGCCACCCTCCTGCTCCGGCATCAGAGATACAAGGGCATGAACTCCGAGCAAATTATGTATCCCCGCTATGTCAGTCTCTATCTTCTCCATCCGTTGATCCATCTTCTCCATCCGTTGATCCATCTTCTGCATCCGTTGATCCATCTTCTCAGTCCGTTGATCCATCTTCTCCATCCATTGATCCATATTTAGCATGGTCTCTAAAAGAAGATCTATCTTTACCAGCATAGTAGAGTTCCCGGGGATATCGACACAACCCATTCAGCATGCGGTCTAACGAGCTGGATCTTGTGCATGGGGTGCTGTGGACATCTGGGTGGATGGGTGCTATGGAGGATGAGATGGGGGTTCCCTGGAGAGAAGCGGCAGCGTAGTCGAAGAAGGATGGAGAAGGTGACCTGTGGATTTCCGGGAGAGAAGTGGCAGCGTCGTCGAAGAGGGATGGAGAAAGTGACCTGTGGATTTCCGGGGGAGAAGCGGCAGAGTCGTCTAAGCGTAATGGAGAAAGTGACCTGTGGATTTCCGGGAGACCAGCGGCAGCGTCGTCGAAGAGTTGTGTAGAAGATGGGCTGTGGATTTCCGGGCGAGCAGCGGCAGAGTCGTCGAAGCGTAATCGAGGAAGTGGCCTGCGGGTTCGATGAGTTGGCTGCCATTTGTTTTGCCTTGAGTGTACATCACCGAATTTCTTCTTGACATAATAAGGCTTACGTGTATTAAAACCCTTAGCCTTTGGGTCACCAGAAGGTTTTCTTTATTAGCCTTAGCCTTTCGCTTTGGACTTGGCTTGGAAATGGCTCCTGCCTTTCGCTTTTTCTGCGTGACAGGCACGGCAGAGGCGAGTGGGTTCCTGCGTCCGTAGAATCGGGGTCGATCCATGGAAGCAGATGGCACAATGCAGTATCTGGACAAGGTAAAGTTCAGATACAGATCATCGAGTGGTGGGATATGCAAATTGTGTAACCTTTTATGCATGGCACCGAGGTACAGGTGTTAAAAGTGGGCGTACTCTAATGTGAGTTATTAACGTATAAATACACCATCCATTTTGTGGATTCACTGCACATTGAATACACATCGACTAAACATTGAATATACATTCTTGTGCTTGTATTTCTTTCTACTCGCAGCAATGCCTGTTAAAAAGATTTCAAAGGATCTCATCATGAGAATTAAGGAGATGTACACGAGCTGACAATGAATTGCAGATATCCAACGCTGGCTAGCTGCTTCTGTCCTCATTGTGGCATCAATCACCGCGTGCTATCATGCACACGGAAAGACCAAACAACGCACGAGGACACTAACGGTAACTAACGGGTAAGTATATTTATATTACTATATAATATAATATATCTATCTATTATTGTTTATATTGCTGCATATAAATATAACTATATAGTATAGATCTATCTAACATTATGGTTATTTCTGTTTATTTATATTACTATGTAATATAGTATATCTATCTATTATTGTTTATATTGCTGCATCTATTATTGTTTACTGTAAATGATGTGCTGTACTTGTGGCCTACTGCACTGTAACTTACCGGATTGTTGTTTTTCTGTACACTGTAGGGAGACAATTCTTCCGGTTGACAAAATAAGTGAAGAGAATGATGAGAAGAGTGCCTTAAGGGTCAAATATGCTCTGCTGCAAAATCACAATCTCACTGTATCAGAGACCAGCATAAAGAAGACGAGACGCAGAATTGGATGGAAATATGACGTGTGAGGTTAGTACTGGACAGTACAGGAGGTTAAAGTGTTGTTTAAGAAACTATACTGTACCTATAAAATTATTCCTTGTCATTACAGAGCGTACCCTATGGTAAGGGACGTTAACAAGATCAAGAGAGTGGTCCAGGCCCAGGCATGGATCGACAGTGGAGAAACTTTCCAGGATTGCATCTTCACTGACGAGTCTACTGTTTCGCTGGAGAGATTTGCCACCTTTGCATTCCACAAAAAAGGTTGCATATCTATGAAGCCGCGTCCAAAACACCCAGTGAAGATGTATGTGTGTAGTGCCATCTCTAGGCGTGGACCAGGATGCATTGTCATCTTTGAAGGTAAAATAAGTCACACAGTTTTGCTTATGCACTGTACTGTACTAGTTTGCAGTTTTTTGAGCACTTTTCTTTTCTTGTTATAGGAATCATGAATAAAGTTTTTTTCCAAGAGCAAATTGTGCCTGAGATTGTGGAATACATCACACGTGAGTTCCCAGATTTTCACAGTTTCTTCCAGGACAACGATCCGAAGCACACCGCATCAACAGCGCATATTCTTGAGCGCGGTATCAACTGGGTGAAGACACCAGAGGAGTAAGTGCGGTAACCGTGTCTCATTTTTTCCCAGTGTTTTTACTGTGTCTCTTTAACTAATTGTCCTTTTTTCCCCCTCCAATGACAGATCGCCAGACTTCAATCCTATCGAAATGGTCTGGCATCAGCTGAATGATCTTATCCAAAAAGTCGTGAAACCCTGCAAAAAGGATGAGTTGGCGCAAGGCATAATGAGTTTTTGGAATGATGTACTCACCGTGGAACGATGCAGTAAATATATTGACCATATTGCGACTGTGTTGCCCATTGTGATCGAGCGTAATGGGCAAGCATCAGGAAGGTAGTATGGTATAGTACTGTACTGTAGTATGGTAAGTACAGGCACACCAAGTACAGTACTGTACTGTATGATACAGGTAAGTGTGGCACATATTTTTTCTTTCCTGAGAGAGTAGCACTAGCCATCTGGTTACAAAGTATTTAACAGTAGTTACAGTATACAGTAGTTCCAGTATAGAATAGTTTGACAGTACTAACTGCATAATGTAGTCCAATATGGAGTAGCTATACAGTACACAATGCCATAATATGCACCTAACCGCACAATTTTTTTCTTTCCTTAGAAAGCAGCACTAGCCATCTGGTTACAAAGTATTTAACAGTAGTTACAGTATACAGTAGTTCCAGTATAGAATAGTTTGACAGTACTAACTGCATACTGTAGTCCAATATGGAGTAGCTATACAGTACACAATGCCATAATATGCACCTAACTGCACAATTTTTTTCTTTCCTTAGAAAGCAGCACTAGCCATCTGGTTACAAAGTATTTAACAGTAGTTACAGTATACAGTAGTTCCAGTATAGACTAGTTTGACAATACTAACTGCATACTGTAGTCCAATATGGAGTAGCTATACAGTACACAATGCCATAATATGCACATAACTACACTAATTTTTTCTTTTCTTGTCTTTTCAGAGAAAAAAAGGATGGAAAGGGGGAGGGGGGTATCATGTGTACATTGTGTGAACTGTGTGTACAGTAAAGTGTATCTAAAGTGCAGTCATGATTTACACAAAACCTCCACTCTCTCAATAAACTACACAGAATGAGGAAGAAGATAAAGACGGAAATTTTTATTTTATTATATATATTATTATATATTATATATTATTAATTAATATTATTATCAATGTGCATTATTCATGATTATCCACCGGCCCTCCATTTTCAACTGACAGAAGAACAGAATAAAGACTGCATTTTGTATTATTCATGATTATTTTTATATTTGTATTTTTTGTTCCTGATAAAATAAAATAAATATTTCTTTACATTCATGATAATCATAATCATTGACACCCCCCCTACACCAAAAAAAAATAAAGAATGACAAAAATTGGTAACTTACTGCATCAAAAACATGAATCAGATTATGGTTTTTTTTACTCTCAATTTCACAGTGCTGTGCAAATCAGATTTACATATCAAATTCGAGAAGGGATTATCACAAGCGTTACCGTAAACAAAGCCTCAAAGGGTTGGGGGGTGGATGGGTGAGTCATGCGCAGTAATCATCAGCTAGCTCCCTTCTAAAAGAGGATTACAGAGAGTTGACTCAAAGCAAGCAATAGGAAAATGAATGAATGGTTTTCTAGAGGTGTCGATAAGAGGTTCAAATCCTTGAGCGAGCCCTGTGTGTGTGTGTGTGCATGGGGGAGGGGGGTACAGGGTACAGCTGCATGAATTATTAGCTGTACTGTAGTTCAAAGACATGACATATTTTCAACAGGCAAGTCATCATAATAATTTGATCCCCACATCCCCAAAGACATAAAAATCACACAAATCAATTATGTGCAGTCAAACGCACAGTGTCGCAGTCAAAAGCTACAGCACAGATTGAATATCGTAATGTCAAGATGGTTGAGGCAGGAACATGTTCATTCATGTTGAGAAAATAATAATAAAAAATGACAAGAAAAAAAAAATATTTTTTTTTTGGTCACTCTTTAACTTTGCAAGCAATTCACACATGCGCAGTAATAATCAACTACAGTTCCCTTCCCAAAGAGGATTACACGCAGGCGCAGAGAGGTGACTCAAAGCCAACAATAGGAAAATTTTAAAAAAACTTTTTTCCCCCCAATGAGCACAAATAATCAACACAGAAGCATACAGTTAATCAAAACTGAATGTTATACACGCAGGAATGTGATGACAGGAATGTGATTGAAACCAGAAAGCCATCCGTTTAAAGGAATGGCGTGGGAGAGGTGTACTGTAGATAAGAAGTTGAAATACTGCAGTGCTGTACATTATCCTGTGTGTGTGCGGGGGCGAGCGAGGGAAGAGCGCTATATACTGTACGCCGAAATGTGATACTGTTACAGTACACGCCTATGCGTTTCAACAATGTTCAAATGAGACATACATGCATGTATAAATATGCTAATTTACAATTACTGCGCGCGCACACACACACGCAGACTGTGTACTGACGTAGGTTGAACTGCTACAGTATTAGACTTTGAAGACAACAGCTTGCGAACGCCCACATGAGTTTTTAGACGGTATTGCAGTATTGCAGACAGCGCTAAGAATATGCTAATATTATGAGAGCTAAAATACCGGATCATATTCCGTAAAAAAAATATATACTGCATCTGCCCGCGGTTATCAGAGCTGCGCCGCTACGGCCGCATTAGGATAAAGGTGGCCGCCACTGTAGGAAACAGCTGAAGTCGTGAAGGAACTGAGATAGGACACGGATTTGAGGCAGTCAGATAAATTGTTCCAGCAGTACGGTGATTGGAAAACAGATGGGAGAACCAGTCGGAATCCATACCAAAATCTGACCCGCACCACCCGGAATCCGATTTTAAGTTATTATTATTTATTTTTTTAAACAACGAATCTGCCTTTTTGAGACTGATCCACGGATGGAAGGAACAGGCCAATTAGCTGCAGATCCAAATTGTGTCCATTTCTAGTGCTTGCTACGAGAAAGAAGATTCTTTATTGAACCTTGGAACCATAAGCAGGTTTCTCCCCCTTTCCTGAGGTCACAGCTCAACAGAAGAAATCTCAAGCATACTCTTCTATATCCTTGCCTCAGCGCCAGAAAAGGTTACCTTTTTCCTTCAATCCTATTCTGGGTAGAAGATACCAGAACTATCTTTTCAAGGCAGCTCCAGGACTACCATTCGGACATTGAATCTAAGGTTTTTATATTGTTGTTTGCATAAGCGCTGATCATACACCTATTTTTTCACCTATTATTGTCCAGAAAGTATTTGAAGGGCGAGACAGGAAAAATGTACATTGTATCTGGACTCTAGGGTCTAAGGAGCTTATTCTATATTCGCCAAAAGTGGCCAATCGGGTTGTTTTGGAACAAAATTCCTCACTGAAGTGTAATGCCACTTCAGTTAATATAGAATAAGCCCCTAAGGCTCTGTGTCTCTGGTACTGAGAATAATGTAATAACTGCCTTTACAACCACCTCCACAACTGGTACAACATGTTTGATTAGCCATGTAATGTTTATCTGACAAGACAGGTAAATGTAATTATTAATTACTGAAGACATTCCCCTGCTATGACATGAGTTGCGTAGAAGGTTAAATATGTTTGACTGAAGGTGAAATGAGATGATGTTAATATGTTACAAAACGTTACTATTTTAGATGTACAAAAAAACAGCCTTCCTTGTTGTCTAAACATGTTTGAAAGGGCCATTACAGTTTGCAGATCTTATTAAAACAACCAGATCCATGTGAGGCTGGGGAGAAGGAGACTAGGCCCAAGGGAGGGAGAGGTGGGGGAGTAAAGGGTTCCGAATTACTTTAGAAAGAAAGGCTGAGGGGTCAGTGACACTGCTGAATGGATTTTTCCATCAGTTTCAGTCTGAGATTTGCAACGTGTAATCTCAATGCTTTTATCTGTTTCTGAAAATAGACAGGAATTTTTTCCACAGCCTGCTCCAATCTGGCTGTATTGATGCGAGGAAGGATTACAGGGATAAATTCTAGTTTCTGCAGTCAACATGTCTTTCAGAACAAATGGTTCCCCGTTTGCTATAGAACCAGGTTGCTTCTCAGGCAAGAATTGTATATACACAAAATGTAAAGGGCAAAAGAGGTCACACTAAGAGGAAACATGCAAATGCATGAACTTGGAAAGACCTGTCTTACAAAACTCAGTTATTGCACATTTGTAAAACTCTGATGAGTGTATTTGCTCAAATAAGGCCTTAAGTTTAATATCAAGCGGTTAAAACAGAGATATTATGAATTTCTTCACTTTTAATAATGTCACTCTAATTGTACGAAGAAAGTCTGCCAATCAGGCTTACTAATAAAATATTATTATAGCCATCCTGTATCTACTGCTTAATAGTCCATTCATGTCTGATCATGAAAGGTTTAAAACCAGAGACAGAACATGAAACACAGACAGAGCTCAGTGCTACATCCATTAACACAGATCATGAAAGGTGTCAGATAAACAGCAAATGTAAAGCAAAGTAAGGACGGGGAAAGCCGTGGGCACAGTGTTGGCTTACAGGCTGCCTACGACTTCCTTACCTGCTGCCGAGGAATCCCGTGGTCGAGTTTCTATTGCATTCCCTGGCAGAGCGCTTCCCTGGCTACATCTGTACTGTAATTGGCTTCTCTTTCCAGAAGTAGAATGAAACAGATGACTTAAATATGGGAATCTATAACGGTACGTGGCCTGTTAATCAATTATGCATTAAAGCAGCAAAACGTGAAATCGTATATGTTTTTTTTTTTAATAAATCAATTCTGTAGTATTAGATATTGTCTGTGTTTTTTTTTATTTTTCATTCAACACTTCATGTCATTTTAATGAGCTTTAATATACTGAGCATCCTTTGATTTCTATAGTAGGTTTTAGCCCACCTCCCAAGCAGTGCAAGATCTTTGTAAGACTTTCCTGTTTGTGATTTGTTGCCAATGTCCCCAGCAGTTTCAGCTGCAAACTGTAACAATAGTCAATGTTAACTTAGTATAGCCCACAATATAATAGAGAACCTCGCTCAGCCTAATGTAGTAGGTAAGTATAGTGATGGGTGCCTCCTAGGAGGTAGCTTGGAGCAGTAATAGTGTACTAAAGAAGTAAACCAGAGGAGAAATCCCATATGCGGCGCACACCACAAAATGACAAACTGCAAGTAGAATGATCGTACTTAATAATTAACTTTTATTAAAAATGTGGTACATAAATATGTACTTTAAAATAGGAGAGGTCTAAAGTATGACCAACAAATACCAATGCGCCAAAAATACAAAGACTGAAAAGTTAACCCCTGAGGGCATGTTCATCCAAATACTGGTATAAATTACTTCAGCAGGATGTGGCAAAATACCCTGAGACAGTGTTCGGAGAAGAGTTAATTGCTGTTAACCACAAGTGCTAGTTTTTAGCAAATGCTCCAAATAAACGTAATGAATAGATACTGGTGGTACTTTTATCTAGGAATGCTATAGTGCCTTTCAATGTCTATTATGATACAGTAAAATGTAATGAGTATTACCTTAGTAATATCAGGATACATGATGTATGCCGCTGATTTACACTGACTGAAGCATTCATTGAAACTGAAAGGCGGCCATTTCGTTAGCCACACAATTAGGATTTTGACAGATTTATAACAGGTGCGCCAAACAATTGCCAGCTTACAGTACGTAAGAATGTAGAACTATACATATTCACATGCTTTACATATTTAAAAAAAGGGGGGGGGTTGTAGTATTGCTGAATTAATAAATACTTGACCATTTGGCAACGCTGCAAAAAATCAGGCAATCGTACATGAGAATTGTATGTCAAAGGTGCAGCTCACAACACACAAAACAAATATCCCGTACCAAAAAAATCAGTTTTTGTTTACTTCCAGAAACTTTTTTTTAAAAATCCCTTTTGCTGCCCAAGGATCCGAAAATCCTAAGAAGGGGTAACATTTTATAAGGAGATTGTCATGTGTAGGCTTAAGCATTCAGAGGTATCTCTTTGAAGCTTTAATGTTCTTCAGGAGTGTAAGCAGCTGTTTTCTCAGGGCAGATCATAGTTCTGAGATGTTTATTAATTCAATGTGGGGGTGGTTTTTTTTGACAGCCTAGGACAGGGGTGCTTTGGTTCAGTGGTGATATCCCTGCTTCAGCATAGTTGGCTCAATCAGTGTTGACTCAATCAATTCAACACAGGTGGCTCAATTCACTTGCGCTGAAGCAGGGATTTCCTGAAAACCTGACCTGTTGGTGGCCCTCGAGGACTGGAGTTGCCCAACCCAGTCCTAGGGTCAACTTAAAGAAATGCTGAGTATTTTAAAGAATGTTTTACTTTTCTTATCACCTTTTTGACTGGATGGTATCCGAAACCACGGTCACTGAAACCACGGTCACTGAAACCACGGTATCTGAAACCACGGTCACTGCCCTGGTATACTATTTGGGGTTATGTATCCAGGTCTCCCAAGCTGCAAAAGTTGGCAAAACTGTAGCAAAATAATTGCACCAAATGTATCAAAGCAAATAATCCCATTGTTTTCTATGGGACATTTTTATTTGGTGCACTGTTCATCCCAATTTTACAGCAGGGAGACTTTGATACATGATCCTGTATATATTTTTGAATTTGAGGTAAAGTTATGCACCATAACATCAATTCGCATTAATTTGTATCACAGCTCAGACTAGAATACAGTGACAAACATTTCTTTACCAACTGATTTATTATTTTAATGCATGTTCACGGACAAGACAAAGAAGCACAAAGGAAGGCTTACAGAAAGGTTCCACTAGTAAAGGAGCAGGGACACTTTTGACAAATAGTCCCCTTAATGTGGATTCCCTTTGTGCAAATTTAATATTGCCACAGTGTTCTAGTATTCTAAAACGGACCTCCCTAGTCATCATACCCACATATATTAAATAGCCAGGACACGTCAAATAGTAAATAACCCCCTTCGAACGACTGTTCAAGAAATAATAAATCTTGAACTGGTTAGTCAAAGCGCTGTCAAAAAAGGAATCTGTTTGTCGCAGAAAGCGGCAAGCTATACAGCCACTGCATTTAAAAATCCCTTTTTAATAAATTAGACAGGCAGGTGGGGTTGACGTGGGGGATATAGTGGCTATGAACAAGCCTGTCCCTGAGGTTAGGGGATCGTCTGCTGGTTAAAGTGACTCTTTCGCCCAAAACAGATTTAAGGTCTGGGTCAGTCATAAGGATTGACCAGTGTTTTTGTATTATATTCCTCTTGTGAGGCCATTGTTGATTGTCAATCCCAATAAATATTATTTTTTTTTGAGGGACATCGGTCTTATATTTTTATTTAAGTAGAGAAATCCTACTACTGTCAAGGCTACGTTTATACCCCTGATTAATACTGGTTTGACTATAACCTCTAGACCTGAATCTGGATTTAATTTCTTGGGCTCTCAGTTTAAAAACCTCATCCGTGGAACAGTTCCTTTTAAGCCGCATAAATTCACTGGTTGGGATGCCATTAATTGGATAGCTTGGGTGGGAACTATTTGTATTTATGACCGGCCGGTCGTGACTTCATTGGGTACTTTGTCCCCAATGTAGTCTTTAAACTCAGCAGTCTTATCCAGTTAGTTGCTTTTTGTAGTCAATATATTCAAAATGGCCACTGCTTACCTGCAGATTGAGTTAATATATTCAAAATGGCCGCTGTTTACCTGCTGACATGCTGTGGCAGGCTACACAGGCAGGTGAGGTCAATTATTTGTGATTGGTGTTTTTGAGCAGCACTGGGGTTTGGGTTATATACATGTATCCTGCACTGTATTCAATTGCACCACCTTGAGAAATGTCCCACTGGGGGACCGAAACATCGTTTTTTTGTGTCTTTTTTTCAATACAAAGAACTTGTGATCAACTTACCTGTGTGCTGTCCCTTGATGTCGTGCTTCAACCGGTATCGTATGGTCTATTATTGTGTTATGGGATAAGCACCAAACTTTGTTTACTTTCAAGTGAAGTGCCGGCCGTTTTTTTTTTTTTTTTTTTTATATACAGTAGAGGCAACGATTATTCTAACAAAAACCAGTGGCAATTCCCCAAAAGACCCAGGTACACCCAGGTACATTCTGAATACATGCCTTAAACTTTCCTTAAACTAGCCCCAGCATTTCTGCATTGATTAATGGCCTATCAGATTAACAGCGGGGGTCCCTGGCAGTCCCATTCAAACTGAATGGGACTGCCAGGGATCCCTGCTGTGTTAATCCTATGGGTCGTTAGTCAATGCAGAAATGCCTTAAACGTGCCTCAAACTAGCCCAGAACATACCCAGCACATACCCAGCACATACCCAGAATGTAACCCGGCTAGTTTACAGCAAATGTTAGAATAAACGTTGCCCCTACTGTATATAAAAGTATACACATTACCGCATAGCAGCAAAAAGGAGACAGCACTCAGGTGAATAATAATAAATGTATTAAATACAGCACATAACTCCAACGTTTCGATCCCACAGGGGGATCTTCTCAGGTGTTGCCACTCCCTGGAAGATCCCCCTTTGGGATCGAAACGCTGGAGTATGTGCTGTATTTAATACATTTATTTTCATTCACCTGAGTGCTGTCTCCTTTTTGCTGCTATGCGGTAATGTGTATACTTTATATTTATATGGGATGCACCTATTCATTATTGAATTTATGGAGTGCCAGAGATCTTACACACACACACAACACACACATGAAAGTATAGATAATATGATATGATAATATAAAATTTAATAGATAGAGAAATATATATAGGATATATATATACATATATACATATATACATATACATATATATATATATATATGTATATATGTGTGTGATAAAGAATATATATATACATACACACACACAGTGGGAAGAAAAAGTTTGTGAACCCCTTAGGATTTTCATAGATTTCAATATTAATTAAATGCACATATTGTTGAAATGGATGACATATTGATACATGGCTGGGGGGTCTCTGGAGATGAAATTATTAGCTGTTTTCAGAAACCATTTTGTCTGTCTTTGTCTTCACAAGTCTCTGTCTTGTATCTCATGATGTGTTCCTGAAATCATTCGTGTGAGAAAGAATGAGTGTATCAGTTTGGCTACAGTTTATCATGGCCAGGCGGCCTTTGGCTTAATGCCCAGAAATATAGTGAGAAACATGTATTCTGCAGTTATACAGACTTAGAGATAAAAATGAATCCTAACAGACCTTGTTCATTGTATTAAGATTTTTAACCCAGTTTTTACTTATTTAGTGACCTTTATAACGATTGGTTTAGAATAAGGAGGAGACATTATATTCTACCTAGCAACTTATGTTAGACAATGAAACTCATATGTGTATAAACAGTCTGCTTGGGCCCTCCCCTTGCAGAGTCTCTTGTTGACCCTCCTGTATGATCATTCAGAATATTATACAATAAACGACTCATTATCTTCGACCCGTGTTTGCTCTTATATGTGCATTTGCAAACAACGACACCCATCAGTCTCCATTGTTATTTGAAGAAGTACCTTCCATCGGATCTGAGCTCTCATCCATTAGTGGAGCCAAGGTCCCCCTGGGGTCTTCTTGTTCACTTGAAGGTGTTATGGGCAACGGATCAGGATCACTTTCCCCCACTTGAGGAATAGGTAACAAGAGATTCCGATGCCAGTCCTTTACCCTGCCCTCAGAGTCTTTGATGCAATATACAGGGAGGCTGGGCATCTACGACTCCACCTCGAAGGGAGCTTCTTGCTAGCAGTCAGCTAACTTGTGCTTCTGTGGTATCCCTAAATTCCGCAGGAGAACTTTGTCTCCAGGCCGAAGCTCCCTGTATCGTACTTTGTGGTCATACCTCCGTTTGTTATTTTTGTTCAGCTTGGCGGTGACTTTTTCCGCCAACTGATATGCTCTACGGAGGTTATCCTGGAGTCTTTGCACATATTTGTAGTGAGTCATGTTCGGTACACCGTCGGTGGACACTCTTAGACGAATGTCCACAGGTAGTCTCACTTTTCTACCGAACATCATGAAATAGGGTGTATACCCGGTGGACTCATGCCTGGTGCAATTGTAGGCATGTACTAAAGGCTCGACATGCTTGCACCAACTGGCCTTCTCAGAGTCCTGTAATGTTCCTAACATATCCAGTAGGGCATCTCCTTTTTCAATCACAGCCCCACACCTCTGGAATGACCTTCCCCACAACATCCGACTTGCATCCTCTCTATTCACCTTTATGACCTTTCTTTTTTTGTAACAATTTTTTTATTGGGCACTTTCAGAAAATACAGTACATACAGAGGTGTCATGAGCCCATGACACTAAGGTTTATTACAGTCTAACAGTGACCAATAACATTTTCCGTTTCCTTCAGTGGGAGGAAAAGAGGGGGGGGGGAGAAAAGAGGGAGGGAGAGGGGGGAGGGAGACATACAGGGGGAGGGAGGGGGTGGAGGGGTAAGGAGGGGGGAGTCGCACAGGCGTATCCTCACCACCCCCCCCCCCCCGGGGGAGAGGGGGTTCGGGTTTTCTGTGGCCTAGCTCAATTGGATCTATCTTCCTAACCAGGGATCCCAGGTGTTCAGGAACTGAGGCATTTTCTTTTGGAGCATAACCGTCAGTTTCTCCATTATCATAACTTCATTGATTCTTCTAGTTACGAAGTTACGGTCGTTCTCGAAGGGGCTTTTATCTGCTTCCAGGCGGCTGCTATGGAGCATCTAGCCGCCGTCAGAATGGCCGTTATTAGTCTGGACATTGGCAGAGGTAGGTCCTCTATAGGTTTGTTCAGCACCAGGGACAGCGGATCTAGGGGTAGGGATAGACACGAGACCTCATGTATAAGCGTCTGGATCATGGTCCAGTACTTCTGGATCTCTGGACTTGACCACCAAATGTGGGCCATGTCCCCCTTTTGACCACATCCCCGCCAGCACAAGTCTAGTGTGCCAGGGTTGATTTGGCTCAGCCTAGCGGGAGTCAGGTACCATTGAAATAGGATTTTGTAGATGTTTTCTTTTATTGTTGTGCAAATTGATGTTTTAGTGGCCTGCTCCCAGATCTCCTCCCAGTCTTCTAGGTCTATTGGTAGACCTAGTTCCTCTGACCATCTTTGCATATAACGGTGGTTCGGTGGAGTGGCAGTTGGCTCCATTCCTTTATATATTTCGGTGATCAGACATTTTTGGTAGGTGCTTTTGGAACACAAGGATTCGAATCTAGTTAGCTGGGAAAATTTGGAGTTTGGGGATAGAGACAGAAGGAAGTGACGGACCTGTAGGTACTTGAACAAATGGAATCCTCGGATCTCAAATTTATCTCTAAGCGCCTGGTAAGTAGCAATCTCATCTTTCTGCAGTAGATCGGCCACCATCCTAATATTGTGACTCTGAAATTGGTCAAATTGACTTGGGGAACACCCTGGTGGGAATTTGGGGTTCCAAAAGATGGGGGTGAGCTGTGAGGGGGACGCTACCAGACCATACTTCCCTTTGCATTTAAGCCATACTTCCCACGTGCATCTCATTGCTCCTAGACCAAACCTTGGTGGCCTGGTTCCGCTGCTGCCGGTGGTCCACTTTATGACCTTTCTTAAAACTCAACTCTTTAACACATCATATGGGTAGCTCCGTTGGCTGATACAATACATCTCATATGCACTGACCATGGTCCCTTTCAGACACACTTACCAGAACACCCTCCTACTGTCTCTGTAAGATCTCCCCACTTACCACTTAGATTGTAAGCTCTTCGGGGCAGGGACTCCTTTTCCTATTGTTTTATGTTTGAAGCGTTTATTCCCATTTGTTATAGTATTATATCACGTGTATGATAAAGCTCTATTTAAATGGATGGCGCTATATAAATAAAGATATACATACAACACCATGGGAAGTCCGATACAGAACTATGGACCCCCTCAGGTTGCTGCAGCTTTTATTTCTCTGTAGCTGTGGCACTCTGCTTCCCCCCCCCCCCCCCCCCACAGTTCCGTGGATAGTACAGTAAGTCTGGCTGTATCTGTGTTTGAGCTGTGTAGTTTTAATTTGCTTACATTATCCTCTCAATGAGAAGTTGGAGCATAATTGATATACAGGCATACCCCGCATTAACGTACGCAATGGGTCCAGAGCATGTATGTAAACCGAAAATGTACTTAAAGTGAAGCACAACTTTTCCCCACTTATCGATGCATGTACTGTACGGCAATCGTCATATACGTGCATAACTGATGTAAATAAAGCATGTGTAACAGGCTCTATAGTCTCCCAGCTTGCGCACAGTTCGGTACAGGTAGGGAGCCGGTGTTGCTGTTCAGGACGTGCTGACAAGCGCATGCGCGAGCTGCCGTTTGTCTATTGGGCGGTACGTCCTTTCTCGCAATTGTACTTAAATTGAGTGTCCTTAAACCGGGGTATGCCTGTAATTGATTTTGTTTCCTCGGTTTGTAGCCATGCGGTCTATATTTTTTTATCAGGCAACGTTGAAGCAAAATTGTGGCAAGTTGTGTCTTCTTGCATCAATGTATCAAGGTATTGGCTCTAGTTTTTGCGCCGTGTGTGGCAGCTTGGTTTTTGGGGAGTGCCAAAAGTAGGAGTTTGGGAGGAGTTACAAGATTAACCCATAATAATGGAAAGGTATAAAATTCTGTGACACTGCATCACCCTTCCTCCTTTCATTCTGCGTAATAACAAAATCAGGCCAGAGGGGAAATTACCGTTCTTGTTTAAAAATCTGAGCCAGATGTAAGAATCTGGAGCAACATGTTTGATAGATACTGTGCGACTCCATTTTGGGAACAAACTGTGCAGTGCGTCAAAACAAGTTTGTCTGTGCGTTGATATTGTACGTAGCCCCAATCGTATCTAGGTACTTTGCTCCAATGTTTACTCGTGTTTTTAATGATTTGGGGAGAATAAATAGCCAGAGAAAAGGAAAAGTTACATGACTCACAAATTGTAACTTGTTACAAAATGTTAATATGTACATGAAGTAAAAAGCAATACTGTGTGCTCATTTGCATATAATTTCCCAGAATCCCTGGCTGCAGTGGAAACATTGTATGCTAAGAGATAACAGTGAAAAGCTGGGTTGCAGACCTGTCTGAGACGTGATTGTGCATACAAGTGATAGTTTTACAATACAGTATATATTTTACAATATATAATTATGGACATACCAAATTCCAAATACCAAATTCTTCAGCTGGAAAAAAATCTTAACTGCATCTGAGATGTGAACCTTTCCTGGGTAACATTACAAACAATCTGTGTCACGTGTAATCATTTTATTAGTTTAGACACAGCTGCCAGCAGACAAAGGGGCAGAATGTCAAAACAAAATGTATTTGCCTCACCAGCATGTCAGTCAGTGTCCCTTTATTGATTAAACACATGTAAGTATCTGACATACTGTAAATATTGAAAAGCAACTTCTACAAAATAATCATAATTAACAATATGGGTCTGAGCACATAATACTATCATGTTGTTCTCCTCTACTACAGAACACTAACAATAAAGACTGTTTTACCCTTATGTATCAAGAAAAAAGAGGAACTGTTCTTGAGCAAAAAGATTGATACAAATGTATCAAACAAAAAGTCTGAAGAGTTAATTTTGGAGTTGAAATTGGAGGTGAAGATTTGAGGAAGCTCTGGACTCTGCATAACAACAACTTTGCAACTGTGAGAACTTGGCTTTCTAAATGCTGTGATTATTTGTACTCTTCCTATCCTCCAATAGCTGGGAAGTCTCTCCTCCTGCATCTCACTATGCCCTCCCTATTGCTTTTTCTGTTTCCTCACTCCTTTGTGAACATCTCTGTTCTCTCCAATGTCCTCACTCCCCACTGCACCATTATTTATACACCTCTCTCCCAACAACTTCTTTACCCTCAATAAAAAACACCCACACAAATCCTCTATTCACACCCTAAATCTACTCCTACCTGCTGCTGGAGATCTCCCCTAAGCTTTAAGCCAGACATACACACCTGATCTCACCCACACCTCCCTGCCATGTCTTACCCTGCTAATGGTGTTAACCTTCTGACTTAATAATGACTTACCTTAAAACTCGCCCCACAAATCAAGCATCCAATAGCCTGCACTCATGGTTACTGTCCCACACTAAGTCACTCCTACCACCCATTGTGGCCAAGCACTGCCATCTACAGCACCTATTCCCTCACCTGCGGTCTCTGTAAGTCTCCCATTATACCACTTAGATTGTAAGCTCTTCGGGGCAGGGATTTCCTTTCCTATTGTCTGATTTTGCTGCACTTATTGTATTATTATATTTCCCTGTACTGTATACTTTGTGAAGTGCTGAGTACACTTTTGGCGCTATATAACTAAAGACATACAATACAATACAATCCCATTCTATTGCTTTCAATTGGATTTTTTTTATTTGATATAAATTGTGCAGATTTTCCACGCCAGAATTGCTTTACTTTTGCCTTGATAAATACAGACCTGTTATTTTTTTATTACAGTAACCTTCCCCCTCCCCTCCATCCTTCCCCTCCCCCACGTACCTCTCAGGAATGTGGTTGAGGGACCAGCATAGTTACATAGTAGACGAGGTTGACAAAAGACATACAGTATGTCCATACAAGTTCAACCTATGTTAAATTTAGATATACTGATTGTTTAAATGAATGTGCAGTTTGTATTGGTGTTTTAACAATATAAAAATGTAAAAAGCACAATAAGTAATTTGAGACTGGCATGGAAGCTTTGACAACCACTTTATCTTATAAAAAAAATGAACTACCACCACATTAGCTTATTTTGTACATATTCGCCTATGGATGTGTTTACATACAGTATACAGTATTCATATATAAGATAAGACAGATATTGCTATTCTATTTGTGTCACTAATAGTAAACTCTTGCCCCAGGCTGTCAGACCAGAATAACACAACGGCACAGTTCTGCAGTCTGTCATGCTGTGTGATGTTGGGTGATTTTATTGGAAATTGGTTATAAAAACAGGGAAGAGCAAAATATTAACTGGAAATAAGGACTATAAACACAATCCATCTTTATTAAGCAGTCAATCATTAATTTAGCTTTTGCTCATTCGGTTTTGCAAGGATTAAACCATATTGGCACAGAACCCAGGAATCTCAGGATCTTATTATGAATGCATTATTTGAAGAAAAAAATGATTATTTTAAAGCTACTAGAGTTGGGCAAATCTCTTAATCTTTGTTCTGTATATTTTTTTGCGGTTTTCTTTTCTGCGCAAGTTGACATGGCTCAGGAATGCATGCAAATGGGTGCTACATTTTTGCCAGATTGCTGCAAAATATCATCATTTTGCAAAAATGGTAGTACAGTATATAAAGGGCCCTTTCATCTGATGCCAAAATTCACCTGATTGGCGACCTGCCGTGGAAAAATTGTGCATCTCTTAAAATGACAACCCAATGGCTTATAAACATAAATGAACTGTGTTATTTTCACATAACATTAAAAAAAATGATATTTATTCTTTAACAGAGATAGATTGAAATTGAAAACCCCCCAGCAATGAGGCACTTGTGAATGACACTAGATATAATACCTTTAATGTTTCAGATGGTACATTAGACTAACATGATGGCCACTTTGATGAAGGATAAACTTCTAAGACCTCTACAGGGGCTATACTGTACATCATGGGATTCAAAATTGACACTTAAAGAGGTATATTCATTGTCAATATACCAAGGTTTTTCTCACCTTTTGGGTCTCGAATTGCAATTTGGAGGTTGTTATAAGAGTTGCCCAATGTTCATATCTCTGCCCATTATTTTATTCCCGTCTTTTTAGTTGACTATCCCCACTGCATACATTTGAATTGATGTCAACGTATCTTACAAGTGTTTTACATAATGTCGAGAGCAGTGTTTCTACAGGAGATGCACATTGTTACAAGCTTGACACATAAGCCCCGAATCGGGTAATTCTCCATACTGTATTCCAAAGCGCACACTTCAGAGTTCATAGAATTCATCTGCAAGTCTTTAAACTGGGAGAATAAGATACTGTAGTTTAACTTGTTTGTGTTCTTGTCCACATTTGGGACACCAGACATTAAAGTGTTGTTTATTGGGGCGCACAGATTTTTGTGCCCGAACATTCTTTGTGTGGAGCTGCATAAACTCGAACAGTTCGTTTATTATTTACAGTATCTTCAAGCTTTTCTTCAACAGGGTAAGAAACTACACAATGTTCCTTCAGCAATCTTTGTGTACACACACACACTACATCCCCCTCTATACACACAAGCACACCTACACTGCAGCCCCACTCAATACACATAAACAAACACATACACTGGAGCTCTCCACCTATACATATATACACCTACACACACTCTGCAGCTATCCATATTCACTAAGTGGGTTTTTGTTATTATTTTGGGTGCATTTGGTCAAAGCCAGAGATTTATTTCCTTGCAGTCAGAGGACCAAGGCATTATTCCAGTTGGTGGAGGTCCCGGTGATCAATACTTCCTGGGTGTCTCTGGTCTATCATATCGTGACAGCTGGATTCATGGAAAAGCCTTCCAAGCCGATGTGGTAAAGGCCAATGCTGTAAGGGAATTGAAAAATGCTTAGGCTGTGTCCATAGAGAATGCAGCCGTGCGGAGGCGCGCGGAGGCTGAGGGAAAGCGGGTGCTTTCCCTGGCCATAGTACTCAGGTCAAGGGGGGCATTCCTGGGGGTGTTCCCAGTGACGTCATGGAGCTGGTTCGCCCTCATTGGGTGAACCGCTCACGTGACCGCCCTATCGCGCAAGAAAGCAGTTTTAACTGATTTCTCACGCATCGCGCTCCCCTCCTGCCTCCGCTCGCACGCGCTCGCACGCCGCATGGACACGATCACTACCTTGAGGCAGTCTGAGTGTGCAGACGCATCCGCGTGGTCGTCCATATATGGACGCAGCCTTAGGGTAGACACAAGGGTAAGAAACTACACAGTGTTCCTTCAACAAGCTTTGTTTACACACACACACGCACGCACACACACACACACACACACACACACACGCACACACACACACGCACACACAAGCACACATGCACACACACAACATCCCCCCTCTACACACACAAACACACACTCTGCAGCTCCCCTCAATACACACAAACAAACACACACTGCAGCTCTCCACCTACACACATACAAACACACAAACACACTCTGCAAATATTCACACTCCCACACACACATGCACCACATCACATTGCCCATTACCCCTACACACGCACATGCACACAACACACGGCCTGCTACACACACACACACACTCGGTCTCCTTTCTCTTCAGTGTCTGAGAGCTGCGCTAACTCACTCACTCTATGACAAAGGAAAGCTAAAAATTAATTGACTGAAAATGTAAACTTGGCAAGGTGCCAAAAATTCCGTCCCATTACTGAATGAACAATGCCCGGAAATCAGCCAATCAGCTTTGAGAAGTGAAGTGGTTATCAGCGTCTTAACCTATAATTGTAAATGTAAATACTGAAGGCAGATATAAAATTCAATCTTTTAATTTTTTATGTGTACATTCTTCAGTTAATCAGAAGTATTATAATATCCATATACAAATATACATTATAATTGTGTTGCTTAAAGTTCTCATAATCAATGTGTACAACTTTATTGAGAATTTACTTGTTTCTTGCTGGGTCAAACTCCCTGCAGGGTCCAATTCTTTTGCGGGCACGTGCTAAGTGGTTGTGGCTGTACACCACACCCCGCTGCTAGATGCAAAAGCTGTGGGCGGGTTTTTTGGGGCAACCTCATTGACCATCCTGAATGTGACATGCTACCAAGTGGGTGTTATTTCCTTGCAGACAGAGGACCAAGGCATTTTTCCAGTTGGTGGAGGTCCCGGAGATCCATACTTCCTGGAGCCTCTGGTCTATCATATTGTGACAGCTGGATTCATGGAAAAGCCTTCCAAGCCGATATGGAGGAGGCCAATGCAGTAAGGGAATTGAAAAATGCTTAGAGTGGACACAAGGCTGTCCTAAATATGAAGGAAAGTCACAGATCAACTAGGGTCTGAGGTTTTCCAAAGATACAAAAATGGCCAGACCTAGTGTGCACTAAGCGCTTTTTTTGTGCTTTCAAATTCTATATTTCTATGTTTCTGTAGTGATAATAATAATAATAATAATAATAATAATAATAATAATAATAATAATAATAATAATAATGTTAACATCTATTTACTGTAAAATTCCCTGCTAAAGAATATGAAATTCAGTATTGATAGAAAATCACACTGGATAGGGGGGGAAAATGGAGGTGCACAGTGTGCCAGCAAGTGCTTTATGCGTTCCGGAAGCAGGAAGTGAAAACGGAAGCTGGATGACGATTCTCAGTAGAAAAATTTAATGAACAGCAATGAAGAACAAAGACATCAATAAAAAGAAAAAATCACCTTGAGAGTTCCAATGTTTAGATATAATTTACTTAATCTGATGTGCCTGCTAACTATTAGCTTAACACTTTTCACTTGTATTTACTTTATATTATTCACGGCTATACAGTATATTGCTTTTATCACTGCGCCACCCTATTTTGCACTTTGTTGCATACTTTATTGCTTACTATATCTTGTTACAAACAACGGAGTCGATGTTTTAGTGTCCCTAAAATAGTTGGCCCCCTGGGGGACATATCTGGCCCTCTGATTAAGCTCAATAGCTGAAAGAAGCTCTGATCTTTCCTTCCTGTAGGCATGGTAATATGCATCTTTAATATCAATGTCATTGTAACCTATGAATTAAAATCGGGGGGGCCAAATCTCTCTACTGTTCCTAGAAAGATTCATCACTGGAACAGAATCATGGCAGCCTGAGAAATTAGCCCTTTGGAATACCTCGAATGATGGATCTGGGATGATCTTTTGTCCCCGAGAAAGGTGTTTCTAGAGTTCTGCTTTCTGCAATATATACATATGTTTGAATAGTGACATTGATATCTATGTATAACAATAAATCTAGATAGTGAATATGATGATTGTGGTGTTCAAAAGTGAAATTTATAGCATTTAGCCTCCTCCAAAAAAGACACAATGTCCCGAATAGCAATAGATTCAATCTCATTTGGTCTCATTTGAAGAAACAAGTTTTTTTTCAGGAGTAATTTCTTTTGAGACAAAAACAGATCTTTAATACATGTAAACTTATCGAAGTAAAAGGTAGGCACAAAAGAAAAACCTTACAACCAAAATTACTTTTGTGTATCAGTAAAAGTATGACTTGACAGACTGATGATTGTTAATCCCTGAGCCCTGATCCTGGCCCATCTTCCTCCAAATGGTCTCTCGTGGTAATTTCTGGCCCCCTCTCCCCTGAGCCTCATCTGAGCCTCATCATAAGCAGTTTCTGAGGTTTCTTCCCCCTAATCAGATCTATCTCCTCCTGTGTTTATATTCTTAGGAGTACGTTTTGAAGAGTCCATTTGTTCTTGCGTCCCAAAGTTTCTCTGTCCACATAAGTATCTGAAGACTCTGGATCTGTTGTAGATGGATAATTCAATCTCTGTGATAATCTCCATTCACCAATGACTCGCAAATCCTAAACATTGTTACGTGCATAATCAACAGCGTCCGTGTTGAACCTTTTCTTCTTGTTTTCCATAATAATCTCCACAAACTTCACAAACTCTCTATTGAAAGATATTTAAAAACTCATGTCATCTTTCTTAAAGCTGCAGATTAAGAAATATCCTAAGTGTGTTTAAAAAAAAAAAAAATCAGTTATGTACTATGAGAAAATACTTGTAGCATTTAAAAAAAAATAACTCTAAAGGACATTTTTAATGTATTATAATGTAACAAGCATTGTTTTGTGTCTATAGCAACCGTTTACAAAATCACATGCCCTTCCTCTTCTGAAACAGGCTCTGGCACACTCCTTTTTGAGCCCTGCCCTCTCTCTAGCAGTGCACCAATTGTATCTAGTGACTGCCTGGTCACATGATCTTCCTCACAGAACTTTGCATCTTTGGTCCTCTTCTGCTGCACTGACAGCCATTTAGTGAGCCCCTGATCCAAATCTTCGTCAATCGAAAACAAGAGAATGGATCGATCGCAACTTAGCTAATTTCTTATCATTGTGTGGATTGTATTGATGCACATATTCAATGGCAGCTTGGTCTGCTGCTTTAAACTCTGGGACATTTAAATCCAATTTAACCTGAGCAATATCCAATTTAATTTTATTTAATATTAGTTCATCATGTTCTATAGTTAATTGAATCAATTCATTAGAACACCGATTTAGAATTAATTCCCATTTCACCCGTAGAACTTTCATGCAGAGGCCTCTAGGGATCATATTAGCCTTAAGATAATGTCCTACAAATGACTGAAAATATTCCACCATGTTTTGCTCTGCTTAATGAGTAATGTCCTCAATTGATCACATCTCTCAACTATAGTGTGTGGTCTTAAAGTGACAGGTTCCTTATTAACATCATTGCTGAAAATATCGTTCATATTTGTTGTACAGTTTTATTGAAAGCATCAAAGTCTAAACAAGTGACTGTAGACTCCATAGTATCTAAAGCCATAAAAACATAAATTAATGATACAACTAAATATTCAGGTGTGCTAGACCCATACAAAAGGACTGTGAAAACCACAGCAAACAAACAAGCAAAGTATATACAGTACAGTATGTGAACGGTCTGCACTACAACTAAGAAACACAGTAAATAATGCAATCAACCACAATAACTACACAGGGTGCACCTCAGGGGATCCTTGATCTGGACACATTAACCCCTACAAGGTTAAATGAGGAATGATGTTTCTTACCTTTATGTGATTTCTCCCTCCTCTTTAAGAATACCTTTCAATATTAATTTGCATAAGCAGATCGATATTGAATCTATTTACCTTTTTGTCACCAATAGGTTTTTGGTACTTTTGGGAAACCGCTATATCAATCTGGATCATGCTTCATATTATCTGTTATCTATTAATTGCTTAAATTATATTGTATAATAGAATAATTAACATTTCCAAATAACATTTATTCTTGTTATAGAAGAAGCTGTTTATAATATTTACAGTAGACGGCTTATTATCAGTATTACGATTACAGTATTGTCTGACTATTCTGTGTTCTACTTTGTATTTCCCTCTATTTGCCCTGTGATTACGTCATCACATCGAGACTACTGTATATAACCATGGCTGATACATGACACCATCCAAGCCCCTGATGAATCTTGTAGCGAAACGCGTGTTGGCGACGTCAACAGCGACATTAACACAGTCCCCATATCCTGTATGGTGATTATCTATTACACGGCCATTGTGCGTAGTATACAGTAGGTGTTTACTCATTACTTCTATAAAAACAAGCCTGCAGACATACGTGAAAAAAATTCTATCTTATAAGTTTGTTTATCATTCAGCACCGAGTATATTAGCACATATTTCCGGAGCTGGTCCTTATGACTTCTATTCTTGATTTATGGTCTCACATGTTTATGCTTAAACATTTAACTGTAATGCTCATGTTTATATGGATTTGGGCATGTTCGTTTGGGCCACGTTGTTTGTTTTAATAGTTTTTCATCTTTTTGTGTATTTAGCAGTGTCAGATGAAATTGATTTATTTTATTTATTTATTATACCTTGAGTGTCCTTGATTTTTTATGGGAGTTTCTTACCTTTGTGTTAGGTACTCTTCTTTCTTAGTTATATTTTACCTTTCACATATATATGTAACCAACAAAAAAGCACAATATTTTTGAGGTGGGACCCCCTTCTTCAGGTGTGTGCATTGTCTACCCTACTCAGTTTTTTGGGGTACTGTATGCAATCAATTCCACATCCTTTGTGTGCAGTATTTCTCAGACATCTCCTGAGCCTGCCACCCTCCAGTGCCTTGTATGATTCCCTGTAGTTCAAATATATGCATATAAATATACAATAATGTTTTTTCTTGTATAGCACTGCCAGTGTACCCAATGCTTTACATAAAATAACTTTTGCAAGCATGCGTTTTGGCACATAGAGCTCACAATCTATTGTGTGGTGCCTGAGGCACAGAGAGATAAAGTGACTTGCCCAAGGTCAGAAGGAGCTGACACCGGGATATAAACCAGGCTCTTCTGCTTCAAACTCAATGCCATTGCTTACATAGTCAGTGCCATTACACACTGAGCCACTCCCTTTACTCCAAATCACTCACAAGTGTACAGTATATCTTTCAAACGCATGTAACAATGTTCTCTTTGCATGCTCCCCGCCCAACGCCCCCATCGGGCTGGGAATCCTGCTGTGCTGCAGAGTTGGGACTTTGATAATGTCCGAGAGCTGTGCTGCGTCATCCGATGCATTGCTATGACAGCCCCATGCGTTTCGCAGGACTTTCTGGCTTCCTCAAGGGTTCAGTATTGACACTCAAAATCAGTGCTTTAAATACCTTTTCTAATTGTTATGTGGTAAAATACATAATAAACTCAGTACCAATATATCTATATATAAGGTTTTTTGTTATTGACTTGCATGACATCACTGTTGGAAAGGAGATGTGATATTACCAATTAGGATTAATGATATTACCATTTAGGGCAAGCGAGAACAAAAGTCTGTTTAATTTATTTTCCCATTGTTTTGTTCCTTTGCATTGTAAGATTATGCAGTATGGAAACTCTTTTTATATTTTGTTAAGTATCCTTGACTATTTTTAGCGAATTTAAAGAAAAAAATACCAATAACAAAGTTAAAAATAAAAGCTTGGGAACCAAGTCTAATGTGAGGAAAATTGTTAAGAGAAAGTTCAACTCCAGTAGAAAATGAAACAAAGCATACACTTTCCATAGCTAAACTGTTTGTCTAATGCTACAGTATTTTAAGAGGTCAGTTTGAGAGGTCTATATATCAAAGATGTCTCCTTACAGATTCCTAGAATATGTAGAATTTGGGACCACCAAGTTCAGAGGTTCAGTCTTTCTGTGAATATATAATATTGCTCTAATGCTTCTTTGATTCTCTCTCTCGCTCTCTCTCTCTCTCTCTCTCTCTCTCTCACTCACTCACTCACTCACTCACTCACTCACTCACTCTCACTCACTCTTTCAATGATTTTGAGGCATTCAGTGCAGAATGTTCAGATAATAGTGGTTACATATCACATCATTTTTAAACATACTTGTAGTTTAAGTGTAAATGTATATTCTGACACTACATTCTCTTGACAACTGTGGAGGTTATTCACTCTCATGCTCACCTTTGTGTGAGAGTACTGTCCAGGCTTCAGCATATTCAATAAACTCTAAAATCAAAAGAACTTTGGCTTTGTTGTTAAACTTTGTCAGTCTCCCTATGATTTTTGTTTTAATGTTTCCTAATTCAACAGAAAACATCTATCCACCGTTTTCAGTTAAAGTATTTAGGTATCATTAGTGAATGCACAAAAACACACGAAAGAGAAAACCCTACTCAGCTCTATTAATTCTATAATCAGAGGGGTTCAAGGTAGGGTATATTTAACATGGGTCTTTTCTTCAGTAGACATATAATTAACATGTCTACTGAAGAAAATACCCAAATTATGCATTCTTCTTACTAATCTAAAATAAATATTATTGTATAATTCAACAAGACTCATAATAAAATAAATTAAAACGTCAACTGAGCACGAACTCACACCTACTGTATTGCTATCCCACAAAAATAGTGCTGAATAAAGTTTAGTTGAGCCTAGGTATATGTCGGTGGAACGAACAGACCCCTTAAAAGGCGGCATGCTGAACATGTCTACAATATTAACAGAGGATTGGAGACACACAGTGTCTCCAATCATTTCAAGATTAAACATGGGCAAGACCCCAAAGGGTTAATCTGTAAAGGTATTGACCATCCAAATGTCAATTGGAGAGAGGGGGACAGGGTGGGTGCGATATCCAGATGCGAAAGCTACTGGATATTCACACTCAAAACACTGTCCCCTAATGGATTAAATATTGATTTTGATTTTTAGCTTCCTTTTTGAAAGAATGAGTAAATATTTTCACAATTTTTTTTGTACTTTTTGTATGTTTTGGTCAAAAAAGTTGTTCAATTGTTATTGTTTTTATTGTTTGTATATAACTTGGTTATGCAATTTGTGTCTACCAGCTCCAGATGTTTCCATTTAACCCCCTTAGACCTCTGTCAGTCAGGATCTATATATGCAGGCTGTAGGAAGCATGGTAGTTAATCATAGCATATAGCTAACACCTCCATTCATGGCAGTGGAGGGGTTAATCTTTTCAGTATTAATATCACAAGGGATTGCCAGGCTCCACAATCCCCTGGGGAAGTGACACGCTGTCACGAAACTAGTAGGGAGGAGGAGCCAATTCACGTTGCCAACCAGGAAGTGTGTAGCGAGCCTCAGAGTCACGTCATTGGCGCACACCCGGCGTCCCGCGACTAGGGAGCGCAAGGGTAGACGCGCAGCAACTGAGACTCAGCCGGCACATGTAACGGACGGCATAAGTGTCACATTTTAACCAGGATACAATGTAAGTGTATCTTTGTGCATTTTTGTATTTTAATTAAAGCCTCGTAGATTTGCACTATCTTCCCCTTCTGTTTATTCTGGGGACACTGATTGGAGCTGAGTGTGGGAGCACAGCGACAGAGTTCAGTACACAGCAACACGTGGGGTTCGTGGAGCGGTGAGAGACGTGGGCTAAAGCACAGCTTCTATCAGCTGAGTCAGATACAGGTGTATCTTGTAAGTAGGCATTTTTACAGTGTATTACGCATGTTTTTGGTTGAACATTACATACTACACTGTGAAGTTTTTTTCTTGTATACTTCGCACTAGGATTGACCTTTCCGAATAAGAAGATCTTTAACGAACAAAGACCCAGGATTGGCAGCATTTCAAATTGACACTTATTTGTGGACATTTGTGGTGGACTATTTTAGTCAAATAGTGCAATAATCATTGCGTTTGTAAGGTACTAGCGCCGGGGATGTCTTTTTGTAATTGTATGAGCCTAGGTATATGTCGGTCTGTCTTTGTATCTCAGAGGTGCCTAATAGCTACTTCTATAATTGGAGGTAAATCTTTCAATACTGTGTCCTCTATATATATCTAGTAATCCCAATCTGTATTCCCCCTGCAGTCTCCAGCGGTTCCAGCACTGTTAAATTGTGTCAATAAAATATAATAAATTCTCAAAATCCCATGTCAATTTCTTTTATTCAAAGAATATAAATCAGTTCATAATAGCTCAAATCGGATACATATAATTTCCATTCCATCTCTACCTGAAAACTATGAAGTTGCAATAAAAAAATCTCATAAATCTGGTGTACTGTGAATTACTTTGTCAAATAAAAGGCTAAGCCTTAAGTGTAAGAACAATATTTAATCGTATACAGTACCTTGTAATCCTTGGTAAAAAATAAAGCCTTTTACTCAATAGTGGGCTAAATTTAACTGTTAAATATGTCAAAAATGTATTTCACAAAGTCTTCAAATACCCCGTATATTGCGCAGGTTGGAAACGCCAAACCAAATCACTGCCTCCAAACTTTGGAATTTTTATGGGGGCCATCTTTGGGACTTGGGAGGTACGTTTTAACGGTCCCGTCACACTGACTATTTTCTTTTGAAAATTATGGAGTATGTCCTTGAATGATAAAGGGCACTCTCTGTATGACCATGAGTAACCAAATATCTGGTCATGTTGGAAGTATTGAGACAGAAAGTACAGACAAAATGTAAATGACTTTGCGGGGGTGCATTTAATGCGTAGCCTGTTTTTTTTCTTTATAAAGTGCAGATATTCTGATTCTATGTTTGAACAAATAATAATAGCACAGAAGGGGCCATTTACCCAAATCTTCAAATCGGGCCAAACTTTCGCAAGAACACTGCACTGCATTTATTAAAGAAGAAAAGCACCTTGCCTTCAATAGGAATGTTTCCTTATGATAAATCTGGTGCAGTATTTTCCCCAGTTTTGCAGACGGGAGACTTTATTAAACAAACCTCAGGATGTCATTTTCTAGTGTCTTTTTGACCAGCAATTTCCCTAGAGCTACTTCAGTATGCGGCAGGTTGGGATTGTGGGTTGGATGAGGCTTGAAAAAAAGACAAGTCTCAACCTAGATATGTTTTTTTTTTTTTAAGCACGTTGGTAATGCATTTTGATAGCTCCGTTAGATATGCATCTGAAGCCCGTCAGCTCAAAGATAGCAGAGCAGATGTGATATTTGGAGGAAATGGCACAAATGCCTGCAATGAACTGACCTTTTCATGTCCAACAAACAAGGTACAGAACGTGAAATATTTTCTCCTGAGTTCTTCCATTAATTATTTATTGAAAGCTTCCAGTTAGAAGTTATTAGCCAGAGCTTTTAAAGAACTCTCCTTATTTTTCTATAGAGGATACAAGAGAGATTGGGGGATATGATAGAAACTTTTAAATATAGAAAGGGATTCAACAAAGTACAGGAGGAAAGTAAATTTCAAAGCAAGAGGAGCGCTAGAGCAAGAGGTCGTTCTCTGATGCTGGAGGGTGGCAGGCTAAGGGGACATGGGAGGAGGTACTTGTTCATGGAAAGGGTAGTAGATTCATGGAAAAGCCTCCTGGCAGAGGTGGTAGGGGCCAATATAGTAAGGGAATTCAAACATGCTTGGGAAACATTTAAGGCGTTCCTAAACATGAAAGGAAGCCAAGAATCAATTAGGGGTTTCCAGCAATTAGAAGGATGGACAAGTGGGCCAAGTATTTCTTATCTGCTGTCAAATTCTTTGTTTGTATGTTTCCTGCTGCTTTTATAGTGAAACGTGTATACATCTCACACATACACATACACATTTCTGCCCACCTTTTTAATCCTGAGTTGGCTTGCTGGTCAGTGGGTCAGTTGTTTGTCCATACCAGTTAAATGTTTTTCTTGATTCGGCTGTTCCTGCATCTTATCTTTTTTCCCAGGCCACTGCTAATTCTTGGTCACTCAGGGACAGATAGTTATACAATCCTTCTCAGCCTTTGCATATGAATCCGATCATAACCAGTAACACACAGACGGTATGGTACTTTATGTTTACAAGTCCTGATCCTGGAGTTCCTGGATAAGATCTTACAGAGATGAAAGGTTTTGTTATGTTACTGTACTATAGAAAAAATACGTTTTTCCCTATTTTTAGTTTTGTCATTTTTATTTATGAATTATTTTAATATCAATGTTTTAAAGTTGGGGGTTTAAATTCCCTTTTTAACCCCAGGGCACCCCACTCCCTCAGGCCTATACTTACTTCCGCCTGCCAGTTCCATACCTACTCACCCACCCCAGGGCCATACCTACCACCTCCCCCAGGCCTATACCTACTCCCCAACCAGGCCATACTACCATCCAGATAATTTGATAGGAGCAAGATGAGTGTGCGGGGGATATCACACCATACATAAAAGATAAAACATAAAATACCAATAGTGCAATATGTCTAATATAAAATTAGATAACGGAGTGTTGAAATCTTCAATGGTTCTACTCACATTCTGGTGAGTATACAAGAGCAGAATCAGTCAGTGGCATTGCATACAAGGTGTATGTAGACGTGTCGGTTTACCTTCAAGGAAAGAGAAAGACCACCATAGCGCAGACGTATATTCAAAAACTTTATTTAAACAATAAAATGAAAACTTGGCCCAAAGAGTGATGCCCATAATATAGTGATAATGATAATGCAGCCTCGCTCTGAGCCCCGACTGCTGATTGGCTGCTGCACGGTGACCACGCCCCTGGGAGACCTGGATAACCGGAAAAGAAAGTAGCAGCACGAGGGTGTACTCCTGTGAGATGTCCAAAGTTTCCGGGGCGTCTGCAACCGGAAGCTATACCAGTCGACACCTCACAGTGATCATCAGAGCGTCGCAGAGGCCGTGAGATTGCCGTCCTGACGATTGTTCCTATCATTGTTTTAACTGCCTAAAAGAGTGGCCTTCTAGCAAGTGCGCACTCTATGGGCCAGGTCCTGATTAAATTGTTTAGATAAAGTTTTTGAATATACATCTGCACTTTTTCTACCCTTTCCCTATAGCCCCATGTCCCCCCCATAGCTCATTCTCCTCCTAATTCCTCCTCCCCCCCCCAATACCGTCTCCCACTCCCCATCCAGGCCCATACCTCTTTCTTCTCCCACTCCAATGCAGTTTGGAGGACCCCAGCCTATTAGTAAGCACATAAAATATTTTTTTTATAACTGCTAAATGGTTTCCTGATTATAGAAACGTGTATACATAACTATAAATAGGAGCACATTTACGAGTTCAGATCTGAGAGCATTTTAAGAGTTTGCATTCCAGCTTTGGAAAACTCTAAACAACCAGCCCAATATTATGGCAGAAAATTGAATCCTCAAAGACTTTAAGCATCATGATTGTCAAATATAGTTTTCATTGGCAATACAGGATATTAAGAAGATGGGCTCACGTCTTTATATTAAAAAAAAAATGCTTATTTAAAAATGTAAATAGAAAAGCATAAATTAAATAAAAAAAACATGATGTCTGTTCCAACGACTTATTTTAGTCCAGAACATGAGTGTTAGCAAAGCTACCTAGTGTTTTCATCATAAAGTTATGACATTTGAGGACCTAGCCTTGTCCATTCATCATATGAAGAGAAATGTGATTTGCAACTAATAATAAAAATCAGTACCCATATTCTTTGAGATAAGCACATCACTGAGAAAAACATGCACACAAATTACTCAGGGGAACACTATAATCTCAAAGGAGGGGCAACAGTACCTCAATTAGACAAAGTTCATAAAACTGGAACATAATCATAATACTTCTAATCAATAAAGGCATACAAGACGCCTCCTCTGGGACAACTGACCACATCAGCTTTTAGGCTTAACCAATGCATTTCACACAGATCAATGCTTTAAAAAAAACCTGTACTGTAGGTGCTAAAGATCACTAATAAATTGATCTTTCACTTTAAATACACTTTAAATACATATATTATGCAAAACAATCTAAACACTTACACTTATCCTATCTATTTAGAAGGATAGCAGCAGATAAATACCAATCGATTAGCCGCTAAGGTAATGAAGTTGCCTGTAAACGCATTTTTATTGCATGAGATTCATGCCGGGGGTCTCCGGTGCTGATATTAATGGGTATCAGCTCTGGAGACCCCCAGCATCAATCTGATGCAGGAAAAAATATTTTTTTTACTAAGTCCCGTCTCGCAGCTTCTAAGCAGGTTACCAACACCTTCACGCCAAATGTTCCTGGCGTGATGATTTTGACAGAAATTCGCCATTCTAGAGCTATAAGTGGCTTCTTGCTGCTCACTCTGCAATTATTTTGGGGGGCGATTTTATCTTCCACTTATCGCCCCACAGAATTGGAGTAAGCATTTTGGGGATAAGTGCTCGATAAGTGGCTTAAGAATGCTTAGTGCATAGGCCCCATAATGTAGTATGCCTTTAAAAAGTTAAAATAGGTGCCACAAATATTTAAAAAAAACCTGAAACGATGTGGCAAAAATTTGGAAAATTTGGAATTATCCCCTTATTTCTTGATGTCTAAAATGGTCTACAGGATCCTTTCCTTGTCAGGTGTGAATCAGGCATATCTACAGTACAAAAGAAGAGAAACATAGTCTAGTGCAATATGTAAAGAAAATGTATATTCTTGAAAGACAAGATTCAGTCTCACTCACAAACAGGGATATAATTCAAGGCTTCCCTATAAGGTGCTTTAAAAATTATCTTATAAGCACTGGTAGTGTGCATGCATCAAGTCACGCTCTAGTGCGCATGTGTACAAGCATTGATGGGCTATGCCAGGCATACACTATACTATAGTATCATTGGGAATTAAAGTTACTACTTTAATGTACTACACGTACATTACAGATGATTACCAGGGTAAACTATGTATTGAGTAAACCCAAACAGTGCATCCAAACCCACAGCATAGGCATATGTCCATAGAAAATGAAGCAATGACCCAAATTGCATAAGGCAGCAGTTCCTCTGTCCCAACTATTGTAACAAGTATATCCAGTGAGTGAGTATCACATAAACTTGATTGAAGAACAGCAATCTTATTGAATAAGTAGTGATAGCCAATAGCATAGCTTAGTTACATGATGCATACACATTGTGGCAGTACTCACTGTCTTTCTTGTTTGTAGGTAGAGTGGCTTGAACTGCACAGCATGCTCCAACCCAATTCAAACAGCAGCGCAGGAAGAACAGGAAACAAAACGGCGGTGCACAACCAAAATAAACTCCACCCGTCAAGGTAACAGCATTTAAAACTTCTATTTATTGGCACAAAATAATAAAAGAAAACACTCCAACGCGTTTCGCGCAGGAGGCGCTTTATCAAGAGTCTCTTTGATAAAGCGTCTCCTGCGCGAAATGCGTTAGAGTGTTTTTTTCAATTATTTTGTGCCAATAAATAGAAGTTTGAACTGCTGTTACCTTGCCTGGTGGAGTTTACTTCGGTTGTGCACAGACGTTTTGTTTCCTGTTCTTCCTACACGTACATTATATGTACCTTCATTATATACCTTCCCAACCGGGTGGAGATGACCCAATGTCACAGGTGTATTGTGCGTAAAATCTGGGGTCACTCATGTAGTCTGCATTAAAGTTTACAGGTTCCTGCATTAAAGTTTACATGCAGGTCCGTTATCGGACGTGGTGGAACGCTGCAGGTTTGGGAAGTACAAGTCTTAAACGGATTAAACCCGACTTGTCTCCTTTTGAAGTTCCTATGATCAAATATACCTGCAAAAGTTAAGAGCACTGAACAATAACCTCTGGTACTTCCCGGAAGAAGGGCTGAGCGAAAAAAGCAATCATTCATAGTTAAAGTTTGCCGTATCGAATTCTTCCACCCACGTTGATTTGGTGAAAATTTGAAGAAATCATTTGTCAATGATGTCGATATCTCTCCTAGAGTTGCCTTCTTATCTGTTCCAGCATTAATTGCAGAAAAAATTAAATATGCATAACTGCACTCCTGTCTAGTATAAGGACTTGACATGATGTTCAGTGTATGTCCACTCATCAATTACACAGGCATAGCAATGTAGAATTATGTCCACAACATTCTGTTTTGAGATTTTAATTATGAAACGCCTAAATTTGATAATGTCTTCAGCGACCAAGGTCAATCTTCAATGGATCACTGTAATATACACTCTTTTTATCTGGTTTTTAAACACCTGCACATTGACAAACCCACTATCCACTGTATAGTCTATGCAAAGGGATTCACTTTTGCATCTGGCGGATACATGCAGAACTGTACCCAAACAAATCAGAATCCAGGTAATCGAGGAAATGAACAACGGTAAACAGAGGTGTGAATGGCAGCCTTCACGGAAGATTAGTGAGTGAATGTCGTGTGGAACAAAGCTGGATTTACTAAAACTGGTCTGAGAAATGGTCGCATAACGGCCGCTGCATCTGTAAGTGACTGTGATACCTCAGGTTAGAAGTGGCAAAGTGCTCAGAAGTGTAATTAGTCGCTGTGTTGTGAACTCAAAAGCCTATATAAAGACTGCATAGATTGCATAGGACTAATTACTAATTACTATGAGCCTACTGTATGTGGTTGTAAAGGTGAGGTATTTAGAGGGCTACAACAACTATAGATATTATTTATGAGAGTCCACCGTGGGCAGTTTGTAGATGGAAAAAAACCCTTGACTTTTATTCACAGCAGCGGGCTGCTGTTTCCGTTTGCCAATATAGGCTGCTGATCGCCATCTATCTTACACGTTACATACCGGCTGATTTGGTCTAAAATATAACCGCCACTGCTACCCAAGTTGTTAGTTCTAATCTTCGTTAGTATTATAATAATAAAGCCTGCACTAGCACTGTCGCTACCTCCGATCTCACAAACTCACTACAGAGCCTACATAAAGTTGCTTACTTGTTATGTCATCATGCAGTGCCTGAGATACGTTTCACTCCCACTATGGAACTTCCTCAGGGGCATAAGAACAAAACAAATCCTTGTTCAGAGCCGATCTCTTCTCACTCTGTGTTTTGTGCAAAAAGAAATCTGTTCCACATGCTTTAAAGCAGCAGTCTAATTTTATAATATAGGATTGAAACACGGGATCTCTGTAGTTGAACTACATTTATTTAATCTGTGGGGGCGTTCTGCTTCCAGAGATACTTATCTCTGTATGGTGCTGATTTCTCACTGCTGTTTAAAGGTCCTGGTCACGTGGGCCAATAGGAAGTTGCCAGGGATGATATTTTGGCTTCCTATTAACAACAGGGGACATTTAAGCTGACATTTCGATATCTCCCTATATCTCCACACTGTCCATGGAGGTAAGTATTTCGGGAACCAGGGGATCTCTGGAGCTGAAATCATGACTGTTCAGTTCCGGAGACCAAAAAGAGAGAAGGGGATGGGGGAGCACTGGTGGAGTGAAAAATAAAAAATATAATGCAATCTGATGCGGGTGTGTGAGAATCTGAAAAGTGGATGGTGTAGATCTAAAATAACATAAACACTCACACGGCCTTGTGCAAATGCTTGCGCATCAAGGTATCTTTTGCGTCCTCGCTTCTTTTCTTGTAGATTCAGTCTCCAATTCTCGTCAGGGCTATTCTTTTCTTGATGTGATGTCTCTCGTCTGTTCTGTTCCTCTCCTTTTTCTTGCATGTGGTGTCCCCCTCAGAAGAAATACATGGGGATGTGAACAGAAAAATAACACAATGATACAAACAGGAATTAGCACAAGTTTAATAAAACACTCACATGGGCATGTGTGGGTGCACTCAGGGGGGAAGGTATCTTGACCTCCAACGGGATCTCTCTATTTCAAAGTGCCAGCTGACACTCTGTGGCGAGTGGTGGGGGATAAGGAAATGAGAAATATATATATATAAATGAAAAAATTACTCACACGGCCAAGTGTGAGTGCACCCTTGGAAAAGGTATCTTGTTTGTTCTGACCGGCGTCCCTGGATAAAGCCTTGTGCCGGCCCTCTGATGTTGTCTTCTCTCTCCCAGTGCGATGTGGAAATATAACAGCCCAGAATGTTGAGGCCAAAACTCTTTATTTAAGAAACAAATAAACAAACAAACTCACCGCTCACTCAACTCGTGAGCTGCGGTGTCAGAGTGGGATAAAAAGGCCAGTCTTTAGGGGATGTTTAACGGGGATCGTGGGGCTGCAGTGGGACTCCCTCCGCGTCCGGGAGGAGCTCTGCACTTCCCGTGTCCCGCTCCCTACGGTGACCGCAACAGGTCAAAAAGGATGGGGGATTTTGAGCAACGCGTTTCGCCGAATGGGCTTCCTCAGGCTCCGTAGTTGTAATGGGTAAGGCTCGCCGTTCCTCCTTTATATACTGCGGCCTGCCCGACAACTCAATCCCCCTCAATCCTCCTCCTACATACAGCTGATCTGAGTGATTGTCTTCTCGAAGGCTGTGTGTGTTAATTACTCATTGAAATCGGCAGATATTGACTTTTATAAACACCCTGATTTAATAATCCATTAGTTTAAGGAATGGGAATGGGTGCTCCTATTGTGAAAACGGATTGCTCCGTTTTAGATGTACAAAACTTTTAAATGGTTTTAGAGCAGAGTCCCCCGCACCCCTTACCCACACAGAACCGACTCGAACCACTAACAGAGAAAGAGAAAGAAGGGAAACAACACAAAAAAAGAGAAAGAGAGGAAAAAGAGGAAGGAGGCGGCCCCCTAAAGAGACAAACGAAATAAGGGGCGTATTTAATATCAGTAAGGCCGTACTCACTAGCACCCAACTTGGATTAATAGAGAGAGGCTTAAATTTCGCCCCAAGTAAGAAGTTTAGCGGTTTTAACATGTTCCTAGATGCGAATAAATTTTTAAGGAACCTAACAGTGAAAAGATTCTTCTTAAATAAAGATGCCCAGTCCAGAGAAACAATGGGAGGGAGCCAAGTCATAGCACATAGCCCAGTAGGAGCCACCAGTATGGAAGACAATTTCGTACATTCAGGCTTACGAGATAAGTCTAAATTTTATCCCAGTCATAGCAAGGGACAACACCTAGAGGTCTACACACAGCTAGTCTTAGAAGACCTTGAGAAAATTGCAAGGCAGCCAAAAGCCAAAAGAGATAATCTCAGTAGAGAAGAAAAAGAGGCTCTGAAATCATTAGAAGAAGATAGATCCATCACCATCAAACCAGCGGACAAGGGGGGTGGCGTGGTGGTGATGGATACGGAATACTATCTGAAAGAATCAGATCGGATACTAGGGGACGAAGGTACCTATCAAAAATTGAATGGTGATCCAACAACAAAGGATAAGAAAGTTTTAGATGCCATACTGGAGAGGGGGAAGTCTCTGGGGATATTGAACCAGAAGGAATGGAGTTACTTAAAACGAGACAATCCCATTCTGCCTGTGTTCTATTTTTTACCCAAAATACACAAAAGCCTGGAGACTCCCCCGGGGAGACCCATCATATTGGGTATAGGCTCCCTTACCCAAAATTTATCCGAATATGTAGATACCTTTCTTCAAAAATATGCCACAAACAGCAGGTCATACCTAAAAGACACCACACAGGTTCTACATATTTTAAACAGTATCCAATGGCAGGAAAATTATATTTTAGTCACGTGCGATGTAAAATCGCTCTATACCTGCATTAAACACACGGACGGAGAGGGAGCTATAGAGCGCGTTTTAATAAAGGACCCCACAATACCAGAGGAACAACGTAAATTTATTTTAGACAGCATAGGTTTTATTCTGCGCCATAACTCATTCTGGTTCAACGGTGATGTCTTTCTCCAGTTGTGCGGCACCGCGATGGGGACAAGGTTTGCGCCCAGTTTTGCAAACATCTTCATGGCGGATTGGGAGGACAATCACATCTCGTCCGACCATCCGTTTGGCGCGAACCTGGTCTCCTGGCATCGCTACATCGATGATGTGCTGCTCATATGGAGGGGGACAGAACCAGAGTTGGATCATTTTATCAGCTACATCAACACCAACCAAGTGAACCTAGAGTTCACTACAGAACATAGTAAAACCTCCCTACATTTTTTAGACCTCACGATTTTTGTGGAAAATAACATATTAAAAACAAAAACATTTTTTAAACCCACCGATGCGAACAATTATCTTTTAAACACTAGCTGCCATCACTCAAAATGGCTTAAAAATATCCCTTACGGACAACTACTCAGAATTAAAAGGAACTGCACAGATCCGGAGACTTACCAAGAACAGGCCATAATTTTAAAAGATAAATTCTTAGAAAGGGGCTATGAACCTAAAATAATTAATGCAGCATTCCAACGAACGGAACTAATTCCGAGGGAACAACTTTTAAAATCTAGGGAAAAAAATAAGGATACTAGTTTCCCTATATCGTTTATCACTGATTTTAGCACTGATTCTGGCAATATAACAGCAGTGATAAAAAAACACTGGCACATTTTGCAGACGGACCCTATTCTAAAGGATCACATTCCATCAACACCTAGGGTCATTTTTAGAAGGGCTCCAACATTGAAGGCGAAACTGGCACCAAGTGTATTCAGGAGGGAACCTAAGATTAATACCCAACATTGGTTACCCCCACCAGTGGGATTTTTCAATTGCTTCAGTTGCAAGGCCTGCAAACAGGCAATGAAAGATGATAAAACCAGTTTCATTTCTAACACCACAAAAGAACAATTTATTATCAAAAATCTTATCAATTGTCGGACAGAATATGTGGTATACCTGCTTGCGTGCCCATGTGGTCTCCAATACGTGGGCCGGACTTCTAGGGCCTTGAGAGTCCGCGTTTTGGAGCATATGGGCAACATACGTAGGCAGGTTATGACCCATAGTGTTTCCAGACATTTTAGCCTGGCACATGGAGGAAACCCTGATGGACTCTCATTTAAAGGAATAGAAAAAGTAGAGGCACATTGGAGGGGTGGAGACCAGCTCAATAAACTGGCCCAACGAGAGACATATTGGATCTATAGACTCCAGACCTTGGCCCCAAAGGGCCTCAACATAGACATAGATCTAGGAGCCTTTTTTTGAGCCGACACCATTGATCATTCCATCTTTCATTCATTGATTAATTCCACTACACATTTTTAGCCCTAGGCTTTACCGGCCGGGGAAGTCCACTCCCTTTCCACGACCCCCTCACGCCCGTCACATTCACCCCCGTCCTCTCCCCCCTCCCCCCACCCCCCCCCCCCGTCCCCCCCCCCCCCCTTCTTTTTCACCTCCTCTAGCTTTGCTACTGCAGCAAAGTTTTTTAAATTACTTACATCCATGCCCAATATAGGGTATTCATTGTGTTTTTTTTTTTTTTGGTTTACTTTACAGATTTGGACCACCAAACGATTATCAAAGAGTCCAGACATATATGTCTACACACCACTCAATCGTGTGATAAAACATTATTAATATATTTTTATATATTTTTATATTTTTATTAAAAACATATTTTTATTTTTAGATATCAAAATGGTATATGAATGGCAAGCACATTGACCTCTACCATTATCAGAGATGAGGTTCACAATAAGGTTCATTATAAATTGTTAAATTAGACATTATACATTATCCTTTGATAAAGGTTTAAGACAAGGCTTGAGCCTCTATACACATATTTTATTACTCATTGTTCTAATCACCTTTTTAGATTTTTAGACATTTATGATCTTTGGATGTTAAAGAATCTATGCCGGCAATGATGGGTCTGCCTGGGGGATTGGAGAGGCTTTTGTGTACCTTTGGGAGATAATAAAATATTGGTCTTATAGGGTTATCCTTCCATAAAAAATTATACTCCTGTTCTGATAGAACACCATATGCTTTACCATAGTCCAAAAGTTTTTTCAACTTCTTTTTGAAATCACAAATAGGGTCTTTAGCCAATTTGGTGTCTGTCATATCATCTTCTAAAATCCTATGTGGCTCTTTTATGTAGTCACATCTGTTCAAAATGACTATACCCCCCCCCCCCCCTTATCAGCCTGTTTGATGACTATGTCTGTGTCGTCAGTTAAGTTTTTGAGAGCTTCTCTCTCACTTTTACTTAAATTGTGATGATATTTTTGCTCTTTATTTGATAATTCCTCAAAATCCTTTAAAATCAATTGTGCAAATACATCCAAATTTTTCCCTTTTGCGTGTTTGGGATAAAATGTTGAAGGCAATTTCAAACCTGAATGTTTTAAATAAAGCTGTGTGTCATTATTTTCTACATCATTTTTTTCTTCTTTATTGATGGATAGATTATCCTGTGTTTTGATTTTTACTTCTTTACTTTGGAAAAATCTTTTGATAGTTAATTTTCTTAAAAAAATTTGTGCGTCAATAAAAAGGCCAAAATTGTTTGGGCCCACAGTAGGGCAAACTTTAGGCCTTTTGTAATGAGACTTTCCTCGGACTTTGTGAGGGTTTTATTACTAAGATTAAAAATGCTATTATTTATTTCATCATCCTTTTGCCATATCTTTGATTTCTTTCTCCCTCTCTTTCTTCTGATCTTCCTCTTCTTGGCTTTGGGTCTTTCTCCATCAGTGGGTGAAACCGATTTGAGGAAGATCCCTCCCCTAAAAAATCTCTCTCTTCTCTCCTATGTGTCCTTTCTGAAAATAAATTCACTTTTCTTGCCTCTCTTTTTTCTGCTCTATTGGCCCTATCTGAATCTCTTGTACCATCTTCACTATATGTTCTTTTAGGTTGGTTATCCCGATATTTCCCTATTTTATCAGAGGATTTGGCTGGCATTTTCCCTTGTTTTACTGGAGATTTCTTTTCTCTCTCTCTCTCTACACTATATGGTCTCTCTTTTTTCTCCTTTGGAGGTTGTGATTGGTGGCTGCTGTTTACACATAAGGCACATCCACCCCTTAAGTTGGATGACTGTCTAATTTGATTACTTAAAATGTGAGTAGTCATTTTGGATGAATTTTCACCTTTTTCACTGTTCAAACATTTTTGCACTATGATATGTTTTTTTTATTCTATGACTTCGAGACGAACTCCCCTGACGCTTTGAAAATTATCCACGAGAAGACAAGTGAAACAGTCTTTTTTCAAGGGTTGTAGTTTATTTTGAGGGTTTTTTCACCCTACATATGCACTTTAAATAGGCACGTGCACTATCACTGATTTTTTTGCATTGTCACTGATTGTATTAATCACATTATCACTGTCACAATAGTGGTCGTTATTATTATATTTTGGGTTTGTTTTGAGCGCTATTGTTATTGTTTTCCTCTCGCTAGATGCAGTGAATCTGATTGGTCCTCAGCCTCTGGCCAATCACATTGGTGGCTCTATGACGTCACCCAACTGCCACTCTCTTCTCCTGATCCGCAGCTCACCTTCCCCCTCGGCCTCACCCAACTGACACACACACACACACACTGTCCTCTTCACCCAGCTCACCTCCCCGCCGGCTCCCCCACCCCCCATCCATCACCCCCCCCAGCTCACCTCCCCCCCGGGAATCTACCAGGCTCACCCGAGCCCCGGCCAGCAGCAGCATCCCCATCCGCCCCATCACACTCACCCTCACCCTCGCCGCCCTGCACCGGCTCCCGGATGGAGGGGAAGCACAGCACGGCCCTCCTGCCCCAGATGCCAACTCCAGGCTCCTCCCCCCTCGCTCCCAACGAGGAACAGAGGGGAAGCACGGCCCCAGCCGCCAACTCCACGCTCCTCCCCCCTCACTCCCAAAAAGGAACAGAGGGGAAGTGCGGCACAGCACTCCTGCCCCAGCCTGCCACTCTTGCCCCCCTGCCAACTTCCCGAGCCCACCTCCTGCCCCAGACAGATGCCATGGAGATATCAGGGCCAGGAGGGGAACCATCTACCACCAGGAACCACCACCCACCCGGTCAAGGTAAGTCTCCCACACACCCAGTCAGTCACCCAGTCAGTCAGTCACCCACCCACTCAGTCAAAGTCACCCACTCAGTCAAAGTCACCCACTCAGTCAGTCACCAAACTCACTCACCCACCCCCTCAGTCAAAGTCACCCACCCAGTCACCCACTCACTCACCAACCCAGTCACGGTCCCACCCACCCAGTCACTGACCCACCCACCCACTCAGTCACCCACCCACTCACCCATGCAGCAACCAACCCACCCACTCAGTCACCAACCCAAACACTCAGTCACCCACCCACTCAGTCACCAACCCACCCACCCACTCAGTCACCAAACATCCACCCACCCAGTCAGTCACTCACCCACCCAGTCAGTCAGTCAACCCAGTCAGTCACACACTGCCCGACTGACACACACGCTGACCGACTGACACACACTGACCGACTGACACACACACACTGACCAACTTACACACACACTTACTGACCGACACACACACACTGACTGACCAACACACACACTGAATGACCGACACACACCCTGACTGACCGACACACACACACTGACTGACCGACACACACACACTGACTGACCGACACACACACACTGACTGACCGACACACACCACACTGACTGACCGACACACACACACTGACTGACCGACGCACACACACTGACTGACCGACACACACACTGACTGACTGACACACACACACTGACTGACCGACACACACACTGACTGACCGACACACACACACTGACTGACACACACTGACTGACACACACTGGTTGACACAAACTGACTGACACACACAACACACGATGACGACACACACACAACACACACAAACACACACACACACACACCACACCACACACACACACACACACAACACACACACACACCACAAACATGACTGACACACACACACTGACTGTCACACACACACCCTTCACACACAACCACACAACAACACACACACACACACACCCACACACACACACACATCAAAACACACACACCACACACACCACACACCCACACACACACACACACACACACACCACAACACACACACACACAAAACAACACACACACACACACACACACTTGACTGACCACCTCACCACTACTCACACCACACACTGACTGACACACACCACACAAACACACAACACACACACACACACCCACAACACACACACACACACACACACACACACACACACACCACACACACACACACACACACCCCACACACACACACTGACTGACACACACTCACACACACTGACTGACACACACACAATGACACACACACACACACGCTGACTGACACACACACACACACACACACACACACAACCACACACACACACCACACACACACACACACACACACACACACACACACACACACACACACACACACACACACACACACACACACACACACACACACACTGCTACACACACCACTGACACACACACACACATCACTGACTGACACACAAACACACACACACACGCACACAACTGACTGACACACACACACACACGACTGACACACACAACACTACTGACACACTTCCCCCTCAGTCAGCTCAGCTGACAAATACACAGGGGGATCACCGCGGCAACACGGGGGGGGGGGGGGGGGAACGGAGATGTGAAAGGGGGGGGGTGGGAGGGGGGGGGGCGTATTGCTATGAACGGGGGAGAAAGAGAGGGGGGAGACAGTGGAAGAGAGAGAGAGAAAGGAGGAGCCAGAACATTAAATCCCGGGCAGCGCCGGGTATATCAGCTGTACTATATAAAAGAAAATATATATATTGCCCTAGTTTGGCAACTAGGAGACTTAAGTCAGGGCAAATAATGTTGGTTTACCTAAATTAGTGACATTATTTCCCCTGAGTTTAATGTATATCCTCAAAGGTAATTATATGCAACAGCAAAAACCGCGGTTGTATATCTCATTAGCATAGACTGAACATCAGATCAAATTTGCACCGCCTTGCATTAGCAAAGAAAGATGCTTTCTTCGTATATAGACAGGATCCAGTTTTGGGGCGTCAGGATCGAAAAGGGCTGAGCCCCAGGACCACTTACCATGAATTGAATTGTGAGTGCTCGAGTGCTACGACGATCACTTATTAAGATCTATACTGACTTGCATTAAATAAGTTAGCACTACATTGTGTAAAGTTCTATAAGTTAGCACTTTGTTGCATTAACTTCAAATATCCTTGCGTTAGGCCTGTCTTACCTAAAGGTAACCTATATTTCAGGGTCTGGCTGAAGTAACGCCACCTTTAGGTATTGTATGAGCTAAATAACCTAACGTTAATTCACTGCGCTTCCCTGAACGACCTTTAGTGGATATGCGATATTAAGGGAAGTGCCTCTGTTGCATATTATTAGCATTAACGGATGGAAAAATGTAGCCATATGATATTTAATGGAGTGACACTGAGTAAACGTTAGTTTATTCTCCTTAGTGGATATGGGTTATCATTAACCTAACGTTAATTTACGTTACCGTTATGTTAAATAGCCTAACAAAGCTTAGTGCAGCTGCGCCAATGATACATCACCCCTGACGTGTTTAACAATTGATTTAGCTCAATAAGGATAGGTGTGACTTAAATAGATTTTAATAATGGTAAAAGTAATTAAAATTATGCTTTCACAGAACAAGTATCAACATTGTTAGAAAAAAAAAATTCATATAAAGGCAAGAATATACAGAACGCATATGTGTTAACAGCTTGTTATTAGCACTTAGCAGCTGTTTTCTCAGCCAACGTATGTTCACTTTAAGGTGAACAAAACTATTTGCAGAAACATTAGCTTGATTACTGTAAGATAGATGTTTTTGTTTTTCTGATGCTTCTTGCGGTATAAATTGACCGCACATTGTTTCGTTAATATGTTAAATGATTTGGAGTGTCAATCACAGCAAATTGAAGACGGCATCCAACATTAAAAACGAGTGAATGGGAAATTCCCTGCAGTCATTTCCATTCAGAATTACAGCATCACGTTTATTGCTTTAGCATTGTATACTTTTGAGATAGTAAGTCATAATGAAACGCAAACTAATTAAAATATTGTAGTTTCTGCAGCTGCCGAGATTAAATAATGAAACCAATCCCAAACAATAAGGCCCTAAAATCCAATTACAGGATCACCTAACAAATGTGCCAGCACACTTACAGAATATGAACCCAGCAAAATTAAAATAAAAACACAAGGGGGTCTATTCATCAGTCTCCCAGATTGCCAAACGAGTACAAAAAAATTGAACAAGAGACCACTGAGTCTCCACTAGTGCTCAAACCACAAACAGCAAATAAATTCAATGTAGTATCATATGCTGGTCTTAGATAAGAAATGAGAACAAGATGGTCATATGAAGCACGTGAGAATATTGATGCTGGTAAAAATCTTTATCAAACAAAAATGTGATTGCTTATAATTATTTTTCCCTAAATTCTGGTGCGGATTCCCCCCCCCCCTGTTTTGAAGATAAGATGCTTTTGATAAGTAGCTAAAAAAATGATAATTTAAAGCAGCGGTGCGCAAACGGGGGGGGGGGGACGCGGGGAGCACGGCGGTTACAGAGGCCTCTGTAACAGCGCGAGGCCTCTGTAAATTTACTTACAGGCTTCTTGTCCACGCGTCTCCATGGCAACGTGGCGTCAAATGACGCCCATTACCATGGAGACGTGACATCAAATGACGCCAAGGGTCATGTGACGTGATGTCACATGACCCCCACAGCGTCATTTGATGCATCATTAGAGGCGAGGAGGGGCGCGACCGAGGAGGCAGCAGGTAAGGGGGGTGCAGGGAGTTTGCGCACCGCTGATTTAGAGGATAATAAAAGAGAAATTAAGAATAAATAAGACTTCGCCGGACACATTTATTTGATAGAACGGTGTAAAATGTATCATACTATTGTATTTCTATGCTTGAGAGTTGAGATGTACTAGTGTTTAGATGTTGCTGCCAACTGTTATATTTTAGTGTGAGTTATGATTTTCTCTTTTTGCTTATCCGTCAGACAAGCACTAACATTAATTTATTGGAAATCTGTTTTCAGACTTTGCCTCATGTCAGTATAACGGTGAAGTTACCTAATAGCAATCAAAATATTATAGCGAACTGCGATGATTTCACCTGGGTGTAATTAGGAATGATCTTCCAAAGATAGAATTAAGGAGTAAGAGCAGGGCTGGCCAATTCCAGTCCTTAATGCAGGGGTCTGCAAACTTTTGGCGCTGAGCCCCCCTGTCAGCTCACCCCTACTGCTCGCGGCCCACCCTTACCTTTGCTCCGGCGTAAAATGATGCCGCTGGTCATGTGACATCCAAGGTTAGGCTACGAACCTGGTGTGGGCGCTGCACACGCACCTTGCAGGCTGGCGATGCATGCAGCTGTGATCTCCGGTCTGTGGCTGAACTGTAGGAGATTGTGATGGGGGGGGGGGGGGGTTACAGTAATCGAGACGGGAGAGAATGAGAGTCTGAGTCGGAGTTTTAGCAGTCGAGCAACAGAAGAAAGGGCGTATCTTTGTAATATTGCAGAGGAAAAAGTCACAGGTTTTAGATACGTTTTGCATGTGAGAAGAGAATTTGAGAGAGGCGTAGTAGCCACAAGGATGGATGTTTAGTCCTACTGGGTGATAGCGGGAAGGGTTAACCCCTTTATTACCTTAGCGGTATTAACCGCAAAGGCAATGAAGGGGTCAACTCCACCCGCAACCCCCCACAGGGCCTAAACACCACCAAGGGCCAAAACTAACCTTCACCCACCCCCGCTACCCACAATAAACATGGCACTGGTAGTTAACCCCTTCATTGCTTCAGCGGTTAGCCGCTAAGCTAATGAAGTTGCCTGTAAATTCATTTTTATTGCATGAATTCATGCCGGGGGTCTCCGGTGCTAATATTAATAGGTATCAACTCCGGAGAATACCGGTGTCAATCCGATGCAGGAAAAATGCATTTGGTTTTTGTCCTCTCTCAGTAAAAAATAAGTTTTTGCCCAAAAATGCATTGCCTGTCACTGTATGTATCTATACCCTAAAGGGGCACAGATTAATACATTAGCAGTCAATGGGAAATCACAAACATAAAAATAAATAAAAAGAATAATTTAAAACAGAAAAAAATACATTTACATACAATCAATATTTTACTTCCCTTTAGAAGTCTTCACCCTCCGAATTCTGGCATTTCAGGAGGCTCTCGACCCGCGATGCCAGCACTCGCAGTCCGTTTCCGTCCTCCTTGACGAACAGCATCAGGTAAAAAAAAATCTTCTTTCTTTGATCTTCTTTCACCATCTTCTATCTTCATCTGTCATTATTTTCTTCTTTTCATTAATCTTCTATCTTCTTTCTTTTAATCCAAAACCCCATGTTAAATCCACAACGGATGCATGGAGACCCCCTACTCACGTACACTAGTATTACATTTTTTATTAAAAGCCTGCGATCGCTGGCGAGATATGCGCAGGGAGAGGGGGTATCTCTGTGCAGCTCTCTCTGCAGCTGGGACAAATCTCTGGGTAGGCCCTTTTGAGAGAAGCGAACATCACGTCGCTGGCTACTGGCCGTTTGGGGATTTTTGATATCACAGGTAATCGAGGCTTTCTGAATATCATGACAGCAACGCTCAAAAAACTGGCGGTGTAAATGGCCCAACGATTTTTTTATGAAGGCTTATAGAATAGGCCCCTTAGTCTTCTCTGAGGGAAGGGAAAAGCCTAATTGTAGGGTAGGAGAGAAGTTGCCCTCATTTCTCCATTTTGTTTTTTTTTATCTCTCCCTTTCAAGCTACTTCTATCCTCTCTTATTCCTCTCTGTCATCTTTTCATTTGTTCCCTTTCTCTACCCTTTTCTACTTCAACTTTTATGCTCTCTTCTTCCTCTAACTCTGCATTTCCCTTCTCATCTGTCTCACCCATTCTTTATGCACATTGCTATTTCTCCTTTCCTGCTCTACTTCTGTTTATTGTGACACCTTCTCTAGATACATTAGTACGGCTTCTCAATCTTCCCTCTATTCCTCCAGGAAACACGATTCACATTAACCTGGTAGATTTCACAAGGGTTGCAGCCAGGGTTGCCACCTTCTATTGAAGGCTAAACCGGGGATAATTTTTTTTACATTTATCTTCTTTCTATATTTATTTATCTTACCTTCGGCGGTGGCATCTCCAGGCATCCTCCGGCCTCCTCCCTTGCAAACCCCATCAACATGGCTGCGTGGCATCAAACGGTGCCACGTTGCCATGACAATGGGACGCTATGTGACATCACATGGCATCACGCGATGGCAAGTTGCCATGTTAACGGGACACCTTATGGCGCTGAGGCTTCATGTGATGCTATGTTGTCATGGCACGTGATGTCACGGAACATCCCATTGTCATGGTAACGCGGCACCATTTGACGTCGGGTTGCCATGTTGACGGGATTTGTAGGGGGAGATGCCGGGACAGTGCCTGGGGATGATGGAGGATGCCAGAAGATGCCCCCGCCACGCAAAGATTTACCAGGTAAACCCATAGCCTGGAGATACGTGGCCGAAACCCGCAGTCTCCAGGTCAAGCCTGGAGTAGTGGAAACCCTGGCTACAGATGTGCACAACAGTTACCAGAGAAGTTGTCAATCTAATCTTCTCGCCTCACGCCATCAAAAGTTTATGGTATGGTGATCAGCACACCTGTGATCATGTGACTTGTATATGTGACAAGGGTTAATACAAACAGCTACTGTATCTAGCTGACACACTGTTCACACCCAGGGTCCATCAAATGAGTAATATCCCCCTTCAACCATGACAAATATCACCTTAACACTGAAACCACAAAGGATACAAAAAAAATATCATCGCTAGCGTTCGTGGTCCATGTGTAATTAGCACCCAAAAATCTATTGTAGCAAAATGTGTCCTGATATATTATTTTATATTATATATTAATTAAAATGTTTCACGTTGTTTTTCGGTTTGAAACTTCAGAGGGCAACGTGAAACCAAGTAGTGATAAGATAAGTTCCTGGACAGATGTTTGCTGAGAGCAATTTGTTGTAAGTACAAAGTAAATGCAGCCTGGTACTAAAAAGCAGAATGTTTTAGTCAGCAAAAGGGATTTAGCTAAAATAAGTAATTTATATCTCTTTGTCCTGAGTGTATACGAAGGGAGCAATGTTAAGCATAAAGTTACTAGAGTGCCTTCTTCAGATGCTTGTTACATCGAATAGAAGCATTTAATAATCTACCTTATATAGTATGCTGTATCCCTGCTGAAAGCTGGTTGAAGAAAAGAATAAAGAATGCTGATTTTGAACTGGAAACCTGATTACTGATTATTATATCAAGAAGAGGCTTTTCTAACATGTCCGAAAATGCAATTAATCTTCAAAGCGTGTAAAGTTCATATTCCCAAATGCAGGGTTTATATCCTGAACTTTCCTTGCATTGAAAATGGCATAATCCCACCTGCTGGATGTATCCTTAACCCCCTTTCACTAATCTGCAATGACACCTTTATATAAATGTTTTCATCTTGAATCAAAAGGTGCCTGAATATAGAAACGCTGAGAACTTTATTTCTATAATATGTAGAAGAATGCCCTCTTCACTGTTGTGTTTGTATAATTAATATATACATGTAGATACCACTTTTGCCAACGCAACATCTACTTTTGCATGAGAATACAGATATCAGAGATATAACATAGACAAACCTGTCATTCTTGGTATTAATTTAATCAGCTGAGTTCTTGGTCATAAATCAATCTTTCACATCCTTGTGAACTGTACGGTATGCCAGATACCTCATATTAAGTATGTATGTCTTTATTTATATAGCGCCATTAATGTACTGTACATAGCGCTTCACCACAGTAATACACGTGACAATCATATAAATAATAAATAACACATAATGGGAAGAAGTGCTTCAGACATAAATGTAACATTTAGGAAAAGGAGTCCCTGCACTGGAGAGCTTACAATCCAATTGGTAGGTAGGAAGAACGTACAGAGGCAGTAGGTGGGTAGTATGAATGTATAAGAAAATGCAAGATGAACTTTATGTCACGTTTCTCTGCTACTCACGGGGAAATTCCAGAATCTTGTATGGTAGGTCTTGGTACTTTCACCAGACTTCCATTGTTATATAGTTCATTAATTTAATTAAGATAGTTATATTAGTTCTATTTGCATTACATTTTTTATATTAGTTTGTATACTTTTAAGTTTTATAGTTATTGTTTTCACTTTTGTTTTCAATGTCTGTGTACTGTAGTCATATTTTTATTTTATTTTACAGATTGGATTTCAAAAGAGCATGGGACTTGGGGGCAATTTGGCAATGCAAATTGTAAGGAGTCTTCATTTTAAAATAACATCCCTCCTACACTCTTCGGCCTATCTTTCGTAAAATTGGGGTATCCCTGAATGGAAATAGATGCATTAAGTCTTTTAGGAATTGGCCATCTTTCGGTGAGAATAAGGGCTTTAGGCTTATGGCCAAAGGCACCATGCCCATCATTCACCCAGTTTGGGCAGCAGGCTTCGAATATATATATGGGCGACAGATTGCCCTTTTTGGGAATTTCAAAGGGACATTTTTAGGGGTATGAGACAGAATTCGAACCTGGGTTGAGTTGAAAATCCTCTAGTAAGAGAGCAACAGTATAAATAGAAATTTGATTAATTTGCAGAGTACAACGTTGTGATGTTTGCCATTAGTTGCTAGTGGTTACTTAAACTGGAGGCGGATTTGAGAGTCTCTAGTGTTGGTTTTAAGAGCTCTCCACCAACATTGATTAGATAATGTAAGGCTTTTGAGTATTCCAGAGTGTATAGTTACATTGGGTGTGGGCCAGGATGGGGGAAGCTTGTAGTGGATAGAGAGAGTAAAATTTACATGAGACCACAGTAAAGAACAGAATTGAGGTCAGTAACAAAATCATTTTCCGAAAGGTAGAAAAATAGAACAAAAAAACAAGGTCATGCTGTATCTTACTTTTGCAGAGTTGGGAGTGATGAAATACAGGAGTTTCAATGCTGCCAATAGATTTGCCAAAATTGATGGCAATTGTAGAGTGAATAATATAAATATTAATCCCCTTTGAATCTCTAGCCAATCTCCTGGATAACTCTTTTTTCCAATTTAAGCTATGCATTTAATATTATGTACATTATTAATGCACTGCTCCACCTTGCATTTGCTCGATGTGTGGTTGAATTTATACTGCTACAGCAGCATATCATCGGATTTTCATCAGTGCTAGTTTGCTCAATAGAACCTAACAAATGTCAAACAAGCAACTTAAAGGTGTTAACAGACTCACATCAAACATAGGAGATAAGCAACATTTGGGAGAGGGATCAGATAAGAGGTAAGAAGAATTTCAACTATTTGTAACTGTAACGGTGTTTCTGGCCCGGCCTGACCCACCCAATCTCACATTGGAAAGGCAGGCGGTTAAACGGTGCATCAGCCTTAGGGAAAAAAGTCTTGGGGTTAAAGCTGGGTACCTCCAACACAGAGAAAGAAGACAGAGAACTAAAGCTTGGCTTCGGAGTAGAGATCCCAGGTACCCAGGTTTCACATGATACTATGGGAGAAGCAATGCAAATTGTTACTGTTTTAAACATAGGGTTTTTAACATCGGTAGCTCCAGGCACCTTCTTGAGAGGTAACCCTAGTCTTGGGACAGGACAGTCAATAGCAAGTACCCCAAGTATTGTGGAAGACACAGAGAAATATACGTCCATCTTAAAGACGGAATTTTTTGAAAAAAAGGAAAGTTCCAAATGCGATAACCCTGAGTTTGTGGTAGTAGACATACAGTCAGTAGTGGATACCCCGAATACTGTGGGCGAATCAGCTTGAAACAGTATTATTACAGGAGTGGGCATCCCAGACTTAAAGTCATTTTTAATGATCCCGGAGGCTGTGGCATGATCCGTGAGAGAAACTGGGGTAGACTTTCCAATAGAAACAAGGGAGAACTTGCTAGTAATGAAATCAGAGAACATTGCACTTGTTTCAGAATTGGGTCCCAGAGAATCCCTAGTGAGGGCACCAGACTCCATGGGAAACTTAGTGACAGGGTTTTTGGAACCAATGAAAGGAATTGCAGGTATCACAGACTTAGTAGGAGAAATGCCTTGCAAAACAGAAATTTTAGTAAAGGTGATAGGCATCACAGAAAGGACTGACAGAAGTAAGCTAGGCAAGATTGCCTCTACAACAGAAGACTTTACAGCGGCAGAGCTTAACTCAGCGGCTGCTTGAGAACCTTTAACTACAGTGAGAAGGGACTGCAGGTTTACAAAATCAGGAACAAAGGGAGTTTTACACTTGAAAACTTGATCCTTCAAAACGGGGAACCCAGACTGTAATAGTACTAAGGGTGCAACAGCAGATATGCTGATCTCAGAAGGGGTCACTTGGAAAGGGACATAATATGTACTGTTCACTTTAAACCCTAGGATTTGAGAAAAGGAGACCACAGACAGTGCAAGTGGGGCAACCACGACTGTGCTGGTCTCTGAAGTGGGTATTTGGGAAAGAGTGTCTGGGACATCAGAAACGACAACAGATTCCACGAAAAGGGGTCTATGCTCAGAAGCAGGGGTCTCAGCTCTCTGAGTGACAGACGGGGTCAGAGAAATACCTAGGAGTAGGGATTCTGTGAACAGGCTTAGAGAAACAAACGGCTCCAGAATACTTTTAACTGGAGCCAGTATTATTGCCGAAAGTTCAGGGGGCGTAACCCCGAGAATTTTAGCTGAATCAGGGGACATAAGGGGTTCATCCTCTGAGGCTAAGGAGGTGTCCTTGACTGGCGGACTACAGGGATTTACCAAGGGAGGCTCACAGGGCTGACCTGCAGGGGTTAACATAGGAAAAACCTCAAGGGTAAAGTTAGGCTGTAGCTGAGAATCAGGAAAAGATACACTAATCTCAGAGAGTGGGGACATAGGGTTTTCAGCTTCTTGCCCTAGAGACCTCAGCTTAGTCTGCGGGATACAAGGGTTAACTGTGGGGACCTCACAGAGCAGACTAGCAGGGGTTAAAACAGAAATAACCTCGGGAACAGAGCTTAGAAATTCTGGTTTAGAACGAGAGGGCAAACAGGATTCATTTTCTGGTGCTGGGAGAGATACACTGACCTGGGGGATGCAGGGATTTACGGTGAGGGACTCATAGGCCTGACTAGCAGGGGTTAAGACAGAAAGAACCTCGGGGACAGAACCCAGGGAGGTTAACTCAGGACTAGGGACCGTGGCAGCTTCTTCCTTAGCGGGGAGTGACAGGGAGATGGTTTGACCATTCTTAGGAGAGAAAGGTAACCCCACAGGTTTAGTAACAGGACTGGCAGCACAGAGAATCTGCCAAGCAGCAGCATAGCTGGCAAGGAGGGGATCCTGTTCTATTATGTGAGTGTCTAGTGTTGAGGAAAGTACATGGAGTGTATCTTGAGACTGGGCCAACATGAGGAGGGCGCTCTGTTCTACTAGATGAATGTCCAGTGATGAGGCCAGGGCATAGATTGCCTCTTTGGCGTCGGCCAGTTCCATAAGGTTCACATTACCCCAGGTTAAAGGGGAATCAGGGGAGCGAATACATTCGGCTAGAGACTGTTTTAAGTTCAGGATACGGTAAGCCTTAAAAAAGAGATCACAACGGCATTGTCTTTGCAAAGGGGTTAAACCTTCATAAGTCCACAGTTCATCAATCAGGGGTAGTACTTCACACAAATACTGGCCTTCATAGTGGGACTGATACGCAGGACGGGACATAACTTCAGTTGGAAAATTGCCATCCCCCGCCACGGCGCGGTCCGGTTTTAATTGGCCGAGCATACTGTTACGCCGATGCTCGCCACAAACCGGGACCGGACCGCGGGGCTGAGGAGGTTGTGTGTTTTTTGTATTTTGTTTGTCCTTTTTCATTTTTATGTAGTCCAATAAACGAATTTTAATTTTTCACTTCTGGTGAGCTGATGGTGCTTCTTGGACATTGCAGTCTGTTTCCAATCCATTTTTCCACTTGCATTGACCTGAGAGGAGCTTACAATCTAATCCGAATACGCGAGGGTGACGAGTGGAAGACGGCATTCAACACTCGCACGGGCCATTATGAATATCAAGTGATGCTGTTCGGCCTCTGCAGTGCCCAACAGTCTTCCAAGAATTTATGAATGACATCTTCCGGGACATTTTTGGTAATTTCGTCATATTATACCTAGACAACATCCTCATTTTCTCCAGAAACCTTGAGGAGCACATTCATCACACCAGGGTGGTCCTCACGCGGCTTCGCGCAAATAGCCTCTACGCGAAGATGGAGAAATGTCTCTTCCACCGATCATCCACAGCCTTCCTAGGCTATATAATTTCCGACAAAGGCTTCACCATGGATCCTGAGAAATTGAAGGCTGTTCTAGATTGGCCATTACCGAACTCCCTAAAAGCCGTCCAGCGTTTCCTTGGGTTTTCAAACTACTATCGGAAATTCATCCGTAATTTTTCCACTATTGCTCTACCCATTACCGCTCTTACCAAGAAGGGGGCTGACCCATCAGCATGGTCCCCTGATGCCTTCAAAGCCTTCGAGTTTCTCAAAAGAGCCTTCGTCTCCGCCCCCATCCTTCGTCACCCGGACACATCTCTTCCCTTCACCCTTGAAGTTGACGCTTCCGATGCTGGAGCCGGGGCAGTACTCTCGCAAAGGTCCTCACCCCAAGAAAAACTCCATCCTTGTGGGTTCTTTTCATGGAAATTCTGTTCGGCCGAGAGAAATTATGATGTCGGGAACCGAGAACTCTTGGCAATCAAGTGAGCCTTGCAAGAATGGAGACACCTCCTCGAGGGTACCAAAGAGCCAGTGGCAATTCTCACCATCACAAAAACTTATTGTACATTGAGGGGGCTCGTAGCCTGGGATTTCGTCAAGCACGTTGGACACTTTTTGTTTTCCTGATTCAATTACACGATTTCATATATTCCGGGTACCAAAAATATCAAAGCCGACGCACTTTCTCGCCAGTTCTCTACTGAGGAAGGATCTAATGAATCTTCGGAGACCATTCTGCCTGCAAAATATATAATTTCTGCCAATACTTTCGATATCCTGGATGAGATCACCAAAGCCCAGGCTCATATCCCTAGGCGATTAAAGGTGCCAGAAGGAGTCTGTACGCTGCTCCACGTTTTTGCCACAAGATCCTCGAGTGGGGGCATTGTTCCAGATCAGCGGGCCATCCAGGCTTCAAAAGGACCTTTTGGTGGCCTAGTATGAGCAAAGACATTTTTGATTTCACGAGAGCTTGTCCGGTATGCGCTCAGAGCAAGTCCGCCCGACACAAACCATCTGGGCTTCTCCTGCCCCTTCCTGAACGCCTTGGAAACATATATCCATGGACTTTATTGTGGAACTCCCACCTTCTAAAGGGATGAATATGATCCTTGTACTAGTGGACAGATTTTCCAAGCACACGCACTTTGTACCCCTCAAGGGTCTTCCCATTTCGGCTACCTTGGTCGACATATTTTCTAAAGAGATTTTCAGGCTACACGGCGTTCCACTCACCATTGTCTCGGACAGGGGCACACAATTCATTTCTAAGTTTTGGCGAGCTTTCTCTCAGAGACTTGGCATATCCCTCCTCTTCTCCACGGGTTATCACCCACAGACCAACGGCCAGACGGAGAGAATTAACCAGACCTTGGAGCAGTATCTTAGATGTTTCATGTCGGAATGTCAAGACAACTGGGTAGATCTATTACCCTGGGCGGAGTTCGCGATTAATTCGCTGAGGAATTAATAAACGCAAGAGTCGCCTTTCTTCATTAATTATGGGTTCCACCCTAGCAGTCTTCCTCTCTCTTCCTTTCCATCTGGTGTACCGGCAGCAGATATCCAAGTTTCTAATTTACAAGTCTCCTGGAAAAGGATCCAAAAAACCTTGCAAGGGACCGTCCAAAAACAAAAGGCCCAAGCAGATCGGCGACGTCAGGTGGCACCGGAGTATAAACCTGGAGACAGAGTCTAGCTTTCCTCTAAAAATATCAAGCTTAAAACTCCTTCTCAGAAGCTGGTGCCCAGATTCTTGGGTCCCTTCAAGGTCCTCGAACGGATCAACCCGGTAGCGTATCGGCTTTCGCTACCTTCCACCATGAGGATACCCTCAGTGTTCCACGTTTCCCTCCTGAAACCCTTCTTCCAGAATGTACATTTTCTGGACCGTCCTCATAGACCCAATGCCGTTGTGATACAGCGGCAACAAGAATTTGAAGTCCAGTCCATTCAAGATTTAAGACTTTCCAGGGGCAAACTTCAATTCCTCGTTCATTGGAAGGGATATGATCCGGAGGAACGTTCTTGGGTACCTTGTCATCACATTCACGCCCCAGCTCTACTCCTCCTTGGGAGGATCGTCCGGAGTCTGATCCTCAAGTGATCGGGGGACACGCACCTTACAGCGGGTCCTCGTCACCCCGGCTCCCAGTACTGCCGCTCGTCCCAGGCCCCCTCCCCGTCAGCTCCTTACCCGCTCCGGTTGGACACCACGCCGCTCCTCCGCGGCACACGCTGCCTCCGCCCACACGCTGCAGGGGCGCGCGCGCGGGAGTGTTATAGGGCTTGCGCGCACCCGTCCTCTTCTACACTCCACCTTCAGACTTGGCTCCACCTCCCAGCAGCTGGAGGCAATTCCCACTAGGGAACACCACACCAGGCATCCTAATCTATCCCTGGGACCGCTCAGTCAAGCCCCCGCTCCGCCTCTTGCTCCCGTTGGTTCTCCGGCATTTATAGTTCCTGTCTGCCCTCTCCTTCCTCGCTCTGCATAGTTTTCCTGTGGGTCTTGTAGTACGGAGATCTATGCATGGCTCTCTTTTGTATTGCAGCTCTCGCTCCAGTCCCTGCCCTCGTTTGATACCCTTGGATTTGATCTCGACTCTCGTTAGACTTCGTGTACCTCGCTACTCCCTGGACTCGGCTTTGGACCTCACTACGCTGCTCTCCCCTGCCCCTGACCTACGGCTTTCAGATCTTTACCCTTGGACCTCTGGCACCCCGGACGCGGCAAGTATCAGGCTAACCCTTTCTCACCAGGCCCGGCAACGCATCATACCCCACTCCGGGCACGCCCTCACTGCTGTGGGTGCATGTTATACCCTTACCCACCTCAGTATTGGGGTCTGGCCAGGTCTGCGGGCAGTCAAGCGTTACACCCGTGGAATAGTGGTGCAGTTGTTGAAGTACCTGCCCGGGGCTCCAGCACCCAGGTACTGCAGATTAACAATTGGGGATCTGCTGATGTCGTTGTCCGCAATGGCATCCGCCTCTGCATTGGGTGAACTCCGGTAGGAGGGTCTCGCATTTAAAAGTCTCTGTATTTAGGTGGCCTAGTCCCAGACCACAGGCTGCAATCACCACGTGGCACCCATCCGGTGCTGTACGCTAACTATAGTCAGCTACTGGGGAAATGTCCATATCTATGACTTTTCCTGTAGCAACCACAGTCTGTGTTGAGTCAGGGCCTCGCTGTGGCCTAAGGGGGTATCTGGCCTAGTATGGGAGCCACTTGCACCCATACACTATCTCACCCCTCTGCATCCCTGCTCCGACTGGCGTGGTCTCAGTCGCGGCAAAAGTATCAGTCTCTGCCACCCGAGAACACTGCAGCCCTGAGCTTATGGTCACCTACTGCCTCAATGCGCATGCGTGAAAATCCTCAATATGGTGGTGCCCTGATCGCATCTACCTGCGGGTCTCTGGCGACCCACTCGCCTGTCAGCAACCGCCCCGCAGTGTCCCTAGCAACCCGGTCGACAGGTAAGAGGGACTATGGGAGACCTGGCTACACTAGTATGAAGACACATCTGTTGTATTCATTATTGAAAGTCGTTTATCTGCTGTCTGTGTACCAGACTTACTGTATCTTACACTGGTGTACACCCACTTGGACCAAGAAAAGTTTGTTTCTTTGGCACTTTGTGAAAACCTGTTTCAGCAGTTTCACAGAACATGCTAAATTAACCCCATAAATGGTAACTTCAGTGAAGATGAGTTATGAAGCCCAAAAATTTATCTACAGCAGCGAAAGGTCCAGGCGGCAAGGTAAGTGGCGGCTAAATACCAGCTGAGATTTAGTAGCGGCAAAATGTCCTAGACCGGGCAGGGTTGTATAGCGAAAGAGCCCCAAATCAACCGTGTTATCATCTAAGAAAAAGCAGGTCTCATACATAAAATTAAAGTGTAAACAGACGCATCTTTGACCTTGACTAAGGTTCATTAACTGTTACTCACACTGCTGTAGTAAAAAACGGACTGATTTCAATATTAAAAAACTTTGAGCTAAAAAAAATTAAAATGGTAATTAGCGGCTCCGTGAGTAAAGACACAGACTGGCACTGAGTGTGAAGCAGGGGAGCCTGGTGTCGGCTCCTTGTGACCATGGGCAAGTCACTTTATCTCCCTGTGCTTCAGGCACCAAAAACATAGATTGTAAACTCTACGGGGCAGGGACCTGCGCCTGCAAAAATGTCTCCGTATAGCGCAATGTAAAACTAGCAGCGCTATACAAGAACAAACAAGTATTATTACTCTTGGTCAGACATTAGATGTTTACAAAAGCTGCAGTCTATGGGTACTGGGGGTACAAAAACAGCCTGCTTTTCCCCAATTTTATAATAGGATTCAATGAACCTTTAATATTTGTAGAATATTTCGATTTTTAATATTTGACTCTTTTTCTCAAGGCTCTGTTCTGTTTCTTTTCCATGTACATTTTCTCAATGTGCTGATTATTGCTAATAGTCACTTATTTGTATGGGTGAGATCGGTAAGCAGACACATTTGGTTCGTAATATGTACCATACAAATTTTAGAAATTGTGTTTTGACACTTCTTCCATTTTTAATTGGGTGCAATTTAAGAGATGTTTTCTTAGCTGCAGATGGATAGAATAAACATCTTACAAGTCAAAGTATCTGTGTGCACTCTCAATATTTGTGAGATAAGTGCAGATTGTTAGTAATTATGCCTTTGCACCATTTAAAACGATGCACTTTTTTTGATGCAGACTAAAGAGGGAAGAAGTACTGTACCATGCAGAGGCGCTTGATACAAATTATCATAATCTCTGATTCATATGACTCGTTCCTAACTCATAGCGACACTCCCCAAATTGCAAATTATTCACATTAGAGCAAAGACCGTGATAATATTATATAAAAAGACGCAGGATGAAAAAGATTCTATAGTCACCAATTGGGCGCCAAAACTGCTACAGTACACACAGGTATCTCCTGAGCGTAACAAAACTGTGCCATGCATGGTTTAGCACCAATGAATGATGTGCATTGATTCTGTGGTCCATGTATAATAACAACAACAAAGGCACACAAATTAGATAAGGGTTTGTACCAGTGATATCTGGGGGTGGGGGGAACAGACAGGCAGCCTTAGGCTTTCTGACCTTTTAAAAAATATATTGCAACAGAAAAAAAAGAGTGAGCAGCATTTAATGTGTAAAATAATTAGTGCAAGATCACTGTAGATATAAAGGATTTAAAAAAAAAAAGTTAATGTAATGGGTCAAACTTAAATGTGTGAAAAGTTTCAAAATGCAGATTGTGGATCTCTGAGCCACATTATAGAAGATGGAATTTAACAGATTACTGTACAACTTTAAAAAAATACAGAGAACATTTATGAGTTTGTTGCTCTAATGTGTATTGCAAAAATATTTAATTTAGCTTTCAAACCAATAAACCTGATTGTTTCACTCGTAACCATTTAATTTGTGTGATACCTGTAGGTAATCACAAGAAGGCAAAGTCTCTGTATGTTGCACTCAGATGTAACGTGGGATTGGGGATACGAATATACAAATTAACTTTTAATACATAAAGTTAAAATATAGTCAAATTACAGAATACAATATTGGTGAATGAATATATACAGTGAAGCAAACTAGATAAAAACTGTGTAAACAGTTCTAATAGAGCGAAGTTCTATCTTTACCCACATGTGGACTTCATCCACTATACTAAGAGTGGGCGTTATCGGTAATACTAGTGGTTACTATTTTCTGTCAATATTATCTACACTGTTATATTTTTGGTGTCTACTGTAATGTCAATGAGCACCATACAAAGACACTTCTTCACTTTAGCCCTGGGTTTTTGTACACAGTTTTTATCTAGTTTGCTTCACTGTATATATTCATTCACCGTCAAGTTTGTGTTCTCTAATTTGACTATATTTTAACTTTATGTATTAAAAGGTAGTTTTGATATCCTTATCACCAATCCCACATTACATCTGAGTGCAACATACAGAGACTTTCCCTTCCTGTGACAATCTCTCATACCTCTCCTGTTTCTGCACCTTTTGTACATTCTACTCCCATACATTAGCTGAGCAAGGAGCCTTCTCTACTTAAAATACCTGTAGGTATTCACATAAAATAGGGTTATTTATTATTTTTATTTATTTATTAAATGTTTTACCAGGAAGTAATATATTGAGAGTTACCTCTCGTTTTCAAGTATGTCCTGGACATAGTTAATATGACAAATAATATATGGTTACAAATACAGTTACATAAATGAACAGGGTATACATTATAAACAATACATTGCATGCATATGGGGTTATGCCCCATAGCTATCTCCAGCATACAGTATATTGTAATTACCCATCTCTTGTTGTACAGCAGAAAAAAAAAATGCTTTATCTGCCACTACTTGAATACTTATCCCTCGGGTGGATTCAAAATGCTAGACCTAAAGCTTCCACATACTGTACATACTGACAATCACATCTATTGTTCTCTGGAAACAGGACAATTGCAACATCTTTATACTGATTAGTCATTCCTGAAATATCAGACCATTCCAGATAATTTTTATAACCATGTGTCTCTTGCCTTTTCCATGCGTAATTAGCAATACATAATTGTATGAAGTCAGTAACAAACATTTCAACTCCCCAGAGGCGGTCTCCCCAAATGCCGTCTTCTTCAATGTAGGATTGATTGATGGATGGTATTTCTAGAGAATAACTAATCATGCTGAGATTAACATGTCACAATTAGGATTAGGGCATTGAACTAAACATATTGATACTTAGCAGAATAGCTAAAGTCGGCCTAGATGACGCACACAAAAATATATTTAAGTGCATTTATATTGTATTGTACATTCACCATAATGTGGTTGATGCCCTGTCACCATCTTTTACATGCATGGCTCCTACCTCTCTACCAACTTCCACAGACTCTTCTTTCATACATGGCAGTTTCCCACCATGTTTTAACTACACAATATTAATTTAATTTTCATTCCCAAGTCCCTGCTTTTTGTGGTATAGGATAGTGTCTCAGTCAATAAAAAAGGTAGCACAGTGTATGCTTCCCATTATGGAAATAACGGGATATCTCCCCAACTGTATTATGCACAGATGAGTAAAGAAGAACAGCAGAACTCCAATGATCTTATGTCACATAGTCTACAAAAGGATCAACGTTCCAGTTCAACTATGGACCTCTGTCGAGATACAAAGTTCGGTGGTTGGACCGAAATGTTGATCCTCTTGAATACATTTTGTATATTCTTTTGCATAAGACCATAACTGTTCTTTCCTGATGTTTACACGCCTTCTTGGCTGGTGGACTTGATTAAGTGTACAGTATTGGGAGTGATCTTTTCTCTGCACACTTATAGACAGATGAGCCACTGAATATTGATAACTCCTTCATCAGGATTTTTAAATTTACAGGGTTTCCCATGGTATAGGGAAAACAAAAAGAGAAACATCCATTGTCCCCTTCTCTCAGATCCTATTGGTCACTATGACTGATACATTAATAAGGATGTTCAGTCAGAGATTCAAATTCAGGGTACAATGATTTTTTTTTATGTGGACTGTCTGCAACAAAAGAGATTACAATGCTCTGCTTTGCAATATATTGCAGGTCCCTTTCATAGTGAAAGGGTTAATCTCCCTACCAGGCTGCACACGTATTGAATAACTTACGAGATTCCTGTAAAGTCTGTAACACTCCAATGGGCCTATTCACTAAACTTTGCTAAGTGCATTAATGCTGGTTAAGTGCCCTTTTCAAGCGATATTGCATGTGTAGCTATTCACAAAGCTTCGATAACATGGCAATATCGCACTAAAATCGCCTTTTAACGAGTTTTAACACTCTGGTTATAGGAAGTAGTGCTGTACCTGAAACAAATGCCCAAACTTGCATTTTTTGCCAGAAACTGCTATTCACTAAGCTCCGAGACGCATATCGCACCATAAAAACTCGCATTCTTTTGTTGCAATCTATGGATGCATCCATGGTATGGACGACCGCGCTGACACGTCCGCACGCTGAGTGATCAGACTGCCTAAAGGCAGTGATTGCGTCTATATGGCGTGCGGAAGCGGGAGGGGGCGCGCGTTGCGCAAGAAATCAGTTAAAACTGATTTCGTGGAGCGACGGGCAGGTCACCTGAGCGGTTCGCCCAACGAGGGCGAACCAGCTCCGTGACGTCACTGGCATGCCCCTAGACACGCCCACGAACGGTGCGCGAACCAAGGTTCCCTCAGCCTCTGTGCGCCTCAGCACTGGTGAAGTGTCTAAGGACGCAGCCTAAAGGGTGGTGAGATCGGAATCACGATATGCATATCATGGAGTTTCTTTTATCTTTACTGCTTAGGATTCAATCTGGGGGGCTCCGTAGTTGACTCGCATTCACTCCTAGGTAATAAAAATAAAATTACAGCCAGCTTAATTACCTTAGCGGCTAGCCACTAAGGCAATGAAGGGGTTAAGCAACCTTCCCTGTAGGCCTAACCTAACCTGTTTCTCTTTAATTTTAATAACACAGTAATAATAATAGTAGCATGTTCTTGTATAGCACTGCTAATTGTATGCAGCGCTTTACAGAGACATTTTGCAGGCACAGATCCCTGCCCCGTAGAGCTTACAATCTTATGTTTTTGGTGCCTGAGGCACAGGGAGATAAAGTGACTTGCCCAAGGTCACAAGGAGCCGACACCGGGAATTGAACCAGGCTCCCCTGCAGCAATCTCAGGGTTAGTCAGTGTCATTACTCACTGAGCCACTCCTTTAGTATTGAAGAAGGGCATTTCCGGAGCTGAACCGCATTAATGTCAGGCTTGGGGATCCCCTACTTCCCGAGTTACAGGCCCCGGTATGTTCCCGCAAAGTTTAAATGTCCCGGTCATGTGACGTGGGAGATTTAAACAATGCAGAGAGATAGTGCGGGACCAGGGTCTGTAACTTGGGAAGCAGGGGGTCCCCAAGGCTGAAATGAATATGGTTCAGCTCTGGAGACCCCCTGCTTCAATACTGTGTTATTAAAAAATAAATTAGAACTGTGTGATCGCCTGTAAGAATGGTGCAGGGAGAGGCAGCACCGCCTGTAAGAATGGTGCAGGGAGAGGCACGCATCCGCCTGTAAGAATGGTGCAGGAGAGGCAGCATCGCCTAAGAATGGTGCAGGGGAGAGGCAAGCATTGCCTTAAGAATGGTGCATGGAAGGCAGCACACCTTCTGTAAGAATGGTGCAGGGAGAGGCAGCATCGCCTGTAAGAATGGTGCAGGGAGAGGCAGCACCGTGACTCGGCTTTGACCTCACTACGCTGCTCTCCCTGCCCCTCACCTGACTACGTCTTTCAGATCTTTAACCCTTGGACCTCTGGCACCCCGGACGCGGCAAGTATCAGCTAACCCTTTTCTCACCAGGCCCGGCAAGCTCATAATCCCCACTACGGGCACGCCCCACTGCTGTGGGTGCATGTTATACCCTTACCCACCATCAGTATTGGGGTCTGGCCAGGTCTGCGGGCAGTCAAGCGTTACACAAAACAACCACCCGTGGAATAGTGGTGCAGTTGTTGAAGTACCTGCCCGGGCTCCAGCACCCAGGTACTGCAGATTCAACATTGGGTGATCTGCTGATGTCGTTGTCCGCAATGGCATCCGCCCTCTCATCGGGTTGACTCCGGTAGGAGGGTCTCGCATTTAAAAGTCTCTGTATTTAGGTGGCCTAGTCCCGACCACAGCTGCAATCACCACGTGGCACCCATCCGGTGCTGTACGTCTAACTATAGTCAGCTACTGGGGAAATGTCCTCCATATCTATTGACTTTTCCTGTAGCAACCACAGTCTTGGTTGAGTCAGGGCCTCGCTGTGGCCTAAGGGGGTACTGGGCCTGTATGGGAGCCAACTTGCACCATACACTATCTCACCCCTCTGCCGACCCTGCTCCGACTGGCGTGGTCTCAGTCGCGGCAAAAGTATCAGTCTCTGCCACCCGAGACACTGCAGCACCCTGAGACTTATGGTCACCTACTGCTCAATGCGCATGCGTGAAAATCCTCATATGTGTGGTGCCCTGATCGCATCTACCTGCGTCTCTGGCGACCCACTCGCCTGTCGACAACCGCCCCGCAGTGTCCCTAGCAACCCGCGTCGACAGGTAAGAGGGACTATGGGAGACCTGGCTACACTAGTAGTAAGACACATCTGTTTATTCATTATGAAAGTCGTTTATCTGCTGTCTGTGTACCAGACTTACTGTATCTTACACTGGTGTCACCCACTTGGACCAAGAAAAGTTTGTTTCTTTGGCACTTTTGTGAAAACCTGTTTCAGCAGTTTCACAGAACTGCTAAATTAACCCCATAAATGGTAACTTCAGTGAAGATGAGTTTGAAGCCCAAAATTTATCTACAGCAGCGAAAGGTCCGGCGGCAAGGTAAGTGGCGGCTAAATAACCAGTAGATTCAGTAGCGGCAAAATGTCCTAGACCGGGCAGGGTTTTATAGCGAAAGCAGCCCAAATCAACCGTGTTATCATCTAAGAAAAAGCAGGTCTCATACATAAAATTAAAGTGTAAACAGACGCATCTTTGACCTTGACTAAGGTTCATTAACTGTTACTCACATCTGCTGTAGTAAAAAACGGACTGATTTCAATATTAAAAAACTTTGAGCTAAAAAAAATTAAAATGGTAATTAGCGGCTCCGTGAGTAAAGACACAGACTGGCACTGGAGTGTGAAGCAGGGGAGCCTGGTGTCGGCTCCTTGTACCATGGCAATCACTTTATCTCCCTGTGCTTCAGGCACCAAAAACATAGATTGTAAACTCTACGGGGCAGGACCTGCGCCTGCAAAAATGTCTCCGTATAGCGCAATGTAAAACTAGCAGCGCTATACAAGAACAAACAAGTATTATTACTCTTGGTCAGACATTAGATTTTACAAAAGCTGCAGTCTATGGTTACTGGGGGTACAAAAACAGCCTGCTTTTCCCCCCAATTTATAATAGGATTCAATGAACCTTTAATTTTGTAGAATATTTCGATTTTAATATTTTGACTCTTTTTCTCAAGGCTCTGTTCTGTTTTTCTTCTTCCATGTACATTTTCTCAATGTGCGATTATTGCTAATAGTCACTTATTTGTATGGGTGAGATCGGTAAGCAGACACATTTGTTCGTAATATGTACCATACAAATTTTAGAAATTGTGTTTTGACACTTCTTCCATTTTTAATGGGTGCAATTTAAGAGATGTTTTCTTAGCTGCAGATGGATAGAATAAACATCTTACAAGTCAAAGTATCTGTGTGCACTCTCAATATTTGTGATAAAGTGCAGATTGTTAAATTATGGCCTTTGCACCATTTAAAACGATGCACTTTTTTTGATGGCAGACTAAAGAGGGAAGAAGTACTGTACCATGCAGAGGCGCTTGATACAAATTATCATAATCTACTGATTCATATGACTCGTTCCTAACTCATAGCGACACTCCCCAATTGCAAATTATTCACATTAGAGCAAAGACCGTGATAATATTATATAAAAAGACGCAGGATAAAAAGATTCTATAGTCACCAATTGGGCGCCAAAACTGCTACAGTACACACAGGTATCTCCTGAGCGTAACAAAACTGTGCCATGCATGGTTTAGCAACCAATGAATGATGTGCATTGATTCTGTGGTCCATGTATAATAACAACAACAAGGCACACACAAATTAGATAAGGGTTTGTACCAGTGATATCTGGGGTGGGGGGAACAGACAGGCACCTTAGGCTTTCTACCTTTTAAAAAATATATTGCAACAGAAAAAAAAGAGTGAGCCAGCATTTAATGGTTAAATAATTAGTGCAAGATCACTGTAGATATAAGGATTTAAAAAAAAAAGTTAATGTAATGGGTCAAACTTAAATGTGTGAAAAGTTTCAAAATGCAGATTGTGGATCTCTGAGCCACATTATAGAAGATGGAATTTAACAGATTACTGTACAACTTTAAAAAAATACAGAGAACATTTTGAGTTTGTTGCTCTAATGTGTATTGCAAAAATATTTAAATTTAGCTTTCAAACCATAAACCATGATGTTTCACTCGTAACCATTTAATTTGTGTGATCCTGTAGTAATCACAAGAAGGCAAAGTCTCTGTATGTTGCACTCAGATGTAACGTGGGATTGGGGATACGATATACAAATTAACTTTTAATACATAAAGTTAAAATATGTCAATTACAGAATACAATTGGTGAATGATATATACAGTGAAGCAAACTAGATAAAACTGTGTAAACAGTTCTTATAGAGCGGAAGTTCTATCTTACCCACATGTGGACTCATCCACTATACTAAGAGTGGGCGTTATCGGTAATACTAGTGGTTACTATTTTCTGTCAATATTATCTACACTGTTATATTTTGGTGTCTACTGTAATGTCAATGAGCACCATACAAAGACACTTCTTCACTTTAGCCCTGGGTTTTTGTACACAGTTTTTATCTAGTTTGCTTCACTGTATATATTCATTCACCGTCAAGTTTGTGTTCTCTAATTTGACTATATTTAACTTTATGTATTAAAAGGTAGTTTTGATATCTTATCACCAATCCCACATTACATCTGAGTGCAACATACAGAGACTTTCCTTCCTGTGACAATCTCTCATACCTCTCCTGTTTTCTGCACCTTTTGTACATTCTACTCCCCATACATTAGCTGAGCAAGGAGCCTTCTCTACTTAAAATACCTGTAGGTATTCACATAAAATAGGGTTATTTATTATTTTTATTTATTTATTAAATGTTTTACAGGAAGTAAATATTGAGAGTTACCTCTCGTTTTTCAAGTATGTCCGGACATAGTTAATATGACAATAATATATGGTTACAAATACAGTTACATAAATGAACAGGGTATAACATTATAAACATACATTGCATGCATATGGGGTTATGCCCCATAGCTATCTCCAGCATACAGTATATTGTAATTACCCATCTCTTGTTGTACAGCAGAAAAAAAAAATGCTTTATCTGCCACTACTTGAATCTTATCCCTCGGGTGGATTCAAAATGCTAGACCTAAAGCTTCCACATACTGTACATACTGACAATCACATCTATGGTTCTCTGGAAACAGGACAATTGCAACATCTTTATACTGATTAGTCATTCCTGAAATATCAGACCATTCCAGTATAATTTTTATAAACCATGTGTCTCTTGCCTTTTCCATGCGTAATTAGCAATACAATTGTATGAAGTCAGTAACAAACATTTCAACTCCCCAGAGGCGGTCTCCCCAAATGCCGTCTTCTTCAATGTAGGATTGATTGATGGATGGTTTTTCTAGAGAATAACTAATCATGCTGAGATTAACATGTCACCAATTAGGATTAGGGCATTGAACTAAACATATTGATACTTAGCAGAATAGCTAAAGTCGGCCTAGATGACGCACACAAAAATATTTAGTGCATTTATATTGTATTGTACTTTCACCATAATGTGGTTGATGCCCTGTCACCATCTTTTACATGCATGGCTCCTACCTCTCTTACCAACTTCCACAACTCTTCTTTCATACATGGCAGTTTCCCACCATGTTTTAACTACACAATATTAATTTAATTTTCATTCCCAAGTCCCTGCTTTTTGTGGTATAGGATAGTGTCTCAGTCAATAAAAAAGGTAGCACAGTGTATGCTTCCCATTATGGAAATAACGGGATATCTCCCCCAACTGTATTATGCACAGATGAGTAAAGAAGAACAGCAGAACTCCAATGATCTTATGTCACATAGTCTACAAAAGGATCAACGTTCCAGTTCAACTATGGACCTCTGTCGAGATACAAAGTTCGGTGGTTGGACCGAAATGTTGATCCTCTTGAATACATTTTGTATATTCTTTTGCATAAGACCATAACTGTTCTTTCCTGATGTTTACACGCCTTCTTGGCTGTTGGACTTGATTAGTTGTACAGTATGGGAGTGATCTTTTCTCTGCACACTTATAGACAGATGAGCCACTGAATATTGATAACTCCTTCATCAGGATTTTTAAATTTACAGGGTTTCCCATGGTATAGGGAAAACAAAAAGAGAAACATCCATTGTCCCCTTCCTCAGATCCTATTGGTCACTATGACTGATACATTATAAGGATGTTCAGTCAGAGATTCAAATTCAGGGTACAATGATTTTTTTTATGTGGACTGTCTGCAACAAAGAGATTACAATGCTCTGCTTTGCAATATATTGCAGGTCCCTTTCATAGGGAAAGGTTAATCTCCCTACCAGGCTGCACACGTATTGAATAACTTACGGATTCCTGTAAAGTCTGTAACACTCCAATGGCCTATTCACTAACTTTGCTAAGTGCATTATGCTGGTTAAGTGCCCTTTCAAGCGATATTGCATGTGTAGCTATTCACAAAGCTTCGATAACATGGCAATATCGCACTAAAATCGCCTTTATTAACGAGTTTTTAACAACTCTGGTTAGGAAGTAGTGCTGTACCTGAAACAAATGCCCAAACTTGCATTTTTTGCCAGAAACTGCTATTCACTAGCTCCGAGACGCATTCGCACCATAAAAACTCGCATTCTTTTGTTGCAATCTTGGATGCATCCATGGTATGGACGACCGCGCTGACACGTTCCGCACGCTGAGTGATCAGACTGCCTAAAGGCAGTGATTGCGTCTATATGGCGTGCGGAAGCGGGAGGGGGGCGCGCGTTGCGCAAGAAATCAGTTAAACTGATTTCGTGAGCACGGCAGTCACCTGAGCGGTTCGCCCAACGAGGGCGAACCAGCTCCGTGACGTCACTGGCATCCCCTAGACACGCCCACGAACGGTTGCGCGAACCAAGGTTCCCTCAGCCTCTGTGCGCCTCAGCACTGGTGAAGTGTCTAAGGACGCAGCCTAAAGGGTGGTGAGATATCGGAATCACATATGCATATCATGGAGTTTCTTTTATCTTTACTGCTTAGGATTCAATCTGGGGGGCTCCGTAGTTGACTCGCATTCACTCCTAGGTAATAAAAATAAAATTACAGCCAGCTTAATTACCTTAGCGGCTAGCCACAAGGCAATGAAGGGGTTAAGCAACCTTCCCTGTTAGGCCTAACCAACCTGTTTCTCTTTAATTTATAACACAGTAAAATAGTAGCATGTTCTTGTATAGCACTGCTATTGTATGCAGCGCTTTACAGAGACATTTTGCAGGCACAGATCCCTGCCCCTAGAGCTTACACTTATGTTTTTGGTGCCTGAGGCACAGGAGATAAAGTGACTTGCCAAGGTCACAAGAGCCGACACCGGGATTGAACCAGGCTCCCCTGCAGCAATCTCAGGGTTAGTCATGTCATTACTCACTGAGCCACTCCTTTAGTATTGAAGAAGGGCATTTCCGGAGCTGAACCGCATAATGTCAGGTTGGGGATCCCCTACTTCCCGAGTTACAGCCCCGGTATGTTCCCGCAAAGTTTAATGTCCCGGTCATGTTGACGTGGGAGATTAACAATGCAGAGAGATAGTGCGGGACCAGGGTCTGTAACTTGGGAGCAGGGTCCCCAAGGCTGAAATAATATGGTTTCAGCTCTGGAGACCCCCTGCTTCAATACTGTGTTATTAAAAATAAATTAGAACTGTGTGATCGCCTGTAAGAATGGTGCAGGGAGAGGCAAGCACCGCTGTAAGTAATTGGTGCAGGGAGAGGCAGCATCGCCTGTAAGAATGGTGGCAGGAGAGGCAGCATCGCCTGTAAGAATGTGCATGGAGAGGCAAGCATTGCCTGTAAGAATGGTGCATGGAGAGGCAGCCACCGCCTGTAAGAATGGTGCACGGGAGAAGGCAGCAAATCCGCCTGTAAGAATGGTGCAGGGAGAGGCAGCATCGCCTGTAAGAATGGTGCAGGGAGAGGCAGCATCGCCTGTAAGATGGTGCAGGGAGAGGCGCATCGCCTTGTAAGAATGGGTGCAGGAGGCAGATCGCCTGTAAATGGTGCAGGGAGAGCAGCAATAGCCTGTAAAATGGTGCTGGAGAGCAGCATGCCGTAAGAATTGTGC